>OY288250.1:12048333-13248333 GCA_958450325.1 Agrostemma githago | reverse complement strand
AAGTTTGTCACTACAGTAACAGACATTCTACACTAAAGTAACAAAGTATCTGAACTAAAATAATGCATCATTACTATAGTTCAACGTACAAAAGTAGAAACTAAAAATTTAGTATCATCTTAATGAATCCATATCCTTTCAACTATAAACTACAATATATACTCACAGTTTGTTTTTTCCACGATTTGCAAATCAGCCATTGAATGAGAAGTAGAAGCCGGATTGAATCAAAAGCAGCGCGATGAAAATAAATGGTTATTGATTGTAGAAGCGGATTGACTGAATGTGTTATTGATTGCGTGGTGTTGAAATAAATGGCAGCGACGTGATTAAGATGATGAAGCCTGAATGTGATTTTGATGAATGATGATTGAATGGGCGAGAGAACGATGAAGAAGAATGGGCGAGAGAACGATGAAGAAGAATGGGCGAGAGAAGGATGAAACGTATATTCAGAACGAAAGAGGGAATGAATGATTGAATGATGGAGAATGTTACGTTACTGAATATTCACCTTCCTATTTTGTAGGATGCAGTATCTTCATTTTTTTTAAATTAAAACAGTGATTTATCTCGTCCCTTGATCCATCTCCCATCCAACGGATGGGATGAGGACTTAGGGACTCAACAAATATATAGGGACTCATTAGAACCCCCCCCCCCCCCTTATATATATATATATATATATATATATAGGTTCACATAAGGCCAACAACTCTTATAAGTTCATAAGTTCCAGTGTTAAAGTTACACGAGATGAGTGTTAAAGTTGCACTTTATCACTTGAAGTGATAAAAGAGCTGAATGTTATAGTTACATATCAATTCTGAAAAAATGCAACTTTAACATATGTCATCTGTAACTTTAATATAGACTTAATTACATATGGTGAACTTATTTGATCCCTTCTCTATCTATCTATATATATATATATATATATATATATATATATATATACAGGTGGGATTTGGTGTAAACACCAATTTTGGTGTAAATACCCTAAGAATCTGAACCGTTGATCTAATCTTGATCAACGGTTGAGATTAATCGTCAGAAGATAACAAAACCCCAAAAAATACCACACAACCTGCCTCACTTTCTCTCTCCTCTCTTTCTCTCTCTTCTATCATCAATTTTTCACCAAAAAATTCCCAAAAATTCTCTCAAAAATTTACCAGAAATTAGGGTTTCATAAATTAGGGTTGCGCGTAAATTAGGGTATAATTTACCAGAAAATCGTTCATCCTATCATACTAATTCGTTCTATCATCCTAATTCGTTCAAATTGTATACGGAATTCGATTCAATTCGTTCAATTTTCAGAAATTCAATTCAATTCGTTCAATTTTCAGAAATTCCTTTTTGATAAGCATGGATTCCACCGAGCATGAACCTATTGTCGATGAACATGAAGGTAATGTTGTTATAATTCAATACATATTCGTTTTTGAATAGGTATTCGTTTTTTTAAGTTGATTTGTCCGGTTTTTGAGCATGAATTCGTTTTTAACTATTGGTTTTTGATTTCCTCCAGAATTCTTTATGATGAATATCGATTTCAACATAGAAAACATGAATCAACTTGAAGGTAATCTCAGAATTTTATAGAGTACTTGAATATATGTGTTGGAATAGTTGAATATACATGTTGGAGTAATTGAATATACATGTTGGAATAGTTGAATATATGTGTTGGAGTAATTGAATATATGTGTTGGAGTAATTGAATATATGTGTTGGAGTAATTGAATATACATGTTGGAATAGTTGAATATATGTGTTGGAGTAATTGAATATACATGTTGGAATAGTTAAATATACATGTTGGAGTAATTGAATATACATGTTGGAATAGTTGAATATATGTGTTGGAGTACTTGAATATATGTGTTGGAATAGTTGAATATATGTGTTGGAGTAATTGAATATATGTGTTGGAGTAATTGAATATATGTGTTGGAGTAATTGAATATATGTGTTGGAGTAATTGAATATATGTGTTGGAATAATTGAATATATGTGTTGGAGTAATTGAATATATGTGTTGGAATAATTGAATATATATGTTGGAGTAATTGAATATATGTGTTGGAGTAATTGAATATATGTGTTGGAGTAATTAAGTATATGTGTTGGAGTAATTAAGTATATGTGTTGGAGTAATTGAATATATGTGTTGGAATAGTTGAATATATGTGTTGGAGTAACTGAACACAAACATGGAGTAACTGATGTCTAATATTGGAATAGCTGAACATGAGCATTGGAATAACTGTGATTCTTAAATGGAATATATTTGCAGAAGAAACCCAATCCATTGATAGCAATCATACTCAAGTTAGCAACAATGCTCCCATTATGACAACACCAACGGTTGAAAATAGCACCAATTCTCTAAGCCTGACTTACACTCCGGGTGGTAGCGATAGTTGGACAAGGACGGTAGAAGATGAGCTCACACCTAAGATAGGGAGATGTTTCCGAAGTTTTGAGGAAGAGATTAATTTTTATAAGATGTATTCCCTTAGGTGTGGTTTTGATCCTAGGTTGCACACGCAGGTATGGGCTCGTGGTGGTACAAAAATATATAAGAAGACTGTAGTGTGTAACCTACAAGGTTTAAAAGAAGATCGAAAAAAGACTACAAAAGTATCTGAAAAGACGGTTTCTGCAGAATCTGCCGTTGAAAAGGTTCAAGACGAACGATTATCCAACCCTATTGTGAAGAAGCAAAAAAAGAAAAAAAAAAAGAAAAGAAGAGCAACTCTCAGACCAAAACTAGTTCACCACAAAAGCGAAGGGTTGATCGAACTGATTGTAAGGCAAAGATACGGTTAGTAGCTTTTGAAAATGGATACAAGATTGATCAGTTTGTTGAAGCACATAACCATATGCTTTGCCCAATGAAGGATAGAGAATTCCAAAAGCTTTCAAGAAACCTAACGCTTTATCATAAGCAAACGATGGTTAACAATGCAAAAATGAACATAGGTGCTACCAAAACATTTAGATTGATGAGTGTCAATGCGAATGGGTATGAAAATGTTGGAGCATCTCTTATAGATTTTAAGAACTTTCTAAAAGACATCAAGCTCTACATTGGTGACCGCGATGCGGATTTGTTCATTGACTATCTTGAAACCCAGAAAAAAACCGATGATAGCTTCTACTTTGCTTACCATGTCGATGAAGACAATCATTTCTCCAGAGCATTTTGGGCAGATGGGAAGGCAAGGATGAATTACTTTATGTTCGGAGACGTTGTAACTTACGACGCCACTTATGGTACCAACAAGTATTTTATGGTGTTTACTCCTTTCACAGGGGTAAACCTTCACAAAAAGTCAGTGACTTTTGCCTCTGCGTTGCTTGCACATGAGGATGAAGTGTCTTTCAAATGGGTGTTTGAGAAGTTCCTTGATTGCATGGGTAGTAAAGAACCTAATTGTTTTATCACGGATCAAGACCCTGGAATGAAGGGTGCCATAGCTCAGGTTTTCAAGACGGCGATACATCGTTTATGCAGTTGGCATATCATGGAAAAATTGACAAGTAAAGTCGATTCCTCAATTTGCAGGTACAATATTTTTTGGAATAACTGAACATGAGCATAGAGTAACTGACGTCCAATATTGGAATAACTGAACATGAGCATAGAGTAACTGACGTCCAATATTGGAATAACTGAACATGAGCATTAGAGTAACTCAGAATTGAATATATTTGTTGAATAGTTGAATATATGTGTTGGAGTAATTGAATATATGTGTTGGAGTAACTGAGTATGTATGTTGGAATAACTGAATAAATGAAGTAGAGTAACTGAATAATAAAGTGACTGTGATTCTTGAATATTTGCAGGGAAACAGAGTTCGTGAATCAAATTAGTGCAGCAGTGTGGGATATACATCTAGAACCTCTTGAGTTTGAAGATAAATGGAGTAAAATCATTACTGAATACAAGTTGGAGGGGAACACTTGGCTAAGCAACATGTATAGCGTCAAGGAGCAATGGATACCTGCCTACCATAGAAACATTCCATTAGGTTGCTTGTTGAGAACAACCCAGCGATCGGAAAGTGAAAATAGTTACTTTAAGAGATTTGAAGGAATACATGGAACACTTGTGGAATTTTGGTTGAGGTTTCAATGTGCAATGGATCAACAAAGATACAATCAAAAGTGTCTTGACAGAGAGAGTGACAGTTCATTGCCTCAAACTTTGACTCCTTTAAAGTTGGAGACTCATGCAACTAAAGTCTACACACACACTATTTTTTATGAGTTCCAACGGGAGGTAACTGAATCCATTTGTTCTTGTGGTATTAACAATATCACGAAGATTGAGAATGTTTTGCATGCTGACATCGAAGATATTGCTTGGCATAAGATCGTCCAAGTTGTGTACAATATTGAAACAAAAGATGCAACATGTTCATGCAAGTTATTTGAAATGAAAGGGTTGCTTTGTAGACATGTCATTTCGGTTTTTTCGGGACGAGTGGAGACTATACCTGAGTAGTACATACTACCAAGGTGGACAAAAAATGCTTACCGAAGACCGCTTTATGATGTAAATGGCATCCTAATTCAGGATTTCAACGCCATTGATATGAGAAAAGTGGAGATGTCAGCAATTTGGTCTGAGTTTTATGCCACCATTGGTGCTGTTACCTCGATGCCTACGGAGACGATGAAGGAACTGTCGAAGTTGTTGAGGCAATTTAGGGAAAATTCTCTTCCGAAGGGGCAACCTACGAACAAGGAAAAAGAAATCGAGATGTTGTTGGGTTGCAGTTCCTCATCAGAAATTAAAATTTTGCCTCCAAAGCACTCAAAGAATAAGGGGACGGGGAAAAGGATGCTATCAAACCGAAATCAAAGCATTGTGAACGCTAAAAAGCAAAAAAGGTTATGTGCAAACTGCAAACAAATGACAAATCATGATAAACGAAACTGTCCAAATCCATTTGTTGAACATGTGGATCACGGTGTTGAAGTGGACATAGAAGATGACACAGAAGATGACACAGAAGACAGAGAAGAAGGAGGAGCAGAGGAAGAAGAAAGAGCAACAGGTATGCATTTGAGTTAATGTGTTTGGAATAATTAACATTAATATTGGAGTACTTGAGGTTAAATGTAATATATGTGTTTGTGTGTGTGTAGGACTCCCTCGGAAATCTTTACGACTCAGTCAAAAGGATGGGACTACATGACGTTGAAGACATTCATACAAGTATACACACATGAAAGCATATGATACTTCATGTTATAATTTTTGGATAGATGTTGGAGTAACTGTGAAAACATGTTGGAGTAACTGCTTTTAAGCATTAGAATACTTGGTGTTATCTTTTGGAATACTTGATGTTATAAAAGTTGGAACATTTGGTGTTATGTCTTGGAATACTTGGTGTTATGTCTTGGAATAACTGCTTGTAAGCATTGGAATAACAATGACGACATTAGAGTAATTGAAAATGAATTATTGATGATTCAATCAATCAATTATTTGAATGATTGTTGGAGTAACCATGAAAACATGTTGGAGTAACTGATGTTAAGCATTGGAATACTTGCTGTTATCTCTTGGAATACTACATGTTAATATAAAATGGGTTTAATAAAATTATTTGCAGTGCCCTTAGTTTACAGCTTTGCCTCCTTAGCTACCATACTTGAGCAGAAATGTTTTGATCTAAAACTGCTTGTATGAAAAACATAAATGATAGATTTGGCAGGCTGCTTCGACCCCTAGAAAAAAAAAAGAAATCGAGCTCGCCTCGGCCTATCAAACGACGCTTTCAACCAACAAACCAGATTCATAGCTCAAAATACATTCATCAAGGAATGGTCACCTGTCGACAAAACTCCTCCATACCATGTTCTTTCAGTGTCCATTTGCCATAGCCTATCACCAACAGCCGTAGTTCACTAAAATATTATATACGACAGCCTAATGTTGTTAAACCTAATTCTGCAATTAGAATAACTAATTCTAAGCATTAGAATAACTACTTCTAAGCATTAGAATAGCTACGACATTTCAATCTGCTCACAATTCAATCTACAGCTTCTCCATGCTATCTAATTTTTCCTTTTTCTTGAGGATTAATCCGCGCTGCCACTGGTCTCAATGTTCCAACACGGTGATCAGCACGTACTCTCGTAACAGCCTTGAGGATGTTGTCCTTATCATCACAGAAATCTTTGACTTTGGCCTTCAAAGCTGTTATTTCCTCATTCACATCAGAAAAGATCATGATTCCAGCCATTTCAATCGACATGGAAATCCTGTTTGCTCTTTTGTCGACATATAACGGATCATGATCCCCATCGTAGTACAATGTGTGCAACATAAGGAAAAAACCAGATTCATTTTTGTTGACTTGCGTAACTTTACTCCAATTGAAAACTTTGATGACGAGTTCAAAGTTGACAATATCGCCAGCCCCATGTATCTTTTTGTGTTCGAAATAGTCGGACAAGCAACCCACCTTTGAAAAAAAAGGAAAGACAAAAAAAAAGTACAATCATTCAATACAGAAAAACACAACTTGAAAGTTCATGTACTACACAACTTGAAAAGAATACTAACCGCAAACGTTGTTAACTTGTGGAACACGGATTCATGCCATTTATCATGTATCAGGTTGTCCAGAACTTCAACCTGTCTTTTTGGAAAATTGACACACACACAAAAATAGTGCTCTTCAAGATATAGTGGGAGGAAAACCAATT
This sequence comes from Agrostemma githago, assembly GCA_958450325.1. Classification (NCBI taxonomy): domain Eukaryota; kingdom Viridiplantae; phylum Streptophyta; class Magnoliopsida; order Caryophyllales; family Caryophyllaceae; genus Agrostemma; species Agrostemma githago. The sequence goes on along the minus strand of OY288250.1, from coordinate 13,241,589 downwards.
CCGCACCCAACATGCACCCTTTAGGATTGTTTATGATGAATTCATCCCACAAACAGATTAATCTGTCCATGCGTGACTGCGCTTGTGAGTCTTCACTTTCATCCTCAAGCATACTCAAGAGTAGATCCTTTTTCATAAGAGTATCAAAAGTATTCATGAGATTCAAAAGTATTCATGGATGGAATAACTCTATATATGCATAGGAATAGCTTCTAAATCTACTAGCAGCCAACATCGGAAATAATGAACAGAACATGTCAACTACAACAACCCAGCCTAACAATGAAAACAGAGACCATACGTACATAAAAAAATGGAATAACATACTTACCATGTGCCTAATCCCAAAAAACATCATGGTTGGTGATGTTTTTTGTATGTTCTCCATGTAGTTTAGCACAATTGACCAACAATCGATGATGGACCATTCAGTCTTCACATCATGGCGGGATGACCAAAGGTCTTCTCTTGTTGCACTCACATTTCCGGAACGGAAAACAACCTCACTAAGCATATGAAAAAAAGACATCAGTAGGCAAATAGTAGTAATAGTTATATAATGCCTTGGAATAACTACTTTAACGAATTGGAGTAACTGATGTTGAAATAACTATTTTATGTCTTGGAATAACTACTGTAATGCCTTGGAATAACTACTGTAATGCCTTGGAATAACTACTGTAATGTCTTGGAATAACTACTGTAATGCCTTGGAATAACTACTGTGATGCCTTGGAATAACTCTTGTAATGCCTTGGAATAACTATTGTGATGCCTTGGAATAACTATTTTAATGCCTTGGAATAACTAATGTGATGCCTTGGAATAACTATTGTAATGAATGACAAGTTATAAAAACACAATTATAAAAAATGTATCACAACTTATACCTTTTCTCATCTGTGTAATCTTCTAAGAAACAGTAGTCAAGTACTTCTTTTTTCAGTTTTGGCAATGATAAAGTATGCACTTCAGTTCCTCCTATGAAAAGTAGTGAGACAAGTACCATCTTAACATCACTCTGACCCACATCTAACGTACACCCAAATCCGTCTCCAATTTGAATATCAGCAGGTTTGCGAGCACTAGATATTGGAGATGCAGTTGTTGCAGACTTCCCCTTCTGTTCTTTTTGTTTGCGCGATTTTGATAAGGTCGTCAACAATCTTTTTTTGTTCTTACCGAAGGGGGTGATTGACTTATGCAGAATATCATCCCTAATCCGGTTATCATCGGCTAAAAACAGCGCTGCAGCAATCTCTGCTCGGTATCTAATTCTTGATTTCATGTCTCCCAAAGATGAAGTAAATACACATCCATGATATAAGAGCATATGAATCATCAAATATACTCCACAATCCAAATCACCCATAAATGTTTCTTTCCAAGGTAAAGGGACAACTTTCCATGTGAAATTTTTCACCTTTTCTCCAATGGATAAACCCTTGCTGCTTAGAAAAGAACCATATAAGAGTGCCTGATAGAAACGTAATTTAGTTAGTATCCATTTAATGTATTACTGAATAATGAAATATATATTAAAAAAATGTTATAGCAAATACTTACAGCATATTTACAAAGCAGTTCAAAGTATGAACCAAGATCAGTGTCCCAGTAAGATGTCAGGTTATCAAGATAATCCAATGTTTCATCCTTGAAATTGATTACAACACATATAAAGTGCTCTCGAGAATGGATAGGAATGAAAACCTACAGAAGACAACACAATAATCCAGTTATTCACGTTCAACTATTCCATTCCAGAATTACAGTTGCTCTACTGCTCACGTTCAGCTATTCCAATATTAGACATCACTTTTTTTACTCACGATCTCCAATAACACATATGTTGGAATAACTGAGAAAAAGATGATTACCAGATCAGAATCAAGCTTTACCGGATGATTAATAATCTCAATGTACGTAGACCACGCTGTGAAAATTTGGGCCTGATAATCTTCTTGATTGATGTTAATCTTGCCCTCTTGAATGTACTTTATTAATGTGGGCTACACAAGAGAATCAAAAGTTATACTCTAAATATGATTCATAACACAAAATAACTTCACATACACCAAAAAGGTTTGTGTGCACTTACAGAATGGCCAACCCCAAAAAATAGTCTTGATAAAGAAGAGCAGCTTCCATCTGCCTTGATCATCATACGATTGAGAAGCAAGGACCAACAATCCACCACATTTGTAAAAATCATTCTGTCAACTTGCAATGACTGAAAGTCATCTCTTGCCAGGAGGTTTATATGGGAGAATTCAACCAAAGCCTCCCTGAGATTTCAATAAAATAATTTAGTTGTCTACAATAGTAAAATATACAACCAACTGAAAAAAAGAAGTAAAAGGAAATTGATACTTACGATTGAGAAAACTTATAGTCATCGAGGAAAATGTAATCAACAACATTTTTCCTCAAACTGTGAAGGCCTTTCAATAACTCATAATTCTCAATCATGTACAAAGACACAACTGTTGCGTCTTTTTCAACTGGCCCACAGTCTATACTGCATGTAAGATCTGGAGGAACAACACCCACACAATCATGTAAATAACATAAAGGATCACTGTTGGAGTTTGCATTGTCATTGTCTAAATTGCAGTCAACAGGCTCCTCATCAACATTCCCAGAATCCACATGATCATTTACAGGCTCCTCAGCAACATTCCCAAAATCCACATGATCATTTACAGGCTCCTCGGCAACATTCCCAAAATCCACATGATCATTTACAGGCTCCTCATCAACAGGCTCTCTTGTCATCTCTTTGACATATTCTTCATATGATGGAAGATTATCTTTCACTTGATGCATTTTTAAAGCATGTTCAGTGATGAAATCAATGTAGTCAAAGAATTTACTCTCCTTCCAAAATTCTGGAGTTGATGAGAGGCTGACTTCTGTCGGTATTCTGGAGCTTGGAAAACCCTCTGCTCTCATCAGCTCACTCCGACGAGCATGTCTCTTATAAAAGAGTTCAACATCTTGTTGCATGATCAGCCAATGTGCATGCAAATTCTGAAAAATAACAGAAAAATATATAAGAATAGCTTATGTAATGCCTATGAATTGGAATAACTACTTTAACGAATTGGAATAACTACTGTAATGCCTTGGAATAACTATTTTAATGCCCTGGAATAACTATTTTAATGCCTTGGAATAACTACTTCAATGAATTGGATGAATTGAGTAACTAATGTTGGAATAACTATTTTAATGCCTTGGAATAACTACTGTAATGCCTTGGAATAACTACTGTAATGCCTTGGAATAACTACTGTAAGACGTTAGAATAACTACTTTATTGCCTTGGAATAACTACTGTGATGCCTTGGAATAACTACTGTAATGCCTTGGAATAACTACTGTAATGAATTGGAATAACTACTGTAAGGCGTTAGAATAACTACTTTATTGCCTTGGAATAACTAGTGTAATGCCTTGGAATAACTACTGTAATGCCTTGGAATAACTACTGTAATGAATTGGAATAACTACTGTAAGACGTTAGAATAACTACTTTATTGCCTTGGAATAACTACTGTGATGCCTTGGAATAACTACTGTAATGAATTGGAATAACTGATGTAAGACGTTAGAATAACTACTTCATTGCCTTGGAATAACTACTGTAATGCCTTGGAATAACTACTGTGATGAATTGGAATAACTGATGTGATGAATTGGAATAACTACTTTATTGCCTTGGAATAACTACTGTGATGCCTTGGAATAACTACTGTAATGCCTTGGAATAACTACTGTAATGAATTGGAATAACTACTGTAATGAATTGGAATAACTACTTCATTGCCTTGGAATAACTACTGTAATGGCTTGAAAAAGTGTGTAATATAGACACTTACATCATTTGCCCTAGCTCGAATTTGTTCGTCGGTTTCAAATCCAGCTGGCAACTCCAAATATGTCTTTCCGGGTTGAGGTTCACTCACAACCTCTGTCAATATTTCATTGTTTTTGATTGTCGTGGCCACCGGAGTCACCGGAGGATCTGTTAACCACACAAACGAAAAACACATGTTAAACATAAAAAATTTAAATGTAGACAAATTGGAAAAAAAATGGAAGAACATTAATAGAATAATTATACCATTCTTGCTGGTTGACTGCTTGCAAATAGGGTAAACACCCTTGATTAAATTACCGGTTCCTAGCCGACCGGTGCTAAGTTCCGCCCTCGCCCTCTTCTCTAAACTCTTGTCTGACCAATGCTTGATCAGTGGTATATCCCTTGGGGCAGCCTCTCCACAGAACTCTACTCGATGAAAATAACAAAGTAATAAGACAAGTATACAGCCCCGTAAATTCTTGCCCTTTCCCTTTCCGGACCTAACCGAACTCACTCCCTCAACTAGCTGATGAAAAATATATGAGCACCAATCATACTCACATATCCTTCCCACATCTTCGACCATTTTTAGAAGGGAGAAATCAACGGTGTGGTTTGACGTTGGTGCAAGAAAGGATGACATAGCAAATAAGACAAACATACGCTTGAATTGGTCTCCACCTTTATCTTTGTCCTTAAGCATAGATTCAGTCAGTTGGTTCACCTTGATACAATCCTTGTTGTTGTTTATGCCAAAATCTTCCCTCCATTTGCGCTTCAAAGTGTCTTGAGTTGATAAGATGCCAGGCCCAGTTGGCACTAATTCGACTTTATGGGCACCCCTTGGCAACCCAAAAACGTCATGGACATCGTCTTTTGTGAGGAAAAATCTGATATTTGAAGCCTCAAACATGTGGCCAGCAGCATTGAAGTGTCTCACCAAAGATGGCACTATTTCTAATGGGAGTACAGAAACCTTAAGATCGAGTAACCCCCCAAACCCGATCTCACGAACATCAGCCAACTGACGTTTGCCAAGTCTACTAATCAGCTCCACAAGACCATGAGGCCGACACTTGACAATCATTGACTTTGGCCTGCAAACATCAGACCACGTTAGACAGCATAACTATTTTACTGAATTGGAATAGTTATACTAAGACATAGGAGTAACTGAGGTTGAAATAACTACTGTAACAACTTGGAATAGCTACATTTATACCTTGGAATAACTACTGTAATATGTTGGAATAACTAACATCAGCTAATACATAATTACAGTAATGCCTTGAAATAAGAACAATAAAAAGTAAAAAACTTACAATTCTGGTGGTTTTGCTAATTCCCCACCATCTGTTTGGACTGTGACAGATGATTTCGACCGTTTCTTGGAAGGCTTTCTGGTCGCCTCATCTTTTGTTTCTATGGGACGCTTGTTTTTCTTTTTAGAAATGAAGTTGGCTAGGACATCTTTATCCTTGAGAATATCTGCCATAGAATCTAAACCAAAACCAGCTCAATCATCTCAAATTAATCAACTCAAAAGTATGAGATTTGTATGAAAAGTGAATTAATCAGCTCAAACATCTCGAATTGACATACATAAAGTAATAAAACTCAAGTGAAAAGCAGTAAAATCAAATTAAAGTTAAAACGAGTGGCGAACAAACAAGAAAGAATGCAGTCATCAGAAAGAAGGTATTAATTGATAGTTAACTAATACGGAGGAAACCATCTCAAGCACTTCCTCTGCTGTTTGGGCATCTACTACCATTCTATTCAAGCTAACCTCCTTCTTTCGATCAGAAGGATCGTTAAACTGTGACAACCTTTGAACAAATGTTTCCATAACTTCCTTCTTCCTTTCTTCATACATTCCCCCTCCAAGCATGCTAACCGTTTGTCGAAGATGGTCCCTACCATCTACCCCACCCAAATCGTTCATATCTAATTCATCATCAGAATCCGAATCACTGTCTTCCTCATCATCATCATCAACCTTGGATTTCTTTTTACCAACATTCTTTTCCACCACTTTTTTCTTACTCTTCTTATTTTGTTTCGGCTTCCTACTCACCATACTCTCCAAACCTCGCGTCATCCCCCTATCCTCAATCGACTTCAACACAACTTTCCTCGCTCTCACACACCAATCCATACTATCCGTGCCCGCCGTTAGCAGTACATTGATGCAGATGCAGTACACAACCACAATTCATTGTTTAGTGTAAATATGTCCACAGTTCATCTACTATGTGAAACCACTGAAAAAGCTTACAAGTTTAATTCATGAATGACAAAATAAACATAATAAACATAATGCAGTACATTTTGAACGAAATACACATATAACTAGTTGAAGATACCAAAATTGGGCAAAAAACAGAGTGAAGAAATTGAGGCAGAGTGAAGTAATTGAAGAAATTAGGGCGGAATGATGAAGATGATGATGATGACTGTTATCAAACCCTAACATAGAGGCGAAATAACATATACACAGTAATAGAAACAAATCCACAAAAATCAAGCAGAAATAATGATGAAACAACCTAACAAAGCTCGGAAATCTAATTAATCAACTAAATCATCTCAACTTAACCTAAAACTCAATCGAAAAGCACAAAAATCAAATCAAAGTTAAAAAGAAGCGGCGAACTAACGAGAAACAAGCGATTCAGCAAACAAATTAGAATCATAAGCGCATAAATTGAATTAATTAAACTTTGGGCGAAAATACCGAAATTAAAGAGTGAAGAAATTGAAGCAATATACCGAAATTAGGGCGTAATGATGATGAAATTGAAGCAGAGTCGAAGATTACAGAAGAAGCTGAAGAAAATGATGATGAATCGGTAGAAGAAGCTGAAGAGAATGGAGCTTGAAGATGAACCGTCACTTGCTTGGTGAAGAAGGAAGAGAATGTTGTTTGCTGAGAGAATGAAGAGAGAGCAAACCAAAACCCCGCCTAACTGAAAAATCTTGGGGTTTTGTGTGTTTACCAAGATCTAATCTCGACCGTTGATCAAGAATTAGATCAACGGTCTAGATTATTAGGACGTTTACACCAAAATTGGGTGTTTACACCAGATCCTAATTCTATATATATATATATATATATATATATATATATATATTGAAGTACGTATATATAATAATATAAAATAAATTTTCAAAGAATTTTAAGACTACAAATCGAAGTATAATTATCACATATCGAAAAAATTATGTTGAGGTGATGAAATAGTCTATCACAAATAAAAGACATCATTCGTTTTTAGATATTAATAAAAAAAAATAGTTTTGTAACACTTGTAATAACTATAAATTTAAGTAAAATCATCCCACGTTATAAATTATAATGAGGTGATGACATTCTACTATATAAATAAAAGTAATCGTTCGTCTATATATATCAACGAGAAATCTTATGAATCCTAAAAAAACATTCTTAAGACTATAATTAAATTCAAGTAGATTTATCCTACATCGAAAAATTATAAGTTGATTGAATTCTATTATATAATTAAGAGCAATCATTCGTTGTCAATCTGGAAAATTTTGAGTTCTAAAAGAGCTTTTAATATTGTAAACTTAAGTAGAATTATCCACATCGAAAAATTATGATGGAGGTGATGAATTTTTACATCATCAATCAGAGAAATTATTCATTTTTAGATACTAATAAAAATAAATTGAGTCTTATAATAACTCCTAAGGTTATAGATTGGATTAAAATTATCTTACATCGAAAATTTGCTTTAAGATGATGGGATTTTATTATATAAATAAAAATTATCATCGTCTTTAGATATCAATTAGAAATATTGAGTCCTAAAAAGAGTTCTTAAATCTATAAATTTGAGTGGAATTATCACACATAGAAAAATTATGATGAGCTGATGAAATTTTATACTATATCATAATAGGAGAAATCATTCATTTTAGATATTAACCAGAAAAATCTTTTGAGTCTTATAACAAGACTTAAGGCTATAAATTTAAGTAAAATTATCCCACATCGAGAAAATTATAATAAGACGATGGAATCTATTACTTCGTATATAGATAAAAGTCGGTCAACCACTAATTTCACCAATTTATGCGATTCTCTAACTTGGTGTCATTACTATGGTCACTAAAAATCGGCCCGTGCATCGCACGGGCTTTTCAACTAGCAATGATACGAACTTTTCGAGCGATATGATTAGTCCGTTACATCAAAATTCAATTTAGAAAAATATCATTAATAATAAAAAAAATCAAATAGAGAATCTTTTAATTATTACAATAATACATTTAATCTATTATATTAATGCGATGTTTTATAATTTTCATCTAAAAATCTTTAAATTTCGTTTAATAAAAAGTTATCGTAAATACAATTATAAAAATGAATTAATTAGATTCGTGATAGAAAATGCTTTCATTAGAGTATAAATTTCGTACTATTTGTTTCATATTAATTATTTGTTCGTAAAAGTGATTAATTTATTACGTATAAAGATATTAAAGTTATCCCACATCGTCAAATTATAATAAGGTGATGAAATTCTATATGTTAAATAATACTGTAGTCTTCATTCGTCCTTAGATATCCACCAAAAAATCTTTTGAGTCATTAAGAACTCTTAAGATTATAACCTTAAGTAATTATCTCACATTGAAAAATTATGATGAGGTTATGAAATTCTATAATATAAATAAGAGTAATCATTGTTTTTTAATTTCATCTAAAAAACCTTTGAGTCTTACAAAAATTCTTAATAAAAATACAAACTTAAAATTATACCACATCGAAACAATTAACGTAAGATGATAATTTTATATTATAAATAAGAGTAATCATGTGTTCTTTTGGGTCTTAAAAAGAGCTCTTAAGACAGTAAATTATCCCATATCAAAAAAATTATGATAATGAAATTTTATAAATGATTGCCCAATTGGGGTAATATATGTGAGGAGTATTATAATGAAACGGGACAATTATTATTAAAGCCGGAGGGAGTATTATAAATCAGACTAATCATTCGTTCTTAAAATCATTAAAAAAAACTTTTGAGTCTTAGAAAATATCTTAATAAGACTACAAACTTAATTGACATAATCTCACATCGAAAAATTATAACAAAGTGATGAAATATATTATAAGTAAGAAATGAGAGTTATTAATTCTACAATTATTAAATTCTACAATAATCATTCCTCCAAATACTAATCATTCGTTATTAGATATCTTCCAATACTCAATTGAGTCTTAACAACCTCTTAAGACTACAAACTTAAAATTATTACAAGAGTTCTTAAGACTATATCTAAACTTAAGTCAAAATTATTCTATATCGAAAAATTATGAGGTGATGGAATTTGATATTATAAATAAAATAAATCATTCGTTCTTAGATATCAAAAAAAAAATTTGAGGCTTACATAAGTACTTGAGACTATAAACTTAGGTAAGATTATCGCACATCGAAAAATTATAATAAAATGATTGAATTTTATTATATAAATAAGAGTAATCACTCATTCTTAAGTTAGATATAAAAAACAAATTCTTTTATTATTATTATTATTATTATTATTATTATTATTATTATAATCATCCTAACGTTGTCTCACATCGAAAAATTATGATGATGTGATGAAATTCTATATTATAAATAATAATCATTTATCCTTGGATATCAGCTAAAAATAATTTGAGTCTTAAAAATGCTCTTAGGACCGTAAGCTAATCGAAAGAGAAAAATCATTCGTGTTTAGATATTAACAAAAATTTGAGTTCTAAAAAGAGTTTTTAAGACTATAAACCTATGTAGAATTATCGCATATCAAAAAATTATGATGAGGTGATGAAATTCTATATCACAAATAAGAAACATCATTCGTTTTTGGATATTAACGAAAAAAAACTATAAATTTAAGTAAAATTATCCCACATCGAGAAATTATAATAAGGTGATAAAAATTCTACTATATAAATACAGAGTAAAAGCAATCATTTGTTTTTAAATATCACCGGGAAATCTTTTGAGTCCTAAAAGAACTTTTTAAGACTATAAACTTAATTAAAATTATCTCACATCGAAAAATTATGATGGGGTAATGAAATTCTACCTCAAATTATTCGTTTTAAATATTAATCAAAAATATTTTGAATCTTATAATACTCCTCTTAAGTCTATAAATTGAAGTAAAAATTATCCCACATCGAAAAATTATGATGAGCTGATTAAATTTAATATGATAAATAAGAGTAATCATTCGTCCATAGATATTAACCAAACATCTTTTGAGTCTTAGAAAAACTCTATCTCACATCGAAAAATTATATAATAGGGTGAAGAATTTTCATTATATAATTCGTCCTTACATATCGACAAACTAAAAAACTTTTAAGACTATAAAATTAAATAAAACTATCTCACATTAAAAGAATAATGTCATTGAAAGACTAACGTCATATGTATAAATTAAATATTTCTTCTTTTTATAATTGTAGTTATAAGTACAAAGTGAGGTTAATATAGTAAAACTGTTGAACCAAATAAAATATATTTGCGATGGGAAGAAGATAGAAAGACAAACGAAAATAGAATACAAAGTGAGGTTAATATAGTAAAACTGTTGAACCAAATAAAATATATTTGCGATCGGAAAGAGATAGAAAGACAAACGAAAATAGAATATCGAAGAAGATAGAACGAAGGAGAAAGTACTCCGTAGTATAATTGTACCACATTGAAAGACTATCATAAGGGATGATCATATGATTATAAATTAAAGTCATTATTGGTTCTTAGATATCAACTATCAACCAAATGTTTACGGAGTATTGTCTTTAAGAGAGATAATTACGAATTTTAATTACAATGTACGCGTATAATTTAGTTTGGCATTTACCTCATGTATGGAGTATTCCTTTTTTATTAAACATATTCTTATCTTCGACTTACTTTCTACTGTTGCTTAGTCTCACAAATTTATGCAATCGTCTAACTTGGTGTCATTTTCATTGTCACTAAGATGCACGGGCTTTCCAACTAGTAAGGTATAATTGTTATCCCTCTACTTTTGTCTTTTAGATTAATACTCGTAACAGCTCCTTTGGTTTAATGGTTGTAACCCTACAAAATAACCCATTATTTTTTTTATTTTCTAAACGATGTTTGGTTAAAAATATATAAGAAAAAAAACTAAATAATATTTAATTTTTATTTAACATTTTTTTTTAATATTTAAAAGTCATATATCTTTTTTTATCTTTATTGCATCAGGGCGAGTAAGCTTTCGGGTCGGGTCAGATAATTTATCGGGTCGTCTCGTGTTACGGGTCAGGTCGGGTTCGGGTAATGACACTACTTTTCCAGGTCAGATCGGGTCAATTTTACTCGGGTTATATCATATGACATGTGTGGTACGCTATAAATTACTTTATATATATAAAAAAGGGTTTTTCTACGGTGTACCCTCCTGTTTTTTTGTTTTCTATCCTATACCCTTCCTATTTTCTAAATCCCCATTAATACCCATGTACTCCCTCCGATTTTTATCTATCTTCCATGTTTCTTTATTGGGCTGAAACATCCTTTCTTCCCTATTTCTATTTTGGTCATCAACATGTGGTTTAGAATCACCCTTACATTTCTCTCTCCTCCTTCTTTTATTTTGAACCACACATTCCTACACCCTTATTTTCTTCCCCAAAATCAAAGGAGAAGATAATAAAAAATCGGAGGGATTAGTTGATTAAATTCATGAAACGTAACCTAATCACAATTATTCGTCTAATGTTCTGATAATTAGATGACATGATAATGTCTAACCTATAACATGACTAGTTTTGACAACCTAACTTTTCCTTCTTATTTCTTTAATTTTCTCCACTTTCTCCCTTTTATACATAAACTTCTTATTATTTTTTACCTTATTGATTTCTCTCCACTTTCTCCTCGACTTATTCTTTTACTTGAAACGAAATTAATTCTATTACATTAACAAACAAAGTATTGATGTTGTATAATCATGAATTTTATAGACAAATAAAGAAGAGTGAAAGAATTATGATAAAATGAAGAAAAAATCAAAAATTAGAATTGGAGAGAACATTAGAGAGATTAATTATGAACTTTTTGAGTAGGAAAAATTGTGATTAGGTCACGTTTAATAGGAGGAGTATATGGTAGAAAACGAAAAAAATAAGAGGATACAACGTAAAAAAACCCTAAAAAAACCTTAATGCGGGGCAATGGAGCTGAAGTTAAAGTCGACAAAAGAAAAAGTTTGCAAAATTTTATGAACGCTTTTCTTGCTTGGACGTAACATAAAATGAGTTGAGATTCAATCTAAAATAATTAAAAATGGCAATCAAAATAACTTGGTGAGTGACATGACATGTAAATGTCCACTTCGGGCTATTGTGGAGAGAGCTTACTATGGATGGACTTTTATTGATTGCGTCTTTCGTTTACCACTTTCAGACTTTCAGTGTTTCCAAAAGCATGGCAAACTGTTCCAGTGCAACTATGACTTCGTCCACTTCTCCTATTTACAGCTAGTTGACCCCATTCACAACCCCTTTTCACCACCCGCATCATTCTTTATAAATATTCCAACATGCTCATTATATTCAGAACCATATTATTATATAATTCATAATATCATCATGAAATCCTACAACATGATATTATTATCTTGGGTTTCCATTAACTTGCTAACATGGGTGCTTATCATGTGCCCTTATGTTAATATATCCTATGGACAAACTCTTCAAAGATCCACATACGTTATCCACATGGACAAGTCTTTCATGCCCAATGTCTTTACCAACCACCATCACTGGTATACCTCCACCGTCGAATCCCTCATCTCCGGCCGCTCTGATGACTTGCCAACAATTCTCTACATTTATGATGATGCTTTGCATGGGTTTAGTGCAAGCTTAACCCTAAGTGAACTCCAAACATTACAAAGCCATGAGGCATGTCTCAATGCTTACAAAGAAGCCAGAGCCACGGTTGACACCACCCGCACCATAGACTTCCTATCTCTCAATTCTAAGACTGGCTTGTGGCCGGCCTCTGACTATGGCCAAGACGTGATTATAGGTGTCATTGACACCGGGGTTTGGCCAGAGAGCAAGAGCTTTGGCGACCAAGGAATGACGCCAGTGCCATCAAGGTGGAAGGGTTCATGCCAGGGAGGCCAGAGTTTCAACTCTTCCTTTTGCAACAAAAAGCTGATAGGAGCCAAGTTTTTCAGCAAGGGCATCATAGCCTCAAAGCCTTCTCTTAAGCTAAGAGCAAGATCATCTAGAGATACTGAGGGGCATGGGACCCACACTTCATCCACAGCCGCCGGAAACTATGTTGATGGTGTATCCTCCTTCGGCTACGCTCATGGCACTGCCAGAGGCGTGGCCCCACGTGCCAGGTTGGCCATCTACAAGGCCGTTTGGGAGGGTGGGGAGTCCTACACTTCCGATGTCATAGCCGCTATTGACCAGGCTATTTCCGATGGCGTGGATGTCATATCCATGTCTCTTGGATTTGACCAACTTCCCCTGTATCAAGACCCTGTGGCCATAGGCTCATTTGCTGCAATGGAGAAAGGGGTTTTAGTATCCACCTCAGGCGGAAATGCAGGCCCCGCCCTTGGATCGCTCCACAACGACATCCCATGGGTCTTAACCGTGGGTGCCAGCACCATAGACCGCAAATTTGCTGGCACTTTGTCACTAGGGAACGGTCAAATCATAGTTGGTTGGTCATTATTTCCGGCTGGAGCAATCATACAGAATGTAAAACTAAAATATGAGCCATCATTGGCATTTTGTAACTCTTCTACTAAGTTAACAAAAGCAGCATCAAATAAGATTGTTATATGTGACGACATCGGGGCAACCTTTGACCAAATGTACTCGGTCGCCAACTCCAATGTAGCTGCTGCCATATTCATCTCTGAGGATCCAGAAATGGACTTGGTAGGCGGCCTCCAATGGCCCGGAATTCTCGTTAACCCCAAAGACGGGAAATCCATTGTGAATTATGCCAAAAAGGAGAGCGGTAGTGCTTCAGGAAGCATGGAGTTTCAGCAAACCTTTGTGGGGTCCACACTAGCCCCAGCAGCTGCATTCTACACCTCGAGAGGACCGTCTACTAGTTATCCAAGGGTGTTGAAACCCGACATAATTGCCCCCGGAACCCAAGTACTGGCTGCATTTGTTCCCAATGCAGAGGCGGCAAGGATTGGAAATAGCATTGTGTTGTCCAGTGACTACGCTCTCATGTCCGGAACATCAATGGCATGCCCACATGCTTCGGGAGTAGCCTCCCTCCTTAAGGCCGCCCATCCAAAGTGGACCCCAGCCGCTATCAGGTCAGCCATGATGACCACCGCAAACCCGCGTGACAATTCAGACGCACCTATCAAGGACAGTGGAGACGAGTTCAGACCTGCTTCCCCATTGGCCATGGGTTCTGGACAGGTCGATCCTAACCGTGCTCTAGACCCTGGCCTAATCTATGACGTGACAACTCAGGACTATGTCAATCTCCTTTGCTCCACAAACTTCACCAGAAAGCAGATTTTGAGCATTACTAGATCAAGTCAATACGATTGCTCTACTCCATCAAATGACTTGAACTACCCTTCCTTCATAGTTGTGCATAATAACAACACGGGTGTCGGGATTCAGACATTCCACAGGACTGTAACGAATGTGGAGGGAGGCGGGACTACATACATGGCTCAAGTAACTGCGCCAAAGGGTTCTAAAGTGAGAGTGAACCCAAAAAGGCTGACTTTTAAGAGACAGTATGAGAAAAAGAGTTACAGCTTAACGATAAAGTACAGTAAAAAGAAGAAGCAGGAAGTGGAAGGGGAAGCGGAAGCTTCATCAGGTTCACTAGTTTGGATGGAAGTAGGGAGTGAGCCACATAGTGTGAGGAGTCCTATAGTCGTATTCCCATCCGAAAACTTCTAAATAAAAAAACTCCATCCGTAGTATACAAGTTAGTGGAAGGGTTACTGGAACAATGGTTGATCATAAGAGTTTCTTTAAGTATATATATTTATGTAGCTGTTTTTACACAAAACAAGATCATTGAGGGGTGTTTACTATTTATTCGTCAACACCTAAGAATATCACATTAAATAATAAGGTTTCTACAGGGTCTCTCTACTGCGGTCAGGCTTTCAGAATTAAAGATTTTCTCTGTCAATGGTATTATGTTAAGGAGGGGTGACAACATACAACCGAGTATTTATGTAATATAACAGTACTAGTTGTAAAGTCCGTGAGATGCACGAACCTCTTGTTAAGTGACGTTGATAAGTACATAAACTAAGTTGATCGATTGCATAAATTGGTGAGATCGGTATATATAGAGTATTGGTCGGTGGTGAGAGTACGACAAATACTAAATTACTCCAATACTTTGCACGTATTTGAAAGGTATTTTACGTCGATAACATCTATTGTAAACACTTAATTAAGTCATAGACATTATGGTAGAATTGTAGTTAGAAAAAACAATTAAGGGTTTTGACCATAAATTAACGGGTCCTTTCGGGTTTGGGTCGGAAAAAACGGTTCATAAACCTCCAAAAACTGATATTATTTTTAAAAATATTATTTGTGGTTTTAGTATATTGAATTTATTTATCAGTTTATATGGTATGATAAAAAAATTCACATAGAACGTTATTGTAAGTATTAAAAAAATTGTAGCTATAGGTCTACTAAGAGATTTCCGGCCAATCAAAAAAATAATTAATTACTATTGTCCTCAATTGATGTAACAGTAAGACCATGTACAACGGATGAAAATGATGAAGATGAAATGAGGAAAATGGAGAGAGGGATGAAGAAGAAGATGAAATGAATGGTGCAATGGAAGGGTATGACGAAGAAGAAGATGAAAAGATGAAGGCATTTCACGTAGATGAAAAGATGAAATGGGAGGAGAGAGGCATGATGAAGTGCAATGTCAGAGAAAATAATGTTGACAGCTGCCCCATGCTTGTATTTAAATACATTTTTCATTCTTTATATCTTTATTTGTTTCGGTTCCAACGCCCGTATTTACTCTATCTCGAAGATTATATTTCCGAACATACATTTCCGAACGTACATTAATCGAAACGACACTATTTAGAAATTATTCCTCGTAAAATAAATTACAAGCGTTTCGTGTTGGTTAATTTTTTTTATTCAAAGTGTGCCGTACTATATTTCCGAACTCACTACGTTTGCATTGTATTTTTTTTTTATTAAAAAGTTATCATTTCCCGAGCCGTACTTGTGGTAAAAATTGACAACTCTTGTATTTATTAAGGCATAGATGCTTTCATTGATACGATTCTCAAAGCCGAAGTGACTACACACTGCACCATTCCGACACACACTATTCTGATAAGACAATACACAATCAATGTGGTAAAAATTGACAACTCTTGTATTTATTAAGGCATAGATGCTTTCATTGATACGATTCTCAAAGCCGAAGTGACTACACACTGCACCATTCCGACACACACTATTCTGATAAGACAATACACAATCAATGTGGTAAAAATTGACAACTCTTGTATTTATTAAGGCATAGATGCTTTCATTGATACGATTCTCAAAGCCGAAGTGACTACACACTGCACCAAAATATATATTTCATTTATATTTTCTGACGAATGCTGTCATTAATAAAATACCAAAAAAGAAAAATAAAATATATGGAAACAAATAGCTCTATATAAGTTATGACTTCGTTTTACATCTCCTCACAACTCTTTCACTCCTACATAAAATCAACTGAAAATATATAATATGTCTGCCCACTATGATGAGGAAGTTGAAAAAACTCAGTGGAAAATCAATAAGATAAGGGATGAAGCTCCCAAGTTTTTTACTCGTGTTAACTTAATCGTAATAGAAAGCATGTATATGTTATTATTAAATAGTCCACCGGCCCTAACCAAACTCCACCGTATAATTACTGGAAATGCGGAAGCCGTACTTAGTCCTCCGATGACAGTCAATAATACTTATGGTATGATTCTTACTATTACTATATATGAAATTTTATGATATATGCAGATTTTGATTATATTATTTCTAATATTTCAGAGACATGGATGGCTAAAAACGAAGAACTTACCTCCTTAGAAACTGAAGTTGTTTCGATGATTCGTAGATTGTTGAAAGTAGTTGATGAAGATGTTTTAAGTGATCTTTTGTCCGGTCGTGGACGAACATTTGTTCAACGTGAAGAGGTTTACTATTGGACTATTTATGAGCAAATTACAACGGAGGAGGACCGACTCCATGAAATTGAACTTCTGGGAGACGAAAACCCAGACGGTTGGATGGACAATTCAGATTACGATTACGATGGGGACCATGAGCCTATTAGAAAATAATGGATTTTGTCCAATATTAACCGTCGAGTCTTTCTGTTTGTAAGAGTTTTTAAGTACTGTCGTTGTCGTTCTCCCTTTTTATTTATTTCATGCTTGTTTAAATTTAGTAAGTCTTACTTAAATTCGGTTTTACAATGTATTAAGTATTAAGTCTTCGCCTGTTTTCATTATAATGTATTCAACTTTAAGCGATTACATCCGTGTGTTTTATTTTCATTTCTTACATTCATTTTTATGGAAACGATACTATTAAAAAAAATTAAGCAAATTAAGAGTAAAAATTAATAATAGTGTGAAAATAAATAATTGAGTTAATGTAAATTTGATGTGTAAATGTGTGGGGTATAATAAAGTAGGAGAGAGAATGAAAGTAGAAGATGAAATGAATGTGGGGTGTTTTTTTGTAAGATGAAAAATAAGAAGATGGTAAGTGGAAATATGAGGTGGATGATTAAAAGGATGAGAGAAGGTAAAGATGAAAAAGAGGAAGATGAAATGAATGTGGATGGTCTAATGATACCTAGAGTAATAAAAATAAGTTTGTTTAATATAAAAGAGAATACTAATAAAATGAGCCCAAATTCCAAGAAAATGGGTACGCTTGTTATAAAACAATACAAAATGAAATAGATATTTTAAAAAAACATCTAATAATAAAAGTCGTACTATAGACACCCTGATTTGTACATGGTGTCTACTCGAGTCACCGGCGAACACCATCGATGATCGGACTGCAACACGATGCGATTTTACGATTTTTCGGAAGATTTTTTTTATAGTTCGGAACAAAATACTACTCGGAAATATTAATTCAACATCTTCACTGTCTTAGTCGAGTCGTTTCGGTCGGTTGAACACTAATAAGAGTCAATTACGGTTCTGGGGCCTTGAATTGGTACCGTAATTCAAAGTTAAACCTGAGTCAACCGAGTCAAACTGAGTCAAATCTAAAAATTCAAGATCGATGTCCAATAGGCGGACCGCTTGACCTTGACGCTACAGCGAACCCTCGAGATATTATTATTATCACGTATCTGACGATTTAGAAAACTTTTGCAAGTTGCGGCGCCAAGTAGCTAAGGCGTATGACACCCTGCGTTGAAGAACCAAGTCGCACAAGCTTATGCGCCTTAAGCCCAGATCGCCTAAGGTACGTGACCAAGCTCCGATTTTAACCTAAGAAAACCTATAAATTGTAATCCCCGATAAATCCCATTGCAATACAGTAGTGGTGGAAACACTGTAGATGTGGAATTATAACACACTATATCTATGACTTATTAAAATAAAATGGTAAAGTCAATACATAAGCCATTAAATAAAAATGGCTAAAACTAAAAACAATCCACAAAACGGGGTATAACAATCCATAGTACAGAAATTTATTAAACAGCAAAGGAGGATCCACAACTGCTCGTTAGCCCACCCGAAGGGAACCCATATACCTGTGGACGTCCGTCGCACCGCCCGGCGACCCGCGCGGGACCGACCCGGTTTCATCGCGGCGGCCACCCACGCGGCCCCCTCCCGATCGGGGGCCGGTCCGATATCGCGTACGGGACGAAGTTTCGGACCTCGATTTGGATGACGATTCAGAGTAGTACTAGACGGATGCATGCATCCGTATTTCCGTTGGAATCGATCGAGTCGTGGTTGTAAATGTTTAATGGCGGATATGTTTGGTAAGGCGACCTTTTTAGTGAACCGAACTCGTTGCCGATTTGTGGAGTCGCCATCGAGTCAATTATGGGGACTCGGAAACCGTTCAAACCAAATTTGATCCTTAGCCGGCTCAAAGTTGAGGGGCACGGGACCTAAAGATAAAGACTTGTACCCTTAAGCACTTCATGTCTGGAATGACTCTCATTGACAATGGTTTCAGACATCCGGAAACCGTCGATTCTGAGTAAGGGGTGAGAGTACATATTAGGAAGCCAACGTCCGCTAGACATCGACACCCAATCCCGCCCGCACATAGCGGCCTCTACTAATCAATCGGTGGGCTGATAAATTCTTTCCTTTGTTGTGGTGGAAGTACGGTAACATCCATTGTTTTAACCCTATGTCTTTGCTATGTCGGTTGTTTAAGAACAATGCAAGTAAGCTTATTGTCGTCGAAGTAGTTGCTTTCCATTATTTGCATGCGATTTCACGTGACAAGCAGGCATGAAAAGATGCACATAGGAGAGTAGAGGGTACTAAGTATTATACGTATTAGCAAATCGGGTTTAATGTGATAATACAAACATTAGTCGTTCTCGTGGTATACCTTACCTGGTATTCTGCTTAAGATGCGTCGGTTCGGTATTAATAGCGATGCGTCGAACCGTGTACGGTGAGCACCGGGACTAATACATGTAGGTTGAGGGTGTAAATCAAATCTGATTCTTCCCTTTTCTCTTCCTTTCTCACGCTTTTTCCGTTTTTTTTGGTCGTGTCGTTGGTCCATCTTTTTTATTATGGGTCGTTCATCACATGTTTTTTTCTAGTACCGATATTACAAAAATATTTTTATAAAACAAACGTTCTTAAAATACGATATTGATTCTCTAATCAAATATCGTATCTAACAAGAACTAAATTAAATCTCGTTGATGCTAAAAAAATCGTTACATCTTTTTAAACGAAATACAACGATTTTAACGCGGAGAGAATTAACGTCTTTTTTCGTTCAAATTCTTTTTTTTTTTTTTTTCGTTCAAAACAAACTTTTTTCAAAACCTTTTCTAAAACCATTCCGACTATTCGATATCGATCTCATAATCGAATATCGAATACGACGAATATCGAAAATATGAATCGGGTATAAATTAATCCATATTTGTACGTGATTTATAAAAATTGACGATTTTGGACAAATAAAAAAAGCGGGAAGACCCCCACGCGAGTCGCGCGCCTGTCAGGCGACTCGCGCGGAGGCCTGGATGGCCGACCCCTCTTTTTTTCGTTTTCTCGTTTTTTCTATTTCTTTTCGGATCTTACATAAAAAGCGACTTTCGCGACATATTTTCATATTTCGATAGATACTTTTTTTGACCTCGGTCAACACGTGTTAATCCATCACGTGTTATAAATCTTTTTCAAAATCATGCATATTATCGTATTTACATCTTTATTCAATTTATTCAATCGTTACTAACTCGTTTTCTCGTGTTTGTAGCAATTTTTTTTTATTTTATTTATTTGTTTTATTAGACTAAAACAAACTTCACATGCTAAAATAACTTTGACGTTATTAGTTTAACATGCATTAAACGACTTAGCAACCCATTTATTTTTCTCACATGCTTAGGAAAATAATCTCTGCATATCATTCAACCGTCGAACTAACGCTTGTACATAAAAAACGAACGATATCTTAGTAAAGGCCGCTAAGTGCGGGCGGGGTTGGGTGTTCTTAGTGAACTTCTCAACACGTACCCTCACCCCTTACTCAGAACCACGGTTTCCGGATGTCCGAATCCATTGGCAACGAGAGTCATTCAATACACGATATCCGATAATGTCGGTATCGGTATCGTAATGCAAAGGGACGAACCCAATAAGCTCTGACATCAGAAATGGGTCGTATTTTGTATACGGCCCACTACGACATAAAGTGGGTTCGAACGGGCCCTCCCACAAAGTTCGGTGGCGACTCCTACTTCGATTTAAATTTCAATTCGACCATCTCATATGGAGATTCATTCGCCTACCCAAACCCGCGCGTGGCCGCGTCGGGGTGGACCTACGTCATGTCCACAATTTGGCGACTCCGCTGGGGATCAACTGATGAGTCACTTACCATTGACATCCTCAGGGTGAGACTCGAAAAGAAATCGTTCGAATAGTAATGTACACATTTTAGTTCAATGGGTCATGCATAACCCAATCTTTCCCGGGCCGGTTACTTGTGACCGACGTCCCACTATACCACGGTGCATTCCTAAATGGGTGCACTAAAGACTTCGATGGCGGAACTCGCATGGGTTTTACGGCAGGTTCTAAGACCAACTCGGCTTAGGAAGACCGTCCTGATTTTCGAGAAAGCTATCGTCGTTGGTATAGACCCTATTCGACCGACCGAGACTTAGACTAAGAGCATACATGGCGTCATTATACTGTTTCCGTGACTACGTACTACTTGATCCATGTCTCGTCTTTTCAAAAACCGTCGTTTTCAAAAAACTTGCATCTTTTTCGAAAATTATCCATTTTTCAAACCCGGAAAGCTACCGAATTTAGGACTTATGATTTTAACTCAAAATAGCCTATTTTTAGCCGGTATGCTGTCCAAACCTTTTCAAAAATCCGAAATCCCGGCCCGGTAACATTTTTTTCGATTTTCAAAAAAACAATCGGGCCATCCTATCCGACTTTGCTCGGTTTTCAAATCCAAATCCTCTTTTCAAAGCTTTCTTCTTCTTAGGACTTCCCGTATTTAGCAGTGTCGGGTCTTGTCATAAGTTGTTAGAGTCTATAGCGTCGAAACTCTGTCAATCTTACATCACGGGTTTCTACCCCATCCCAAGTCTGCCTTATTTGTCAAGGCACGGCCCACCAACGTAGGACAAACTCCTACAAAGGGAGGCCCACTTACACAATCGAGTCCAAAGTCTGGGGAATAGCTCACACGTAGGTCTTTCTTCACACATGACTAGGCCCACTCCGCCAAAATCCTAAAGAAAGCCCACCGTCCATGAGTCACCCGTCTAGGAGTCGATTTTTTAGTCTTTTTTCCGAGTCTAGTCTTTTCCTCTTCTTGCTCGGGATGCACCTTTCGATCTGGGTCCGATTCTGATTACACGGTGTTCTTACAGACAGGCCACCTCACACCCGAACCATGACTAAGGACTCCATTGATCAACTGACCGCCTCATTGGCCAAGATCCAAGATCAACTGAACCAGATGAGGGGAGACCAAATCGCCATCGTTACCCGGGTAAGCGCCATGGAGCATGATAGGCCGAGGGGCGAAGACGAAACTAAGGGGCCATTAGCCGAATTGACTAGCGCAGTCCTCAAGCTGCAAGAGCAGGTCCATTTGTCGACCCACAAATCGATTCATACGGAGAATGCTCGTGCCTATGCACCCCTAACCGACGAATTGCCTGCCAATCTCAACCTGATGGGCCTCCCAATGTTCGACGGAACTGAAGACCCGGTATTACATATCCAGGCTTTCAAAAAATTTATGGCCCTTAAGGGGGTTAAGTCAAACATGTTCAAGCATTTTTTTGCCTCCTCCCTCGAGAAGCACCCGAGAGCCTGGTTCTATAGGCTCGATTCCAAGAAGTACAAGTCTTGGGATGACGTGGCAACGAAATTCGCTCGGAACTACGCCGACAACACGGAAATCCAGACCACGATGCGCACCCTGGAAGTAATGGCCCAGGAACCAAAGGAAGGGTTTACGAAGTACCTTCAACGCTGGAGGGCTGAAAGCGTCAAACTGGTCGATAAGCCCAGTGAAAAAGTCCTAGTTGAAGCCTTTGTCAAGAATCTCCTGCCCGCCTACCGGATCCATCTCCGGTACGCCATCATACCTAGCTTCGCGGTCCTAACCGAGATGGGAACAAGAATCGAGGATGATCTAAGGTTGGAAAGCCTCACTAAGGCCTCCACCAAGGGATACCAAGGGGCCAGCTCGTCGCCAAGCAAGCCCAGATCTGCCGCTGCTACTCGTAGCATCTTTGACGAGGTAAATCTACTTGACACCCCGTCCAAAAAGAATACCACACCCCGGGTATTCACCGACATAGGTACTACCTATGCCAACGCCTTACAAAGGCTCTCATCGAAAGGCCTGATCAACCCCATAGACCCAACACCTGAGCTCCCAGTCGAGCGTCGCTCCAAGTCCTACGATATCCAAGCCTACTGCGAATACCATCGTGGCAAGGGACACGATACCGAAAAATGCTGGAAGCTAAAGCACCTCATCCAGGACCTCATCGAAAGTGGGAAGATCCCCTTACCTGGATGCAAGCCCAGCAACAAGGACAACCCGTTGGCCACTCACACCATCTTCTCCGGGGAAGTCATGGACTGTTCACATCTCATTTCCCCGTTTGTCCCGCAAATAAACGGGATCTGGTGTGACGATGAAGACGACGTTTATCTCACCAAGGGAGAAGCTATCCCTATCACGCCCGAGGAGATCCAAAAGGTTAAGTCCAAGGCCTTAGCCAACAGTCACGCCCTTATCATTGCCGAACCACCTAGAGTGGAGCCCGCCCCAGAAGAGCCAACCACCGAGAAGGCTATTGTAAAGCAGCTGAGAAAGACTCGAGTCGACCTCTCTATATGGCAACTCCTAGTCAGCTCACAGGAACATCGAGAGGCACTCACTAAGGCCCTCGATCAGGTCAAAATCGATTCTATGACTACTCCAGCTGAAATGGTAGCCACGGTTCTGCCCCACCTAAAAGGGAAAGCTAAAGAAGAAGGCCCGCTTATTACCTTCTCCAATGCTGATCTACCGCCATTTGGGCCAGTCCACAACATGGCCCTCTACATCACGGTAATCTGCCGTGGGAAATATCTGCCCATGACCCTAATCGACGACGGGTCCGCAGTCAACGTCCTCCTCTTGAGGACCGCCAAAGCCCTCGGCATCACCGAGGCCGACTACAGTCCTACAGCTCAAACCATTCAGGCTTTCGACGGAAGTCCAAAGTTAGTAGCCGGGGTCGTGAAGCTTACTATCATAACGGGCCCGATAGAA
The DNA here is from genome assembly GCA_958450325.1 of Agrostemma githago. Classification (NCBI taxonomy): domain Eukaryota; kingdom Viridiplantae; phylum Streptophyta; class Magnoliopsida; order Caryophyllales; family Caryophyllaceae; genus Agrostemma; species Agrostemma githago. Next base: position 13,217,599 of record OY288250.1, on the reverse strand, counting down.
AAGGAGCTGGAATTACAAGTAATCGACGTGACTTCTTCCTTTAACCTTCTTCTAGGAAGACCCTGGATCCACGCGACTAGGGCTGTATCCTCCACCCTGCATCGGAAGATCAAGCTACCTTTGCACGATACCGTCATCACCCTAGAAGCCACGCCTATGACTGTGGCTAACTGCAACACCTCGGGCCGCACCGATCTCTGAGGATTCGACTTCATAGGGGCCATCGACGAAGAATACCTTTTCCGACCCTACTTTACAGTTAGCATTGACCGGATGTTGCAAAATCTGGGCTTTCTACCGGGGGCTACATCAAGGCCCGATCTCCCTGCAGGAAAAATCCTCGAAGTTCTGGATAACGAGAGGATTCAAACCGGTCTGGGTTACACCATAACCCCAGAAAATATGGGTCAAACCGGAGCCGGCAAAGTCATCTTCGTCACGCTGGTGTTCGAGTCCGTCCAAATAGGCCTATACCGGCCCGCAACCACGCGCCCTGGGACCCACTTAGCCCAGGCCTGCAACTACATACCAGACGACATCTTCGCCCTCAGCCGGTCCGAAGATGCTAAGAATGCTGAGCCCGCACTGAAGCTACTTTTTGGAGAGGAACTCACGGTCCTAACACTGAGGGAAGAGCTAGTCAGCCTCATTCTCCGCAGCCGCACCTTCGATCCATCCAAGCTGATCTCGGATGTCGGATCCGAGACCGGAAAAAGAGCCTGGAGGAAGACTGTCAAATGGACTGACAGTCAAGGAAGAACTTTCAAGCTGATCACAGGGAAAGGAGAGATGCCAGAATCTGAGTCTGAGTCCGAGTCGGAGTCCGAGTCAGAGTCTGAGATTGAGTCTAGTGAGTCCGGTGCTAGGGTCAGTCCTGTAACTCCCCCTTTCCCTTTAGCCACTCCTGGTGACTCGGGGTCTGTCCCGGGCACCCTACCTATCCCGCCACTGACTAGCGATCAGATGGCAGCTCTTTTCGAGCTATTTTCTCAATTTATGAATAATAACAACCGTTCTGCTTACGACTTGTCTCATTTTCAAAATTTCCTTAATTTTCAAAATATTCTGTGCAATGACATTGAGAAACCCGACGAACAGGTATCCTTACCTCCACATCTGATCGAACAGCTAGAGCAAAGGGAATCCAGCAATCCGGTAATCGAAGAAACCGAATCCATCAACGTGGGAACAACCTTAGAGCCTCAGATGCTTAAGATAGGGTTATCTCTAGATCCCGAGGAGAAACAACAATTCATCAGTCTCCTTCAAGAATTCAAAGACGTCTTCGCATGGTCCAACAAGGACATGCCGGGGATAGATCACGAAATAGCCGAGCACCGTATACCGATCAAGGAAGGGTTCAAGCCGGTTAAGCAGAAACTCCGACGCATGAGGCCCGAATGGTCCCTCAAGGTCAAGGAGGAGGTCGACAAACAATTAACGGCTAGGTTCATACGAGTTTCCGAGTATCCAGATTGGGTTGCGAACATCGTACCGGTTCCTAAAAAAGACGGTAAGGTACGTGTCTGTGTAGACTTTTGGGATCTTAACAAGGCGAGCCCGAAAGACGATTTCCCGTTACCACACATCGACATACTGGTGGATAACACGGCTGATCATGCCCTTCTATCATTCATGGACGGGTATGCCGGGTACAATCAAATAAAAATGGCAGAGGAAGATATGCATAAGACCACTTTCATTACACCTTGGGGTACTTATTGCTATACTGTTATGTCATTTGGTCTCATCAATGCCGGGGCCACCTATCAACGAACCGCCACAACTTTATTACATGACATGATGCATAAGGAAGTGGAAGTTTACGTGGACGATATGATCGTCAAATCTAAAAACAGGGACGGTCACATCACCGCCCTGAGAAAATTCTTCACCTGATTACGCAAATACAACATGAGGTTAAACCCTCAGAAATGCAGTTTCGGGGTAACGTCCGGCAAATTACTGGGTCATATCGTTAGCCAACGCGGTATCGAAGTCGATCCAGCCAAAATTAAGGCCATCACCGAGATGCAGCCCCCTAAGACCGAAAAGGAGATAAGAGGGTTTCTCGGAAAAGTCCAATACATCAGCAGGTTCATTTCAAAGCTAACCATGGTGTGTGAACCGATCTTCAAGAAGCTGAAAATAGGGGAACGGTTACTATGGGACGACAAGTGTCAAGCAGCCTTTGACAGAATCAAAGAAATCTTGTCTTCACCACCGGTCCTGATGCCACCTCAACATGGTTTGCCTTTGTCGCTGTACCTAACCACGACAGAGACAGCCATGGGGGCTATGCTAGCTCAAACAGTCAACTCCGAAGAACGGGCTATATACTACATCAGCAAAAAGTTTTTAGAGTACGAGTGTAAGTACACCATGCTCGAAAAGACGTGTTTAGCTTTGGTCTGGGCCACTAAGAAGCTCCGGCATTACATGCTCAGCTACGAGGTACAGGTACTGTCTAGAATAGATCCGATCAAGTATCTTTTCGAAAAGCCCATTCTCAACGGCAGGATATCAAGATGGACCCTGATGTTGGCAGAATTCGATCTAAAGTTCGTACCATTGAAAGCCATCAAAGGCCGAATAGTAGCCGATTTTCTCGCCGACAGTCCCATAACCGAAGAAGGACACACCGACACTTGGTCCTTCCCAGATGAAGATATTTTCCATACTGACACCGAGACGTGGGACTTATACTTTGACGGGGCATCCAATTTCGGGGGATTTGGAGTCGGGATTCTCCTAATCTCGCCAAGAGGGGAACATACTCCCGTGTCTATCAAATTGGACTTTGACGTCACCAATAACGCCGCAGAATATGAAGCATGCATCCACGGGCTACAAGCCGCCGCCGATTTAGGGGTCACAAACCTCCGAGTACACGGCGACTCATCTCTGGTCATTAACCAAGCACTCCAAAAATGAAAAACCCGAAATGCTAATCTCGTGGCCTACCAAGCACGAGTAAGGGATCTCGAGAAACAATTCCAAAAGGTAGAGTATATATATCTACCTCGGGAAGAAAATCAGTTCGCAGATGCACTTTCAAAACTGGCATCCTTACTAAACATTCCCAATCATATGACCAGCATGCCAATCTGTGTCGAAAGACGATCCGAGCCAGCATAAATCCACGACATCGAAGATATCGAGATACCCGATCCCGAGCCATGGTATAAGGCTATCCAGACATACTTGACAACCGGAGAATATCCACCCGGGGCCGACAATCGAGCAAAAAAGGCCTTACGTAGGCTAGCGACCCAGTTCGTCCGTACCGACGACAGACAACTTTACAAAAAGACACCGCAGGGGGCTCTCCTTTTATGTGTCGATAAGGGTAACGCCGAAAAGGTCATGGCCAAAGTACATGACGGCAAGTGTGGTCCTCACATGAACGCCCAGATGCTAGTCCGGAAGATCATGAGACTCGGATACTACTGGAACAGCATGGAAACCGATTGTCAGCTTTATGTCAAACGTTGCCATAATTGCCAGATTTTCGCTAATGTGCAGAATATGCCACCATCCCTGCTGTATACCATGACGTCGCCCTGGCCATTTTCGATGTGGGGAATCGATATAATCAGAAAGATAAACCCCTCGGGAACTGGAGGACACTGCTTTATTTTGGTAGCAATCGACTATTTCACCAAATGGGTCGAGGCGGAATCTTATCGTATTCTCAACGCCAGCCATGTTGCCAAATTTATCCAAAATAGGATAATATGCTGGTATGGGATCCCTCATGAATTCATCAGTGACCACGGGACCCATTTTCAAGCCGAAACGGCAGCCTTGTTAGCCAAGTACAAAATTCAAAGACATACGTCTTCACCTTACCGGCCCCAAACCAATGCAGCGGTAGAAGCGGCTAACAAGACTATTGTCACCATACTCAAAAAGATGGCTGACAATTATCGGGACTGGCCCAACAAGATACCATTTGCACTTTGGGGATATCGGACCTCGATTCGTACTGCGACCGGGGCAACACCGTATTACCTTACATACGGGATGGAAGCGGTCCAACCCGTTGAGTTAGAGGTGCCGTCACTCAGAATCTTGCTCGAAAGTCAAGTACCCGAAGCCGATTGGGTCCGAGCACGATATGACTCGCTAGTCCTTTTAGACGAACGACGATCTCGTGCCCTCAACAATATACAAATATATCAAAAGAGGATCCAACGGGCTTTCAATAAAAGGGTAAGGCCCAGGAATATCAAAGAAGAAGATTTGGTTCTCAAGTCTGTTCGAGCTTTATTACCAGTAGACCCAAGAAGAAAGTTCAAACCTAACTGGGCCGGGCCATATTTGGTAAAGAAGATTCTATCGGGCGGAGCGGTGATGCTAACAGATCTGGACGGGAATGAATTTGTCAACCCAACTAACCTGGACCAGCTGAAGCGTTATTACCCTTAACCCATTTCTCTCAATGTCATTTGCAAAGTTTTCAAACTTTTAAAGACAAGTCAAAAGTTAGAATTAGTTATTCTACTGTTATAAGCATCTTGAACCAATAGTCTTGATGTATTTCGAAATTGCAAATTAAGTCTGAACTACGTTTGGTTTGATTCCGCTATTTGTGGATACGTAGGCAGCTCCTCAAAAGGGCACAACCACTGCAATCGAAAAAACAGGAACGGTTTTTAATAAACTTCCTTTATTTATTTAAAAAAAAAATCCAATTACAAAAAATCCAAAAAAAAAACACACATAAATAGTACTAATATTTAAATAATAAAAAAACCAAGGCATTTTTCCCTTTCCCTTGTCCTTAGCTTCTTTTTCGGTCCACCTGCGTCGACGTGGAGGTGAGCGTTCCCGAATAACCAATGGAATCTCCTTAACCCGGGCTCGTTTCTTCAAACTCGATTCCCCGTTCACCTCAGTCGGTCCTAGTCGAGCCTTCACCCTCTCGAGTAGTCGCTCGCGCGGGCCTAGCCTGTCTCGGGCCGCTAGTTTCGGCCCAAGCCTTCTCTCCAAGTCGCTAGCACCGGTCTCTTTAGCTCGAGTCTTAGTTCTTGACTTAGGACCCAACTCTGGCCGGGCGTGGGTAGTTAGAGTTTCCTCTTCATCAAAGAACCATCTATTGTCTTTTACTGATTCTCTACGGGCCAAGTCAAAAGCCTCATCAGTCTTTAAAGCTTTACGGGCCTCTTTAGATTCTTCAGAAGTCCACTTGCGATATGATTCGGAAACCCAAACGGTCTGACAAGGGCGAGGTATAGTCCACATGACACGGGTAAACCAGCGTTGTAACCACGTGTCGCACATAGCGTCCGTCAATTGGAGCGAAACGCTAATGATTGCTTCAGTTTCAAGGATCTGCTGAAACGAACCGAACTGCCTTAAAATACGATCTGGGTAAAAATGGACGGTCCAATCCAAAGACAAGATCACCAGGTAACGGGTTTTATCTCTTTTAGCTAGTCCCATCAGCTTCGAGAGGAACCACCAGATTACGTTCCACCAAATCAAGGGCCCACCATGGAATTTTAGCTCTTCATCCCAATACTTCCGATTTATGTGATGACTCGAGCTTATCCGTCGGGACCGTGAGCCAATTTGACAGCTTCGATATCTGGATATGCTCACCGGGGGCTCTATAATCGACAGGCGCTCGGATAACCAGATCTGCGAAAAAAAATTCGAAAAGTCAAAAACTTTCGAAAAATCAAAATTCCGAAAAAAAATCGAAAAAAGAAATCAAAAAAAAAAAATTCGAAATTTTCGGAAAAAAAAAAAAAAAAAAAAAAGAGAATCTTCGAAATTTTCGGAAAATTCAAAAAAAAAAAAAAGAAAAAAAAAATTCGGAAAAAAACGGTCAAATACCTGCAGAAGACGAATACTTCTCGTTAATTGCCTATCCGGGTCAAGTCTCCCAGCGTCAAGACCCATAATAATCTCCCCAGTTATCAGCCAGGCTGGGCTATGGCCTGTCTCCATCTGGTCCACTATGCTGATTAGCCTGATCTCGCCTAGACACGAGTCAGCATCCATCCTACCTTCAAAAGCATATCGAGGCAGCATACAAAAGGCAAAAGTTCTACGCCTATGGGTAGAAGAAATTCTGGCACCATTTGGATCCATGAATTTGTCAGCCAGGTCAAACAGGGAAACAGAGCTCCCCTTTACCATACGAGCTGTCTCAGCATGAGACAACCCAAGAAAGTCCCTCAGTCTCCTCCTTGGATCAGGATAAAAAGGAGGAATAGCAGGATGAGCATTGGGACACCAACCCCCTACGGCTGCAATCTCTTCAGGAAGGGGACATATTTCTCCCCGGGGAAAAGCAAAAACATGGTGGGTAGTATCCCAAAAGGATAAGCAAGCGTCCAAGAAATGTGCATCCACCTTGAGTCGTTGAAGCGGGAATAAAGCAACAATTCCCATCTGAGTTAACTGAACTTTATCTTCGTCTCGAAAATTCTGGGCCCACGCCTGAAGCATCGCGGTCAGATGTTCGATACCCATAGCAAAAAGTTTTGTTTTGTCTTAAAAGTCTAAAGGGATTTTAAGATAGGAGAAAATATTTGGGTTGGAATATGAGAAGATCAAGGGCAAGAACTCTCTATTTATAATAGAGAAAATCCCTTTCCTAGTCACCACGGGAATAGGAATTTTTATCATACTCCCTACTTCATCTAGGCATACAGGCCTAACCGGAGGATTTTAGGAGTCCGTGTCAGAATCTGATTAGGAATTAAGTCATCCCAAGCATTCCTATTTCCAAAATTTTTCAAAATTTTCTCACCATTTTTTTCTTTCCAAAAATCAATCAAAAAAATCACTTCTTCCCCAGCGCGAGTCAGCATTTCACCTAAATGTTACATGCAATTTGTTATGTATCAACAGACAGGTGCATCCAAGACTCCCGAAGGACTCTCAAAAAAAAAACTCCCCAGTGGGAACTCAAGCAACATTTTTATCAGGATGTATCTACAAGCAGGTACACTCAAAGCTTACAGGCAAGCTCCCACGCAATTCCAAGACGGGACGTATCTACAAGCAGATGCACCAAGAGCTTACAAGACAAGCTCACACGCAATTCTAAGACAGGACGTATCTACAGGCAGATACACCCAAGACTTTTCAGGCAAAGTCCCCGCGACATTATTAACATCTATCCAGGTATAGTTTCTATCTTATGGCTGGCGAGCCCTTTACGCAGGTCTAATGGACTCTAAACGACCCGATCGGAAGTCTGCCAGGTCTTAATCCTCGATTGGCCTGGTAGCTACTCTGACTTTTGCCTTGTCCAAGCCTCAGTCAGAGTGGGGGCTCTGTAGACACCCACATTTTGACCGCCAGGTGTCTATAGTAGTTCCCACCAAACACCCGATGATGATCGGACGCAAACGTGCTATGACGAACTCGGATATGGGCTCGAAATCATGGATATTTGGCTTGGGCTTATTACGGAGTACAAATCTTACTAAACCAACCTCAAATCCAGGCCCAGTGGGTCGTTTCGAGTCAAATAAGACTAATTTGGGTCGAATCCGGCACCGGGGGCAAAACCGTCTTTTAGCGACCGGGTCAAACCCGGTCAAAGATATTTTTTCCCGAGTCACACGAACCAGCCGTGACACCACACGTCCGGTTTGGACTCAAATACTACAAACAAATCAGCTTCAAAAAAATATTAAACAAATCCGTTTAAGGATAGAATTCGATCTCAAGTAGGAACTCTATCCGAAAACCGAATCAGATACTCAAGCAAGCATGAGCTCGGCCGAAATACTACCAACCAGCCGAGATTTGTTGCTTCTTCACCAAGCAACGGAATTTACGTTCCTCTCGACTTCCTACATTTCCTATCCTAAGCGGTAGTTCCAATCCAACTACTTCTCCTAGCCAAGGTCGGGAATACTCCTATAAATAGCCCCTTGCACAACACAAAAAAGACACATCTATCATTCATACATCATCGACATATAGCAAAAATAATTCAAAGTGAATTCCGACATACATCCAAAGAAGCACCGAAATACTGTCAAAATACCGACGAATCCGACCCCGAGAAGCCGGCCGAAACCCGTCCCATCACACGACCAAACCAACACCCAAATTCATCCCATATCATCTCGACGCTCCCAAGTTTAAAGCCACTTTCCGACGAGCTCTAATCCGAGAAAACAAAGCATGTAGGTTGAGGGTGTAAAATCAAACCCGATTCTTCCCTTTTCTCTTCCTTTCTCACGCTTTTTCCATTTTTTTTTGGGTCGTGTCGTTGGTCCATCTTTTTTATTATGGGGTCGTTCATCACATGTTTTTTTCTAGTACCGATATTACAAAAATATTTTTATAAAACAAACGTTCTTAAAATACGATATTGATTCTCTAATCAAATATCGTATCTAACAAGAACTAAATTAAATCTCGTTGATGCTAAAAAAAATCGTTACATCTATTTAAACGAAATACAACGATTTTAACGCGGAGAGAATTAACGTCTTTTTCGTTCAAATTATTTTTTTTTTCTTTTCGTTCAAAACAAACTTTTTTCAAAACCTTTTCTAAAATCATTCCGACTATTCGATATCGATCTCATAATCGAATACGACGAATATCGAAAATATGAATCGGGTATAAATTAATCCATATTTGTACGCGATTTATAAAAATTGACGATTTTCGACAAATAAAAAAAGCGGGCAGACCCCCACGCGAGTCGCGCGCCTGTCAGGCGACTCACGCGGAGGCCTGGATGGCCGACCCCTCTTTTTTTCATTTTCTCGTTTTTTTTATTTATTTTCGGATCTTACATAAAAAGCGACTTTTGCGACATATTTTCAGATTTCGATAGATTCTTTTTTTGACCTCGATCAACACGTGTTAATCCATCACGTGTTATAAATCTTTTTCAAAATCATGCATATTATCGTATTTACATCTTTATTCAATTTAATCAATCGTTACTAACTCGTTTTCTCGTGTTTGTAGCAATTTATTTTATTTATTTTATTTGTTTTATTAGACTAAAACAAATTTCACATGCTAAAATAACTTTGACGTTATTTGTTTAACATGCATTAAACGACTTAGCAACCCATTTATTTTTCTCACATGCTTAGGAAAATAATCTCTGCATATCATTCAACCGTCGAACTAACGCGTGTACATAAAAAAACGAACGATATCTTAGTAAAGGCCGCTAAGTGCGGGCAGGGTTGGGTGTTCTTAGTGAACTTCCCAACACGTACCCTCACCCCTTACTCAGAACCATGGTTTCCGGATGTCCGAATCCATTGGCAACGAGAGTCATTCAATACACGATATCCGATAATGTCGGTATCGGTATCGTAATGCAAAGGGACGAACCCAATAAGCTCTGACATCGGAAATGGGCCGTATTTTGTATACGGCCCACTACGACATAGAGTGGGTTCGAACGGGTCCGAACTCCCACAAAGTTCGGTGGCGACTCCTACTTCGATTTAAATTTCAATTCGACCATCTCATATGGAGATTCATTCGCCTCCCCAAACCCGCGCGTGGCCGCGTCGGGGTGGACCTATGTCATGTCCACACTGAGGCTTGGACAAGGCGAAAGTCAGAGTAGCTACCAAGCCAATTAATACCTGGTAGACTTCCGATCGGGTCGTTTATAGTCCATTAGACTTGCGTGAAGGGCTCGCCAGCCATAAGATAGGAGTCATACCTGAGCTGCTGATAATACCTCCGTGGGGAATCGGACTTGTCGCATAAGTCCTAGGTGTGCCTATGTGTGGGCCCATCCCGTGCTATTCCGGGGAAAATGCTGCCTCGGGCTTCCGCTGGGGAGATTTAGAGGGTTGCACGTCCCTGTTTGAGTCGTATAAGTCACATAAAATGCATGCAACACGTAGGTAGTAGAATGATTCGTGCTGGGGAAATTGACCTTTTGAATTTTTGAAAATTTTTGAATTTTTGAAATTTTGAAATTTTGAGATTTTTGAAATTTTTACAAATTGAAATCCCGAAAGCAACTCACGGGCTAGGTTTTCAAAATGGGAAGGGGTAGAAAAGAAATTTGCAGTTTAAATAGACCGAAATTTGACCTTGTCGAAAAGGATTTTCTCAAATGGCTAAGTTTTACAAATTTCAAAGTGGAATTTGAAGAGAGAGGACTATCGATAGACTCGACTCTGGACGTGACCGGACGAGTTGACAGACACGACTGGACTCTCTAGGGGTTGGACCGTGACTCGATAGGGGGTGGGCCACCTAACAAGGCTCTTGAGTTACGCTATTCCGTAGCCTAGGCGAGTGGCAACATGGGAACGATCTATCATAGGGGGACTGCAGTAGTCTGTAATGAGACTGTTTTAGTCTGGTGCCCTTCTAGATTTCTGATATTAGGGTACAGTCCAAAATGGGTATTGCTCGGAGTCCTGACAGATTCTCGTCTTCGACTGAGCCGGGTACTCGGACACACTGTAGAAAGGAGGCTAGATTGTGAAAGTATTTGGATTATTTGGGTGGACGGAGGTCTTCTGTCTAAGAGAAGCCCCCAGGGCGACAAAGCTAGCTGCTGAGAACATGATAGTGTCGTGACCGGAATGATAGTGCTTTTAGAATGTGTGTCAATGTGGGTGGTTGTGCCTCTGTTGAAAGGCTGCCTACGTATTCACGTGTGGTGAAATCAAACCATGCCGTAGTTCAGTGGACTGGAAGATATATTATGGTGCCTAGTTTAATAGGACTTTGTGTGTAACTAGCCATAGCGATGGTGTAGGCCAGGTGTATTCCCAATGATGTCTTAATCAAAGGGCTAGAATGGTTAGGATATTGATCCTGTGACTGTGAGCATTCTCCGGGGTAGCCCCCAGAGGTGGTGTGAACTATTTGGGCATGTTCTATGCCGACCGCAAGTTGAGTTCCCGTGTTCGGGGTTGGTAACTAGATTGGATGTTTTTGGAAATGTGGGGCTAGGAAGTAAGTGGCTTTGATGATTCGAAATCTGGAGCTCGATTTTTGTGGAGCTGAGGATTCGAGGGTAAGGTATGGTAATGTGGTAGGAAAGGGGGAAGTCGAGTAATGATGGCTCGAACTTCGATTGGGCTGGTTTGATAATGCGGGATCTGGTTTCCATGTCTGGCCCGAATGGTTAGGGGTATCCTATGGAGCTTGAATCCTCAAAATTCTGGGCTGTCTCTAGCCTAGGTCTCGAGGAGGTCTTGAGGGTTGTAATGTGGGAAGGCTGAGTGTGGTGTTAGCTAACCAGCTTGATTGTTACTCCCCTATTGGATGGTATTGATAATTTTGAATTTGACCGTACCCCGGTCAAAGGATTTTCACTTGAGTTGACCGTTGACCACGGTCATGAGTATTTGATTTTTTTTTTATTGACCTCTTAGCCTCGGTCATGAGTTTTTAAATTTTTGCTGGTTGACCTCTTAGCCCCGGTCATGGGTTTTTTGAATGTTGGTTGACCTCTCAGCCCCGTTCATGGGGTTTTTGAATTTTGGTTGACCTCTCAGCCCCGGTCATGGGTTTTTTGAGTTTTGGTTGACCTCTCAGCCCCGGTCATGGGTTTTTTGAGTTTTGGTTGACCTCTCAGCCCCGGTCATGGGTTTTTTGAGTTTTGGTTGACCTCTCAGCCCCGGTCATGGGTTTTTTGAATTTTGGTTGACCTCTCAGCCCCGGTCATGGGTTTTTTGAGTTTTGGTTGACCTCTCAGCCCCGGTCATGGGTTTTTTTAATTTTGGTTGACTTCTCAGCCTCGGTCATAGGTTTTTTGATTTTTTTCGTCCAGTTTTTTTTTGGTCAAACTAACACCAAAGGTAGGGGTCGGTTGATCTTATCGGATGGGTGTTTGTTGTGGGAAATGGGCTTGCCTCCCGTCTTGGACCCAAACTAGGAGACTACCCAGATTTGTCAAAGGATTCGATATCCTCCTGCTAAGGGTAGTTATGTGGCTTTTCTATACCAGACATGGAATAGGTAAAAGGAAAACACGGGCTCGGTTCCTGCAGTCATTATAGATGTGCCTATAATAGTCACGTGTATGTGCTCACAGTGTATGACGGTGTTCATCATGTTCTCGGAAATACATAAGGAAAGTATATATGAGAAAGAATATTGAAAGCTGATTTTATTAAAATTTGAAAAGGAGGACAGAATACAATTGACTCTGACTTTGACTTTGACTTTGACTTTGGAAAAAATAGAACATCCTAGACTCGGACTCAGACTCGGACTCAAATCAGATCCGGACTCTCGGATTAGTCGTCGGCTTCTAAGGACTCGAGTTGATGTCCAGTATAGCCTTCAGTAGAAGCTTCACCAAGATCTTCATTATGTCGAAGATCGTCTTCAATCCTAATGCCCATTTCGGTAAGCACCGCAAAGTTTGAAATGCCGGCATACCTAAGATGGACGCGGTAAGAAGGTAGGAGGTTGTTGATGAATGCCTCCACTAGTGTCTTCTCGTTGGGCTTGTCTACCAACTTTACAATCTCGGCCTTCCATCTTTGAAGATATTTAATGAACCCTTCTTTGGGCTCTTGGGCCATGACTTCCAGAGTACGCATTGTAGTCTGGATCTCGATATTATCAGCGTAGTTCCGAGCAAATTCAGTAGCCACATCGCCCCAAGTTTTGTATTTCTTGGAATCGAGCCTGTAGTACCAGGCTTTTGGATGCTTTTCGAGGGAAGAAGCGAACAGGTGCTTGAACATGGTGGATTTCACCCCTTGGACCGCCATGAAATCTTTGAAAGCCCGGATGTGATGGACCGGGTCTTCAGTACCCTCAAACATTGGAATTCCCGTAAGGTTGAGGTTAGCAGGTAGCTCGTCATTCAAAGGTGAGTAGGAACGAGCATATTCAGTGTGGATCAAATTGTTCGTCGACAGATGAACCTGTTCTTCGAGCCTGCGAACAACGCTGATTAGTTCAGCTATGGGCCCAGTGGGCTCAGATCCAGCAACAGGAGTCCTTTTCTCCACGGCACTTAGACGGGTGGCTAAAGTCGCTTGGTTAGTCTAGATGGTAGTCAATTGAGTTTCCATCCTGGCCAGCGCGGCCTTCAGTTCGTCCAAAGTTCCTTGCATCTTTTGATGTCTGTTTTGCGGTGGCCTGTCTGTAAGAATACCGCGTAATCAGTAAAGTTGCTTCGTCACTCAAATTCACCAAGGCATAGGAAATAGCGCGGGAGGAGAGACGACTCCGGTTTGACTCGGGTTAGACTCTCCTAAGACAAATGTGTAGGGTGCGATTCTCGGAGTGACCGTGATTAATCGCTCCGTCGGAGAATAGCTCCCAGGTGAGACAATGGACTTAGATAGGACTCAGACGGTGTGACATCCAAGTGACTCAAAAGTGGGGTACGTGAGACACGTTTAAGACATGACCCTTAGAGCAACCGCGATTGATCGCTCTGTTAAAGGATAGCCCCCAAGTGGGATCGATAATTTTGTTTAGACTCGAGTGTCGGACAAGTGACCCTTAGACGTAAGGACCACGAACCTTTTGTTATAGGGCTATGCCTTGTAAAAGGTTGACTCGGAAAAGACACCTGGACGGGTGACTTGTGAAAGGTGGGCCTTCCTATGGATTCGGCTATGTGGGCCGAGTCCTGTTCGAAGGAAGGTCCATGTGAGACATTACCAGACTTTTAGACTCGAGTGTGTAAGCGGGCCTTCCTTTGTAGGAGTATGTCCTACGTAGGTGGACCTTGCCTTAGTCTAATAAGGCGGACTGGGGTAGGGAAGAAACTCGTGATGTAAGATCGACAGAGTTTCGACGCTAAAGACCTTGACGACTTAAGACACGACCCGAAACTGCTAAATACGGGAAGTCCTAAGAAGAGGAAGGTTTTGAAAATTGATTGTTTTGCAAATTCCGAGATAACTCGGTGGGGAGGCCCGATTTTTCGAGAAAACCGGAAAGTGTACCGGGCCTCGGTTTTGAGAGTTCAAAAATATTTTCGAGTTTTGAATTGGGCAGCATACCGGCTAGAAATAGGCTATTTTGAGTAAAAGCATAAGTCCTAGATTCGGTATGTGTCCCGGGTTTTGAAATTGGATATCTTGAAAATTGAAACTTGAATGTCGGAAAAAGGAATTTCCAACGATTTGAAAATTGAAGATGAGATCCCGAAGATTTGAAAATCGAAAACGACATCTCGGAGATTTGAAAATCGAGAATGGCATCTCGAAGATTTGAAAAGTGAAATTGAGATTTTGAACTAGGACGAAATAATCCCGATGGCATCTCGGGTTTATAAGTCGTTTTAGATGGAACTAGGACGAAATAATCCCCTCCGTGTTATAATGTAATAATTGGTTCTTTCAGACCATGTGACAATTATTTCGGCATCAACGGGTTCGTGCTAGAACGATTTATCGATTAATTCTTTTGGACGGAACGCGTAGTGACTTTCAGGCAACCGGGTGTGGACATGACATAGGTCCACCCCGACGCGGCCACGCGCGGGTTTGGGTAGACGAATGAATCTCCATATGAGAATGGATCGAATTGAAATTTAGGTCTATGTGGAGTCGCCACCGAATTTTGTGGTTATTCGGAACCATTCGAGCCCACTCTATGTCGTAGTGGGCCGTATACAAAATACGGCCCATTTCCGATGTCAGAGTTTATTGGGCTCGTCCCTTTGCATTTGATACCGATACCGACATTATCGGATATCGTGTATTGAATGACTCTCGTGCGCCAACGGTTTCGGGCATCCGGAAACCGAGGTTCTGAGTAAGGGGTGAGGGTACGTGTTGGGAAGCCCACAAAGGACACCCAACCCCGCCCGCACTTAGCGGCCTCTACTAAGATCTCGAATGACTTTCTAATACGCGTGTTAGTAGAACGGGAAAATGATATGCAAAGATTATTTTCCCTAAGCATGTGAGGAATTGAAAAGGGTTTCTACGTCTATTTAATGCAATTAATTCTACGTCGAAGTTGAATTTTAGCATGCGGGTTCATTTTAGTAAAATAAAATAAACAAGCAAAATTGACAAAAGAAACAACAAACTGTTAGTAACGATATAACGAATAATAACGGTTTGTGCAAATATTGAATTGTATAGAATGATGCAAATGAATTAATGCATGGTTTTGAAAAGATGTTTCACATGATTAATTAGGCACGTGTTGACCTAAGTCATGAAAAGATATGAACGAGACTCGAGTAACTTATAGGACTCGCGGTTTGACGCGATAAAGGGGCCACTCGACCGAGTCATTGAGGGACTCGACCGAGTGAACCTCTGAGAAAGGTTCTGTCCGGATTTCGCGACCATACTCAACCGAGTTACTGACCAACTCGACCGAGTACGTTGCCACTCGATCGAGTCATTGCGAGACTCGACCGAGTGGAGGTCGGAAAACGTATTCTGCTCGGTTTTTGTGATGTCACTCGATCGAGTGGCCTATTGCACTCGGTCGAGTGGCACCTGTACAAATTACTGGTTCGTTTGCAATTTTGTTATGATTTCGAAATTGCTCTTGATTTTGATAATTTGACGATTTTACCGAATTGGGCATAAATATTGTATGATTTATGCTCGATTCGGATTTTTATAAATCATTGATTTTGTTGAACCGAATATAAATATTGCGGGATTTATACTCGATTCCGAATTTGAATACTCGTTGTATACCATATTCGATTATTGAATCGATATGGAATACTAGAGTGAAAAATGAAGAAAATTGATTTAAGTCGTTTTAAGTCAATCAAAAGGATATGAATTTTTCTCTGCGTTTGTAGTGCCATAATTGTAACGTGACATCTACGTTAGCATCAACGAGAAAATCGAATTGATCGAATTATTTGACTAGATCGTTAGATTCGACATCCAATTAGGGAATTGGTATCGAATCTAAAAGATCGACGCTTTGATTGAATAAAGACTTGATTTTAAAAATAAATTTTAGAATCGATTAGTATGCGATAACGATGATAAAATAAGAAAATTATGGTTGATGTTAATTCGTCTCAACAATCAAGCAATCGGGGTGATGGGATAAACGACCGGCAACGCTGTGTGCAGTACACTTGTATATTCGGTTTTCCTTATCCCACCATCATTCATGCTCGACACGAATCGACGAATACTTTAATGTTTTATACTATTTATATTATCGATATTAGTACGCGAATAAAATAATAAAAAAAGAAAAAGACGACTACGACGACACATGACGCGAGAGAGAAGGAGAAGGGAAAGAATGGGGTTTTGCACCCTCAACCTACATGTTTTTGTCTCGGATAAGGCTCGTAGTTGTGGCTTTAACACAGGAGCTTCGAGGTTTATGGAGGTTGAGTTATGGTGGTTGAGGTTTCGATTCCTAAAGCTAGGTTTAGGGTTTGCTAGTGTAGTGCTAGGGTTTGATTAGAGGTAGAATTAGGGTTTTGAAATGTTGAATTAGGGTTTGAAAAAGGTTGTGTGTAAAAAAAAGTGTGTAATTGTGTGTGCATGGGGTTGCTTATATAGGCAAAGGCAAGGGCAACTTGGTGTCTAGGGTTTTGTGCCTTGACGGACTTGATTTGATGGCCCGTTTGGAGGTGGACCGTGGGTGAGCTACTCGGAAACGGCTTTGACCGGGTTTTAATCCGGTCGCTAAAAGTCGGTTTTATTTTCGGTGTCGATTTTGACCCAAATTAGTCTTGTTTGACTCGGAATGATCCACTGGGCCTGGATTCGAGGTTGATTTTGTGAGATTTGTATTCCATAAGTGCTTAAGCCAGCAACTAATGGTTTTGAGCCCATATCCAAGCGCGTAGAAACACGTTAGCGTCCGATCATCATCTGGTGTTTTTTGGAAACTGCCATAGACACCTGGCAGTCAAAATACGGGTGTCTACACCGGGCGACCCGCGTGTCTATCGTGCGACTCGCCTAAGCGCGCGACTCACGCACTCCTCGTGCGACTCGCCTGGAGGGCTGTGACTGTGATTCCATTGGATATGATATTCGACTATGAATCGGTATCGCATCTTTAGAATAACGTTTTATTTGTTTGATTAGAGCAAAAGTCGATTCCCTCCACGTCACGACATCGTAACTAATCCTTGCGGATTATGTGATGTTCGATTTGCATCAACAGGTTTCGTTCTAACCTTTTAAAAAAAGAGATCTAGTACACCTAACGATAAATTTCCGCGATCTTACTGGGCCCTTGAGTGTTTAGGGCGGTGCTCCTCGAAAGGGTGCCACCTCTGTTACGACTCGTAAAGGGATTAGGAGGATCTTGAACGGGATTTATCTTTAGGTATACTCGATACAAAATTGTTTT
Source organism: Agrostemma githago (assembly GCA_958450325.1). Taxonomy (NCBI): domain Eukaryota; kingdom Viridiplantae; phylum Streptophyta; class Magnoliopsida; order Caryophyllales; family Caryophyllaceae; genus Agrostemma; species Agrostemma githago. Next base: position 13,200,343 of record OY288250.1, on the reverse strand, counting down.
TATAAATCGATGTTTGTGCGATGTTAATACGATAGTAGTAATAATGACGATATTAGAAGTGAAAAAAGAAATAAAAAAACGACGGCGACGACGAAAAAGAAAACGGATGAGAGAGACGAGAGAAAGGAAGAGAGAAAAGAGAGAGATCGGGATTGAATTTGCACCCTCAACCTACATGCTTTGTATTCTCGGAATAAGGCTCGTCTAGTCGTGGCTTAGGCACAGGAGCTTCGAGATGATGTAAGGGAGTTGTGGTGGTTTAGGTGTAGAAGGTTTAAGGTTGAAGAAGGTTGCAAAAGTTGTAGAGGAAAAAGTTGTAGAAGTGAAAGTTGTGAAAATTGTGTTGCAAAGGGGCGTATTTCTAAGAATTTCCCAAACCCCCGACCTAGGGTCACTCGATTGAGTGCCCCTATTGACTCTATCGAGTGGCCCATTAAACGGCGATCAGCGGGCCTTTTGAAGGCCCACTCGATCGAGTGAACTGACACTCGATCGAGTGGATGAGGCGGACGAGATATTTCAAAGTTTTTGACTTCGAGTTGGATTCTCGAACCTTGCATGGCTGTTTTTGTGTCTCGGAAATGACTTTGACCGGGGTTTGACCCGGTAGCTAAAAGACGGTTTTATTTCCGGTATCGGTTTTGACCAAAATTAGTCTTATTTGATTGGAAACGACCCGCTGGGCCTGAATTTGAGGTTAGTTTTGTGAGATTTTTACTCCGTAAAAAGCCCAAGCCAAATACTAACAATTTTGAGCCCATATTCGAGCGCGTAAAAGCACGTTTGCGTCCGATCATCATCGGGTGCTTTTTGGAAATTGCTATAGACACCTAGCATCGAAATGTGGGTGTCTACAGAACTCCTTATCTCTCCTAATTGGTGTTTTAACTCTACTAGAGACAGTGTGATACCCGTGAAAACTTTCACGGGTTGCAGTATTTTTATTGATATTAAATAATGAAGGAAGGCGAGATTGGTCTTCAATTAAGCGAAAGAGGGAGATCATTCATACGCGTGTTAATAGGAGTACGAAAGACCGAACAACGTAGAATACGTTGATGTGTTTGTATTATAAGTCCATGGACAACATTATATAGTGTTATACCCTTGATACATCACAGTTGAGCAATTTTTTGGTTAGTGAAAATTACTTGGGCCATTTAAATGTAGTAGGCACGTTAATCGGCTTTTAAAAAACAAATATTTTACTCATAGTGACACGTAAATGAAATGACAATTTTTTTTGGAGAAGGTAAAAAAAATTATATTAATGAGGTAACTTATACAAGACTAACTAGCATGCATGATCACAAGATCAGCTCAAAGAATAGATTACATTATTATTCTATCAATCCAGGCTGTATCATCGGGATTTAGCCCAATTCTTCCTATTTGTAACTTATACCTAAACTCCTGGTGTATATGATGAATCACAATTTCTGGCCTCAGTATTCCTTGTTCATGTACTGCAACATTACATTGCCTCCATAGATGGTATATCGCTGCATTTATCAGAGCATTAAGAACCTCTCGTTGGAATTTTGTACCACTCCTCTTGATTCTTCATTCTAGGACTTGGTGGGAAGGAATCTCAAACTCAATCCACTCCCCCACAAGCTTGATAACCCTCTTACTATAATCACACTCAAAGAACAAATGTTCAAGAGTTTCAGTGGACTAACAGCACAAGGGGCAATTGTCATCCTGAATAACCCCTAAACGCCTGAGTTTTGCCTTCGTGTTAACACCTTGATGATGGTACATCCACCCAAACATTGCGTTTTTGGGTAGAGTCCATTGACTCCACAGCAGTTTATGCCATGTAACCAGTTGGCTAGGACCTTTTATCCAATCATACCCTTTCTTGATTGTATATTCATTACCTGCACACCATTCCTGCATATCATACGCTTGCCTTAGTGTATTTTTAACCTGAAAGATTTTGTTCCAGGTCCATGTGACAGTCGCATTAGGTTGGTAGTCAAGCCATGGGTTACCTTTTAAATACAGATGATGAATCTACTGTACCCAAAGGGAACCAGACCTTTTCAACACCCACCAAACCATCTTACCAATGACCGCCTTGTTCCATATATAATCGTTCTTCAGTCCCAAACCACCTTCCTAGGCTTACACACTTTATCCCAAGCAACTAAAGGCACCCTCTTGTAATCAACTCCTCCATCCCACAAGAAGTTGCGACAAAGCGCCTCAATATGCTTAATGACAGCAATGGGGAACAGGAAGATTGAGCTTCAGTAATTATGAAGCGTCTTGAACACAACTTGAGTGAGGACTAGTCTACCAGCGTAGGACAGTTTCTTAGCTCCCAAGACCCTTATTCTTTCCATGACCTTGTCTATAATTGGAGTACAATCCTTGATGTTCAGTTTTGTTGCTTTGATTGGTACTCCCAAGTACTTGAAAGGTAGCTTGCCTTCCATACATCCAGAGACCTGGATAATGTCCTTTTTAATGGCCTCTTTCACTCCATTAAAAAACACATTAGATTTGTTCGGGCTCATCTTTAGGCCTGATGATATGGAGAAAGTAGAGAAAGTGCGCAGAAAAATCATGACTGGCCTGATTTCCCCTTTTACAAAAAAAAAATTGATCATCCGCAAACATTAAGTGACTCAATCTCATAGGCTTACATAAGGGATGGAATTTGAACTCCATATTAGAAGTTGTGTGTTGAAGCAGCCTAGATAGGTATTCCATATATATTGTGAATAGTAAAGGTGAGAGGGGATCTCCTTGTCGAAGGCCTCTCTTCCCGTTGAAGAAACCAAAGGTTTCTCCATTCACCTTTAGCGAGAACGAGGCTTTTGTAACACATTCCATGATCAGGCTAGTGAAATAAGAAGGAAAGTTAAGAGCATTCAATATTTGGTGGAGAAAATCCCACTCCACACTATCATATGCTTTTTGTAGGTCAATTTTAAACAAGCATCGAGGGGAGACAAACTTTCTTCCATATAGCTTGACAAAATCTTGGCAAACCAAAATATTTTCAAATATATTCTTTCCTTGTATAAATCCCCTTTAACAACCTGTATTTTCGATGACTTAAATTAATAGATAATACGAAAAGTTATCTAATTCATTTAATTAAAATTATATCGGAGTGTAAATAAATCCGGATCATTACGGATCCTTACAATAATCGACCATTAATTACATACTCTTGATTCACTTAGTACAGAATATAAATTGTATTTTATACAAACATATTATTAAATTCTCTCTCGCTCGATTCCCCAACGTCTTAGACCTGAAAAAAAATAAAATAAAACAGTGGCCACTGAGCGAAACAACAACCAAACCGTTCATCTAACATCACCTCATACGCATAAGACAATCATGTGAATAACAAATAATATGCTTACAAAAATATTAAAGGATATCACGTAACAGATAGTTTCCTTTAATTCAATTAACCAACATGTGAGGTGATGAAAACGGTAAAGTTTAAAAGATGGGACATTGGCAGCCATTTGATTTTAAATCATTTTTCACGTAAACAAAGAATAAACACTGTAGACACCCACATTTTGACCGCCACGTGTCTATAGCAGTTTCCAAAACATACCCGATGATGATCGGACGCAAACGTGTTTCTACGTGCTCGGATATAGGCTCGAAACCATTAGTTGCTGGCTTGGGCTTTTTACGGAATACAAATCTCACAAAACTGACCTAAAATTCAGGCCCAGCGGGTCATTTCCAATCAAATAAGACTAATTTGGGTCAAAACCGACACCGGAAATAAAACCGTCTTTTAGCGACCGGGTCAAAACCCGGTCAAAGCCGTTTTCGAAGAGCAAACCCACAGTCCTCATTCAGGCGGGCCATCAGGTTAAGTCCATCAAGGCACTAAACCCTAGACAACAAGGGGGAGCAATTGCCTATATATACACCTCTTGCATGCAATTAAAACCCTAACTTTTCATAATCACACACATCCTTTTACAACCCTAGACACAGCACATTCAACTTACAAACCCTAACCTTAGCACTTAGGAATCCAACCCTAAAATCACCATAACTCATCCCGCATAAACCTCGATACTCCCGTGATCAAGCCACAATTAACGAGTTCTATCCGAGACTAAGAAACATGTAGGTTGAGGGTGCAAAACCCCATCTTCTTCTCTTCTCTTCCTCGCGTGTCGTCCGTGTCATCTCATCGTCCTGTTTTTTTTTATTTTTTTATTTTATCGTTATTATCGCGTTCTAATATCGTTAATATAATAAATATTAAGACACTAAAATACTCGTGAATTTGTGTCGAGCGTAAAGGATGACGGGATAAAGAAACCCGAATATACAAGGGTTTTCACCTGATGTTGCCGGTCGCTTATCCCGACACCCCGAACGCTTGATTATTGAAGCGAGTCAAACGTCAACAAAACCGATTCTTTTATTTTTTTTGTCGCGTCGCAATCATCATCCACCGCATACTCATCGTTTTTTTGAACTATTTCAAACAAAAAAGATACTTTTTTTAGTTAAAGTCGAAACCTTTTGATGCGGATCTGACATCATACAATTCGCAAGGATTAATTATGATGTCGGGATGCGGAGGGGAACAAGTCGAGTTTTTTTTAGTCAAGTGTCAATCTATAGATTCGATACCAACTCAATAGTTGGAGGTCGAATTTAAACAATTTAGTCAATTAAATTAACTAATTCGATTTTTGTTGATGCTAAAATAGTTGTCACCTAATTCGGTAGAATTAATATGACACTATAAACGCGGAGATTATTCATATCGTTTTAGTTCGATTTAACGCGACTCACAAAGCTTTTTTTTTTACTTTACTCCAAGTATTCGGTATTGTTTTCTATAATCAAACACCGGGTACGACGAGCATCGCAAATCGGGATCGAGAACAGTCCACCACGCGAGTCGCACGTGCCTCGTGCGGTCGCGCCCTCTTCGAGCGGGTCGCGCGGTTTCCTGAAAACCGTGACATAAAATTGAATATTTCGTCTTGATTCAATTACTAATAATTCTTCAAACATCTTATTTTAGGCACACTCTAAATATTCGATATCGATCTCATAATCGAGCATAGAATATGGCGAGTATCGAGAAATTCGGGTCGAATATAAATCTCATTATATTTCTACGCGGCCTAAATATCGATGATTTTCAAAACCGGGAGTCTTTTAATATTCTTTAAGTCCCGATAAAATAGTTTTAATGACTTCGGTCAACACGTGTCAAATCAATCACGTGTCATGCTACTTTTCAAAATCATGCATCATATTTCGTCTCATCATTCTATATTAGTTATAAGCCGTTATTATCGTTATTTACCGTTACTAACGCGTTTATTCCTTTTATTGATTTATTTTTCGTTGTTTATTTTATTGTTCTAAAATGAACTCGAATGCTAAATATGACTTCGACGTTAATATTAGATGCATTAAATCGACGTAGCAACCCATTCATTCTTTTTCGCATGTTTAGGGAAATTAATGTTTGCATATCATTTTCATCGTTTTACTAACACGCGTATTAAAACGTCATACGATATCTTAGAAGAGGCCGCTAATGTGCGGGCGGAGTTGGGTGTTCTTTGTGAACTTCCCAACACGTACCCTCACCCCTTACTCAGAACCTCGGTTTCCGGATGTCCGATACCGTTGGCGCACGAGAGTCATTCAATACACGGTATCCGATAACGTCGGTATCGGTATCAAATACAAAGGAACGAGCCCAATAAACTCTGACATCGGAAATGGGCCATACTTAGTGCATGGCCCACTACGACATAGAGTGGGTTCGAACGGGCCCGAACTCCCACAAAGTTCGATGGCGACTCCACTTCGATTTAAATTTCAATTCGATCCATTCTCATATGGAGATTCATTCGCCTACCCAAACCTGCGCGTGGCCGCGTCGGGGTGGACCTATGTCATGTCCACAAACACACGAGTCGTGGCTCCTTGTATCACCCCTACATCCTATTGGCTTGCATCTCACCAATAGAAGTAACCGTGTTACCGACACGTAGACCGAACCGATCTTATGAGGTTTACATCTCACTCATAAGGCTCAATTGGGTCCGAACTTCTATTATATTATACGTTTATTCAAACGGGGCTCTGGGCGAAATGAAAGCCGGTGATTACATTCTCTGCATCACCAAGAGGGAACCCGCAGTTTTCAGAATCCTGTTCTGCCCCCGCTACCTAGGTTGTAATACTAATCAAGTTCTTGTCTATATATGCGCACATACCCTACGCAGACTCTTGAACTGCAGGTCTTACTACCGTAGGACGACTACCTTAAACACTAGGTCGACTCTCGGACCGCAGCCTCTGAGTCTGCTTTTCATTACAAGTGCAGTCGGAACACCACATATGGTAGAATCCTACACAAGCTATTCGTCCCAGACTCGCATCGTAAACCTTATATAAAAGTCGCCCGTGAACAAGTATTATTTTATTTGGTGACCTTTAATAATTGGTCGGACTCATTTGAAATAATCAAATCCTACAATACTTACTTTCGGTGTGACAACGTTATACTTTAGCCCTCAAGTGTCACCCGAAATATTATATCCCAAATATCCTATGACTTATTTTTTAAAATAGTAAATTCTTAAAATGAAGTTTTATATAAAAATAAATTTAAGGTATAATAAAATATTTTTTTAAAATTTATAGTTTCTGAAAAATATAAAAGTTTATGAAAAATATAAATTAAGTCGTACTTAATCGATTTACAAAATTTGACGTAAAATTATTATTTTTATTTATTTATAAATGTCGTGTAAAAATTTCGGAGTAAAATAGATCTATTTACTTTAGAAAATGTAATTTATAAATTTTTACCTACATAAAATAATAAGTGAAGTATTATTAAGATTAGATATTTTGTAGGTTACTAATTTACTCAATTATTATAATATATAAACCAATGTAAAAGTACTAAAGAAATTTAACAATATGACCAAAATTACAATTATATAAAATACATACAAAATATAAAGTACATAGAATAAATACATGTAGTAAATGTAATAAATACATACAACCCCCGATCTAGCCCTTGACCTCGTCACTATCTAACCTAGAGCCCTCGAGAGTCCACCCTCGAGAGCCGGCCTAATCATCTCAAGACCCGCGCCTTACTGTTCCGCCCAAAGCAAAGACGAAAACAACTTGGACATGGTACCCAATAGTCGTAAGACGCACCCTCCTATACTAAACAAAATAAGAAGGAATGGGACAGTTTACTACCCCTAACCGATAAAGCAAACCTCAAAACCTCCCCTGATCAAAATCAACCCCCCAGCGGAAAAGCATGAAAACCCCTAGCTAATAAGACCACTCGTACAAAAGCACATGACAATCTAAGCATGATATCTGAACAAAACAAACTCAATCGAATCCCAAAGCATTCTGAAGGTAAATTTTAAACCCGTGAGTCTAACGAACCCCAAAGGATTCAGAACTCAATTTCAATTCGATTTTGAATGAGTCCCTAGTAGCACTCAATTCAATTCAATGAGCCCCTGGTAGCGCTCAATTTCAGTTCAATTTTGAATAAGTCCCTAGTAGCACTCAATTCAATCAATGAGTCCCTAGCGCTCAATTTCAGTTCAATTTTGAATGAGTCCCTAGTAGCATTCAATTCAATTAAATGAGCCGTTGTAGCGCTCAAAACCAATTTAAATGAGTCCATGGTAGCACTCAGAATCAATTCAATTTTAAATGAGTCCCTGGTAGCACTCAATTTAATTCAAAACTAATTTTAAACGAGTCCCTAGTAGCACTCAGCTAAATTCAACGAGCCCCTGGTAGTGCTCAAAATTCGATTTTGGATGAGTCTCTGATAGCAGTCAATCCAATTTCAATTCAAGTCAATTTAATTCAATTCAATGAGCCCCTAGTACCACTCAATTCAATTCAATTTTAAATGAGTCTCAGGTAGCACTCAGAACAATCAAATCAACCCGAAACGAGTCTCTAAGTATTCAAACCACACACCCCAGAGGAATACCCGAAGCAAAAGGCAATACAAAATCAACACAACCATCCGCCAAGGATATTAAACCAAGACTAAGACACCAATAAAAGACTTAAGCAAAAGACCCATGTCAGAAAACGAAATCACTAAAACAGCAAACCCAAAACAAGTTAGCAAGCCCGGACCCAAGATCCAACAAGCGACCGCAGGCGAGGATGTCAGGTATGATTTTTAAGCCTTGGCTGACGAGCCTCAAGTACGTAGTCCAACGGACTCAAAAAGACCCGATCGGACAGCCACCAGGTCGTAATCCTCGATTGGCCTAGGCAGCTATACTTTGACTTTCGCTTTGTCCAAGCCTCAGTCAAAGTGGGGGCTTCTGTAGACACCCAGATTTGGACCTGGTGGCTGTAACGTAGGAGTGTCCGACAAACACTCGATGACGATCAGACTGCAACGCGAGATTACGATGTTTTAGATAGTTTTTCTATAGAACGGATCAAATAATTACTCGGAAAAATTAATTTAAAAACAAGACAGCCTTAGTCGTGTCATTACGCTCACGTCGACACTAATTAGAGTCAATTCAGACACCGGATCCCGAATCGGCCTCGAAATATGCAAAGTTAAACCTGAGTCAACGCGTCGGGCCGAGCAAATCTCGGGACGCGCACCCGAAGCTCACCCGGCGCTCGACGCGCTAGGGTTAACGAGGAAGATTAATCCCTAAGATAATGCAATATACGCATCTTGTTCGTTTTAGAAAGTTTCGGAATCGGATCTTCAAAATTTCAATCGCCTCATACCAGGTTTCCCTAAACTGAACTGCCTCACACCAGGCGTCTGACATCCGATTCGCTGGACACCAGGCGCCTGAGTAGGCAATTTGAAATGCACGAGCAACTATAAATACCCCCTCATTTCGTTCATTCAACACACAACTCATTCTTCTCTTCTCCCTCTTACTCTTTACGAGTTTCCCTCTAACTTAGGTTCGCACTCCGACCCTAAGTAACGATCAACTCGATCGTTGTCCCGATAAGCGAATCGACGCTACCTCTCAGCTTCAAGTACTCCACTCGATCCCGAAGAGCTTGTGTGCGACTAGCTAACCCCGAGTCTAGCAGCGGAACTCTGTCGGATTAACCGCAGATCCAGCCGTAGTAACGAAACTCTGCCGAAATCACCACAAGACAAGCTAGGAAGATCCGCCTCGAAGTCGAATCGTCACTAGGTTGTCGTCTAAACAAAATTTTACATTTTCGTACTTTTATTATGCACTTCGATAATGTCAAACATGGACACTAGGTCCATGACACGTTCTAAAACAAGTAACGTCCTCAACGTCAACCATAAGCAGTAAAACACCCTAACTAAACCCGAGTAGTTCCGATATCCGTTCTCAACTTTCTACGCATCGTGTCTTGCTTAGCGTATACTCCAAGGGAGCAACTCCTCACTACGTGATTTACTTACATTTGCATTTACAGCTTTCGTATGATTTACCGCTTTTATGACTTTATAATCGCATGCTAAATCAGCTAACACGAAATTCAAAACGTAAACAAGCTAAAACTGAACAAAGTGATGGTTGAGTTCCGTATGCTTTGTTTTCTCGGATTAGATCTCGTCGGAAAGTGGCTTTAAACTTGGGAGCGTCGAGATGATGTGGGATGAATTTGGGTGTTGGTTTGGTCGTGTGATGGGACGGGTTTCGGCCGGCTTCTCGGGGTCGGATTCGTCGGTATTTTGACAGTATTTTGGTGCTTCTTTGGATGTATGTCAGGATTCGCTTTGAATTATTTTTGCTAGATGTCGATGATGTATGAATGATAGATGTGTCTTTTTTGTGTTGTGCAAGGGGCTATTTATAGGAGTATTCCCGACCTTGGCTAGAAGAAGTAGTTGGATTGGAACTATCGCTTAGGATAGGAAATGTAGGAAGTCGAGAGGAACGTAAATTCCGTTGCTTGGTGAAGAAGCAACAAATCTCGGCTGGTTGGTGGAGTATTTCGGCCGAGCTCATGCTTGGTTGAGTATCTGATTCGGTTTTCGGATAGAGTTCCTACTTGAGATCGAATTCTATACTTAAACGGATTTGTTTAATATTTTTTTGAAGCTGATTTTTTTGTAGTATTTGAGTCCAAACCGGACGTGTGGTGTCACGGCTGGTTCGTGTGACTCGGGAAAAAATATCTTTGACCGGATTTGACCCGGCCGCTAAAAGACGGTTTTGCCCCTGGTGCCGGATTCGACCCAAATTAGTCTTATTTGACTCGAAACGACACACTGGGCCTGGATTGGTTGGTTTAGTAAGATTTGTACTCCGTAATAAGCCCAAGCCAAATATCCATGATTTCGAGCCCATATCCGAGTTCGTCAAAGCACGTTTGCGTCCGATCATCATCGGGTGTTTGGTGGGAACTACTATAGACACCTGGCGGTCAAAATGTGGGTGTCTACACTCAGTCAGAGTGGGGGCTTTGTAGACACCCGCATTTTGACTGTCAGGTGTCTATGGCAGTATCCAAAAAACACCCGATGATGATCGAACGCTAAAGTGTTTCTACGCGCTCGGATACGGGCTCAAAACCATTAGTTGCTGGCTTAAGCACTTATGGAGTACAAATCTCACAAAATCAACCTCGAATCCAGGCCCAGTGGATCATTCCGAGTCAAACAAGACTAATTTGGATCAAAACCGACACCGGAAATAAAACCGACTTTTAGCGACCGGATTAAAACCCAGTCAAAGCCGTTTCCGAGTAGCTCACCCACGGTCCACCTCCAAACGGGCCATCAAATCAAGTCCGTCAAGGCACAAAACCCTAGACACCAAGGTGCCCTTGCCTTTGCCTATATAAGCAACCCCATGTACACACAATTACACACTTTTTTTTACACACAACCTTTTTCAAACCCTAATTCAACTTTTCAAAACCCTAATTCTACCTCTAATTAAATCCTAGCACTACACTAGCAAACCCTAAACCTAGATTTAGGAATCAAAACCTCAACCACCATAACTCAACCTCCATAAACCTCGAAGCTCCCGTGTTAAAGCCACAACTACGAGCCTTATCCGAGACAAAAACATGTAGGTTGAGGGTGCAAAACCCCATTCTTTCCCTTCTCCTTCTCTCTCGCGTCATGTGTCGCCGTAGTCGTCTTTTTCTACTTTATTATTTTATTCGCGTACTAATATCGATAATATAAATAGTATAAAACATTAAAGTATTCGTCGATTCGTGTCGAGCATGAATGATGGTGGGATAAGAAAAACCGAATATACAAGTGTACTGCACACAGCGTTGTCGGTCGCTTATCCCATCACCCCGATTGCTTGCTTGTTGAGACGAATTAACATCAACCATAATTTTCTTATTTTATCATCGTTATCGCATATTTATCGATTCTAAAATTTATTTTCAAAATCAAGTCTTTATTCAATCAAAGCGTCGATCTTTTAGATTCGATACCAATTCCCTAATTGGATGTCGAATCTAACGATCTAGTCAAATAATTCGATCAATTCGATTTTCTCGTTGATGCTAACGTAGATGTCACGTTACAATTATGGCACTACAAATGCAGAGAGAAATTTATATCGTTTTAATTGACTTAAAACGACTTAAATCAATTTTCTTTATTTTTCACTCTAGTATTCCATATCGATTCAATAATCGAATATGGTATACAACGAGTATTCAAATTCGGAATCGAGTGTAAATCCCGCAATATTTATATTCGGTTCAACAAAATCAATGATTTATAAAAATCCGAATCGAGCATAAATCATACAATATTTATGCCCAATTCGGTAAAATCGTCAAATTATCAAAATCAAGAGCAATTTCGAAATCATAACAAAATTGCAAACGAACCAGTAATTCGTACAGGTGCCACTCGCCCGAGTGCAATAGGCCACTCGATCGAGTGACATCACAAAAACCGAGCAGAATACGTTTTCCGACCTCCACTCGGTCGAGTCTCGCAATGACTCGATCGAGTGGCAACGTACTCGGCCGAGTTGGTCAATAACTCGGTCGAGTATGGTCGCGAAATCCGGACATAACCTTTCTCAGAGGTCCACTCGGTCGAGTCCCTCAATGACTCGGTCGAGTGGCCCCTTTATCGCGTCAAACCGCGAGTCCTATAAGACTTATAGTATAAGTTACTCGAGTCTCGTTCATATCTTTTCATGACTTAGGTCAACACGTGCATAATTAATCATGTGAAACATCTTTTCAAAACCATGCATTAATTCATTTGCATCATTCTATACAATTCAATATTTGCACAAACCGTTATTATTCATTATATCGTTACTAACAGTTTGTTGTTTCTTTTGTCAATTTTGCTTGTTTATTTTATTTTACTAAAATGAACCCGCATGCTAAAATTCAAATTCGACGTAGAATTAATTGCATTAAATAGACGTAGAAACCCTTTTCAATTCCTCACATGCTTAGGGAAAATAATCTTTGCATATCATTTTCCCGTTCTACTAACACGCGTATTAGAAAGTCATTCGAGATCTTAGTAGAGGCCGCTAAGTGCGGGCGGGGTTGGGTGTCCTTTGTGGGCTTCCCAACACGTACCCTCACCCCTTACTCAGAACCTCGGTTTCCGGATGCCCGAAACCGTTGGCGCACGAGAGTCATTCAATACACGATATCCGATAATATCGGTATCGGTATCAAATGCAAAGGGACGAGCCCAATAAACTCGGACATCGGAAATGGGCCATATTTTGTATACGGCCCACTACGACATAGAGTGGGCTCGAATGGTTCCGAATAACCACAAAATTCGGTGGCGACTCCACATAGACCTAAATTTCAATTCGATCCATTCTCATATGGAGATTCATTCGCCTACCCAAACCCGCGCGTGGCCGCGTCGGGGTGGACCTATGTCATGTCCACACCCGGTTGCCTGAAAGTCACTACGCGTTCCGTCCAAAAGAATTAATCGATAAATCGTTCTAGCACGAACCCCTTGATGCCGAAATAATTGTCACATGGTCTGAAAGAACCAATTATTACATTATAACACGGAGGGGATTATTTCGTCCTAGTTCCATCTAAAACGACTTATAAACGTCTTTTTCTAAAAGTCTCGATAATTGACCTCGTAATATTAACGTACACATTACGAGCATATAAAAATTAAGTCGAGTATAAAATATTCCATATGTCTACGCGATTTAATAAAATTACCGATTTTTATATTAAAGCAAATTCGAGATTAATATTTTCCGAAACAAACTGTTGCTCGCACAGGGGGCACTCGACCGAGTGCATAGCCCACTCGATCGAGTGGCAACCCAAAATCAGAGGCAGAAGGTTTTTAGAGGACCACTCGATCGAATCCCGTCATGACTCGATCGAGTGGCCTCTGTCACGTCAAAACTGTGAGCCTTCAACATACTCCAAGCTTCGATAAATCTTTTTTAACGACTTCGGTCAACACGTGTCAAGTCCATCACGTGTATTACTCTTTTCAAAACTCATGCATTGCATCGTTATATCGCTACTAATTCAACTATTTCAATTGTTGCGTTTGTCGTATTGTAATTCCGGGTTGTATACCGCCCGTGTACGTTGTAATCTTTCGTTTTAAGCTTTATTTTCATTGTTTGTTTTATTGTACTAAAACGAACCTCACATGCTAAACACAACCTCGACATAATTCAAAGATGCATTAAACGACGTAGATTAAACATATTTCACATGTTTAGCTATAACGTTGTTTGCATTTTATTTCAACCGAATTACTAGCACGCGTATTCAAAAAACGAACGATATCTTAGTAGAGACCGCTAAAAGTGCGGGCGGGGTTGGGTGTCCTTTGTGGATTTCGAACACGTACTCTCACTCCTTACTCAGAACCTCGGTTTCCGGATGTCCGAAACCGTTGGCACACGAGAGTCATTCAATACACGGTATCCGATAATGTCGGTATCGGTATCGAAATGCAAAGGGACGAACCCCATAAACTCTGAAATCGAAATGGGCCGTACTCTGTGCACGGCCCACAAGGATATAGAGTGGGTTCGAATGGGCCCGAACTCCCACAAAGTTCGGTGGCGACTCCATTTCGATTTAAATTTCAACCCGAGCTCCATCTCACTTGAGATTTCTTCGCCTACCCAAACCCGCGCGTGGCCGCGTCAGGTGGACCTATGTCATGTCCACAAGTGGTTAATTAGATGTGAATTGTATTGATATTTGGACCTTAATCCGTAAAATGTAATTGGTTTATGAGCATTAATAGTCACGTTTTATGGACCTTAATTACAGTGTATTAAGTTGTTTTATGATTTAAAAAAACTTGTTTTATGATCCTTCAAAAATTAAGTAGTTTTATAAAATATTACTCCTCCGTTCCATTCAAATGTTTATCTTTTATATTCATTGTGGGGAATATTTTAATCACAGACAAATGATTATATGGAACGGAGGGAGTAATCCGTAGTTGGTTAACCTATTTTAAACAAAATTACCAGTTTTTAATAGAAAATCCACTAAGGATATGTTTAAAGGGAGTCTGAGTAAGAGTCTGAGGATCATATTTTTTTAGTCTGAGACTCATACCTGGTTGATGTATTGTGGTTGGTACGAGTCTGAGACTCAGACGGATCTAAATTTAAAGGGGGTCTGAAGTTGAGTCTGAACAAAAGTCTGAGGCTCAGATTCTTTGAGTCTGAGAGTCATACCTGGTTAGAGTGGTTGAGACGGTCCGAGGCTCAGATAAGTCTGAAGTTGAGTCTTTGATTTCAAAGACCCATCTTCAGACTCGGTCATTCAGTTCAATTCAGTTCCGTTCATTTTAGTTCACATTCAGTGTTTAATTCAGTTCAACAACAACAACAACAACAACAACAACAACAACAACAACAACAACAACAACAACAACAACAACAATAATAGTAGGGCAAATTAAGTTTGACATTTATACTAGACTACGAAGTAAAGGACTAGACTTAGCAATATTGAGGCTCATGTAATCGGCGAATAGATGGATTCATTCTCATCTATTAGGGGTTATATCTTTTTGTAAGAGCGAGCTTTGTTTTAATATAATAAGGAATACCATTCTTGCAAATAATAATAATAATAATAATAATAATAATAATAATAATAATAATAATAATAGTAATAATAGTAATAATAATAATAATAATAATACTAATAATAATAATAATAATAAAATTATTATTAATATTACTATTACTAATAATATTATTATTATTATTATTAAATATTAATGACATTTAATAATAATAAATATTAATATTAATATAATAATAAAAATTAATATTATTTTTATTTTTATTTTTTATTAGTGACATTTATTGTTTATTAATATTTATTACTATTAAATTTTAATATTGATTATATTCTTATTATGATATTAATATTATTATTATTATTATTATTATTATTATTATTATTATTATTATTATTATTAATTATTATTATTATTATTATTGTTATTGTTATAAATATTATTATTATTATTATTATTATTATTATAAAATATCAATATTAATAATATTTTTATTATAATTAATATTTTTGATACTATAATTAACATTATCGTTTCTATTTCTATTTTTATTAATATTATTCCTAATATTATTATTAATATTATATTATTATTATTATTATTATTAAAATTAATATTAATACTAATACTAATATTATCATAATATTAATAATTATTATTACTAATTATTATTAATTTTTTTTTTTGAAAGGTTGATATCTTTTCATTCAATGTGAAAGAAATTACAAGCTTTGCAAAAAAAACTACCACGCTAGAGGATTACATCTCTTTAGGCTCCAAGAGCCTCGATATAACTCTATGAAATTTCGGACTATCTCTATAATTGTAGAATCTAGTTGTAACCAAAAATTTAATTTGTGCTAAAATTTCATCCCCCGTAGCTTTCGTCCCGATAAAAATTCTCTTGTTTCGCTCCTTCCAAATTGTGTATATAGTAGCTCCAATACAAGACAAATTCTCTTGTATTTTACGATTGTGTATTATTTTTTTTTGCAAGAAATTATGCTTCATATATTACTGAAACTGGAATCTTACAAAAAGTCATATCCACTAGGAGCTACACCCAATCTAAAACAATCTACGAGTAATGTCTATGTTTCGTCCTCTAAGTTGAATAAAAATATCAAACTTGAGTTTTGCAACTATATTACTAACAGAGTTTCTATGTCCAACAAAAATCATGTTGTTCCTTTCTTGCCAGATCCCATAAACTGCAGCAGCTATACAAGCATGAAACCAACAATTGTGTATTATTATTATTATTATTATTATTATTATTATTATTATTGTTGTTGTTGTTGTTATTGTTGTTAATATTATTGTTATTAATATTAATATTATTATTACTGTACCAATTATTAAACTCTTTTCCACTAACCAAATAACAATCCTCCAAAACTTTCCCGCCTACTATTATATATATATATATATATATAGATAGATAGATAGATAGATAGATAGATAGATAGATAGATAGATAGATAGAGAGAGAGAGGGGGAGAGAGAGAGAGAGAGAGAGAGACTCTTATGAGTCATTTACTCTTTGTGAGTCCCTAAGTCCTCATCTCATCCATTGCATGGGATGAGGATGGATGGACAAGATGCATCCATTAAAAAAAAAAGATTTACGTTCCTAAAATAACTCCCATGGATTTAGGAAACAATAACTCCCTATCACATTCATTCATCATTTCACGTTCATTCAAACACCAAAAAAAACCCTTTCTTCATTCACGTTCAGTCATCGATTTTTATTCGGAATTCTGTTACAATGGATTCAATGACCGCGTCATCGTCTTCAACTGTTGATAAGCAACTGATCGAGCATAACAATGGTGAGCTTTAGTATTTCATTCACGTTTTGATTCAATTTTTATTCATGGATTTCGATGGTCATATTGCTTTCAATGTGTGTTTTAATATCAATGGTTTATCGCGTCAAATTGCGTTTTTTTTTTACGTCGATTTTCAATTTTATAGTGCTTTCATTGTCATTTCGTATCACAGTTTCGTATCAATTTGCGTTTTTTTTATGTCATTCTGTTTTGATATCACAGTTTCGTATCAATGGTTATTTGTTCTCTCGATCTTTATAGATTACAGGGCTTTATGCTTTTTATTCAGATTTTCCATGATATCCATTGATACTATTGTCACTGATTTCAATTAACGCATAAACGTCGTTGAAGTAACATGCCTTCTGCA
This sequence comes from Agrostemma githago, assembly GCA_958450325.1. NCBI lineage: Eukaryota > Viridiplantae > Streptophyta > Magnoliopsida > Caryophyllales > Caryophyllaceae > Agrostemma > Agrostemma githago. Next base: position 13,183,077 of record OY288250.1, on the reverse strand, counting down.
TTAAAGTAACACTTACTTGAAATTACAGTAACACAAATGAACGTTCAGAAAAAGGGTTTTGATGATTATGTTAGAGTAACGTATTGTACACGTTAGAGTAACACCACTTAGGAATTGTAGTAACACATTATTTGCATGGGTGTAACGCTGTTTCATTTTGTGCAGGTGGTTTTGCCAAAGATGCGAACGAACAGGACAACACTGGAAAAGGTAGAATTTGATTCATTTGATCAATCATGGATTAATAACAATGGTTCATTGATATTATTGTTTCACTGATATTATTGTTTTTGCTTTATGTTGAAGCAGTCATGGCATTGAAGTAACACAAGTTATGAATTACAGTAATATCTAAATCTAATTAGAGTAACACAAACACGTAACACTGAAAAGGGTTTTTGGCGCTGACGTTGGAGTAACATCCTTTTAAGGGTTAAAGTAACACAACTTGTGAGTTGAAGTAACACTTATGTCCATGGGCGTGACGTTTTTTAATTTATTGCAGGAAGCATTGGCAAAGAACCGAATGCACAGGAATGGAGCAGAGATGTGGGTGAGATTTTCACTTCGTACATGGAGCAAGTATTCGGAACAATTGATGAGGCAGTGGAATTTTACAAAATCTACACGCTGGCTTGCGGATTTGTATGAGAAAGTATACCACAAAGCGATGGCACGGTGGTGAGATAAAGTCGAAGCTCCTAGTCTGCAACAAATAGGGTTTTACGAAATCTGTTAAAGCTGTTAATAATACACCTGCAGCTGTGAAAGTTGTTAACGATGCAGCTGGGGAAGGAGTTGTTGTGGACGCGCTTAAAAAGAAGACGAAAGTCCCTTGTTGCGGGTGCAAGGCAAGGATCAGGCTGTTAAATAAAGGAGGCATTCTCAAAATTGATAGGTTCCACATCGGCCACAACCACGAACTTATCTCACCAAAAGACAGAGAATTCCAACAGCTTTCGAGGAACCTGACAAAGTACCACAAGCAAATGATCTTGAATAATTCGCGGGTATGGAGTAACACAATATTTTTTATAGAATAACATGTGAGTAGGGTAGGTGTAACACCATTTTTTTGGAGTAGTAACAGCTGGATTAGACCAATGTGTGCATAATCTAATTACTTTTGCTAGAGTAACACCAGTGATTCTATAGAGTAACAGTACTTAAGCATAAAAGTAACAGCTGGATTAGACCAGCTGGATTAGACCAATGTGTGCATAATCTGATTACTTTTGCTAGAGTAACACCAGTGATTCTATAGAGTAACAGTATTTAAGTATATGAGTAACACAACTGGTATATTAATGTTAAATTGTCGCAACGCTTGATTCTTATTTTCAACTGAAGATCAGCGCAACGCGGACATACAACATGTGCAAGGAGCAGGTAGAGGGATTCGCAAACGTGGGTGCGAGCTTGGTTGACTTCAAAAACTGGGGAAGAGATATAAAGTGCTTCCTACATGAGAGGGACGGTCAGCTATTCATCGATCGTTTCAAAGACATGGCTAAGAATAGGAAGGGTTTCTATTTTGACTACGACCTGGATGAAGATGGGAGTGTGAGCAATGTTTTCTGGGATGACGGTGAGGCGCGGCGAAACTACCAGTTATTTGGGGATGCAGTTTCGTTCGACCCGACATACAGGACGAACAAATATAAGATGATATTCACGCCGTTCACATGCGTTGATCATCACAAACGATCGGTAACTTTTGCTGGCACTCTGATAGCGCACGAGGATTATGAATCGTTCGTCTGGGTGTTTGAGAGATTTCTGACTAAAATGGGAGGTAAGGAGCCGGGTATATTATTACCGACCAAGATCCGGGTATTATACCAGCCGTGAAGAAAATGTTTAAGACGGCGCTACATCGTTTCTGTATGTGGCATATCTTGAACAAGGTTCCTACCAAATACGGTGCAGCGCGGAGTGACTACCATTATTTTTTGAAGAGACTGAATGCTATAGTATGGGATATGGAGATTGATGGAGACGAGTTCGACGCGGAATGGCGTGACATAATGGAGGAGTACCATGGGGGTGATGTCGAGTGGTTTTCAAGTACATTCTCCATTAGGGGGCAGTGGGTGATGGCACATTGCAGGGATTTAAAGATGGGCGGCTTAATGTGAACCACGCAAAGGTCGGAGAGTGAGAACAGTTTCTTCAAAAGATTCGAAAAAAAATCAGGGACGTTGGTCGAATTCTGGATGCGATTCGAGAGCGCCATGAACCAGCAACGGTATACACAGAAAAAACTCGACAACGACAATGCACAAGCTTCTCCAAAAACAGCAACCCACCTGCCAATTGAACATCACGCTGCGAAAATTTACACCCATGCCGCATTTGAAGAATTCCAGGAGGAGGTGAAGTTTTCTGTGGGTACTTGCAGTGTGAGGGGCTTCCTTGAGAAGGACGGGATTGAGGAGACATTGGTGAGGGATGCTACACGAGATAAAGAGTTTACGGTCCAGTATATATCAGGTACTCCTTAAACTCACCAGTCGTTCATGTGATAGAGGAGTATTTAATAAAGTAACACCAGTCGTTCCTTACAGTAACATATATAATGCGTTAGAGTAACTGAGGACAGCATTTGGACATCTGTGTTGTCAATGCTTAAAAGTAACACCGACCATGGATTACAGTAACACCTCATATTCTTAAAAGTAACTCATTCTGCACTCCATTACATTTTGCACACCAATATATCCATTATAATTGTTGTATCTGCTGATTGAAAAAATGGATAATATATCCATTAGCAATGTCACATTAATATGTCGTCATCTGTCCAGGTACGTCTGAATCAAGCTGCACATGTCAGTTGTTTAATTTATGAGGGATATTGTGTAGACACGTAATCTGGATATATTCCTCGAAAGGGCTGACCACTATACCCGAAAACATGGTAACCAAAACGTGGACAAAAGAGGCTGTTCGCACTGCTCGTATCTGTGATGAAGGATTAGACGGCGAAAACACTGACATCATCGACGGAAAACAGATAGAGATGTCGAAATTATGGTCGGAAATCCATGAGACAATGGGACTTCTAAGGGCAGGAGACAAGGCAGATGTGGAAAGCTTGTGCGGATTAATTCGGGAGTTCAGGTTGCAGAGGCAGCCAGTTTCTGGTGGGGGGAATATTGGCAAAACACGGGAACTGGAAAATATGCTTGGGTGTACGACCTCTGACAATATCAAGATACTCCCTCCAAAGATTTCTAAGACAAAGGGCAGCGGAAAGCGGATGTTATCGAGCAAGGAAAAGAAGGTCGCACTTTCTAGAAAGCCGAAACGCATGTGCAATAACTGCAAACAGATGGCGCACCATGACAAACGAAACTGTCCAAATCCGTACGCAGCACATCCGCCTAAACAGCCTACTAAGCCAACCAATGATGAGGATGAAGTAGATGAAGACATCGAAGGAGAGGAAACTGAAGAAGATACCGAGGAAGACGAGGAGGATGAACAAGTGTTTTGAGAATACTCGTGTTTTTTTGTCATTATAAGAATTTTTTCTTTTTTTCTGGTTTACACGAAAAACTAATTTTGTACAAAAATTTTTACGCATAGCGCTTTGTTACGGTGCATTTAACACTATATTTATTTAATACATGTGTTTTTGGTTAGAGTAACATCTCATGGGTCAGAGTAACACTATTCGTCTGTTACAGTAACAGAAACAATGCATTGAAGTAACTGAAGACAGCAGTGTTGTTTAGACCAAATCATTGCCAAAGTAACTAGGGATAACTTGGATTGGTTCCATTCATTGACAAAGTACCAACATTTGTTCTTCAAAAAACAATATATAATGCGTCAGAGGAATTGATTGCAATATCATTGTGCAAACACCATTAATAACTTAAAGTAACACAAATTGTTCATTAAAGTAACATTTACAGTACTTCGGTATAACACACAGATTGTGAGACCAAAGAAAATTGGGTTAACTTCAGTAATCCCCATAGTAACATCAGCAGTAAATTAGAGTAACAGGTACAGCTGGTCAGTGTAACAGAGTTTAACAACTTCAATGCATTGGTGATAGTCAAAATATCAATGTAATTAGACAGGTAACTAAACAATACAAACCATTAATTCATAGTTAGAAAAGAGATGACATGATTCAGTAAACACATTATTTTTTTCAGCCCTTTGTTGGCTTGCTCTTGGGACCGTCGATGATCTTTTGTCTAGCGTCCGCATACTTGTCTACGTTTTCCAACAATTGCGATCGCACATTGTTCTTGTCTGCCAATAGAAGTGTGGCTGCAAGTTGGACCACCAGATATCGTCTGTTGACCTTCCTCTTGAGGTCTATGTGGTGGAATGTACGGCCCTCGTACATCAACATGTGCATCATGGTGAAAATTCCCGACTCGTCCCAGGTTACACCCGGTTTCTGCCACTTAAACTTGACCTCTTTAAACTCGAAAGTACCGATATCAGCTGCATCAGGGACTTTGAGCTTCTCGAGGTAATCGCTAATTGTTGACACCTGTGTGTATCACAGCGACGTTATTAGGTGAGAAACAGATAGCGGTATGCAATAATAACTACTAGCATATATATACTAACCATTATCATTGCGGCCTTGTACAAGTTTGTTTCTTTCACGTTCGTGTAACGTTGGTGGTCAAGGAGATCTAGTGTCCTATTTTTACGGTTAATGCACACGCATGAGTAGTAGTAATCGATGTTGATCGGGAAAAAGATGAGATCAGCTTCCAAGTTGAGATAACGACCACACTTCCTTCTAAAAAGATTGAGATGGGACATCAAGATGTCCACTGCCCGCATGGATGGGCTGTCTTCATACTCGTCAAGCATCGCATAAAGGCAGTCCTACAAACATATTCAATGTGTCTCTGATCGGGTTCAACTGTATAGAAGTCTTCCAATCAGAGCATGTTGAAGTAACACATTCACTACGTATCAGACTACTAGCATTCATATAGAACAAAGACACAAATTAAAGTAACACGTCTTCTGCATTACAGTAACACCAAAAAAAGCTTCAAAGTAACACCATATTTATGTAACACCATATGTCAGATCAACACCACAAAGAAAGTGTTAGAGTAACAAAAGATGTGAATTAGAGTAACACGTCTCCAACATTACAGTAACGCACTTTCATCTTTAAAATAACACCATACATATGTTGATGCATTATCAACAATTCGTATGAGGGACATGTATTCTCCTGGAACCATGGTGATAATTATATATATGTACACAAATGCAACAGTAATTCGTACCGTCTGTCGTATACCAAAGTATGTCGTCAGTGGTGCCTCGACCGAATTAGTGGCGGGAGATGGAAGCCTGTTCAACAGCATCGACCAGCATTCGATGATGCACGACCTCATTTTCTGACCCGGTAACATTGTACGTATGTCATCCCGCTCAATTGAAGCCAGGAGTGAGTAGTTTGCAACCTCCTCGCTGAAGGAAAACAAAAAATACCTCGTCAAAAAAATCTGTTTTAATATTCACCCATTAATGTTACAATAAATGCATACCAATTTTGTATAGTTGTAAGCTCCACAAGGCAGTAGTCCACGACGTTTTTGCGACGGATGACGATCTTACTTAACAACGTCCTGTTATTCACTAGAAACGGTGACGACATTGGAGAGTTCGCATCTTCGTCGCCGCAGTCAATTGAGCAGCCAAGTCCGTCACCCTCACCACGGTTTCGGCTCTTCAGGACGGATCTTGTCTGCGTTGATAACTCAGAGTCAAGCACCGTTTCTGCGACCGGGGTTGTAGGGTCAGGTGTCGACCGTCGGCTCTTCTTCGACGGTCGTTCCTCGTGTTCTGCCTCGACGGTCCCCTTGGTAGACCTCGCAACACCGGATATTGTTCTCTCGATGGCGATATTCGCTTTATCGTTTAGGAAATCTCTCACCCTCGCTATAACCTCATCTCTGTCCTTATTGATGTCACACAGGACCAGAGTCGCTGCAATCTCCGCTCTATAGAGGTTGTTCGCCTCCATTGTGTCTAGGCAACAGTGGAACATTTCCCCCGCATACAACATCATGTGTATCATGAGGTAGACACCGCAGTCGTTTGCCGAGAAACCTCCACCCTACCATGCGAATGGGACGTTGACAACAGGGAAACCCGCGACTTTTTTTGACCATGTATTTACCCATTTCCACAGCCTTGATCATACAAAAAAAATAAAAAAAAATAAGACGGAAGGTAAAATGATGTCAGATTATATATAACATAAATACACTTACTGCGATTTTTGCCATCCCGACATATGGCAGGCTTTCGAATTCCTGTTCTTCGTAACTCATGTTGTCGAGGTACTCAATCTGCTTTGACAGGAAGTTGATACATGCACAGCTGTAGTGGTCATTGTCGTCGAAAAGCACCGGGACGAAGACCTGTTATTTGGTAATAAAGTGATTGGCGATTATTGTTAAGGAGCTGTAGTAAAGGATCACCTGTGTGAGTGTTTCATATAGACATACCAAGTCAGAGTCTAGGTGTTTGATGTCTATATTCACTTCGGTCCAAATGTCCCAGAAGTTGAACAAGTCATCGCCAATGTCGACTTTTGCACCACTCTTTATGCCCTTCCACAGCTTCATTACTGTCTTCTACATGACACATGTTGAAGTAACAATTCATGATCGTGACAATAAGACAGAGTAACACTCGTTACTAATTAAAGTAACAGTACGAAAGCCTTACTGTAACGCCTGTTATTGTGTTAGAGTAACAGTATTAATGTCTAGGAGTAACACTAGTTATGGATACCATCCATTAGTGACATACTTATTAAAAGTAATAGTATACACACCATACAGTAACACCAGTTGGTGTATTAAAATAACATTGACAGTAATGAAGCTGCGTATTAAATTCATTATGAATGTTCATTCCTAATACAAAAAGAACACAATTATTGTGAATGATCATTAGTGACAATATATGTTATTGACACTAGTTGTTGATTGTGCTGGTATGATAAAAATAATAGAGACAGGCTTATGCTGTGGCTAACGCCAAAGAAGCAGCATGATGTAGGACGTGGCGCAGTCTGACTCGCATCCAGACTGTTAAGAAGTATACACCAACTATAAATAACAGCGTTCGACAGCTGCTGGCCCGGCTGGAGTGTCGACAGCTCCTCACGAGGTACGTTGAAGAAGTCGTCAACCCTCACCAGCATCTCGCCAACAGAATTTCAATGAATTATAAGATAATTGATTAAAAAAACATAGATAAATAGAATCAGGTAAAAGAACATTGATCACTATTGAAAACTTACCCCGCACTGTACTTATCATTGTTATAAAAGACGTAATCCATTACGTCTTTCCGAACACTCAAAATCGACCTCAACAACCTACTGTTTCTGACCAGAAATTTCGATACTATTACCTGGTCTGGATCGGGGATTCTACAGTCATAAGAGCATCCAAGCTTCTCATCGACAACTTGCATGCATTCCAAAAAAATTTCAGAGTGGAGAAAGTAAGGATGGAAGACCTTCCGTCCATCAACTTCCACACACAAATTCTCAATAACATTCGCTTCATCAATTCGGTGATCTCTGTCCTCCAAACCACCGTTAACAGCCTCAACCATCTCCGCCGTCGTGTACAATTCGAAGTCAGGACAACCTCGATTCTCATCCCCAGTCACAACATCCTCATTCCCCGTCACATTTGTACGCATGCTCACACCTGCTGGTTGTGTGGGATGGCCTGTGAATGCAGGGGCTTGGGTTGCTGCGTTCTTCGCACGTGCGTACGCCTTGCACACTTCATCGACCGTCTGGTGGAGCTCTTCTCCACTCCAGAAGTCTTGCGAGGCCTATGACGGAACGGGGTCATCAATCAGTGGTTTGCCGGATGTTATTCTCCTAAGTTTGGAAGCAGCTGAGATCCACCAATCATGGAATGCAACTGCATTCCTTGCCATCATGAGGTACAATTCATGTACCTCCTGCATCAAGAGTAAATAGAAAGTGTTACTTTGGAGGGGAGGCTGTAACTTATGATTCGTATTAAAATAACACATCTGTGTCATTAGAGTAACATGTGATCAACATTAAAGTAACACATATTCATGCTCAGATTAACACATCTTCACGCTTAAAAAGTAACTGAATACCTTAAAGTAACACATAAAGCGCATTAGAGTAATAGGATATGATAGTTAAAGTAACATATTTAGGCAACTGCAGCAACAACAAATTTGTTTTCTTGCGAACAACGCGTATTCAATGAACACAGAGACATATAACAGGCTATTTATTGATGAAAATTTTTATCACTTACGTCAACCGCCTTAGCTTTTAGATCAGCGTCGTCCTCGACGCCATCTGCTAGCTCAATTTTTATGGACTTCGCAGCTTTGTGCGCGGATGATGTTGGGGGATTCGTTATCCTCAGCGGCATCACGTCATCCACCGCCTCCTCCTCCACCACCTCCTCAAGTACACAACGGGGGTATTTCACCTTTGACTTGGTGAGACGACCAAGCCCACCCCCAACAAATTTACCAAATAACCTATCTAGCATCCGCTCGCGATCCCAATGCTTAATAAGCGGCAGATCGTGCGGACAACGATGATCACGGTATTGGAAACGTTGAAAGTATGTGATCATCAAAAATGGCAGACAACCGAGCAGGTATGTCGGTTTCCGAAGAACAGGGTCTTGACAGGCTGCAGCAAGCTCATCCAATACAAGCGTGCACCAATCATAGTTCCTGATCTGCTCTACATTCTCCACGCACCTCAACAGACTCAGGTCAACAGTATAACTCGACGTTGGATTAAGAAAAATAGACATGTTGTACAGAACAAACAGCCTGCAAAAGTCGTCCCCACCGACCCATTGGGAGCAGGTCAGCTGGGTTCAGACCGTATGGTAGAAGGAAGCAGTCGTGGACATCATGCTTCGTTACCAAGAATTGATCGCTTTTCCTTGGTAGTCTGAAAATCAGAGTGTCATCCGCAAAAAGCTTCATGAAGTCGGGTGCATACTTACCAGGGAAACTTTTGAGTCGCATTTGTAGTAGGCCGCCAAACCCGATGCTGATGACAGCCTCCCGCTGTCTATCATTAAATTTGGACATTAACTCAACGAGGCTCTGTGGTCTACACATGAACTAGATCTTCTTATCAACAACTTCTTGTTCCCCTTCTTCTCCCTTCTGAAAAGGGACAAGTATAAGAATAATTAGTATGTTCAACTGTTGTTAGAGCTAAGTATGCACTAGGTAACATATAAACATCAACAATGCTAAGGCTCACAGGCCTACAACTGATCTGCCCCTTGCTTTGTCTCCTCCTTTTGCCACCTGTGGCACGAGTGGATTTGTCTCCTCCTTCTACCATCTGAAAAGTACAATAATTAAGAGGCTGGTATGCACAATAACCTTGTATGTAAAGTAAACGTACAACTAATACGCGTTAAAGTAACATAAATATAGAAAAGAGAGTAACAAATTAAAGTAACAAGTCTTCTGGATTACAGTAACACAATTCATTCTTCAAAGTAACACCATAAGTGTTACATTAACACCATAAAATGCAACACAGCTGGTAAGCATTAAAGTAACACAAATAAAGTGTTAGAGTAACATAAGAAGCGAATTAGAGTAACAAATAAACATAATTGAATGTACCAGTTTACAAGGATTCAAAATATCACGAAGATGAGAGTTAGAGTAACACGTCTTCTGCATTACAGTAACACATGGTCGACTTTGAAATAACACCATACATGTGACACAGTAACACCTCACGTTTATTACAGTAACAGCGTATTGGCATTAAAGTAACATTCGAAATATGTTCCTCTGCAGTTGAATTCAATTACACGAAAAATAAGAAGCGAAACACAGCAAAGAGAAAACCCAGATACCACAACAGTCTTTATTGAAAACAATTAATTATAGGGTACAAACACAGCAAAGTTAATCAATCAATAATTAGCGAAAAAATTAATGAAATCAGACAAAGATGTAAACTAAACCTAGTTCTTCAGTAAAACAATCGAGTATTAGCGAGTTACCTTGATGATTATGTTTGCTAAAGTTAGAAAGCTGCTTCAATATAACCTTGCTCGAGTTGAAGGTGAGCGATTGAGTTGAGTTGAGCGATTGAGTGCTCGGGTGTGCTTGAGTTGAGCGAAAAAATTGAATGAGATGAGAGATGATGAAGGTGAAGGGTCTTTGTGTTAGGCGGGTGTTTGAATGAAAAAAATGAATGAGATGAGAGAGAAGATATCAGTTGGCGGTAATCTAGGGAGAAGAGAAGATTTTCTCATATTATTTCCAAAATATGGTAGTTACTACCTTAATTACTACATGCAATCTCAATCATTCATCCTCTTTAGATCAATGGCTAAGAATAGGACTCATGGACTCAAAAAAAGAAAAAGGGACTCACTTGATCTTCACTCTATATATATATATCATAATATCATATATATCGTGCATCATTAATAATATTTTTGTTTAAAACTTGACTAAATTAATGTCTAAATGTAGCCTCGTGACTGATATGGCAAGTATATATTTTACAATCTCTTTGATTTGAGCGTATACTAATTATCGAGAGTGTATATATATATATATAATAGCGGATACAATCATGACTGATACTCCCTCCCCCCCACTAAGATCTTCCCACTTTCCTTAAAAGGAAACTCCACTAAGATTTTCCCACTTCAAAACTTTCCTTATTTATCCATTATACTCTCTTCCTATTGGTTACTTTTTGTGATTTGACATCTTGAACCCCACCAAACAATTTACCACCTTTCATTATCCATTTCTTAATCCATGTGCCAAGTCAAAGTGGGAAGAACATTGTGGTGGGGAGGGAGTATAAGATTGTAATTAAATATTATAATTGTAATCCCCTATTACCTAAAAGAATAAAAAAAATGTCTAAATTTTAAGCTCTCAATTTGGACAAAATCAATATAACAAATAAGGAAAGAACCATACTCAATTATCAATCATATCATATAAAGGATACTTACGGGTTAAATATTTAAAAACTAATAATGAGTGTATTGATGAAAACAAACTGTAGAAATATAGTTGCTTAAATTTCTAACAATAATTATGAACTATTTTTATGAACAAATGATATATACTGAAATTATAAAGACTAATTAACTACATCTAAACATCAAGAGTATAAAATTATACTCTATTTGAAAATAAATTTAAAGTGAATATACATTTCACAATTTACACAAATTATTCTTATATTAAAAAAATAATTTAAAAGAAAAGTGATTGTCTCGAGAAATATGAATAACAAATAAAACATAGTATTTTTTTGGACTAAATATTTCAATATATTAGTTGAGGTCGTTATCTTGATTAATTATGTAATTTCATATTATTTTTCTATATCCAAATACAATGATAAAAATCATGAAAATTTATCAGGTTTATAATTAAAATCTATTTTGTATAAATAATTAACTAAAATAAATAAATTTCTACAAATACCGTGCATACATGCACGGGGTCTATACTAGTTTATTAATTATTTATTTTTTGTAACAAGTACCTGTTATTATTATTATTATTATTTCTGTATTACAACCTATTTTAATTCAGTTCAGTTCAGTTCAATGCATTTCAGTCCAAAAGGACATGGCCTAAATAATTTGTATTAGGTGATATAGTTGTTTAGATGATAAAACCCAATTTCGTATAATAAATGTAAATAATATGTGCGTAGTAATAAAAAAACGGATAATGAAGTGATGGTTATAACTGAGCAAACCAAGCAAAACCTAGTTTGACCTGAACATGACTAAACTCGACCCAAACCCAACCCAAACCAACGAGCCAACCCGTAAATGACCCGCACCTGACCCAGACCCGAGAACTAGACATGACAAAACTGACTCGACCCGACTGACCTGACTCGAATAAGCCAATTAATCCGAACCCAATCCGACACCTGAACTAAAGATCCGACTTTGACCCGTAACCTGAATTGACCAGAGCTAACCCGAAATTGACCCAACTATTATTATAGAAAACGAGTCGATATCCTATAAAAGTTGAAAATAGCAAGCCCGAAATGATCATGCCCGACCCAAAATCAACCCAAAACTCACCCGACCTGGTTGACTTGTTTGTCAGGTCTACCGACAAACCAACTCGAACTCGATCCAACTGCTCGATTGTCACCTTTAATAATGACCACTCGGAAATAAAATTATTCGTATGTCACAAATTTATTTAACGATTAATTATTTAATTGTAATTATTCGGGGTATAAAATAAATGTATATATTGAGGTAATAATAAAAATAAAATAAGGTAAATAGAAAGTTGAGGTAATAAAAAAAAATAGGTAGAAAGTTGAGGTGAGATGAATAAAATAAATATATAAAATAAGGTATGTGTTATAAGGTAGGTGAGGGAGAGAAAGTCTGAGATGAGTCTGTGGATAAAGTATAATTTTGTAGTTAGTTCGAGACTGAGTTTGAAGAATAAAAAGTGACTGGAAAACTGAAGTGCCAGAATCTGAGGAAAAATAATGGTTACGTGGATAAACATGGTCTAATCTTCAACTCTTTCAAGGTAGGAAGCTAGGAGCATATTAGGAAAGTAATTAAGTGATTAATTTCTGATTCACGCCATAAAGTGAGTGTGAACATTTGGAATCAGGGTGACAACAAGACAAAAACAAGTTTTCAATAAGAAGCCATATTTGGGATTTTGACAAAGCGCTTTTGAGCAATGGCGGGAGGTAATTTCCCGGTCTACTACTTTTTTGGCTCTACTTTCGGTTTATCATATGTTCACAAGTAATTACAACATTGATAAATAAATGTATAGAATAACAAAACGTTATAATAAATACAGGAATTAATTACAACAATAATACGTACGGAGTAAATAGGTACTTCCGTCATCTCCGTCATTTTTTTATACTTTTATACTCCATCCGATTTTTTATTATCTTTCTCTTTGGTTTTGGGAAGAAAATAAGGGTGTAGGAATGTGTGGTTCAAAATAAAAGAAGGAAGAGAGAGAAATGTAAGGGTGGTTCTAGACCACGTGTTGATGACTCAAAATAGAAATAGGGAGGAAAGGGTGTTTCAGCCCAATAAGGAAATAAGGAAGATAATAAAAAATCGGAGGGAGTATTATTTATAAGGAGTATTTTAATCAAAGACCAACATGGAAAAAACATTAAAAAAAACCCGGTAGAAGAAGCTAAGAAAGCAAAGAAGGCAAGCTTAAGGTTAGTTGGGGATGATGATGATGATGATAATGAGAGTAGTAGGATGGAGGAGGAAGCTTAACTTGAGGGCAATGAAGAAAGGAGACCTGACAACAAACAAGAGTTGACATGTTAAAGAATTAGGTGGGTGAGAGATGTGTATGGTTTTAAGTAGAGATAACGTCTTACTACCCACCTCATTCATTCCTTCCTTCCTTCCTTCCTTCTAAGTACTCCCATAAAACACAAGCAAACGCCTTCTTCTGATCTGATCACCAATCGATCACACCTAGCAGCTATAGCTACTTCCTTCACACCAACTACTGATCATCCATGGAGGCTAGTGCCGGCCTTGTTGCCGGTTCTCATAACCGCAACGAACTTGTTGTCATTCATGGCCATGAAGAGGTTTTTCTGATCTTTCTCTTATTTCTTATACTGAATGTATGTATATAGTAACTATTTTACAACACTACAGAGGCCACATATATATTTATAGTACATATGATATCACTTAATATATATGAAAAGTTATATTGTTTCACTCAAAGATATACTGGTGTAACTTTGGATATCATCTATTCAACATGGTGCATATAATAATAACATGTACTCATGTACGTACGTACTGAAAAGTAAGAGTTATATATTTATTTGTGTATGATGGGATGATGCAGCCGAAGCCATTGAAGGATCTAAGCGGACAAGTATGTGAAATATGTGGTGACCAGATTGGGCTGACGGTGGACGGAGACTTGTTTGTTGCGTGCAACGAGTGTGGTTTTCCAGTCTGCCGGCCTTGCTACGAGTACGAAAGGAGAGAAGGCACCCAACTCTGTCCACAGTGCAAGACTAGGTACAAGAGACTCAAAGGTACGTATACTTATATATCTCCGATCCATTCACCCAAATTATATTTAAGTTGGAGATTATCGTTTGTCGAGTGTACGTGAGTAGGGAATCTATTTAGTGTTAGTAACGAAGAGAAGTACTCCCTCCGTAACAAAATGATTTTCTCATTTCATTATTATATCCCTTTCAGTGGAATAAAAATGGGAAGATCTTATTGGTACGGAGGAAGTAACAATGTAAAGCAGTAATAAGTCCAGTAGGAAAAACTTAGCCAGAAACCGAAGTGACAGAATAAGATTGCTGTGTCGTGGGACCTGTCACTGACTTGAAAAGTATTGCGGCTCGACTGCAGTGGTTATCGACTCATAAGTCCGGCACAACAACTGTAAAGGCCCAATCCATCATTCTCCACAACATACTCACTCATCACACTATTTAGAACCAGGGCCGGCCCTGGGCCTAGTTTGGAGGGGCGGCGGCCCAAGGGCCACACTTAAAAGGGGCCCAAAATAGAGGAAAAAAATTAATATATAAACATATAAAGTGTACTTAGTTACCAATCTTGATCAGTGCTTCAGCTTTGGTGTGAAGGTTAGCTAGTGTGCCTTTATATAAGAGGTCATGGGATCAAATCCTATTCCATACAAGTTTATGTCTCTTCTTTTTTTAAAAAACAAGTTGTTTGGTGTTCCATACAACTCTTTGTTTTTGTTTTTTTTTTTTTAAATTTCCTTCATCATTTCATATTTTTTAGTCATCTATAAAAAAAAAATATATTCAATACACAGATTAAAAAATATTTATATTAACCTTAACATACAGTACTTCTTCCATTGTTGTACAATATTTTTTTCCACTCCAATATAATACTCCTCATATATAATAGGGAAGTGACAAGACAAAAAACGGAGTTAGTATATTACAGAGTATTTCAATTAAAAAATTACCTGTAGTTTGTTAACTTTAAGGCACATATTCAAAAGAGTACGAATAAGTGTTACGAATATTTTCTTTATATAAATGACCAACATTTTTATACTATTTTATCATTTTTACGAGTATTTATTTTCATGAAAAATCATTTTATTACATAGTTTAAGTGTATCTACGGATCATATGTCACGAGGATTGCAGATAGTTACAATATTTATCCGTCAATACACTCAATATTTAAAATTTAGTAAGCAATTTCAAATTAGTACAAGATCTCTAGATAATCAAGTAATTTTTTAATTTGTACATCCCTCCAAATTATACATGGTTTCATTAGTTTCATATTCATCATGAGTAAAACGTTTTACTACAAATTGCAATTTTGTCGATTTTAGAAAATCGAAGTTAGTTTTTTTTGTTTTTTATTTTATTTATTTTTTTTTTAACAAATTTGCGGTTAGAAATGTGAAATTATAAGGATAAGATCAATGAAAATATTGAAAACAACGGTTACAACAATTTTTAAAGGGCTCCAATCTACTATTTCGCCCAAGGCCTTGAAAAGATCATGACCGACCCTACTTAAAACCTACGAGAAAGAAGGCTTTAAAAAGTAGAAAAATACTCGTCCCAGTACCGATGTGGGAGAGGCATAAAAACCAAAGTTGGCTTTTCAATTTTCAAGCCCTTACTTTCAACAGTTAATAGTAAGAGATATCACTCGCTAGTCGCTACCTTAAGTTTACAAAAAAATAGATAAAATTATCGACTTTGCTACCCAAAAGTTATTAAGTATGAGATCATAACATAAATTTTAAACAACTCAAAAATACTCGGCAGCTCGCTACTCGAAAATTTTCATTCTAGATTCGCCCAGAATTAACGACTAGTGTTATAAAGTTATATGCTTTTGTTTTTAACCTTATGAGTAGCTCTTTCACATATAAGA
Source organism: Agrostemma githago (assembly GCA_958450325.1). Classification (NCBI taxonomy): domain Eukaryota; kingdom Viridiplantae; phylum Streptophyta; class Magnoliopsida; order Caryophyllales; family Caryophyllaceae; genus Agrostemma; species Agrostemma githago. Next base: position 13,167,079 of record OY288250.1, on the reverse strand, counting down.
CATCTTTAATTCTTTATCTAACAATTTCCGTACAGTTTAAATGTTTAATACCTTAAATAATTGGAGACTCACTTACACAGTATATATACGGAGCACTAGTTAAGGGTTATCCGTGTTTACTAGCAAGCCGCAATCGAGATATACGATTGATGCCCTAGAACCACCCATAATGCACCTTAAGTCCCTAACCTAATTTAAAAAGTTAATTAAACCCTAAACAAAATAAACTCAATTAATTAATTAAAATGATATTACTTCATTGATAATTGAATTAAAATTTATAATTAATCAAATTCGAAAGAGTTCAGTTGATTAAAGAAATTAGGGACGCAAAGAGATAAAGAAGAGGAGAGAAAATTACAAGTTAGGATAAATTATGGAGAGGATAAAATTGGAAAAGTGACGTTAGTTTCGTTAGGATTGAGTAAAGTCTCGTTAGAAAAAAAAAGTAATTTCGTTTTTTTTTTTTTGCCCAAAAACACTTTAAATTTACATTTCTTTGTTAAAAGGCACCAAACCCTAACTTCCATCAAAAAAACGTTAATATTGACGGTTCATCCCTTAATCCTCTTCCCTCATCCCTTAATCAAACTCAATCATTCCTCAATTGAACTCAATCATACCTTAATGAACCCAATCATTTCTTAATCAAACTCAATCAACTCGTTCATTCCATCTTCCTTTATAGTACTCTTTATTATCTTTCTTTTCATCCTCTTTATTTTCACCACAAGGCCACAATTAGGGATGTCAATGGATCGGGTTCGGGTCGGGTGAAGCCTCACCCGCATCCATCCGTTACATTAAATACATCATCCGTCATCCATCCATCCATCATCCACGGGTGAAACGGATGGATCGGGTGATAAATGGATGACGATTTAATTATTTTTAAAGGCTCAAAAAATGTATTAAATGTTATTCATGCTAAACATATAAAGCCAAATTGTATTATATTAAGAACTCTTACTTAATTTTGTAACTTAATCTTTATTTTTACATTATAAAAAGTATAATAATTTAGTACTTCCTATTAAACATCCTAATTTTTGTATAAATGTATATATTTTTTTTTGTAAAATAGAAAGAATATCGGGTGATGGATGGATAACGGGTGGATTTAGCTTCATCCGTCATCCATCCATCATCCGCTAATTTCGGGTTTTCATCCATCCATTTAAATCGGATGGATGGATATTTAACGATTTCGGGTGAAATTGACATCCCTAGCCACAATACTCAATTTTCTCTCCCAAAAAAACTTAATTTCCCTCCAAAACCTTTTTTATTCTCCTCTTAATTGAACCCCACACTTTTTTTTTTCACTTTTGCATATTCTCAATTAACTTGTCATCTTCAAGTACTCATCTTATATGATACACATGAAGAATGAGATACAAATGGTTACTAAAACAAAAAATGAATTGACAGCAACAATTAATACTTAGGTTACCAAAACAAAAAATGAATAACATAAAAACGCAAATTGAACTCAAAAGTTTAATTTCTCCCGAGTATGATTGTGTTTGATTAAGAGATGATTGAATTTGATTAAGGGATGATTGAGTTTGATTAAGGGATGAGAGAAGTGGATTAAGGGATAACCGTCAATATTAGCAGTTTTTTTACGGAAGTTGGGGTTTGGTGCCTTTTAACAAATGTAAATTTAAGATGCTTTTGGACAAAAAAAAAATTAGGTGTCTTATTTACAAAATGCTTAAATGTTACTCCCTCCTTTTCACTAGGTTCTTGTTGATGTATTTGGGCACAAAGTTTTAGGGGAGGGGAATGTGGGGTTGTGGTTGACTGAGGTAAAAGATGAAATAATATTAGTCATGTATTTTGTATCAAAAAGAAATAGTAAGAAAAGGAAGAAGATCTTAGTGAAAATAAGGAAGTAGGTATTTTTTTTTTTTGACAAAAAATCCGTTTTTTAAAGAAATACTGCCAGTAAGGAACTTATACAAGTTAAGCGCAGAAAAGTGACATGGGTATGTAAGGGGCGCACTGGTTGATAGTGAGACCGTTAGTGGAGGTGGTATGGGTTTGATCCCTACTGGTTATGTTTTTTTTTTTTTAAAAAAAAATCATCTAATTCCAAAACCCCTATCGCCTACTTTTCAAATGTGTGTTCATTTTTTCTTAAACCGTCAATAGTTCGAAATTACAACTAACTAACTGCGATATACCTACTCCCTTCTCAAATAGCTCACAACTATCCCACCCGATCAAATATCCACTGACTCTCTAAATTTCAGAACCCCAATTTAAAATCACCATTCTCAATTATCGATTTCCAAATTTGTAGTTTAGATGATGGTTTCGAGTTCCATTTGATGCTGTTTAGATTTTGTGTAAACGTTAATTTATTTCGTAGTTAATACAACTATAATTCCCTATTAGATCCTCGAATTTTTAAATTTCAATTGAATTTTATTTTTCATGTTAATTTTCTTTTATTTTCTTGCAAATTTAGACCCTCGAGTATATTTTAGTTAATCGCAAAATTTTAAATAAATAAATAAACAAATAAAAATTGAAGTGTGCACCCCCATTGATAAATTTCTGGGTCCGCCACTGCTTATTTCTCTTTGTTGATTTCAATCATTTACCCTTTGACCAAACGCCCCCATTATAATTGTAAAAAATTTCCCTCCAAAATGCTCACATCTAAATAAGAAAATTACTAATTATAAATATCTATTTAATATCAATAACATGCAACACATTGTAATTGTAAACATTATTAATTAATTCTTACGATTTAGATGAAGAACTATAAAAAAAAATACGAAACAATTTTTTCCTAACGAGTCTTTACTCAATCCCAACGTATTTTCCTACAAATTTTCTGTTCATATCCTAAAGTTTTCCTAATGACTATAATATAAAAACTTCATCACCACATCATAATTTTTCGATGTGGGATAAGGTTATTTAGGTTTATAGTCTCTTAGAACTTTTTTTAAGAGCCGAAATTTTTGGTGGATATATCTAAGAACGAACGATTACTCTTATTTATAATGTTTCATCACCTTATTATAATTATTCGATGTGAGATAATTTTTTGGTTGATATCTATGGACGAATGATTACAATTATTTATCATAATAAAATATATCTACTTGTATTAGGATAATAATATGATTTTATTTTTAAAATTAATTATTTTATAATTAATTATTTTAAAATTTAAAATTTAAATTTTTTAGAATTTCTAATAATTTTAGAAGGTGATAAATAATAGAAATAAATAAATATTTTAAAAAAATTATCAAGCAAATTGACTATGCTTTCCACGCAGTCTCTAATCAATTTTTGTTGTGTTTTGAGGTGATAATTGACTGTTTATATATTGTTAATAGATTTTTTTTTTCAATAAAAATTTTATTTCCTAAATTGAGTTTTGATGAAACGGATCAATCATATCGCTCGAATAGTTTATGCTTTATTAAATATATATAATATAATATAATATAATATAATATTGATTCAATGACATAATATGGATTACTTATTTACTTAATTATTTTGTTTATTGTATTATTTTTCTTAAATTAATTATTTAGGTCGAGGTCAGCGTCGGTCTAGGTGAGGGTGGTCAAGGGGGTGGGTTTACTTGGTTGCTAGGTCTGGGCGGTGGGTAGACCTGACAAAAATGACCTTACGCGAATAAGCCAACTTGAAAATCAACCCGACACCCGAACTGAAGACTCGAGGTAGACCCGTTACTCGAATTGACCTGGACTAACCCGAAATTGAATCGACTATTATTATCGAAAACGAGTCGATATCCCTAAAAAAAGTCGAAATAACAAACCCGAAAATGACCCAAACCCGAAATAACCAGACCCGAATTCAACCCAAATTCTATAACCCGAAAGTGACCCAACCCGACCCGGTTGACCCGTTTCCAAGATCTAGTGGTGGGGATAAGTCGGGTATGGGTGGTAGTGAGTGAGGGCGGTGGGGTCGGTCTCACATATATTATTGTTCCACCCATTTTAATAAAATGCTCCTCACATATATTAGAGAAAAAGGAGGAACAATAAGATGCGGAGGAAGTACATGATAACATGAGTCTAATATGAGCACAGAGTCGAGGTCTGTCTAATATACTTGGGGAAGAAAGATGGAGATATGAAAATTGTATATTTATTTGCACCCAAATAGGAAGCCCAAGGGTAGAGGGAGATGAGGATGAAGAGGACATCGATGACATCGAGTACGAGTTTAACATTGATGAAGAACGTAACAGAAACACCCAAGTTGCTGAGGCAATGCTTCAGGGGAAAATGAGCTATGGAAGAGGCCTAGATGACGAAGAAAATGCTCAATTTCCTCCTGTCATTGCTGGTGTCCGTTCTCGACATGTGAGTCAACTTCCAAACCTTCTTACAGTATTTTTTAACATGCTCAGCTTGAGTCACATTACTCCAGTAAGAACTGAACATTAGACATTTTATTTTCAGGTCAGCGGAGAGCTTCCCGTTTCCGGCCATGGTGATCAGACACCGTCCACTCTATTAAAGCGTATACATCCATATCCTTCTTCTGAGCCAGGTACCTGATTTTTTCGATGCATTACCTTGTATTGTTTGAGGTAACAAAGAGCAAAAATGAGGATTTCAATCTTCCACAGGCTCACACGCTAATCAGGTCTACGTACTTTGATGTGTACCCTTATCCAACATTCATACGTACTTGAGTCTAAGAACCCGAAGTAGCCGGTCATATATATTTGATGACGAATCATGCATCTTTAGTTTACTGAATCGTTTGCAGGTAGTGCAAGATGGGATGAGAAGAAAGAAGGGGGATGGAATGACTGGAGACCACAGCAGGGAAATCTGGGACCTGATCATGATGACTATGCAGATCCTGATATGGCCATGTAAGTTTTTCTAAACAATCCACCTGCATAAACAAATACTACAACACCTCCACCAACGACAGAGCATTAGATCCAAAATGATTTGGAGTCAGCTAAGTCATGATCCATCATCTAAAATCGTCGACCACAGGTGAAATAAAGAGATAGAGAGAAAAAGGAAAAAGGGTAGAAAACATAATAATTTTTTTTTTTGAAAAACAACGATTACATATTTATTAATTACCGATCTGTGTAAACTTACGATTTAGGGTTGATGAAGCAAGGCAGCCTCTGTCTAGGAAGGTACCCATAGCATCCAGCAAGATCAATCCTTACCGCATGTTGATAGTCATTAGGCTCTTGGTCCTAGCTGTATTCTTGCGATACCGTATTTTGAACCCTGTGCACGATGCCATTGGACTCTGGTTGACATCTATTATCTGTGAGATATGGTTTGCCGTCTCTTGGATACTTGATCAGTTCCCCAAGTGGTTCCCCATTGAGCGAGAAACTTATTTGGACCGCCTCTCTCTCAGGTAAAACCAGTGGCACTTTGGTACTGAGTGCGTTAAGATTTTTTGTATACACAGATTTTCTGTATACCTTAGGGGCTCAGGGGCTCTCTCTGTCTCACCTACGGTTTGATAATTGTAGTTGAGTCCAAGCAAGATGATAAGTAGACATTTTAGTTTAAACATCCTAACCTGGTTTGTGGTGGTGCAGGTATGAGAGAGAAGGTGAACCAAACATGTTGGCACCGATTGATGTATTTGTTAGTACAGTGGATCCACTGAAGGAACCTCCCTTATCTACTGCAAATACTATTTTGTCAATACTGGCAATGGACTACCCAGTCGAAAAGATTTCATGCTATATATCGGATGATGGGGCTTCAATGCTTACCTTTGAAGCACTCTCAGAAACTGCTGAATTTGCGAGGAAGTGGGTGCCTTTCTGTAAGAAATTCTCCATAGAACCAAGAGCACCGGAGTTCTATTTTTCACTCAAAGTTGATTATCTCAAGGACAAAGTCCAACCAACCTTTGTGAAGGAGCGTCGATCTATGAAGGTACTGCTCCAATGGCTTAGGGTTCATTCATACAAGTTTCTCTATGTTATTCCGAGTCTTTCTAATGCCCTGCAAACTGCATGCATGTCTGACACTCGATATGGGTAAGGCACTTGGACATGTGACAGTTTTTTTGTGGTAAGATGTGAGATACTTATTAACGACATGGACAATTCATTTAGTAAGTCAAAATATGTTGATTTTTCACAAAAATAATCGAGCCACCCGTGTCAGATACGGAGTATTTACTTATTAACGATTTGGAGCAACATAGACAGGAACATGTATTTCATGTTATGATTCAATACCAATTTAAGCTGACTGACTATCTCGGTGTTTTATCTGCCAGAGAGAGTATGAAGAATTTAAGGTACGGGTAAATGCACTAGTAGCAAAGTCTTCCAAAGTACCACCAGAAGGTTGGATCATGCAAGACGGAACACCATGGCCAGGAAACAACACAAAGGATCACCCTGGTATGATTCAAGTATTTCTGGGTCAGAGTGGAGGGCTTGACATAGAGGGCAATGAACTACCTCGTTTGGTTTATGTCTCTCGTGAGAAGAGGCCTGGTTTTCAACATCACAAGAAAGCTGGTGCGATGAATGCCCTGGTAAGAACCAAAAGCGTTAAATCAATCAGTTAAAGCAAATCCAATAATATACAAGGAAAAGAGTATGTCAGGGAACCCTTTACATGTTTACTCAGGTCAATGTAGGATAGGGTGGCACTAAAACCATCAAACATTGACAAACAAAATGGGGATTGTAATTCATCTCCCGACTTCTTGTTTAGACATATCACCACTCCTAGGTATATATTGACATAGAATAGTATCTTATTGCTTTAAACTTGCAGGTGCGTGTCGCTGCGGTCCTAACAAATGCACCATTCATGTTAAACTTGGACTGTGATCACTATATAAACAATAGCAAGGCTGTTAGGGAAGCTATGTGTTTCCTCATGGATCCGCAAATTGGAAAGAAAGTTTGCTATGTCCAATTCCCTCAAAGATTTGATGGTATAGACAGGCATGATCGATATGCCAACAGAAACACCGTGTTTTTTGATGTAAGTTACATATTAGAGCCTGAAATATCCACTAAAAGAAATCTATTTAGTTTTGTATGAGCTAACTTATATATGGTTCCAAAACTTTAACAGATAAACATGAAAGGTTTAGATGGAATTCAAGGTCCGGTCTATGTCGGGACAGGTTGTGTCTTCAAAAGGCAGGCCTTATATGGCTATGAACCACCTAGGCGTCCGAAACGCCCAAAGATGGTTAGTTGTGGATGCTGCCCGTGTTTTGGTCGCCGCAACAAGCATCAAAAGCCCAAAAAAGGAGACGCCAAATCGGACGTCCAAGGTTAATATCATTCACACACCTCACTGACTGAAAGGTTCCTTGATCCTACCTTTATCTAACAAATGGTCACCCAATATATTTGCAGGTTATGAGGATGATCAGGAGCTCTTGATGTCTCAGATGAATTTTGAGAAGAAATTCGGGCAATCAGCAATTTTTGTGACTTCAACATTGATGGTTGATGGAGGTGTTCCCCCCTCATCTAGTCCAGCAGCTCTTCTGAAGGAGGCCATTCACGTCATAAGTTGTGGCTATGAAGACAAAACAGAATGGGGAATTGAGGTAATATCATAAACACCAGAATACTTGAACTGATTAGCGATTATACACATGGGATGTGAAGAAATCTAAATACTGGTACACCAGTACACCACTATACCTAAAGTAAATATTGCATGCCAAAGAGGATATATATTTATATTCTATAGCAAGATTTGAGTAAGTTCATATATTTCTATACCTTAAACAAAGTCATTCCCAATTTGATATTCTTCATCCAAGACTTGTCGGATAAATTGACGATCATAGTAAAGCTTTGGGCATTCCTTGATATATATATATATATACGTCTTGAATGTGCAGTTGGGTTGGATTTATGGCTCAATTACAGAGGATATCCTAACAGGATTCAAGATGCATTGCCGTGGTTGGAGGTCTATATATTGTATGCCAAAGAGGCCAGCATTTAAAGGGTCTGCTCCCATCAACCTGTCAGATCGGCTTAACCAAGTGCTTCGGTGGGCACTTGGTTCTGTCGAGATCTTTTTCAGTCGACACAGCCCTATGGTGTATGGATACAAAGGAGGAAAACTAAAGTTCCTCGAGCGTTTTGCGTACATCAACACTACGATCTACCCCTTCACCTCTTTACCACTGCTAGCGTATTGTGTTCTTCCTGCCATCTGTTTGCTCACTGGAAAGTTCATCATGCCAACGGTAACTACAGTTTCATTTCCTTCAGCTAGAATTCTAACTAAAATGTCATTTGGCATGAACAGAAAAGTAATGTCTCTATTACTCTACTCGCTCCATGCAGATCAGCACCTTTGCGAGTCTCTTTTACCTAGGGTTGTTTTTGTCAATTTTCGCAACTGGTATCCTCGAACTCAAATGGAGTGGAGTTAGTATCGAAGAATGGTGGAGAAATGAGCAGTTTTGGGTCATTGGTGGTGTATCAGCACATCTCTTTGCTGTAATACAGGGTCTTCTCAAGATTTTGGCTGGTATAGACACAAATTTTACAGTGACATCAAAAACAGTTGATGATGAGGATGAGTTTTCTGAGCTATATACCTTCAAGTGGACAACTCTTCTTATTCCTCCAACTACAATTTTGATCATCAACATAGTAGGCGTTGTTGCTGGAATCTCTGATGCCATAAACAACGGGTACCAATCATGGGGACCGTTGTTTGGGAAGCTATTCTTTTCTTTTTGGGTGATTGTCCATCTGTATCCATTCCTCAAGGGTTTAATGGGAAGACAAAACAGGACACCAACCATTGTTGTGATTTGGTCAATTCTCTTGGCCTCAATCTTCTCCTTACTTTGGGTAAGGATTGACCCTTTTGTCATAAAAGCAAAAGGCCCTGATACCAAGCTATGTGGAATCAATTGCTAAAGTTTCTGTTTTTCTAAATGGCATGGTACCATGAAAGCACTGGCGATCATATACTACTTGGCTTGTCTAGAACCTATTACTTTGTCAGAAAGACACTACAATTTTGCATTGAAGTGAAAGGAGTGTTCACATACGTTTGTTTAGAACATAGTTTTATGATGCGTCAGAGTGACATAAGAGTATTTGTTTTCTGTGTAAGAGAAGTCACAAGGGCGACGATGATGCTAATGTGGCTTGAACCCACATCATGGGCACCACCTCCCATGACTTTACCAACTAATTAAGTTAGTTGTGTCTGGACACTACATTATTTGTTCATATCTTGTATACCATGAAAAACTATTCCCATGAGAAATATGACTAGAAATAAGAATCAGACACATCAAAGTTCAGGTTGACTTCGAAACATAGAACATAAAAAAAAAAAAAATTATAGGGTGAAATTTACGCACCTCCGTGCGCTGTGAAGATGCCAGAAATGGTAGGTGAAGATGCAAAAGTTGGGATATCCTTTTGCTACCGAGCAAAATGACAATCATAACTCTGTATCCGGAACTAACTGTAATAATTGGTTGTGGCAATCCAAGAATGTAATACTATAATCTGAATCTCTGAACATTCACCTCAACTAACTGTAACAAAACAATCAACCATTCATATTCCCGGAAATGAACAAGAATAATGAGAAGAGAGAAATGATGTATGATGCCAATCAGTGCCAGTTAATATCACAAAGGCTAATACTCCGTAAATAATAAGCGTAAGTACTTGCCAACAAGAAAGCCAGTGACAACATTGCAACACTTAATTTAAAAGAATAGGAATCTGATGTGCATATAGAACCACTCCTTCAACATAGACGTAGGGTGTGCTTCGATGAAAAGAGTGGAGGGAAAGGAAGGGGAGGGGGAAGGAGGGAAGAGAAAGGGAAGGAAGGGGAGGGGAGGAGGGAGGGAGGATGGAAGACGTAAGTTTTCCTTCCGAATCTTTCAAATGTTGGTGAGGAAAATGATTTGCTTTTAAGGAGGGAGATGGAGGGATCCATTTTCCCTCCCCCTCCAAATCTTCACCTCATTTTTTTAACTAAACAAAAGAACTTATTTTCCTACCTTTCTTTCCATTTCCATCTATCCAAACATTACCCTTAATGAAGTTTAATTCAACTAAACTAAATTGAACAAAACTTAATGATGAAAAAGACTAGAATGAACTGAATGCAGCTTGTAAACTACTACTCCTTCCGTTCCATTTGATTCCATAAGTTTGATTCATACACGTACATCAATGCACGTTTTTTTTGTCTATATCTTCAGTTGCATATTTCTAAAATTTTTATGAATTTGATATTCATAATGCACTCGATCAGACAACTAAAAAAAGATTTCACATGACTATATTTTACCTTATATTATTAGTGGTTATATTATCAAAATTCTTCTCACCTATGAATAGTGTCCGAAAAGTATAACGTATGGAACTCAATGGAACGGAGGGATTATAAAGTTTGAGTGGACCCAGAGTTAAGCTGAACTTAAGAGAGTGAGCTCAATAAAGCGGGAAGGAAGAAAACTTAAGGCTCAAATACCGAAGCCTACATTGTGGATAAATGAGTAAGGTCCTGAGACGGGGTTGGGCTGAACTGACCTGATAGTAGCTGAGCTCACTTGATAGTAGCTGAGCTGACCTGATAGGAGCTGAGTTGTACCTGTTTACAACAAAACTCTAGCTAAAGTAAACATCACCAAGAATAAATATGGCAAGAACAAAGTACATGTTTTAATCCCACTAGAGTAAAGAGTAGGCGAGTAGTATTACTATGGCCACGATCACACCTAATCTAATGGTTCAAGTATCAGAATGCATTTACTTTATGCACCCTTAATGGGATGAACGACTGTGATAAGGACAGAAGTTTACAACTATGGAGGAAAAAGATGCTAATCTACATTACATATTAATCTCTTGCGAAAGTTTTTTATAAGAATAAGAGAACATTTAATTTTAAATATAATGTCAGCTGAAGAAAATTGGGTATAAGTAGACCGATTCTACAAAAAAAAAAGAGTTAATGATTAAGTCTACATACAAGTATACAGCAACGTTTGGAGCGCTGTAACTTGTAACGTTAGATCGCTTCCTAATTGCTCCAAAGAATGCAGAAGACCTGGATCATGAAGTATTCGATTCACCAATAGTCTCCACAAGAGCACACACCATCTTCAAAATGGTGAAACCTGTTAGCATCCCTAACAACAATAATTCTCTGGGTGATTTTAGAGATATATTTTGTTGCAGTATGACAGTCTAAACAAACTCTGAGGTTCTTAAAGATCCTGATTTCTGTTCCCGGCCCAGTAGAAAGAAGTGCAAAAGCAATAGCTAACTTCTCACTGTGAACATTGACCATGAGCTCCTTCTCTTCTTCTTCAACATCATGCAAAGCTGTCATGGTCTCAGGCTGATATCCAGCTTCCTTTATTTCCGACATCAACTTCTCGAGTTTTGCGTAAATAGAAGTTGTTTGTGGATGCGATCGATCACCGCATGTAAAAACATAAGGAGTTTCGTCCAACTCTATCAGAGTGCACCCGGGTGACTTTGACAGCCTTTTTCTCTTAGCCAATTGTCTTACAGAAGCTGCGTGCCCAAATTTCCGATCAGCTGAATAAATATTAGAAAGTAAAACATAGTATCCGATATTTTCAGGGTCAATCTCACGCAGCTTGTCAGAAGCCTTACGTGCCAGATTTATGTCCTTGTGGATCATGCATGCACCAAGAAGTGCTCCCCATTCAACAGAACCTGCTTTAACAGGCATACTCTCAATAAACTGTAAAGCCTTTTCTAGCTGTCCTGCTCGGCCAAATAGATCAACCATGCAGGCATAATGTTCTGCTAGCGGTTCACAATTATGAACATGAACCATGGAATGGAAAACCTCATCTCCTTCGCTAACTAAGCCAGCATGACTACAAGCATACAAAATGCAAAGGAATGTGACCCTGCTAGGAGATATTCCAGACACCAACATGTGATTGAAAAGATTCAGTGCTTCATGTCCTTGACCATGAAGGCCATAGCCAGAGATCATAGCATTCCAGGAAACTACATTTTTTTCCATCATGGTATCAAATAGCTCTCGAGCCTTGACTATACTCCCACACTTAGCATACATATCAATTAAAGCTGTTGTTATGTAGATGTTAGACTCCAATTTTTGCTTCTTTAACAATTTATGAACCCATTTCCCTAAGCTAAGTGCTCCAAGTTGCGCACAAGCTGACAAGATACTACTAAAAGTCATAGGATCTGGACGAATCTGGCACTTTTGCATTTCCTGAAACAGACTCACTGCCTTTTCAGTCAGACCATTTTGGGTATAGCCTGATATCATCGCATTCCACGCTACCAAGGTTCTTTCTGGAGATTCATCAAATAATTGTCTAGCTCTGTCAATTTCGTTTACCCTACTATAGACGGTAGTTACTGCAGTTGATACTGAAGGAGCTGTTATCATCCCAATTTTCACACAGAAACCATGAATGGATGATGTCAAAACTATATGACCAAAAGGAGATCCAACTGGGATCAGTCCCACAAAAGTGCTAGAGTTAGGTTTCTCTCCAGACCTCAAGAGGTCTCTCAAAATATTAACTGATGACTCAACATCAGCATTGGAAGTGAACCCGGCAATTATTGCATTATAACATACCAAATCCGGTTTCTTCATCTGCCTGAACAACAGTAATGCTGTGGACGGATCCCCGCATTTTGAATATAGCGAAACCAAACCACTCAAAACATATAAATGGGAATGGAAGCCTGATTTATAAGCTATGCCCTGAATTCCCATTCCCGCGTTCAGATCAGGCAACTCAGCAACCGCCGGAAGAACAGCAGACAAGGTAGACGAATCCAGGTGAGCACCACTACCAACCATATCCCGAAAAACACAAAGAGAATCAAGATAACAGCCATTCTTAACTAAACCAGATATCATAGTGGTCCACAAAACAGAATCCTTTTGTGGCATTCTATCGAACAAGTTGCGTGCATAACCAACGCGCGAATTGTTCAGATACATAGCAACAGCAACTGACCCAACATACAAATCAGTGCCACAACCACTAACCACAGAATGCCCATGCAGCAACATCCCAACCCTTTCATTGCGTAATGAGCCAGAAGCGGAAATGGCAAAAGCAAAGGTGAATTTATCGGGTTTAAGGTCGGTGTTTCGACGTAGTTGTGCATACACTGCGATAGAAGATGAGGGCATGTGATTAACAAAGAAGCCACGAATGAGGACATTATAGAGGAAAAGATCTGGATTGTGCGTCGAAGATACTAGAAGATGAGCATGGCGAATCTCTCCAATATCGCATAGCTTTTGAGCGAATTTAGTTACTGCTATAACGTCTGAATTGAAACCATTCCGGATGAGTTGAGAATGGATTTGTTTTAGATTGAAGAATGTTGTTGACTTGGATATCAAGCTGAGGAAGAAATTCCTGTCAAATGCTCCCGAGGTAATCACTTTGTTCATCGTTTAACTGATTCTTGTGTTTTCACCAGCTAACATTCCACTGCACAATTGAAATTACTTTTTCCCAACAAGTTTTACTCCATGCTAAGGAATTTTCCAATTCTAGTATCATTTTACTCCCTACCATGTATTCAATTTTTTCCATGTGTTGAATAATATTAAGGTGAAAATCTCAGCCCATAGTTTCCTTCATCCATATGTTGCAACAGTAGTTATGAAAGAAATTCCTTCCATACATTAAATGTATGGAAGTAAGAATTTTCTTCCAAACGTCAACTATGTATACAGTATATTTGTACTATAAATATGTGATCTGATGAATGAGAAGATACACACTTACTCCCAATCTTTACTCTCAATCTCTACTCTCAATCTTTCTCTTTCAGTATTTATTTCTCAACACGTTATCAGCACGAATTTGCTCCAAATTTATAAGGTAGTATTTTAAATCATTATTTTGTTAACAATAGTTACTAACCTCTTTTAAAAGGGATAAAAAAAAATGGATCACCATTATTTTGGAGTCTCTGTTACCCTTAATTGTATCACAAATTGTAATATATATATACTTAGAGAACCTAATACTCCCTCCATTCATTACCAATTGTCACTATTCATATTTGCACCAATATTAAGAAACTATAAAAAATGAATAAAAGGATAAGTGTGGACCAACCCACAACCTTATTAAGGTTATTAATGAAGAATATTAACAAAAATAATCACCTATACAAATCACCTAATTTGGTGGACCACCAAATTTATCCCTCCCATATTTGGGAATATTTTAAATTTCCCACCAAAACAAAGTCTTCCCCTGCAAAATCTCCCATAAACACTTCTTTTTTTCTTACACACACCACTTTCTCTTACTTGGTGATTTTTCACCTTGTAAGAGAGTTGCTTAAAAAATTAATTACATATAAAAAATTATAAAATTAAAATACATAAACTCACATTTACATAACAATTCTACGAAGGACTATTTCATGGGATTTACGTGCTTCACCGAATCCGAAAGAGAAGATGTCGCCATTTTCTTGCTTGACAAAACCAAGGACGGCGTTCTTAAGAGAGGGACGCTCGGAGTTGCCGCCGAAAAGTGGGGAGTTCATCGAAGAACGATCTCAAACATTTGGCATACTGCTAAACAACAAATGTTGGAGGGTAAGCGACTAAATGTACAAAGCAAGAGAATCGGAAATACAAACAGAAAAAGGGTGTTGCCTAACCTGGAACAAATCAAAAATCTCGACTTTGCTGTCCGGGACACCATTTCACGTCTTTCAAAACAGGTAGGTGCTTCTGTTGGTACCGTTCATTCATGGGTCAATAAAGGCCTAATCAAGCCACATTCAAGTCCGTTACACCCACAATTAACGGACTTGAACAAAGTAGATAGAGTTAAATTCTGTTTGAAGTCCCTCGAAGTGGTAAACTTACCACCAACATCAAGTTCCAACCAAACATTAGGCACAACATCAGTAGTAACACCCCAACAAATTTCCGAAGATATCACTATAACAATGTCATCAGTGGAATCGGAATCAGCCATTGAAGTGCCCAATTTCACAGCACATAACAACAATAATATCAGTGGGGAATCAGAATCATTAATGACAATTGTCTCACCAAATATGGTGGAGAATAGTGGGACTGTTGCATCGTCAATGGAAATTCCAACCTTACCACCTCTTGAAATCAAATTCAAAGATATGTCAAACACAATCCACATTGACGAGAAGTGGTTTTATATTTCAAAAGATAAGCAGAAATATTACTTGGTTCCCGGGGAAGAATTACCATACCGATGTTGCAAGTCAAAGAGATACCTCACAAAGGTAATGTTCATGTGCGCCATTACTAGGCCTTTATTCAATGACCATGGGGAAATGATATTCGATGGGAAAATAGGAATCTTCCCTTTCACAAAACAACAACCAGCTGCAAGAAGAAGCAAAAACAGACCCGCTGGAACAATGGAGACTAAGCCCATCGACTCAATCACAAAAGAAGTGACAAAAGAATGTTTAATCAACCACATAATACCAGCCATTAAAAGCAAATGGCCTGCGTCAGCAAGTAAGAATATATTTATTCAACAAGATAATGCAAAGCCTCATATCAAGAACGATGACCCAGATTTCCAAAATGTTGCAACAAGTGATGGTTTTAACATACAATTAGTGTTTCAGCCCCCAAATTCCCCAGATTTAAACACCAATGACTTGGGTTTTTTTAGAGCTTTGCAGTCACTTCAGTCGGAAAGGGCAGCAAGAAGTGTGACAGATTTAGTTGAAGCAGTGCAGAAGACTTTCATAGATTACGACCCATCAAAGTTAAACAACATTTTCTTAACACTTCAGTCTGTAATGGTGGAGATTATGAAGGCCAAAGGAAATAATAACTTTGCAATCCCGCACATGGGAAAGGGACATCTAGCTGCCCTAGGTCTACTACCGAAGAATCTAACGGTAAGTGAAGTTCTAGTACGAGAATGCATTGATTACTTACAACAATTATCAAAAACAGATGGTTTAGAGTTACTTATGCATGATTTGGGATACAACATGAACCATTGAGTTACCTTAGGTAAGGTAACGACTTTTTGAAGCACACCTAGATAAAAAGGGTATGTGTTTTTTAGGTGAAGACAATATTTTGACTTGTTTACACGATAAACATTTCCCTTAACAACGGAAATGTTTACCATGTAAACATATGCAATGCATGAGATATGTAATCAAATTGTATGATGTACAGAGTAATGTTATTGTCGTTTGATGGAAATGACTAATGGAATGCATCTACTTTTAGTTAAACAACTCTCAGACCAATAAGGTAGTCTCGTCATCGAGTTTATATTTTTCGGAAACAAATATGCGAAGCCGCCAACTCAATTTAGTTAGAGAACATCAATTACATAACGCGTCAAACAAAATGTCGAGATGACTTCAATAACTAAATAGGGGCAGACTTTACACATAAGTCTCGACGAAATTTTATGTTTATTGTATTTGTTCATTAGACGCTTACTTTTTTTTTGTGAGATAACTACTCTCAGACCACTAAGGTGGTGTCATCATCGAGTTTGTAAAATTCGGAAACAAATATATTAAGCCGCCAACTCAATTCATTTAGAGAACATCATGTACATGACATGTCAAACAAAATGTCGAGATGACTTCTATAACTAAATAGGGGCAGACTTTACACATAAGTCTCGACGAAATTTTATATTTATTGTATTCATTCATTAGACGCTTACTTTTTTTGTGAGATAGCTACTCTCAGACCACTAAGGTGTTGTCATCATCGAGTTTGTAAAATCCGGAAACAAATATTTGAAGCCGCCAACTGAATTCACTAAGTAGACATCATCTAAATATACATTGCATTAGGTTCCTGCCCATAGTGAAAAAAATGGAGCAAACAAATTTATCAAGAGACAATTTGACAAACAATAACTGTGGAAAAAACAAGCTAACAAAAAGCGATTTATCATCACAACTAATAATTTATTAAACCAATTGAGTATAAATCAAAGTGGAGAAGCCAACAAATAAACAAGATGAAAAATGACAAATTGAACCGTCATACAAAAAAGGGGCGAGAATAACTTACAGCCCTTACGAAATTCAGAAGTGAGCTCATCATCGGATAACTCAACCTCATCACCGAGGTCATTTAATCGAATATATTTACCATCCTCTTTAAGATAAACATCTTTCCAATTAGGAACCCCTTCGTTAGTGGTCCTCTTGGTTTGCAGTTTTCTCACCTGAGAATCTGTTAAATCGCCTTCATCACGAAAGTGTTCATCTGGGTCGACTTTGTTTACATCGAAATTACTCGTCGTTCCTTCATCAATCTTAGCCTCAAAATCTGGTAATGTAAAACCTCCCCTACCAGCATGTAACTTCGACATCACATCTGGTGGGCTTTCAGGCATGTTGTCAAACTCCGGGGTGTTTGGAACGATGTCAAACTCCGGCACGTTAATTGGATCGGGAAATTGTGTCTCTTGAACTTCAGTTCCCATATCAAATGGGTCTAATGAGTCACGGACTATCGGGAACATCGACTCAGAATCGCCAGGATCAGACGACACAGAAGAAGAGTCAAGATGAGGCGACGACATTGATGATCAGAAAAAGCGAGTTAGATCTCAAGAAACAGAGTGAGATTAAAAACGACTTACATGATCATGGAAAATAACATGCAAAGAGAGATCGGATAGTAAAAGAGTTTTTTAGGGTTTCAATTAAAAAAGTGAGTTAATCAAGGAGAGAATGGGGGGTAGGAATTTGTATGAATAAATGGGTACAATTTTTAGGGTTCTTATGAGAAGAGTGATAAGGATGGGTATAATGAGGGGAGTGAATAAATGGGGACGGATAAAGGTAAATAAATGGGGATGGATAAAGGTGGTTGGGGTGATTTTATTACGGAGTAAAGGGAGGTTGGTGGGTGTGGGTCAATTAATTTTGGAGGAAGTAATTAAAAGTGTAGGTAATTTTGTTAGTTTAATTGGAGTGATAAATGAGTGGTTATAGGGTACTTTAGATAAAGTATGTGGATTATAGTAGGGGCATATGGTGTAAAGAAAGTAAAATAGTGAGGGTAAATTTGTCTTATTAATTGCCAAAAAAGGAAATGTGATAAGTGGATTCGAATAGACCAAAAAGGAATAGGTGAAGAGTGGAGTTGAATGGAGGGAGTAATAATTTACCTAATAATTTACCAATCATCCCCCCTTTCATCCCCAACCCGAACCACAGCCTAGCGAACCATCGCTCACCCATCTTAACCAAAATCGACCAAGGAAACAACCGGAAAAGCATCACGAAACTCATCACTGCTTACCCGGACATATGGCAGGACCATCTCGCCCTAAGAAGGCGAAAAGTATAGTAGAGTCCTCGGAATCCTCCGAGTCAGTCAAACTCACAGGCGCAAAGCGCCGCCACACAGACATTAATGACCCGACTTTCAACGTCGACGACCTTTAATCTCACCTAGACCAACGATGTCGGTCGAAATACGATATTGAACGTAGTGCCCATCTTGCTAATCATATCAATAAACATAATGTAATTTTCTTTAAAAAATAAAAAATAAAAAAAATAAAGGAGGAATGGGGAGAAGAATGTATGAAGATGTAGTGGTTTGTGTTGATTTTATTCAAGTAGATGTATGATTTTATTATAGTGTTAGTATCACTAGTATAGTTGTATGCATGTGAAGTATATGACATTGTGCATGCATGTGAAGTATGACATTGTGCATGAAGGAGTTGTGTCCACTGTCCTACGGATTTACCCGCTTAAGTCTATGTATCCGATATGCCTTGCTAGAGGTCGATGTCGGGTTGACATATAAATGAGTTATATGTCTGGTAGTCTTAAGTGGGCCCATTGGGTCACACACAATGTGTACGGGATATTATTAATATATCGGTATATTAATATATCGAGTCAGTAGTCTACGACTCAGCTGTGTTGTCGGGTTATGGTAATTAGAGTTATAGTAATAATCTAGTTATGGTAACTAGAGTTATTGTGATAATCTAATTATACCAATTTGAGTTATGGAATAACTTCTAGGTTAAGTAACCTAGCTCTCTAGCTCTCCTATATAAGGAGGTTCATATGATGAACCAAATATACAATTCAGAGTATTATTCCATATATTATTAGAGAGAGAATTTGTGAGACCGTCTCACAAAACCCTTATACTAGCATATACACCGCAGTTCCGTACCTGTGTGGATACTAACGGAGGCATCACATCTGGGTTGCTTTATTCTGTCCGTGGGGAATTATATATACTTCTGGGTTATTATATTTCTTATTATTCTTATTAATACGCTCTTCCGCTGCCAATAAGGTATATTCGTTATCCCTCTATTGTTTGTCTTTTCGGTTAATACTTATAACAGATCCTTGGGTTTAAGGGTTGAAACCCTTCAGTGGTATCAGAGCCTCTGTTATTAGTATTAATCAAATCGACTTGAATCCATGGCTCATAATTGGTTATGAGGGATTCAATCCGTGTATTAATTTGATATTATGCGATTTCCGGAATTATGTCTATATGTTGCGGTTAACCATAATTATGTTTTTAATCATATCCTCACATAAGTAATTGTTATTGATTTGACAAGTCACCTGTGTATGCAATTTGATGTGTTATTGTTGCTTTGCCTAGAACTTTTAATTGCATGTGACGCATGTTGTCAGGGATATTAAATTGTCTACTAGTTCTACCTTTTCGTTAAACCTATATCCGTATATGTTTATGATTATTATGTTGATCTTGATCGAATACTTCAAATATATAATCTGAAAACGTATAACTTTGTATGCAACTAATAAGTAATTATCGATTATGTTAAGGGTGACTTTATTTACGAATTTAAATTGTTAAATTATGAAATTAACTCTTAAATTTAAGATATAATATAGATTATGTTTTAATTGACCCTCATAATACTCGATTTCCTTGTTGACGATGAGGCTAATAAGATTGGTCAAGATTCGATTGAAATTGAGAAATTAAAATTATTAGAATTTTATTAACGATGAATTCTAATATGATTAGGACAAGACTCGATTTTTGTAAAACGGACCAATTAATGGAATTTAGTCACTTTTACATGTTGTATAATAATTTCATTCGGGTTCCTTATAAAACCTTGTTCTATACATGATAATAATTGAATATTATGTCATATGATGCATGAATGTTTATTTTATGAGACTTGTGTGTTTAGAACTAATAGGTCGCCTTGTTAGATGACCTAGAAACATGGTTAGGACCCATAATGCAATTATTCCCTCACAAATATTTAAGTATTGCCTTTCCAGAACTAACCACTACAATAATTTCATATCATTGGTTAAAGTGACTGCCTAAGCGGTGCTTTGTCAATGTGTGTGGACTGAGTAGGTGGGTAACGGTTACCCACAGGTTTAGTTTGGTTTTCTTAAACATCGCTATCAAGTCGGACTTGGGCTTTGAGGCAAATAGTTGGTTTCATATGATGACTTATACCGACAAACCAAGAATTACATGGTGTGTAATCGACAAGTAGTTGTCTACCTTTACTTTTGGAGTTTGAGCAGTGAGCCCAAGTTCACTTAAGCGACAAAAGGTTTAGGATCTTGGAATATTATGTGAATTTGAGGGTAATTTTCATAATTTGTCTTAAAATTGTTTAAGATTTTATTGCATTCTTCAGCATATTAATTTGTCTGCATTTATTTATTTATTGTAGATATGTCGTCGTCAAACAATTTTTCGCTCCGTTCTATGCTTGAGAAAGAAAAATTGAAAGGTTCAAATTTTCTGGAATGGTATCGCTCTTTGAGAATTGTTCTCAAACAGGAGAGAAAGGAATATGTCCTTGAGAAGGAACTTCCTTTAGAACCAAATTCCGATGCTGCGGATGATATAAAGATATCATACCTAACTCATGAGAAAGACAATACTGACGTCTGCTGTCTCATGCTTACGACTATGAATTCTGAGCTTCAGAAGCAATACGAAAACACTGAGTCGGCATATGAGATTATAGAGAACCTGAAATCAATGTTTCAGGAGCAGGCTAGGACCGAGAGGTATAATACTGTGGTTGCACTATTTAACTGCAAAATGGGTGACAAAGACCCGGTCAGCCCGCATGTGATGAAAATGATGGGTTATTTTGATAACCTTGATCGTCTTGGTGCGGGGTTTGCATACCAGATGCAGACAGATATTTTACTTCAATCCTTATCATCCATCTGGAAAGATTTTGTGCTGAACTTTAACATGCATGATCTAAAGAGATCGATGCAAGAGTTGCACGGAATGCTTAAGACGGCTGAACCAAACGTCAGGAAGGGTCTAACCCCTGAAGTGCTCATGGTACAAAAGGGAAAGGGTTTCAAAGGCAAAAACAAAGGAAAGGCGGCTAAGGCAAATGTTGCTAAAGCCAAACCGAAATCTAAGAATTCGCCTAAGAAATCAGATGAGGACCTTTGTCACTACTGCAGTGAAAAGGGGCATTGGAAGAGGAACTGTCCAAAATACCTAGAAGATAAGAAGAATGGGAATGTTGCTTCTACCTCTACAGGTATTAATGTTATATTAGTAAATGTTACTACTAGCTGCTCTACATCATGGGTATTTGATACTGGATGTGGTTCTCATATTTGCTGTAATGTACAGGGATTGAGAGACGTGAGGGCTCTGACAAAAGGTGAAGTGGACCTGCGCGTAGGCAATGGAGCAAGAGTTGCTGCTTTAGCTGTAGGAATATTTCATTTAGAGTTGCCAAGTGGCTTAATTTTAGAACTAGATAATTGTTATCATGTACCTGCCATTAGCAGGAATATTATTTCCGTTTCTTGTTTGGACATGAAAGGTTTCGATATTTCAATAAAGAACAAATGTTGTTCCATTTCGCGTAATGGTATTGTGTATTGTCAAGCATTCATTTTTGATGGCTTATATGTTCTTGATTCACCTAAGCAGCTATATAATATTAATAATGCAAAGCGGTTGAAATCTAAGGATTCTAATCCTACTTACTTGTGGCATTGTCGTTTGGGTCATATAAACGAGAAACGCATACAAAAGCTCCATAAGGATGGACTTTTAGATCATTTTGATTATGAATCATATGATATATGCGAATCTTGTTTACTTGGCAAGATGACTAAGACACCTTTCACTGGATACAATGAAAGGGCGTCTGACTTATTGGGACTAATACATTCGGATGTATGTGGTCCAATGAGTACCACAGCTAGGGGAGGATTTTCATACTTCATTACATTTACTGATGATTTCAGTAGATATGGTTATGTGTACCTGATGAGACACAAATCGGAATCATTTGAAAAGTTCAAAGAATTCCAAAATGAAGTACAGAATCAACTGGGCAAGACAATTAAAGCCCTTCGATCGGATCGAGGTGGTGAATATTTGAGTCAAGATTTCAATGATCATCTTAGGAGTTGTGGAATTGTTTCACAACTCACTCCACCTGGAACACCACAATGGAATGGTGTGTCTAAGAGGAGAAATCGAACCTTACTAGATATGGTTCGATCTATGATGAGTCATGCAGACCTTCCTATTTACTTCTGGGGCTATGCGCTCGAAACTTCTGCTTTTACACTAAATAGATGTCCATCTAAGTCAGTTGAAAAGACACCACATGAGATGTGGACAGGAAAGGTTCCCAGTTTGTCTTTCATGAAAATTTGGGGTTGCGAAGCTTATGTTAGGAAATTGATTCCTGAAAAGCTAGGACCTAAATCTGACAAATGCGTTTTTGTTGGTTATCGAAAAGAAACTAGAGGCTATTACTTCTACAATCCTACTGAGAACAAAGTGTTTGTTGCTCGGAATGGAGTCTTCTTGGAAAAAGAGTTCATTTCCAAAAGGAGTAGTGGGAGTAAGGTTGATCTTGAAGAAATCCGAGATATTCAGGCATCCACAATTCCTAATGAGGAAGTTGAGGATGAGGAGGGGAATATGCAAGATGTTGCGATCCCATCACTTGAAGAAGAACCTACGCCTATTTCTAATGATTTTGTCCCTCGTAAATCTGTAAGATCTAACATTGGGCAAACTCCGGCCAGGTATCGTCATGATTTATACTTGATAGAAAATGATGAACCTGAAACCTACAAAGAGGCAGTGATGGGACCAGACTCTGAAAAATGGCTTGAGGCCATGAAGTCCGAAATGGATTCCATGTACCATAACAAAGTATGGACTTTGATAGACGCACCCGAAGGTGTCAAAACCATCGAGTGCAAATGGGTCTTTAAGAAGAAGATTGACATGGAAGGACATGTAGATGTCTATAAAGCTCGCTTGGTGGCTAAAGGTTTCAAGCAAACTCATGGTATTGACTATGATGAAACTTACTCACCAGTAGCGATGCTTAAATCCATTAGGATTCTCTTAGCAATTGCAGCTTTTCATGATTATGAAATTTGGCAAATGGATGTGAAAACATCTTTCCTTAACGGGAATCTGCAAGAGGATGTGTACATGACACAACCCGAGGGTTTCATATCAAAGGATGCTAAGAAAATATGCAAACTTCAGCGTTCCATTTATGGACTGAAGCAAGCATCTCGGAGTTGGAATCTTCGTTTTGATGAGGCAGTTAAAGCCTTTGGCTTCTGTAAAAACGAAGTTGAGCCTTGTGTGTATAAGAAAGTTAGTGGGAGTGCAATAGCAATTTTGGTTCTATATGTCGATGACATACTCCTAATTGGAAATAACGTTCCATTGTTGCAATCCGTAAAAGGTTGGCTTGGAAGTTGTTTTTCCATGAAAGACATGGGTGAAGCAGCCTACATCTTAGGAATAAGAATCTATAGAGATAGATTAAAGAGGTTTATTGGACTTAGTCAAGGAACTTATATTGATAAGATTCTTAAACGGTTCAATATGACGGATTCCAAAAGAGGGTTCTTACCAATGTCACATGGTGTCAGTCTAAGCAAGAGTCAGTGTCCCTCTACACCTGATGAGCTAGAGCGCATGAGTAAGGTTCCCTATGCCTCGGCCATAGGATCCATCATGTATGCCATGTTGTGTACTCGTCCTGATGTAGCTTGTGCTCTAAGCATGACGAGTAGATACCAGTCGAATCTGGGTGAAAGTCACTGGATAGCAGCCAAGAATATTCTAAAGTACTTAAGAAGGACTAAAGACTTATTCTTGGTATATGGAGGTGAAGAGCAGCTCGTTGTAAATGGTTACACCGATGCTAGCTTCCAGACAGACAGGGATGATTCCAAATCACAGTCCGGTTTTGTCTTTCGTTTGAACGGTGGTGCTGTAAGTTGGAAAAGTTCCAAACAGAGCACAGTGGCAGATTCTGCAACAGAAGCTGAGTATATTGCTGCTTCGGAAGCATCAAAAGAAGCTGTTTGGATTAGGCAGTTCATCGAGGAGCTGGGAGTCGTCCCTAGCATTTCAAGCCCCGTGGACCTTTATTGTGATAATAATGGTGCCATAGCGCAAGCTAAGGAACCTAGGTCTCATCAGAAATCCAAACACATACTTAGAAGATTTCACCTAATCAGAGAGTTCATTGAGAGAGGTGATGTCAAGATATGCAGAGTACCATCGGAAGCAAATGTTGCTGATCCCTTGACAAAGCCCCTCCTGCAGCCTAAGCATGAGAGTCATAGAGCTGCGATAGGCATTAGATGCATGAGCGAATGGTCTTGAGTCCTATTTAGGAGATCCTTGTTTTAGTGGGAGTATTAATTTTATGCTGGACTTTGTAATTTTTACTATTGCTTTTATTTAATAAAGTGCAATTTTTATTCAATTCTTGTATGGATTGTTTGTCCCTAAATAGTATACATTGATGAAATAGACCACTAAGTACGTGACTTAGTCTTGGAACTCTATTTGGATGATGTAATTATTTTGTCTCTAGTCAGGGTATTGTGTTGGGACATTTGAATATCCTTAAATGACTAGTGTGTGAGTTGGTTGATGACTAAGTTCCTTGAGTCATAGGTATCGAGATACTAAACCAGACACACGAATATATGTTAAGAACATGCATTAGACAGACCCGCCTAAAAGGATTTTACTAAGATTTCGCTTAGTGTCAGTAAAGTTCTTTGCAAGTTATGAACTTGTACGGTCTTTAGACCTGAGTCTTTGACTATTCTGTACATGTGATGTGTATGCTTTGATACTATTCCTCGTCATCTGTGAAAGGGGGCTATGGATGGTTATTGGGCATGCATGGATCATGTGATAGGATGTGGTTAGACAAGATGGGATTTGCTCTTCCTTTATTGTAAGGAATTTATTGTTTCTTGGCCACTCGAAGAGTGTGACTTGTGCAAATGCGTGGCCGCGCTCAGATAGGATGATTGTCATCTATCTGCTCTTCTAACAAGTCAACTCAGAGATTCGAGCAAAAGATTGAGACATGCGAGGATGACACTTTTTCTTACCTCATTCTCAATTGGAGACAGTAGTAGCAAAGAGACTTAACGCCGTTCTTGAGAGGACATGTACAAGTGGGAGACTGAAGGAGTTGTGTCCACTGTCCTACGGATTTACCCGCTTAAGTCTATGTATCCGATATGCCTTGCTAGAGGTCGATGTCGGGTTGACATATAAATGAGTTATATGTCTGGTAGTCTTAAGTGGGCCCATTGGGTCACACACAATGTGTACGGGATATTATTAATATATCGGTATATTAATATATCGAGTCAGTAGTACTACGACTCAGCTGTGTTGTCGGGTTATGGTAATCAGAGTTATAGTAATAATCTAGTTATGGTAACTAGAGTTATTGTGATAATCTAATTATACCAATTTGAGTTATGGAATAACTTCTAGGTTAAGTAACCTAGCTCTCTAGCTCTCCTATATAAGGAGGTTCATATGATGAACCAAATATACAATTCAGAGTAGTATTCCATATATTATTAGAGAGAGAATTTGTGAGACCGTCTCACAAAACCCTTATACTAGCATATACACCGCAGTTCCGTACCTGTGTGGATACTAACGGAGGCATCACATCTGGGTTGCTTTATTCTGTCCGTGGGGAATTATATATACTTCTGGGTTATTATATTTCTTATTATTCTTATTAATACGCTCTTCCGCTGCCAATAAGGTATATTCGTTATCCCTCTATTGTTTGTCTTTTCGGTTAATACTTATAACAGATCCTTGGGTTTAAGGGT
The DNA here is from genome assembly GCA_958450325.1 of Agrostemma githago. NCBI lineage: Eukaryota > Viridiplantae > Streptophyta > Magnoliopsida > Caryophyllales > Caryophyllaceae > Agrostemma > Agrostemma githago. Next base: position 13,140,861 of record OY288250.1, on the reverse strand, counting down.
TGAAACCCTTCAGTGCATGCATGTGAATTAGTAAGCATGAAAGTTTGCATGTGACTATGTGAAGAATGTGTGCATGCATGCGTAGGTTAGTCTTTGATTTATAGTAAGTATCTGTTTTAAGTATATTACTCTTTTGATCTTTTAGTACTCCTATCAGATATACTCTTGCATTTATCCTTTCTAAAGTTTTATATTTAGTTGCTGAGTCCAATTGTTTCTACTCATATACATTAAATCTTCTCCGTAATGGTACAAATTTGCAAAATAAGTATGATATTTTTAACCTCCACCGACGCTACAGTACTTTTAACCCTTATAAAATCCACAAAATCTTATCACCTTACTCACTTCCCTTATCCTCTCCGTCTTTATCATTCTTAAAAAAAAAACCAAACACATAAAAAAATCCAAATAATAAATGGATAAAGACGGAGAAGATGACGACACCATGCGCTCTATTACGCAAAACCTTCGAGAGTTGGAGGGTCTACTTAATGTACTCATGTTTCTAATAGTTCTGTTAGTTGCCCTTTTCATATTTCTATATATCAATAAATAGTTTGCGCCTTATAAATCAATTAATTACCGCTAATCTATTGTGAGCTTCGTTAATTATGTTCATTTCTCTCTTTCCCTTATTTTATGCATTCGGCCCATATATTTTTATTGTTTTATCTATTTTTTTTTTTACTTTTATATGCTAATATTAATGTTAGTACCTAGTGATTATTGATCATTTAATATATGAATACATTACTATAAATTACCTATGATTATTATACTAACACCCGCAAAATCATACTCCCTCCGTTTCTATGATTTTTTCCACCTTAAAAATGGCACATTTCTCAAGAAAAACAATAAAATAAGTAAAAGTAGAGAGGGAGTAAAGTAAGTGGGCCACCTAGGTAAGAGAGAAGTGTGATAAAAATGAAAGTGAAAGAAATCAAAGAAATGGTTGAAAATCGCTCAAAAAAAAAAGGTTGAAAAGGAAAATGTGGAATATATCAAAGAAACAGAGGGAGTATATGTTAGATCTAAAAGAAATAGAAAGAAAATGACTCAGATTGCAAAAAGGGAATTCGACATCCTTGATTTATCTGGTGAAAAGTTCTTACAATGGAAAGATGATGTCATTGCTCATTTAGGGGCAAAAGCCCTTGAACATACCGTTGAGAAAGGCAATTCGGCTACCCACCAGGAAAAACAAAAGGCTCATATATTTATACGACATCACATGAATGAAGGGCTAAAAAATGAATATTTGAGGATTAGAGATCCATCTGAATTATGGTCCCTCCTTGAGGAACGGTTCGGACATCAGCAATATGTCCTCCTCCCAAAACTTCGACATGAATGGCAAAACTTGCGTTTCCAAGATTTTCCTTCGGTAAACGAATATAATTCTGCTCTATTTCGTATTGCATCACAACTAGAGTATTGTGGGGAACAAGTTAGTGATTTCAGTAAAATAGAGAAAACATTCTCTACCATGGGTAAAAGAAACATGGATTTTCAAAGAAGTATCAGAATGAATAAAATCGAAAAATTCACAGACCTAATTGCAATACTTTTAGTTGCTGAACAACATGACGAAGTTCTATTAAGAAATGATAATTTGAGGCCAAGTGGCTCTGCTGCTATACCAGAGGCGAATTTCGCCGGACCCGGACGCGGCCGTAGCGGTGGCCGCGGACGTGGACCCGGACGCGGACGAGGTCGAGGAGGACGCGGTTATGGCCCAAGCAGAGGTCAAAATTCATTTAAATATACGCGCGCGGGAAAACAAAATGTTAATTCTGATACCTCGGAAAAAAATATAAGATCACCTGTCATAAATGTGGCATGGAGGGTCACTGGGCTCGCACATGTCGCACCCCAAAACATTTTGTCGACCTCTATCAAGCATCCATCAAGAAAAGAAGGGAGGAGACACATTTTGTCACAGATGCCGTACCATTAAACTCTGAGATACCTGAATCAAATTTGGATGAAATGACCCGCTCGAGTCAGAAATGATTGAAACAGCTAATTATTTCCTTGATGATGGTGATGGGAGCAGTGGATTCTAGATGATCTCCGTTATGCAGTACAACTATATATATATATATATATATATATATATATATATATATATATATAGATGGGTTCTAATGAGTCCTTATATATGCGTTGAGTCCTTAAGTCCTCATCCCATCCGTTGGATGGGAGATGGATCAAGGGACGAGATAAAATCACTGTTTTAATTAAAAAAAAAAAAAGATACTGCATCCACCAAAATAGGAAGGTGAATATTTCAGTAACGTAATATTCTCATTCATTCAATCATCCATTCTCTCTTTCATCAATTTCGTTTCCGCCACATTCTTCTTCATCGTTCTCTTGCTCATTCAATCATTCATTCTTCAAAATCACATTCATTCATTCATCATCTTCAACGCGCCGCTGCCATTTATTTCAATACGACACAATCAATAACACATTCAGTCAATAATCGTCTTCATCGCGCTGCTTTTCATTCAATCCGGCTTCTACTTTTCATTCAATGGCTGATTTGCAAATCGTGGAAAAAACAAACTGTGAGTATATATTGTAGTTTATACTTGAAAGGATATGAGAGTCATTAAGATGATACTAAATTTTTAGTTTCTACTTTTCTACGTTGAACTATAGTAATGTTGCATATTAATCACATGATGTTTGCGCACAGAAAAGGTATTGGATTATTTTAGTTCAGATACTGTGTTACTTTAGTGTAGAATGTCCGTTATTTTAATGACAAACTTTTATTACTTTTATGATATGTTACTTTAATTTATCGAAGATGTTACTTTAGTTCTTAAAGTCTGTTATTGTAACGCGTTAGTGAGTCATGGGGATATTTGAAACCGCCATTGCTAAATAATAATAATAAAAGATATTGTTTCCTATAATAGTGGGAGCCATTAAATATGATACTAAAAAAGATATGTTTCCTATAATAGTGGGAGCCATTAAAGATGATACTAAATAACTCCCATGATTTTAGGAAACAATAAGTCTCATAATCACAATCATTCCTCATTCATTCATTCATTCACGTTACAGTTTCATCAAAACCTTAAAAAAAAAACGCTCCCATCAATCATCACGTTCATTCTTTCATTCAATCAAATCTGTGCTCGAAATTCCATTACTATGAATTCAATGATCGCGACATCTTCATTAACCGTTGATAAGCAATTCATCGAGTATAACAATGGTGAGTTTCGATATTGCTTTCATGTTTTGCGTCAATTTTTATTCATTATCCTGATTAATTTGCGTCAATCTGTGTTCATGTTTTGCGTCAATTTTCATGTTGATATTGCTTTCATGGTCGTGTCATTCATGTTTTGCGTCAATTTTCATGTTGATATTGTTTTCATGGTCGTGTTATTCATCATAGATTCATATGCAAATCGTAGAACACACAAACGGCGAGTATATATGTTTTGTAATTTATACTGGAATCGCCATGGAAGTCGTTAAGATGCTACTCAATTATTAGTTTTTACATTTACAATATATTGCGTTACTTTAGTTCATATACTGCGTTATTTTAGTGTAGAGCATTGTTACTTTAATGTCTACCATCTGTTACTTTATATGTCGTGTTACTTTAATACACTCCAGTTGTTACTTTATGTTTTTCATCTGTTATTGTAGTGCATTGTAGTGTCCTAAGAATTTATGAAACTGCCATATTAAAAAAAAATATTGTTTCCTATAATAATTGGACGTGATTGCCACCAAAATAGGAAACAATATCAAAAAGTAACGTCATATAAAAAAAAGAAAAAAAATTACTACTTCCTATAATTATGGGACGTGATGACTTCAAAATAGAAAACAATATCAAAGAGTAAGATAATGCGTCATACTCTCAATTTTTATCATTATATGAATTATTTGCACTAACTTATATCTGGTGTTATTTTAATGAACATTATCTGTTACTTTAATTCATACTATCTGTTACTTTAATGTCTGACCTCTGTTACTTTATACCTGGTGTATAAGCATACTCTGTTAATTAAATTCAATGTTACTTCAATGCACTTCATCTGTTACTTTAACTCTTGTTATCTGTTACTTTAATCCACATGAATGATGTAGGGATGTGGGTGAGAGTTTCCTCCATTGTGCGGTGGTGAGATTAAATCAAAACTTCTGAGATGATGATGAAGAAGATGAAAAAGAAGAAGACGGAGAGAACGAGAAGGATGAAGAAGAAGCAGAATTATAAGTAGGACATTATGAGTAACAAGTGTGAAACATTGGAATTGTAATGGAGTTGATTTAGTTGGAATCTTGTACCACTTTTTGTTTTGGAGTATCTTAATAAAAACAAACATTGTTCTTTTTGTTAATTGGAACTCCTGTTTTTGCAAGAGACTACTATGCAACGTAACTGATTTTATGAGTTAAAGTAACACAGTTAATGAATTAAAGTAACACATCGTATGAGTTAGAGTAACAGTTTTTGCAAGAGACTATGCAACGTAACAGATTTTATGAGTTAAATTAACACAGTCCATGAATTAGAGTAACACATTGTATGAGTTAGAGTAATAGTTTTTGCAAGAGAATATATTAAACAACATAACAGATTTTATGAGTTAAAGTAACACAGTTCATGAATTAAAGTAACAGGTTATATGACTTAAAGTAACATAGTTTATGGATTATGATAGTAACATAGTAACATACGTATAATGGCAGTAGGAAAATGATGATTTTTAGGTGAAAATGAAAAAAACTTAATTTTAAAAAAACTTGTTGTGTGAGAGAAAAAGACATTTAAAAAGATTGATAAGAGAGATAAAAGATTTGCATTGAGATAATTAAGGAGGAGAGAGATAAATGATATATTTACAAGATTTGTTAGTTATTTCCTTAATTATGAGATCAAATCTTGTCCATTAATATAACCTTGAATCAAAGGCTAAGATGGGGACTCACGGACTCAACATATATAAGTGGACTCACCTAATCCCACTTCTATATATATATATATATATCTATATATATATATATATATATATATATATATATATATATATATATATATATAGGATCAAGGGAGTTACTAACTCCCTAACTCTCCCTTAGTGTTAATCACACCCATCCATTAAGTTTAATATGGACGGTGGATGGATGGGTTTAGATTGTATAAAAAAAAAAAAAAGGTGCTGCGGGACTGACAAGCTGCGGACAGCCATCATCCATCACCAGTCAATAGCCCCCTCAACCTACCCCCAATTAATTTCCCTCCTCTCTATTCTCCCGCCCAAACCCATTGCACTTCCCCATTCACCTATTTTCGATTCATTTCACCAGCTCTCAATCACTCAACGCTCTCTTCCTCTCTCTAAAAAAAAAATCCATCTCCATCTCCATCTCCGTTTCCGCAGCTTCTCCATCTCCGATAATGCCTAAAATTCCGGTGATGCTACAAAGGTATGTTGAATGTTCGATTTTCGACCTCCAATTTTCGTTTTGTTCAACCCTTTTTTATTCTTTTTTCACGAACCCTAAAATGTGGTCAAGAACTCCGGCATGCATGAACAATAAAAAAATGTTGAAAGAGCATTTTTCCAACACGATAACCCTAATTTTGAGTTGAAGTTGTTGTAGTTGTACAGTAGTTGTAGTTATAGGGTCGAAGATGAATTTTTTTTCTCTGACAACTAATATTCATACAGTTTTTATTCTTGATTAATCGTTATTCCTCTAGTTATAACCCTAATTTTGAGTTGAAGGGGTCGTAGTTGTACAGTAGTTGTATTTATAGAGCCAAAAATGTTTTCTTTATTTCTTTGTTGAAGTTCCCATAGTCGTCATTGTAAGTATGCATGTGCCATCGAGTAGACAGTTTTTTGTTGAAGTTTTGCATGCTTCCATGTTGAAGCTTACGTAAAAACAGTCTTATAGTCACAGACTTGGTGTTTGGGAAGAAATAAAATTAACATTTGAATAGTCATACAGAGTTGGTTGTACAGTCATACAGAATTGGTTATACAGTCACCCGTTTGAAGATACATAGTCGCACTCGTTACATTTTGTTGTGAAGTAACAGAATGATGTACAATCACACCTTTGAATCTACACATTCGCACTTGTTATGATGCAAAGTCACATGCTTTATATTGTATACTCACAGAGTTGTAAAGTCATACAGAGTTGGTTGTACAGTCATACAGAATTGGTTATACAGTCACCCGTATGAGGGTACATAGTCGCACTCGTTACATTTTGTTGTGAAGTAACAGAATGATGTACAATCACACCTTTGAATCTACACAGTCGCACTTGTTATGATGCAAAGTCACACGCTTTATGTTGTATAGTCACAGAGTTGTAAAGTCATATAGAGTTGGTTATATAGTCATACAGAATTGGTTATACAGTCACCCGTATGAGGGTACATAGTTGCACTCGTTACATTTTGTTGTGAAGTAACAGAATGATGTACAATCACACCTTTGAATCTACACAGTCGCACTTGTTATGATGCAAAGTCACACGCTTTATGTCGTATAGTCATGCAGTGTTGGTTGTATAGTCACACGTTTGAGGCTGTATAGTCACATTCGTTATGTTGCACAGTCGCTCTCTTTTTACTGTAAAATCACACTCATTACGCATGTTATTATTGCAACAGAAAGTCGGGTGCAAAGAAGAAAGTTCGAGCGAAGACCAGTAAGAAGAAAGCCATGATAGAGACATCGGTCTGCGAAAATGTAATTGATGATAGATTGGTTGTGGACCAAAATTTGGGTAAGAAGAAAAAAAAGAAGAAGAAGACTGTTGTAAAGTCTGTTGAAGATACATCCGGGGACCACATCGTTGCCGAGACGGATGTAGGGGGGACAGAAATCGTTGACGAAGGTAGACAAAAGAAAAAAAAAGGGTGACTTTTGATACACCGGTCGCCGATCTGGATGTGGGTGAGACAGAAAGTGTTGAAGAAAGCAGGCCGAAAAAAAAGAGCAGGGTCAAATATGATACAACGGCCGACCCCACATACGTGTGTGTGTCTCGGAGGAGGAGAGGAGGGGGACCGCCGACAGGGTCAGCCCGATATTCAATGTAGGCCCAAGCGGTTGCACCAGCTAATTGGGCGATTATCGAATGATCAGAAAGAGAGGGTGCGTGCTGTTGGATTCGGCAGGCTGTTGGATCTGAGGCTTGAATCGCTACCCATTGAGCACGCGGTTATGTTCCTCCGTGTATTTTCTGACGGGTCGCATATTTTTCGTGCCTCACGCCAGGAGGCATTCATGATGTCAAAGTACGACATCCACGACTGCCTCCAGCTACCTTTGGGCCCTCATCCGCTGAAAGTAATCCCAACCAGCAACAAGAAAGGGGCAGACTCACCTGACGTGATCAGGTTAAAGAGTACCTGGAGGAAAGACTTCGGTGTGGTGGACAGCAGCAAGCCAATAACATTAGGGAGGGTGCACGAATAGTTGATGGTAACCAAAACCGCTGACGACGACTTTGTCCGCAGGTTTGTGTTGTTCGCGTTGTCATCATTCCTCGCGCCTACAACGAACAACTCACCGGACCTGAGTCTGCTGGCCACAGTGGAGGACGTGGACTTGATTCGGGAACAGGACTGGTGTACCTTTGTCCTGCATGATCTGGTGCGGGCGGGTAAGGGGACGCGTGACCCCAGCAAAGTCCTCAAGTACCTCCGGGGATGCATCCCCATTCTAATGATTGCGTACTTCCAGCGCTACGATTTCCGTAGTGAGAGTTGCAGATGCGACATACCATTTATCGCACATTGGGATGCACGGAGAATATGCGATCGTCTCGCTGGGGAACTGGAGACAGGGTCGCTGGGAAATCAGCTACGTTCGAAGGTGACGTACCCACGTACATGTGGGACAACAGGCAGCGAGGGCGCCCCCGCTATAACGATACCCTCTGACAACCAGCACTCTAGTCCCAAAAGAATAATGACAGGGATTAAGAGAGACAATCAGTTGGAAGACATCGAGGAGGTTAACGTAAGTGATCTCCCAGCCACTCTATAAATCATCAACTCTTTGTCCGTTAAACGATTTAATCTGACAGCCTTACCTATGTTTATAAAAGCATATACAATTTATAAAACTGTTATGATCACACTCATCCTGATGTATAGTCACATACTATTGGCTGTATAGTCACATACTATTAGCTGTAGAGTCACACACTATTACCTGTATAGACACACACATTACGTTGTCCAGTCAGTACTATAACGTGCACAGTCACACGCTACAAACTTTACAGTCGCACACTTTATGCTATACAGTCACACACTTTATTCCGTATAATCACACAATTACGTGCTTAGTCATACTCACACTGCCAGCCTCAACACCACTGAGCTTCACACTAATGATTTGACTTCAACTGAATTATAGGACGACCGGCGTTTTTTTCATGAATTTCCGGAGGTGTGCGCTAGCCTTTTGCGGTTTCTGTGAGCAGGCTGCCATTAAAGTAAGAGGAATATCGACGAGGAACAACGCAGTTCCAAGTCAAGACCCGTCCTCCCAACAATTCTGGGAAGATCCAGCTGTCCTCCGGTATGTCGATCAAGTCACTTCGTTGGCCGGCCAGTTGAAGCAGACTACTGAGAACGCCCCCGTCGTTGAGGGCGCGACGCACCTCGATGCTGAAGCCTACGATCTGATAAACCAAGTTGTGCAAGACATGCGTGACTCTGGATACACGGAAAAAGAAATTGAGGAAACAGATTTCTGTGTGGGATATGGTGACGGGACAGAGGGATATGGAAACGATGATGAGGGCACTTTTGATGGTGGCGTCGTGACACCGGGTTTCTGCGAGGGAGAATTTGAAGAGGATGATGCCGCTGAAGAAATCAGCGTTGAAGAGGATGATGCCTTTGAGGACGATGTGCAGGGTTCAGTTAAAAGGAGTCCGACCGTAGTGTTGGCTCTACGGCAAGCAGCGGGGGAGACAACTGACGCACGATCGACTTCCAATGTGGAGGGAACGCGTGATGTAATGCCGACTCCGCCCGACGCGACAGTGAGTTATAGTCTTGAGAAGGAACTGAACAAAGCAGGCTGGTCTGTAGCGGACGCTGTTGCCACCACGCCTGCAACGGCGGTAATCGTCACGAACGATTATCAGCAGACAGGCGAGGGCTCAGGGACCAGGACGCACCCCAGGGAACTACATCATCGGTACATCTTCCACTCCGACGTGGCATTTGAATGCATGGATACGATTCCAGACAATTTGGGCTGCACGTTGGACTGTGGGAAAATATTGAGGGGGCAGTTTGTAATCTCTGGATTCATGTGCTCCAATATTGTCATCTTCTGGGATATCCTGCACGTACGGAAAGATGTAATCGACTACGTCTTTGACCACTCAACGCCACGTCCGTCGGGGTACGTATTTATTGTGCTTGATCGTGTCGTTTTTTAAATGCATGTGCTAATCGGGACTTTGTTTGGTCTACAGCGAAATGCTGGTCGAGTTCACAGATTACGACTGTATAGCGAGGAGCGACATGCAGACGCTCGAGCCTGGCCTACAGGTGATGAATAACGTCATTGACTGCTGGTGTAGGCTGTTGAACCAACTGGTGTACGAAAAAAAAGCACCAAGAGTAACCAGTAGATGTTACTTCTCTCTTGGACATACGGTACGTTCACCCCCCAATTTAGCTGTACAGTCACACACTATTGGCTGTATAGTCACACACTATTGTGTGTACAGTCACACACATTATGTTGTCCAGTCACCACTATAAACTGCGCAGTCACGCACTTCAGGCTGTACAGTCACGCACTTCAGGCTGTACAGTCACGCACTAGTTGCCGTACAGTCACACCTTTTACGCTGCATAATCACACAATTATAGGTATGCAGTCACGCTCATGTCAAACACACACTAACTACATGTATTGCAATCAATGCATGTGAGCAGCACCCAATGTTGGCATTGTGGAGGAAAGGAGGCCAGGGCAACAGTCATGACGAAGAAATATTTTACGTGTGGAACGAGTGGATAAAACACAGTTTCTCCGACTTTGCTTTGGACTCGGACATGGTATTACCCTGCGCATACTGTTTATTCGTAGTTATCGGCACGGATTATACCATGTCTGCCCATAATCCTGACACATTGTTTGCATGTGTTCGTCCCGATCTTAACCTGCAACGAGGGCTACTACAGTTGCGCCTGCATCAACTTCAATACTGAGCAAATAGAGTACCTCGACAACAGGAAGTACGATAAAGATTTTACAAAGTTGCCTTACTATGGCATTGCTCGGACAGCGGTCAGGCCCTTTAAATTTAATATTAAATCAATTATGTGACGGCGAATGTGTTCACCACCTGAACCTGTTTGAACTTGTTTTGCAGGCTGATAAGATTGGGGAGTTCATGGTACGACAAGGGCTGAAGAAAGGTGAGAAGGTCCGTGCGTTTAAATTGGTAAACGTTCCCTTATCATGGCAGGGGGTGGGGTACTCCGCCAATGACTGCGGAGTGTACCTGATGATCCACATGATGCTGTACAACGGGTCCCCGTTCCACTGCTCCTTGGGGACAATGACGGCCATGAATATGTGCAGGGCGGAAATCACGGCGACCCTTATACTGAGCGACGTGAACAAAATGAGGGACACTGTTTTGGAGAGAGTGGAAAAATTCAGAAAATACAAGGAAGCGTTGGACTCTGCCCGTACGCATTAAACCACTCCTGTGAAGGAACCCACCAACAAGCGTTGGAGCAAATCCCCGAAAACACCTGAACCCACCCCCCGATCAGTCCCAGAGGAAAGACAGTCGGCAGTTAGGTCTCGGATACGGGGCTGTGGGGATGGGTTGGGTTGCTCTTTGAGCCAAGGGAGTCCTGACCCCAGCACCATTGTCATGTCGACCTTGTTTCGCCTGTACCGACCGCTGACGAGTAAGATGCCCGTCCTGCGGAAGCACACCGTTGACTACTGCTTCCTTGACGATAATGGGTACGACGAAAGGTGAGTAACCGTCTTTGTTTACTGATACGAGTTTCATACTACACATACTGACCGGTGTCAAAAATCTCGCAGTGAACAATTAGGGTCCTACAGCACTCATGCGCAGCTGTAGAGACGTGACATTCAAACTCTATTGTCCGGAGATAGCATGAGCGCCGCTGTGCTGGAGTGTTGGTCGCACCTCATGAACTGGTGCGAATCAGACGACCACGGGCGTGGGTTATCCTCCCCCGCTGACCCAATGATGGCATGGTTCGGAATTCAACACATGGTATGCCCCAGTTACCTCTTACCTATCGCATTCAATAGTACAAATGACCCCCCATTCACATTAACTGAAAAGATGTAAAGTCCGTGTAATAGTTAGAAATAACCACAAAGTTCACTTAGCACAGTCACACATGTTGATGTGTACAATCACATGCCATGAATTGCAGAGTCACACATGTTAATTTGAATAATCACATGCTAGATATTGCATAGTCACGGTCAGGGTCACTCGTGATGAGGTGTACAATCACGTGATATAAGATGTACAGCCACGCACATGATGTAGTCTTGTATAGTCACAGTCTGTACGCTGCAAAGTCACATAGCTTAGTCTGTACAATTACACACTTCGCGATGTGCAGTCACGCACATGATATAGTACTGTCTCGGGTCCCATCACTGATGACAACTAATATTCACCATCTGTTAGGACTCACTGACCCGTATAATGGAACGACCCGACTCAAGTACCCCTGCGGACGAAGACACTGACGGTGTGTACGAAGCGTGGGACAGATTCATACAAGACTGCGCCGGGACATTCGACTTGAACGCCGAACTGTTGTTTTTTCCGGTGCATACTATGGGGCACTACGCGTGCATCTGCGTCAACTTTAGAGATAGAACAGTTGATATTCTCGATCACCAGACACACGTCCCAGGGTCGCATATGTTCCGGATGTCCAGCATAATAGTAAGTTCCACGCATATGCTTTATTTCACCGCGTCAATATTATACTGCTCCCATAAGTGCTGACGTTTACTGTTAACTAATATTGCATCAGCTGCAAGCATTGATCGACTACATAGACGAAAAGGGGCTGATTAGGAGCAGTCACATGTCAAAATTTACACATCGACAAGTAAAATTGGAATGGCAGAGCGCCCGGAAGAACGATCCGGAGTCCGGCATTTTCTGCTTGATGCACATGTGCCTGTACGACTGTGCGTCGTTCACCCACCCTGATATTGGGACAAAGCTCGGGAGGCGTTACTTGTCTTTCGAGGTTGCGGCAGCTCTCGTACTTGCTGACATGAATGGAGCACGTGAGGACGACGTGTTGCCGAAAATTCGTGCTTTCATGGATGACGCGCCAAAGATATGGAAAGGAATCGATACAAGTCGTAAGATACGCAATATCGTGAAGCCCTACACGAAACGTAAGGCGTGAATGTAGAGTGAAGTAAAAACACTTTTTTGTGAACATAGAAAAAAAATTCATGTTGGAGTATCTTCTGAGTATCAAATGTATGACAACTCAGTATCAGGGTAGCATGTGCGATGTGATACAGTCACGCAATTTCTGACTCACAGTCACAGTAAAAACTCCGCAGAGTCATGACAGACAACCACAAAATAAGCTAAATTCACTAGATTAATTTAACTTAATAACCCCCACGTATGTCACCATCCATTTTCTTTCAGTTTAAATAATTTATAAGTGCATTTTGAATCGCCACATACAAACAACAAAATATTGGTTTTCCGACGAATGGTTCGTGAATTACATTGTAAATTATAAAGCGAAATAATCGTAAAAAAATTCCAAAAAACGATGTCGACGACGAATGTTAAACACCGAGCCGAGACTGTGAAGGGATGTTTGTGAGTCTCAATGAAACATTGAGGAACACAAACACCCACCTCAAACGCCTAACCCTAATTAATTGATGAGGATAAGCACCCCACCTAACCCATTAAATTTTCACCCCCACCTACCCTATTCAATTTTCACCCCACCTTTACTACCTAACCCATGCATTTTCAACCACCTATTTACTGCCTCCCCCTCTATAAATACCAACCCATTTTTCACAACTCCACCACTTCAAACTTACAAGAAAATGGCAAGCAAGATAGAAGAAATCAGAAAATTGATCGAGGAGTATGAGGGTTTATTGAATACCGCTATGTCCACTGAATTAAAGGCCGTGCAGCAAGCAGAAACAACAGTTGACACGAGGAACTTCGTAGCGTCCATTGGCGATACACATAAAGAGGCAGAACTGGATAACTGCATCCAGTTCTTCATGAAGAGGTCTATGTACTGTTCCCGCGCAAGGAAGGGATTCCAGCGCGACTTGGCCAACTTGAAGGAGATGCTTAAAAAGTACGAAGGTTAAGTATGTATGGATTAAGATGTAGCGTTTAGTAACGAACTTTTTTATGTGTTTTAAGTTCTAATGAATGTTAAAATGTAGCGTTTAAATGATATGCAATGAATGTTTTCCGCATTATGTCGTAGAATGTTTTCGGCGTTTAATGGTATGCAAATATTATATGTTGTGTAAAAGATGGACTTTTTCTAATGTACAAATATTTCCATCGCTATTTCGCTATTTCTCTATTTCCTTTGCTATTTTTCTAATGTACAGACACATGGTGTATAGCCACAATTCACAAGTTTTATAGTCACACTAAACATGGCGTACAGTCACAGTCATCATGTCATAAAACCGGTTTAGATTTCTAACTTCATTTTGTAGAATCACAGACAGTGTATTGTAGAATCACAGTCATTGCCTTGTACAATCACACTCCCATAATTACAATCACACTCCACCTCTTGTTCTACAGTCAAGCACTGCCTACTGTAAAGTCGTACTCATTGCGTTGAACAATCACACTCACTTGTTTCGTGTCAACCAAATATTAATGTTCCTGTACAGAATGTATTTGTAGCCAAAGATGATGAATTCCAGAATGAAAACGACTACGTTCCTCAATGTATTCTTACAATCCAAAAAAAAAAACCAATTTTACGGACGCCCATGCTTTACGACTACGCCATATTAGAAATAATTAAGGTCCGCAATAGACGTAAAAAAAATCACGGACCTTGACCATTTCAAATGCCGCCAAGTCTTTATGTTTAAATAAAAAAGCCCCCATGATCTACGACTTACACCATATTAGAAATGATTGAGGTCCGCAATATACGAAAGCAATGTCCCGGACCTTGGCCATTTCAAACGTCGACAACATTTGTGTTCCCAAAAAGAATGTTCCTAAGTAATAGATAAATGATTGAGGTCCGCAATATACGAAATGTCACGGACCTTGAGCATTTCAAACGTCGACAACATTTGTGTTCCCAAAAAGAATGTTCCTAAGTAACAGATGATATTCATGAACAATCCTCCTTGGCAATCCCTGCCGGGTCCTCATCCTCCTCCTCAACATCGACAGACAAGTCAGCAATCGGTGGGTACTCAGCAAATGGGTTGGGGCAGTTCCTCTTGTCATGGTGACCCATCCTCTTGCAGTTCTTACACAACCGTTTAGGCTTGGCGGCAATTGCAGCAGCCTTCGCCTTAGAAGAAAGCATCCGCTTCCCACTGCCCTTGTTCTTGGCTTTCTTCGGGGGCAATATGGTTATTTCAATTGCGCTCGTACATCCGAGGATCTCCTCTAATTCTTGTGTCTTGCTACAAGGGCCAGCAAGGGTAATATCGGACCTGAAGTCGCGAATGACGTCAGCTAGATTACTAACATCTTCCTTACCCATTTGGCTGACATGACTGACGGTCTCATAGAACTCCGAAAATAGCCTCGTGACTGTAACAGTCTTATCATCGCTTAGGCGACTCTCTGACAAGAGACACGCATTAACATTACGTAGAGCATCCCTTGTCCATCTACATGCCACGTACCGTTCCGGGATCGTCTCCCGTCCTTTCGAAGAGTATATCCAAATGGCATGCCTACAAAGAATTCCATACCGACCGAACTTCCTGCAAGTACAGCTGATCTTACAGGTACCTGCGAGTGCATTAAGAAGCACATAAAGAGTGCGACTCCTGACCGTACGGACAGCGGCTACGCAACGTACGGGATGTGGCTTTCTAAAGATATGATCACAACCTTGACAGAATACAGCCACACCCGTTATGCTGCATAGTCACAGTCCTTACGTCGCAGAATCAAACGAATTGCGTTGTACAATCACACACACCGCATTCCAGAGTCGCACCCTTTATTGTGTATCGTCACATTCAATGAATTATGGAATCAAACTCGTTGCGTTTGGATCATATAGTCAGGCTATGTGACTATGGCTACACGACATGGATAGTGACTTTCTATGCAGTACCTGGATTGTATTCAACAATGTAGTTGCGGTCCCGGATGGAGTCCAGTACTGTTGTCGCTTCGATCCTGTCCTTCTCCTGATACCCACGGACGCTGCACGTGTAGAGTGAAAACTTAACCTCTTCCTGAAAGTGTGAAAAAGCCACGTGCGTGTACACCCTTGCCGCGTGGCTCTCCATCGGATTCGTCGATCCAATTTTGGGGAATGACTGCCGGTTATCGTTGTCTAGCCTCTTCTGCATGTGCCTCTGTTGGTCCATCGCACTTTCGAAACGCATCCAGAACTGGATCAACGTACCATTGTTGTCTTCAAACTTTTTGAAGAAACTGTTCTCGCTCTCTGATCTCTACGTTGTCCTCATAATTCTGGACATCCTCACCTCCCTGCAATGCGCGGTGACCCATTTGCTCCTGTCTTCGAACATATTTTCGAACCATTCGATCCCAACAGCATCATGGTCAATTATGATCCGCCCCCACCTGTCGTCGAACTCCGACGCCTCGATGTCATCGTCCCATATAATTGCATTGAGGGCTTTTACGAATTCCGAGGCCTCCTCACTTGATCTGCCGTACTTTGCTGGAACCTTGTTCATGATGTGCCACATGCAGCACCGTTGGTGCGCTGCTTTTAATATTTCCGGGACGGCTTTTAAATTTCCGGGATCCTGGTCTGTAATGATATAACACGGTTCCTTCCCGCCCATGGCTTCCAGAAACCGGGAGAGGACCCATGTAAATGACTCGTAGTCCTCCTTAAATAGCAGCGCCCCACAGAACGTGACAGACCGTTTGTGGTTGTCCATGCCAGTGAACGGTGTGAACACCATGGAATATACGTTGGTTCCGTACGTTGGGTCGAACGAAATTGCATCCCCGAATGCCGCGTAGTTCCTTCGAGCTGCACCATCCGCCCAAATGACCCTGTGTAAGCTCCCGTCTGTATCCACATCGTAGTCAAAGTAGAAATCCTCCTGACTGTCCCTCAAACTCTTGAACCGGTCTATGAACAACTGACCATCCTGCTCGTGGACGAAGCACTTGACGTCCCTCCCCCAGTTCTTGAAATCAACCAACGATGCTCCGATATTCTGATATCCGCCCGACAACTCCTTGCATATCCCGTAATTTCGAGTCGCCCCGATCTTCAGCTGCACACACAAAATTGCAAACTGTATTAGTCGCGCAGAGTTAGCAGTCAACCATACACTAACAACATTGTTGACAGACATTACGCACCCTCGAGTTACAAACGATCATCTCCTTGTGATATCTTGATAAATTTCGAGATGACTTTTGAAACTCTCGGTCCTTAACCATCACAAGATCGTGGTTGTGTTCCTCGATGAACTCTTCAATATAAAACCCCTCGATCATTGCACAGAGCCTGATTCTTGCTCCACATTGCGTCCTCGTCGCCTTCGTAATCCTTTTGGGTTCGTACGATCCCACATACTCTTGCCCCTCCTTTTCTCCGGTGCTCGACAGCTTCACCATGCTCTGGCTGGCTGTTTTGCCCTCCTTGTTACAAGCCAACAATTTCTTCTTGATCGAACCATCAAATGATCTAGTTGTCGTGTACCTCTTCGCCTCAAAACCAATATAAAATGCGTAAGCTTGATAAAACTTGAATGCTCCATCGATGTCCGCGAACTTCTGCCCTACGTAAGGGACAATCACTGTGTCTTCCGCTAGCATATAGGTTGGAACAATAAAAACAAAAAACACTATCAGTGGTTGGAACAATATATTACACTACTTAGAAATAGTTAGAAATAATCACAAAGTTCACTTAGCATAGTCACACATGTTGATGTGTACAATCACATGCTATGAGTTGCATAGTCACACGTATTGAGGTGTACAATCACGTGATATAATAAGTTGCATGGGTTAAACTACTGTCGATAAAAAGAATCCCTATATTACACGCTATCAATCTTGCAACGCACGCATTCGTCTCTAACCTTCATGAAATGTGACCTTTCTCAACAGCGACTGTGGCATTGCTCATATAACAGCATGATTTTACTAAAAAGTAGTTAGAAATAGTTGGAAATAATCACGTGATATAAGTTGCATGGGTTAAACTATAATAAATACTCGACAACGCATAAGAACTATAAGTACAATACTCGACAACCAAAAAAAATAACAATAATAAACATAACAATGGTGGAACGTGTGGATAATGAATGTAACGTAATAAATATATCAGTCTTACCAGCACCAATATTTGGAATAATACAACTGCAACTTCACATAATTCAACTACAGCAGAAAAGCTACAACGACGTGGAACGTGTGACTGTCTATCATATTAAGTGTGACTACCACGTTATAACTGTGCGACTGTCCATCATATAGAGTGTGGTTGTGACTACCACGTTATAACTGTGCGGAACGTGTGACTGTCTATCATATTAAGTGTGACTACCACGTTATAATTGTGCGACTGTCCATCATATAGAGTGTGGTTGTGACATTACAACTGTATAACTTTTGAAATTAACAAACCAAACAAAAAAATGGAATTCGAAATGCAAGATACCAAATATATATGTATGTACTCATCTTACATCCTGCAAGTTGAACAGGAATTTTCGACTGGACAATTCGAGCACAGACGAATCTTCAAGAAACAGCACCATTGGAGCATGTACATGTAGAACAGATTACGAATTAGGGTTCAGTTATTTTGCATGATAGTATAAATAAGGAGATGAATATTGATTTGGGATGAATTTTGAATTTTAATGAAATGAAATGGTGAGGGATAGGATGAATTTTTTAATTTTAGTGAGAGAGTGAATTTTGGTGAAAGATTGAGAGAAAGAAAGTGAATTTTGGTGAAAGATTGCGCTGCGAAATGGTGAGCAATTGAGAGAAAGAAGGTGGCTTTTGGTGATGGAAATGATGAAAGATTGAGTGAGAGTGCTCTGCTTTACCTGCTGTTGCTCTGCTCCTATCTGCTGCTGCCTGCTACTAGTCATTCCACGCACTTCATCTCCTCTTTTTTTTTGTGATTAATCTAGGCCATCCATCCAATCCAAAAATCAAGGGCCATAAACACAACTTCCCAACTTCCCACTTTTACCCAAACTCCCTTGATCCCTTTTCTATATATATATATATATATATATATAGAAAAGGGATCAAGGAAGTTTGGGTAAAAGTGGGAAGTTATGTGTGTGTGTGCGCGCGCGCGTGCTGCTGCCTTATTTACATTATGTATTTTGTATGTTTGTCCCGTTTGCTTATCATCACAAATAAAATGTAATATATTGGTTGTTATTTCACTTTCTATTAATAAGCTCTACTTATTTGTCTTCTAGACATGACAACTGGAGAAGAAATATGCCTAATCGATAGCGGCACAACTCATACTATTTTGAGACAAAAGAAGTACATCGTTGAATTAAAGCCAATTAAGGCATATGTGAATACTATATGTGGCAACGCTGAAATTATTGAAGGCAACGGACAAGCCAATATTATGCTCCCAATGGGAACTTGTCTAACAATTCATAAACCACTATACTCAAGTAAGTCACAAAGAAACTTGATCAGTTTTAAAGATATGCGACAAAATGATTATCATATTGAAACCATGAGTGAAAATGATAAAGAATATTTATGCTTTACATTATTTAAATCAGGCACAAAATGCATCGTTGAGAAAATGTCATCTTACTCATCTGGTCTGTATTTTACAAAAATAACCCACGTTATAACCAGTATGATGACATCATCCAAAATTCATGATAAAACCACATTTGCTCTATGGCATGATAGGTTAGGACATCCAGGTCTTGCAATGATGGCAAAAATTATTGGAAATGCACTCGGACATCCCATGAAAAATATGAGAGTTATAAAATCGAGCGATTTTCCTTGCAGTGCATGTTCAATGGGGAAACTGATTATACGACCATCAATAAATAAAATAAAAAATGAGACACCCGCATTTATTGAAAGAATTCAAGGGGACATATGCGGACCAATCAACCCTCAATGTGGACCATTCAGATATTTCATGGTATTAATTGATGCATCTACAAGATGGTCATATGTGACTCTTCTTTCCACACGAAATTTTGCTTTCGCAAAATTACTAGCCCAAATAATAAGGCTAAGAACTCAATTTCCAGATCAGAATATCAAGAAATTTGTTTGGACAATGCATGGGAGTTTACATCCCAGGCGTTTAACGAATATTGTATGTCAATTGGCATAGATGTTGAACATCCAGTAGCACATGTCCATACCCAAAATGGACTTGCAGAAGCAATGATTAAAAGATTGCAACTCACTGCTAGACCTTTACTGATAAATCCAAATTACCAACGTCTGCGTGGGGACATGCCATTTTACATGCAGAAGCCTTAACTAGATTAAGGCCAACCGCTTATCACAAGTTTTCTCCCTTACAACTAGTAAGCGGTCAACCACCGAATATTTCTCATTTAAGAACCTTTGGTTGCTCAGTGTATGTCCCGATTGCACCACCTCAGAGAACCAAAATGGGTCCACAACGAAGACTGGGAATATATGTGGGTTTTGTCTCCCCAAGTATAATTAAATACCTCGAACCCATGACTGGAGATTTATTTAATGCACGATTTGCAGATTGTCATTTTGACGAGAATACATTCCCAGTCTAAGGGGGAGAAAAGAAGGTGGACCAACGATCTACAGAAAGCATATGGAACGCAGATTTAATATTATATCCTGATCCAAGGAATGGTTCTTGTAATATAGAAGTACAAAAGATAATTCATTTGCAAAATATTGCAAATCAATTACCCGATGCATTCACAAACTCAAAGGGAATCACACAATCCCATATACCTGCGGTAAATGCTCCAGCCAAAATCAACATCCCCGTAGATAGTTCTGAGAAATCAATTGCCGAACAATCTACGACACGAAAGAAACGTGGGAGGCCACTTGGTTCAAAAGACCTAAGGCTGAGAAAATCCAAAAAATTAAAGGAAATACCTGGAAAAGGTACAGAAGAAGATGAACATAATATGAAACCTCAAGAAGAACCCACATCAGAGAATATAAATGATAATCATGAAATCTTAATGAGTTATGTTCATACAGGAATTGAATATAACAGAATGAATGTCGATATAAACGAGATATTTGTTCACTCAATAGCGACAGAAATCATGAACGGCAAAGTCGATATTGAACCAAAGTCCGTCAACGAGTGTCGAAAAAGACATGATTGGCCAAAGTGGGAAGAAGCAATGAAGGCAGAACCAAAGTCTTTTGAGAAAAGAGGAGTTTTCGGCTCGGTAAGTCGAATACCAAAGAATGTAAAACCTGTAGGGCATAAGTGAGTTTTCACTAGGGAAAGAAATGAGAAAAATGAAATTGTAAGGTACAAAGCAAGACTTGTTGCACAAGGTTTCTCGCAGAAGCCAGGAATAGATTATGAAGAAACATATTCGCCTGTAGTAGATGCAACAACCCTATGATTTTTAACCGGACTTGCAGTATCCAGAGGATTACATATGCGTCTTATGGACGTAATGACGGCATATTTATATGGGTCACTTGACACTGATATCTACATGAAAATCCCCGAGGGAGTAACAATGCCAAGGGATCACAATCCTAATCTGCCTCGTGAGATGTTTTGTGTAAAACTTCAGAAATCCTTGTATGGATATGATACAAAAGAAGGTTACAAAAATGATCCCATCACCCCATGCGTTTTCATTAGAAAAACAATGAACGGTTTTACAATCATTGCGGTATATGTTGATGATTTAAATATCATCGGAACGGCTGATGAGCTTGAAGCTGCTGTAAAATACCTAATGAAAGAATTCGAAATGAAAGATCTTGGACTGACAAAGTTCTGCCTCGGCCTGCAAATTGAACACCTCAAGGACGGAATCCTTATCCATCAAGAAAATTACACGTAGAGAGTTATACAAAGATTTGGAATGGCTAGATCGCACCCCCTGAGTTCTCCAATGGTCGTTCGAACTCTTAGTGTGGACAAGGATGAATTTCGACCATGAGAAGAAAATGAAGATATCCTAGGAGTCGAAGTACCATATCTTAGTGCAATAGGCGCGCTAATGTACTTGGCAAATAACACTCGACCAGACATAGCCTTTTCAGTCAATTTATTGGCAAGATTTAGTGCATCACCCACTAAGAGGCACTGGAATGGAGTTAAACATCTGTTAAGATATCTTCAAGGAACCCAGGACTTGGGTTTGTTCTACCCTAGAAGGAAAGATGCTACATTGATTGGATATGCAGATGCTGGATACTTATCAGACCCACACAGGGCAAAATCACAAACAGGTTATGTTTTCAGGTATGGTGGCACGACCATTTCCTGGAAGTCAACAAAGCAAACTTTGACTGCAACATCATCAAATCAAGCAGAGCTAATTGCGCTCTGCGAGGCTTCTAGGGAATGTGTATGGTTGAGGTCCATGATACAACACATCGAAAACGAATGTGAAATTAAGACAAGTGATCAACCAACCACAATATATGCAGACAATACTGCATGCATTACCCAAGTGAAAGGAGGCTATATCAAAGGAGATAGGACTAAACACATAGCACCAAAGTTCTTCTTCGCACATGATCTGCAAGAACAAGGCATAGTTAACGTCCAACAAATTCGTTCGAACGAAAATTTAGCAGATTTATTAACAAAATCATTGCCATCAAAGCGATTCCAAGAACTCGTTCGCCAGGTTGGAATGTGCCGACTGAAGGACAAATGTTGAATTCAGGGGGAGTATTATATGTGCTGCACTCTTTTTCCCTTCGTCAGGTTTTATCCCACAGGGTTTTACTGACAAGGTTTTTAATGAGGCAGTATCATCTAACGTTACGATTCATATGGGTGATATTTTCAAGGGGGAGTGTTGAATAACATTAGGGTGAAAATCTCAGCCCATAGTTTCCTCTGCAAACCATCCCTCCACCCATATGTTGCAACAGTAGTTATGGAAGAAATTCCTTCCATACATTAAATGTGTGGAAGAATTTTCTTCCAAAAGTCAACTATGTATACAGTATATTTGTCCTATAAATATGTGATCTGATGAATGAGAAGATACACACTTACTCCCAATCTTTACTCTCAATCTCTACTCTCAATCTTTCTCTTTCAGTATTTATTTCTCAACACCATGGAAATTTTCATCGATTTTAAGAAAAATACTCCATATTAAAGGAAAGGGGGTCTTATTATTTGTAAATCAAGTTTTATGGGTCCACCTCGACCTCGTAAACGGCTCGTTCGATTCGATTTCGGATCGAATTAAATCGCTTCGATCATAATTGGGTTAGCCTAATTTTTAGTTTCAATTCAATTTTGATCGGGTTCATTTCAGTTAGCCACTTTTACCAGTTTATATTATTTTGAGTCGAGTCGGGTCGGGCCAATAACAGGTCAGGTGAGTTCCGGGTCATGAATTTCTTCTTGAGTCAAAAGATAAATTTTGTTACACTTTTCAAATGGTAGGTTATAACTTTTTTTCAAAGCTTATACCTCCTTATTTTCAAACTTTATATCTCAAATAATTGTTTTCAAACCTTATACCTTCTTATAGTAATTATTTCGTAATTTATACCTGACCTTATTTCTAATGCGAGTCAGGGTATGGATGGCATAAACGAGCTCGTGCTCGACGTAGCTGAGAAGGGTTCGAATGATGTGGCCCGGGCTCAAGTGATGGCGAAACAGGTCAAGTGGTTCGAAGAGCTCGAACCCCGCGGAGTGTGTCTAATTACTCTATTGATGGAGAAATAAGGCAATCGAGCATTAAAGGTGGCAGTTACAAGGATGGTTTATTTGTTTGCTTTGTTTGAAATAAAGTAGATTGATTAGGGGTTTTAATTAGCCTTGATGGATAGTTAAGCCTGGATTGTCGGTTACAATTTAGTATTTATCATTAGATTAATTAGTCATCTTTATATGGGCTATAAAAAGCCTTGTGGGAATGTAAAGAAGACATCTATCACTTGGAATGCAAAAAAAAAGAAAGCACGTCAATTGCTTGTTTAGAAGTAAAATTTTGTTTCTATTCGAACGCGTTTTTTGAGTATTAACTTGGTCGATCTCAATAGGTCTTGAGTTCGTCCTCCATTGTCGAGTTACAAGTCTAATTCGTCAATTGTCTACCAAATCTTGTGTCTTCCGCTGTCAATTCACATCATAAGTGGTATCAGAGCTTCGGTTCTTCATTTACATAAAATCGAGACGGTCTCTATTTTTTCGCGTTAAAAAAATCGTAAAATATGGCCGAATTCGATGACGATATGTTACTTGGTCAATTACGAGACTTGTTGCGCACAGGGGTGCGAAGTGGTCCCCGTTTCAAGCCCGATGAATTCAAGGTTTCAAACCTGCCTGAGTTTGCAGGTGGCACTAATCCGGAAGACTATTTGGAATGGGAAAAAAAATCGAGCGTATGTTCGATTTCAAGGATCTCAGCGATGAGAAGAGGTGCAAGTACGCAATCTTGAAATTGGGAAACGGAGCATCGTTGTGGTTCGAGGGATTAAAATCCAAACGTGTGCGTGCCGGGAAGGAGAAAATTGCGTCATGGAAATCCCTAAAACGCAAACTCTGTAAACAATATGTACCACCAACCCATAGGTTAACTATTTATCGTAGAATTGCAGAGTTTAGACAGGGGAAATTAAGTGTGGGGGAATATATCGATGAGTTTGAAAGTCTTTCTTTGATGGGTGAATTGGAGGAGATAGAAGAACAGAAAATGGCTAGATTATTGCAAGGATTGAATTTTAATATTGCTAATGTCGTAGAATTATACCCCTATTCTGATTTTGATGCCCTATGTTGAATTTGTTTGAAACTTGAGAGTCAAGGGAAAACAAAATATGGGGGTGGGTCGAGTGTAGAGTCAGGAAAGACCAAAACATGGCCTCAGTCTGAGTATGTTTCGAAGGTCGATGGATCGAGTGGTAGTATGAGTGCAACCCCTAGTAGTGGCTTTCCTAGTGGCTCGATAGTGGGCCCTAAACCTTCTAACGTTGGCGCTAAAGAGACTAGTTTATCGAGGGTGTGATGTTTCAAGTGTCAGGGTTTTGGGCATTATCAAAATGCGTGTCCAAATAAACGGGTAGTAACATTAAGAGAAGCTATATCTGTCCGGGACGAGTTGTTAGACGAGGAAGAAAGGGAAAGGTTGGGGAATGTGTTCGTTTTTTAGGAGGAAAACAGTGAGGATGAGGGGGAGGGGGAAGCTTACAGTGCCCCAGTATATGATACGGTTTTGGTTCTCCGCTCCCTGCAAAGTAAATCAGGGCCGAATGATTCAGAGCAGCGGGATCAGCTGTTTCATACAAAATGTTGAATTGGAGATAAGTGGTGCAGCGTGATAATCAACGGAGGGAGTTGCACCAACGTTGCTTCTAGCGAGTTGGTCACAAAGCTTGGGTTGGTCACCACGACCCATCCAAACCCTTACGCTTTACATTGGTTCAACGACGGTAATAAGATAAAAGTGTCAAAACAGGTGCGCGTGGGATTAACAATGGGTTCGTATTCTGACGAAGTATTGTGCGACGTTATCCCAATGGATGCATGTCATATTTTATTAGGGCGATCATGGCAATTTGACCGTGATGTGATGCATCGAGGGAGAAGTAACGAGTATGTATTACAGGACAAGGGTAAGAAAATCGTGTTGAAACCCATGTCACCATAGGCCATTCGTTCCATGAGTGCTAGTCGAGGTAAGAAGCCCGCGTTGACTATATTTGCTAGTGAACAGAAGGTTGAGCAAGCCATTGGTAACGGCGAGAGTGTTCTGTTACTCTTAGCCACCGAAAGTCGGGAAAAAGGCGTAGTCGATCAGGGAAATGGAAGGCTTGAGAAGTTAATCCAAGAATTCGGGGAGGGGTATTCCCGGATGACTTACCTCCAGGACTACCACCTATTAGGGGCATCGAGCATCAAATCGATCTCATTCCGGGATCGACATTACCTAATGGGGCCGCTTATCGTTGTAATCTGGAGGAGACAAAAAAAGGAGTTACAAAGGCAAATTGATGAGCTCTTAGCACGAGGCTATGTGCATGAGAGTCTCAGTCCATGCGCGGTACCCCGTGTTACTGGTGCCCAAGAAAGACAGTACTTGGCGTATGTGTGTGGATAGTCGGGTGGTCAATAATATTACCATTAAATATCGGTTCCCTATCCCACGCCTAGATGATATTTTGGATGAGCTACACGGTTCACAAGTGTTGTCGAAACTTGACTTGAGAAGTGGATACCATCAAATCCGTATGAAGGAAGGTGACGAGTGAAAAACGGCTTTCAAGACCAAATATGGGTTGTACGAATGGACGGTGATGCCATTTGGCCTTACAAACGCGCCAAGCACATTTATGCGATTAATGAACAAATATTGAAACCATATTTGGGCTGGTTTGTCGTCGTGTATCTTGACGATATACTTGTGTATAGTCGAAGCGAGGAGGAGACTTTGAGCATCTTGAGCGTATCTTTGAAACACTTAGAAAACAGAGACTATATGGGAAGCGTGAGAAATGCTCATTTTTGGTGAAAAGCGTATTGTTCTTGGGGTATGTGGTTTCAGGTGAAGGTGTGTCTGTGGACCTATCCAAGGTCGAGGCGATTAAATCTTGGCCGACACCCAAGTCAGTCACACAGGTACGGTCCTTCTTAGGACTTGCTTCCTTTTATCGTCGTTTTATTCGCGATTTTAGTACCATAGCTAGTCCAATTTTAGAGTGCCTTAAAAAGGGGTCATTTATTTGGGGAGAGGCTGCCCAACGAGCATTCGAGTTGTTAAAAACTAAGTTATGTGAAGCACTTGCACTCGCTTTACTGGATTTTTCACGACCCTTCGAGGTGGAGTGTGATGCTAGTGGGGTCGGGATAAGGGCTGTTTTGGTTCAGGGAAAACGGCTTGTGTCTTATTTCTTGGAAAAATTGGAAGGAGCTCGGTTAAAGTATTGTACCTATGATAAAGAGTTTTACGCAATCGTAAGAGCTTTTATGTATTGGAGTCATTACCTCCGACCGAATCATTTCATCCTACACTCTGATCACGAGTCATTGAAATATATCAACGGACAACAAAAGTTGAGTCCTCGTCATGCTAAGTGGGTGGAGTTTTTGCAATCGTTTCATTTTTCTTTTAGTTCAAAGATGGTAAAAGTAACGTCGTAGCCGATGCCTTGTCTCAACGCTATGCGTTATTATCAGTACTTGGTGTTCGATTGTTGGGTTTTGAGACACTTAAGGAATATTATGCGAACGATCCAGATTTTGGGAGTTTGTTTATTGAGTGTCAGACAGGTACGAAAGGTGAATATTCAATACAAGATGGTTTCCTGTTCAAGGGAAATCAATTGTGTGTACCCAGGCATTCCATTCGTGAGCTCCGAGAAGCGCATGGTGGCGGACTTGCTGGACATTTCGGAGTTGCTAAAACATATGAGGTAATAAAGAAGCATTTTTATTGGCCTCGTATGCAAGGAGATATCCAAGGTGTGATCCGAAAATGTGTCACCTGTCATTTGTCGAAGAGCAAACCCGGAGATTATATGCCTCTGCCGGTTCCAATGAGGCCTTGGGAAGACGTATCAATGGATTTTATCGTAGCTTTGCCTCGAACTCAAAGGGGTAAGGATGCAATAATGGTGGTGGTAGATCGCTTTTCCAAGATGGCCCATTTTATAGCTTGTCACAAGGCCGATGATGCAAGTAACGTAGCTGACTTATATTATCATGAAGTGGTCCTCTTACATGGAATCCCTAAAACAATTGTGTCCGACCGAGACTCGAAATTCCTAAGCTATTTTTGGAACACGTTATGGAGGAAAGTTGGTACTAAATTGTTGTTTAGTACGTCTCACCATCCTCAAACCGACGGACAAACCGAGGTCACAAACCAAACATTGGGTACATTGTTACGTGGCCTAGTAGGTAAGACGCAAAAAGATTGGGACTCGAAACTTGCTCATGTTGAGTTTGCGTACAACAGGTCACCAACGTATATGCTACCAATCATTCTCTGTTTGAGATTGTCTACGGGATAAATCCGTTCTTACCCTTAGACTTGATTCCTTTGCCTCAGGATGAGTTGGTACACAAAGATGCCGATTCTAAGCTAAAATCAATGATGAAGTTACGTGAGCAGGTGCGGGCCAGAATTGAGTCTATCAATGAGACTTACAAACGTAAGTCACGCACTAACCGTAAGCCTCGGTTGTTCAATGAAGGTCACTTGGTTTGGGTGCACTTGAGGAAGGAGAGGTTCCCGAGTAAGCGTAAAAATAAATTGATGCCTCGTGCCGAGGGGCCTTACAAGGTAATTGCAAAAGTTAATGACTACGCTTATAAGGTCGAGCTTCCGGGAGACTACGGTGTTCATGCGACTTTTAATGTTGGCGACCTTACTCCATATCTAGATGATGTTGGTATCTCGGAATTGAGGTCAATTCCTTTTCAAGGAGGAGGGGAGATGCGGGTCAGGGTATGGATGACATAAACGAGCTCGTGCTCGACGTAGCTGAGAAGGGTTCGAATGATGTGGCCCGGGCTCAAGTGATGGCGAAACAGGTCAAGTGGTTCGGAGAGCTCGAACCCCGCGAAGTGTGTCTAATTACTCTATTGATGGAGAATTAAGGCAATCGAGCAGTAAAGGTGACAGTTACAAGGATGGTTTATTTGTTTGCTTTGTTTGAAATAAAGTAGATTGATTAGGGGTTTTAATTAGCCTTGATGGATAGTTAAGCCTGGATTGTCGGTTACAATTTAGTATTTATCATTAGATTAATTAGTCATCTTTATATGGGCTATAAAAAGCCTTGTGGGAATGTAAAGAAGACATCTATCACTTGGAATACAAAAAAAAAAGCACGTCAATTGCTTGTTTAGTAGTAAAATTTTGTTTCTATTCGCACGCGTTTTTCGAGTATTAACTTGGTCGATCTCAATAGGTCTTGAGTTCGTCCTCCATTGTCAAGTTACAGGTCTAATTCATTAATTGTCTACCAAATCTCGTGTCTTTCGCTGTCAATTCACATCAATTTCCGTAAAAAAGCTAATGTAATAAGATAGATTGATTTAATTATATACATAGCCTTGTTTACTAACACGATGACATTGATCTGACAACTAATTCAAACTTGCAATTTGTAATTCACATCATCTTCACAAAACTGGATCAACACTTCTTTTCCCCAAATCCAAACCCTAAATTGATTTCCTAAAATCATGCTGAACTATCTCGTAATCATAATAGACACAAATAAGTAATTAAACCTTATACATACACACTAAATTGCTCTCGAAACGAGGAGGTAAGTTGTGCGCATCAGTTGCATGCAAACAAATAAGTAGCTTTTGTCAGCAAAATGTTGAAAATAGTTGGAAATCATCAAGATATAAAACATGATTTCTTGTAGCTTAATAAAAACATTATGGTTACCCACCAATTGCTAAGTGTAATCAACTTTTAGTTGAACCAACATTAAGATATTTTTTTTTTGTTCATCAAAAAAAAAACAGTAAGATTTTAATTTTTATCATGTAACTTAATTATCTAATTGCAATTTACCAGCAATGAGATTTTATCATGTAACAAACAATGATATAACCACCGATTAATCATCATAGATAACAAAATTTACAGAAAAGATCATCAAATAATTGAGTTTATTTAGGTAGTTGAATTAAGATTAATACCGTATAATTTTAGGAATCGATTTAGGTTTTGATTTTGGGAAAATAAGACTTTCATTTTTTTTCCAAAAATTTCAAGCTTGTACTTTCTTAAACTAATTTCATCGGGTTATTCTCATTAATCTCATCGGAGTATTAAAAAAGGGTACATAGGTAATTGCATCTCATTTTATTAGTTGTTTTTACGGAAATATGTTCAGGTATAAATTACGAAATAATTACAATAAGAAGGTATAAGTGTTGAAATAAAGTTATCTGAGGTATAAAATTTGAAAAAGGGTATTATTGGAGGTATAAACTATCAATTTTCCCTAATTCATAAAACCATTAAGAATCAATGAAGAATTCCTAAATTTGGGTGATTTTAGGTAGAAAATGGTGTTTAGGGATAGAATATGGATACCCGGTTCGGGCAGTTCGACTCTCCTCAGGTTTCGGACACGAGTCGAAGGCAGACCTGCAAAGTGAACTCCGACCCAGGGGATTTCCCCGGGGCGGAGCCTCCGACGCCCAAGTCAATAAAATAAGTGTATGTATGTATGAATGTATGTATTTACTCCCATAAATGAGGGTAATGGAGGGAGTAGTAAGATTAGCCCGCTTCTTTCTCTCTACCAAATGAAGTATTTGTTGATGTCATCAGAGGTCTTCTCTGAGTCGACTAGTGGTGACTCGTTAGGACGGTCATCCGACACGAGGATCCAGCCGACACGAGCGTGTGGTCGACGCGGGGTCCAACCTACGTGGAGTCCGGCCGACACGGGGTCAGGTCGATCCGGGGTCCGCCCTACGCGGGGTCTGACCGACACGGGATTCGGCGCCTAAGTACGGCCCATACGCCTAGGGGTCGAATACGTCTAGGGGATCAGCCTATATGTATATCTCAGTCAGCCTGTATGTTTAGTGGATTTATCTCCCATCAATTTGCCCTCAGCAGAGTAAAATACTAGTGTCCAGGTCTGGTGCCAAGTGTGGCCGACCAATGAGATGAATAGCGTATCGGTCCTTACTTTGAGTATTATCAAGTGTTTAGCCTTATAAATCTGGTAAGAACTGATGTAGCTTTTTACCCGGCTTTGGATGATCAATAAATGAGAATTGTTTTTTGATTTGCTCAAATAAAGGGCTCGATCTTGTGCGAGATGGTAGCCGAAAGATACATGATGAATTACCTCTTTTCGGATGCGGTCGCCTGGGTCGTTACGGTCTCGCTCGAAAGATGGTAATACCTGGAGAGACGTAACCCTTGCCTGATGAATAATATGATATGCCGTGGCGGGAACGACTGATATAACTCGGAGGGACGTAACCATACCCGGTAAATAATAACAGAAACAAGCCAAAGAAAGGTCACACCTTTACTCTTGACAATAACACTACGAGGGACGTCACCCATGCCCAGTAAATAATAGATGAGCCCTTAGAAGCGGCAAACCACGATTAATAAAACTCGGAGGGATGTAACCCATGCCCGGTGCATGCCTCTGCTCTTTGTGTGTTAAGACACGCCAGAGGTCTCAGAGGCCGATGCCCCTGCGTTTGGCGTATGAGGTTGTTGGACGGCTGATGAACACATTTTATATCTAATTTTATCGTCCCCCGATGACCATTTTAGAGCCTTTCTTTCTCTCAATTATACATTTACTATCGATTTTTATTAGAAAGTCGATACTTCCGTTTATTGTGCTATCTTGCAGGTTAGGAACACTTTTGGATGCATTTAAGGAATAAATAACCTGAATAGCCGAGACGAGAACAGGAGTCGAGGAAGGAATCGAGAAGCTCGACTATAAGAAGAATGTACTGGCTAGTTTCAGGCATGCCACTTGATCGAGTTAATCGAGTGCCTCTCATATGCTACCAACTGGACCGCATTTAAAGATTGGGCCCGATTTCTATTTCCAGGCCTAAAACAACGAAGAAACTAATTTAATAGTCCACTTGATCGAGTCACCATCAGTTGGACTCGATCGAGTCGCCTATCTGGACCGCACGCTTCGCTCCTCTATTTTGACGGAAATTGGGCCACCTACTTTGAGCCTAAGTGATTGACATGAACTGTTTTAATCAGTTTTTCTGATTGTAACATACACCTTTTCATTATCTAACTTTATTCTTAGTTTTAGAAATTCATTAGAAAACCTAATAGCTAGTTTTACATTCTTCGTTTTTGGAATTTTGCACACACTTTCTAGCACCGAGTTCTTCGGTATTGATCTTTTAATCTTAGTTTTAATTTTATTCTTTTGCATCTCATTGTTTGTTTCGTTGTTTCTATTAGTTATCACTCTCATAGTTTAATTTTATTTATTGTTTAGTAGCATAGATTCATCCTCGTTCGTCGGAATTCATTCGTATCGTTTTCATCATGTTTAATTGTGTAGATATACTCGGATTTCTACCTAGTGGCTACTGGAGCGTCCGACAAACATCCGATGTTGATTGGACTGTAACGCGACATGATTTTACGATGTTTCAGATGATTTTTCTATAGAACGGATTAAATAAGTACTCAGAAAAATTAATTCTACATTTAGACGGTCTTAGTCGAGTCGTTCCGATCGCGCCAACACTATTTAGAGTCAATTTCGATTTCGGGGTTTCGAATCGGTCCCCAAATGCAAAGCCAAAGCCGAGCCATCATGTCAAACAGAAGTCGAACCTTGAAACCTGAGTCGAACCGCAGGCAAGCCCATGCGCGCGACTCTAGGTTCCTTGTAGACAACACCGCAGACAACGTGCTACTCTTCTTCATGGACGGGTACGCCGGAAACAACCATATAAAATTGGCCGAAGGGACTTTATGCTGAAATGGAGACGACGAAAGGTCTTTACCGTTCGGGGCACGCGCACTCAATGGGTATCTCTTTCTTATAGCGAAGGGTGAATTTGCAAGGATCCTGCGGAACAAGAGAAGCTAAGAGGTGCGGAACCGTTATAACTTAAAAGTAAGGATGTCTTTCAGACCAGCATAGTCAAGCGTTCGGCCGAAGACAGCGGAACTGGTTCGAGTACTGTCAGTTCATTGAAGCGGGTCAAAACAGGCGAGACCCATACTAAAGACACAAACATGGAATGTGTGTGGGATCAGCTGGGTACACGAATGGCTAGGCAGGTGCCTGTTTGCATTCAAGAGCCTCGAGATGAGAGACCAAAGAAGGCGCACCCGGAGGGTAAAGTAAAAGAAAAGGTGGACGAGTAGGGCCCAACTGTTTAACATTATGTGTTATTACGTGATATTGTGTGGCGTATTAGTACTAGTTTTTGTGGTGTTCGCTTTTTGTTTATTTTTTTCTATGCTACTTTTCTTTCAATGTACCCTGACAAGGGATATGGATTTAAGGGTCTCGATAAAGGCTCGATTTTGCTTGACTTGATTATAATGAGAAGCATATTTTTTTATTTTTGACTCGCAACTCTATTCTTCATTTTGTCCGGAGCACCCTTTCGGCTTTTCACTCCTTCCTCGGCTCACTATTTTTATTTTTAATTTTTTGGCGGCTCGCAACTCGATTCTTCATTTTGCCCGGAGCGTCCTTTCGAGTTTTCCCTTCGTCCTCGGCTGCCATTTGTGCTTCTTTTTTTAGTGTGCTTCGTCATTTTGATCACTTTATTTGTCCGGATGTATGAGGGATCCCGACTTTTCACGATTCGACCGTAGCCGATTTTATTGTTTTGGTTGCACCCCGGAAGGGGTTACCTACGTATCTGCCGTGAAGCAGAATCAAACCATGATCATAGTTCGGATAGTGCAAGTGATTTTGATGCTTTAAGACTTGTCATGTCAATTATCGATTTAGGATAGTAGGGTGCGTTTGCTAGGGTAGTAATCTAAGGGTAGTATCGCTTGAGTTGATCCATGTTAGTAGGTGTTGAGAACTCTTGTCTGTCCAAGTCGGCAATGTAGACACCTAGATTTGGACCTGGTGGTTACAGGAGTGCCCGACAAACACCCGATGACGATCAGACTGCAACGCGACGCGAGATTACGATGCTTTAGATATTTTTTCTATAGAACGGATCAAATTATTACTCAGAAAAATTAATTTAACATCAAGACAGCCTTAGTCGTGTCATTACGGTCGGATCGACACTAATTAGAGTCAATTCCGACACCGGGACCTCGAATCGGTCCCGAAATACGCAAAGTCAAACCCGAGTCAACATGTCGGGCCGAGTAAACCTCGGTATGCACACCCGAAGCCCATTCGGTGCAGCGACGCGCTAAGGTTAGGAGGCGGCTTAATCCCCAAGTAAATGTTTTATACGCATCTTCTCCGTTTTGGAAAGTTTCGAATTCGGATCTTTAAAATTTCAATCGCCTCACACCAGACTTCCCTAAACTGAACTGCCTCACACCAGGCATCTGAGTTCTGAGTCGCTGTACACCAGGCGTCTGAGTAGTCGATTTGAACTACGCGAGCAACTATAAATACCCCCCTCATTTCGTTCATTAGACACAACTCATTCTTCTCTTCTCCCTCTTACTCTTTACGAGTTTCCTCTAACTTAGGTTCACACTCCGACCCTAAGTAACGATCCACTCGATCGTTGTCCCGATAAGCGAATCGACGCTACCCCTCACCTTCGAGCACCCCACTCGATCCTGAGGAGCCTGCGTTCGACTAGCTAACCCCGAGTCTAGCAGCGGAGCTCTGCCGGATTAACCACAGAACCAGCCGTAGTAAACAGAACTCTATCGAAATCACAACAAGGCAAGCTAGGAGGATCCGCCCTCGAAGTCGAATCATCACTAGGTTGTCATCTAAACAAAACTTTACATTTATGTACTTTTTATTATGCACTAAGATAATATCAAACGTGGACACTAGGTCCATGGCACGTTATAAACATACACAACGTCCCAACTTCAACCATAAACACTAAAACACCCTAAATAGACCCGAGTAGTTCTGAGATTCGTTCTCAACCATCTACGCATTGTGTCTCGTTTAGCGTATACTCTGAGGGTGCAACTCCTCACTATGTGATTTACTTACATTCACATTTACCGCTTTCGTATGATTTATTACTTTTATGACCTTATAAACGCATGCTAAATCACCTAACACAAGATTCAAAACGTAAAGAAGCTAAAACTGAACAAAGCGATGGTCGGGTTTCTTATTAGTCCCGGTGCTCACCATACACGGTTCGACGCATCCCTATTAATACCGAGCCAACACATCTTAAGCAAAATATCAGGTAAGGTATACAACGAGAATGATTAATATCCGTATTATCACATTAAATCTGACTTGCTAATACGTATAATATTTAGTACCCTCTACTCTCCTACGTGCATCTTTTCATGGCCTGCTTGTCACGTGAAATCGCATGCAATGAATGTAAACGCAATTACTTCGACGACGATAAGCTTACTTGTCCTTAAACAACCGACATAGCAAAGACATAGGGCTAAAACAATGGATGTTACAGTACTTCTGCCACAACAAATGAACAAAGTTATCAACCCACCGATTAATTACTAGAGGCCGTTCCTATTGTATGTCAAATTTGGACCGTTTTTAAGACCCGTTATTCCTCCATTTTGCGAGACTAGAGTGCGATTATCGCCGTATTTTGAGTAAGTCTCGCATTAGTGTCTCTCTTTTGCATTTTACGTGTTTTTTTGTAGTTTTCTGTCTATTTTGATAGGATTTTTAACCAAAAACGTGTCCGAGCTTCTATGAGCATGAAAGAGAAGGATACAGTCCAAAGAGCAAAGCACACGACCGAAAGTTCAAGTAATCCAATCGACCGATAAAGAAAGAGATCAGAAAAGAGGTAGAAAAACCATCGGGTGAAGTTTCACCCGTTGGGATATCACCGGGCGAAATTTCGCCCGACGATATTTTCCACCTCCCCAAATATTTTCGTGAACACTCACCACCGGGCAAAATTTTTGCCCACCGGGTGAAATTTCGCCCGACGGTAAGGAGCGCCAAAATTGCAAACTGGGAAGAGTTTCATCGGGTGAAGTTTCACCCGGCGGTGTTAGCTCGTGGATGCCAATTAATCACAGGGTGAAGTTTTGCCATGAGAAGATGCATAGGGTGAAGGTCTAATTAAAGGAAGGAAGATTGGATTTGGGCCTTAAGTTGTGTGACCCATTAAGGGTTTAGTATATATAGTGACCTTAGGTTTTCATTTCATTTTGTGCCTTAAATGTGCCTCCTTAGGTTAGGGTAGTTTTAGTAGATCTCCATTAGTTTAGTAGATCTCCATAGTAGTAGTAGTAGTAGTTTACATAGAAAAACTCCATAGATTTAGAAAGCTTTCTTAGTTTAGATTAAAATCTACTCTATATTTCTATATCAAGCTTCCATTTTTGTTGAAGATTGGATTTTATTTTGAAGATTTAAGGATTTTGCAAGGATTTGGTGACAAGATCTTTGTATTAGTTCTTGAAGCTTCATATTTATGTTTATCTCCATCTTCTTCCTTTGAGTTTTCCTCCATTGTTGGTAGTTTCTTTCTTCTCCCTTTCTCCATTAATTAGTTGTATTTTTAATTTTTTGTTAATCCATTGTTTGTCTTGTCATCTTTATGTTTGTGTTGTTTAAATCTCATTGTTAGTAACTCCTTGTTTTTCTCTCTCCTTTGTTTGTTTCCATCATTTTTATCTCTAGCATTTGTCTCCTTTGTTTTGCCTTGTTGTTTATTTTCTTCCTTTATTGTTGTTTTGTTAGTGTAGTTTCCTTTATGGTTATAGATTAATTATCTTTCCTCTAGTTTAAGCATGTTTAGTTGTTCACAAGCTCACTGCTGAAATCATGGCACGCACTAACCGGCCCGCCAAGGACTTTCACACAACGGATCGGTCTGGCGATAGTAGAGGGGAAGACACCAGGAAGCCTGCTCCTAGGATCTTCCGAAGGCCAAAAAACCTCGGTTTTACTGACAATAAGATGAAGTCCCGATCCAGGACCATCATCCATAATTAGCTCCAAAATCTTACCTACAATCAAGGTATCCCCGACGATGGTGCCATCATCCAAGTACCAAGCCAGCAACCTTAAATCAAAAGAGTCCCGGATCTTACAAACCAAGGGATGTAACACCAACGAAAAAAGAAGAGGCCCCAAAGGATCACCCTGCTGGACCCCCTGACAAGACCACAGGCTTTGCTTATCCTAATATAACCGAGCAGGACTAGAATAACAAATTCCACCCACTGGGAGAGAACAGGGCAGTGAGAACGAACCTCTCGTAACATGATCTTCAGATCGACCATGTTAAAGACATTCTGAAAGTCCACCAACAGCATGAAGAGACCCACCTTATCACCCTGTTCCTCAACAAGCCGGTTCAAGGCATGCAAGATAGCCTAACCCCCACCAGATAACCCAACTCCAAACTGGAGACCAGAAAAATAGCCACCCAGCGACGGACCAGTCAGGAAAGCACCAACCTTAGAGACAAGCCATCTCCAAATCGTACCAATAGCAAAAGACGGATGCCGCCGCCTAGCTTAACAGGCGGGGTGAGCAGAGCACTAGAAATGTACTCCCCAAGGACTTGCAGGCAACTGCCCTCGAGAAAGAGAATAACTACCCGAGTAACAGATTCGATCAAATCGTCCGAAACAGCAACTGCGGCCCCACTCAAACAATCCAAAAGGTGCTAGGCACGAAAACCATCCCTCCCACAGGAATTGTCCCGCGGAAAACCTAGAATCATATCCAGAACCACAGACGCGGATGGGGTGAGGGAATGGTGATTACCAGGCAAAGGAAGCAAAGCGAGAGAAGGGACGACATGGTGTTTATCCTTCAAAGCCAGAAGAGTAGCATCAGTGTAAGGAGCAACGCCAGAAGAAGAAAGCACTCGAACAGCAGCAGTGTAATGCCTGTCAGAAATCTTTTCTCCGAAACTACCTAATGTTGAGCTCACTCAAGTTAAGGTCCTTATTCACACTAAAAGAAGGAGCGACCTCAGCCAAAGTATCATACAGAAGCAGAAAACGACCACCCGGTTCACCCCAACAACGAATGGCACTAGAAATACCCTCCTCTTGGCGCTGCCCTTTTTGACCCTTTTTAACGGATCGACACTTAAGGTTACTCCTAGGGGAGAAAAACTGAAGTATGCAAAGAGGTAACACAAGCAAGGTGACCTAACTAGAAAGATAACGAGGAGAGCCAGCCACATCATCAAGGGCCCGCCTAAAAACTCGAGAAAACCCTAAACGACATTTAGTATGGATGGATTTAACAGTACGTAATCCCTTAGCCAACAAGCGATCAAGAGAAGTCATGTTAAACCCAACAGTTGGGGGACCAACAACACCACTAGACGACGAAACAGCAGGGGCAGATGGTCGGGGGAAGCCAAAAAGCACAAAGCGTATGACACCATCACTACAATTAGGGGCCTCAATAACAAACCCCCCCCCCCCCCTCCCTCATGCCAACACCTAACACTATGAGTATGAGTTTTAAAGCAAATCCCGCACAACTAAATACCCATGCGCCGAAAAGTAGCCTTAGTGGCCAAGAAAACAGGTAAAGAAGTGAGAGACTGACGTGTGATTACCTGAGCATCCCCCGAAGAACAATGATAACTGTGAAGGTGAGTGATCAAAGAGGCTTTATCAAGCCCTTTACCCCTACCATCCTTGCACCCACAAAGACCAACAAAAGGGCAATGGAACCGAACAAGGCCGAGCATGACAAGGCGCAAGTAGATCGACACGTCGAAGCACACCAAAAGAAAAAAAGAACCACAACAAAGAGAAACAGCCACCCACGAAAAAAAGGGAGCTGAACAAACAAAACCGTTAAAAGAAGGCTACCACGTGAGGTCGAAAATGGCCGACAACCCACAGCACCGGAGCAAGCAGGCATCGGAACCAGTCACACGTAGAAGACAACCCAGGAACATTGGGAAAGCGGAAAAGAAAGCAAAAAGGGACGTAAATGAAAACAACCAGCAGAAACCGACGGAAGCCAAAGGTGACACACCGGCGATGGGAAGCGGGCGAGCAGTGATGCCCCAGCGATGGGAATCCGGCACGCAGAGCGCGTGCATGACCGACGCAGTCTGTAGACACCCAGATTTTGACCTGGTGGCTGCAGGAGTGCACGACGAACACCCGATGACAATCGTACTGCAACGCGACGCAAGATTACGATATTTTAGATGGTTTTTCTATAGAACGGATCAAATAATTAATCAGAAAAGTTAATTCAACATCAAAATGATCTTAGTCGTGTCATTACGGTCGCGTCGACACTAATTAGAGTCAATTTCGACACCGGGGCTCCGAATCGGTCCCGAAACACATAAAGTCAAACCCAAGTCAGCACGTCAGGCCGAGCGAACCTCGAGACACGCTCCCGAAGCCCACTCGGCGCTCAACGTGCTAGGGCAAACAAGGAGTCTTAATCCCCAAGTAAGACCAATATACGCGTCTTCTCCATTTTGGAAAGTTTCAAAATCGGATCTTCAAAAGTCGGATGGCCCCATACCAGGCAACCGAGTTCCCCAACGCAAGACATCAGGCGCCTCAGCCTTGGTGCGCAAGACTCCATGCGCTCGAATAGTCGATTTGAACTACGTGAGCAGCTATAAATACCCCCCTCATTCCGCTTATTCGACCACACCTCAACTTCAATTCTCTTCCTCTCTTACTCTTTACGAGCTTCTCTTTAAATTTGGTCGCACTCTGACTCTAAGGACCAACCAATCAATCGTTTGTCCCGATTCGCGAATCAACACTACTCCTCATAGTCTTTCGAGTTCCTGACTCGATTTGAACGAAAAGGGGCACATGTGTCTGACTAGCCACCCATAAGCACCGAGGCAAAGCTCTGCCGGATTTAATGTAGAAAGCTAGGAGGATCCGCCTCGAGGTCGTATCATCACTAGGTTGTCATCTAAACAACAGTTTACATTCCGTATCTTTATTTATGCACTTCGATAACATCGAGATCGACTAGTATGGACACTAGGTCCATGACACGTTATAAACGTACGTAATGTCCCCAACTTCAACCATAAACACTAAAACACCCTAACTAAACCCGGGTAGTTTCGAGATCCTTTCTCAATCACCTACGCATTGTGTCTCGTTTAATGTACATTCCGAGGGCGCAACTCCTCACTACGTGATTTACTTACATTTCCCATTTACCGCTTTCGTATGATTTACCGCTTTTATGACCATACAATCGCATGCTAAATCACCTAATACGAAATTCAAAATGTAAACAAACTAAAACTGAACAAAGTGGTGGTCGGGGTCCATATTAATCCTGATGCTCATCCTTCACATGTGGTTCGATGCATCTCTATTAATACCAAACCGACACACCTTAAGCAGAATACCAGGTAAGGTATACCATGAGAATGACTAATATCCGTATTATCACCTTAAAACCGATTTGCTAATACGTATAATACTTAGTACTCTCTAATCTCCTACGTGCATCTTTTCATGGCATGCCTGTCACGTGAAATGGCATGCAAAGAATGTAAACACAACTACTCCGACAATAAGCTTACTTGTCCTTAAACAACCGACATAACAAAGACATAGGGTTAAAACAATGGATGTTACCGCATTTATGCCACAATTAAGGAACTAAATTATTAGCCCACCGATTGATTAGTAGAGGCGGCTATGTCCGGGGGGGATTGGGTGTTGATGTCTATCGAACATTGTCTTACCAATACGTACCTTCACCCCTTACTCAGAATCGATGGTTTCCGGATGTCCGAAACCATTGGCAATGAGGGTCATTCCAGACATGGAGTGCTTAAGGGTAAAAGTCTTTAGCTTTAAGTCCCCGTGCCACTCAACTTTGAGCCGGCTAATAAGGATCAAAGTTGACTTGAACGGTTTTCGAGTTCCCATAATTAACTCGGTGGTGACTCCACAAATTGGCAACGAATTTGGTTCACTAAAAAGGTCGTCTTACCAAACATATCGGCCTTTAAACATTTACAACCACGTTTCGATCGATTCTAACGGAAACACGGGTGTCCGCAATCGTCTAATACTACGTGAATCATCAACCAAATCGAGGTCCGACACATCACCACGTACGCGAGATCGGACCGGTCCCGGGACAGACAGGGCCGCGTTGGCGGCTGCCACAAAAATTGGAGGTCCGTGTGGGCGCGTGCGGGGAGCCAGGCGGTGCGGACTGGCATCCACACAGCCCTAAACGCACCCCCTACTACCGAAATGACACCGGCAACCAAACACTCTCCCTCACAAGAAATGACGCCGGCAACGTGAAGTCACCGGCGGTCGGCGAGGTGACGTCATGACGGCGTGGCAGCCACTAGTACGCAGCAAATTGAACCACTCACATAACGTACAGCGCACTAGTCCAAAAAACAAAATAAAATAAAAATAAAAATAATACCAATATCACCGGAGACGTGAGGTCACCGAAGATCAGCGACGGTGAGGCGACGTAGGGAGGCCGACGACGGCAGGAGTCGTGGCAGCCAAGCACCAACAATCGCCGTAATCGCACAAACCTGCTCCCCTAATCGCACCAGCCCTAATCGCATTGAATTTAATTTTCACTATTATTTTTATTTTTATTATTGTTGTTGTTGTTGTTATTATTCTTGTTGTTGTTCTTGTTGTTGTTGTTCTTATTGTTATTATTATTGTTATTATTATTGTTGTTGTTGTCGTCGTCATCATCATCATTATCATCATCACCATCATTATTATCACGATCATTATTATTATTATTGTCATTGTTGTTGTTATTATTATTATTATTATTATTATCATGATCATGATCATTATTATCACGATCATTATTATTACTATCATTGTTATTATTATTATTATTATCATGATCATTATTATCATTATTCTTATTATCATCGTTGTTGTTATCATCATCATTGTTGTTGTTGTCGTTGTTGTTGGTGGTGGTGATGTTGTTGTTGTTGTTGTTGTTATATTCATAAAAACGATAATTCATTGAAATGAAAAGACTTGATTTGATAGTGACGAGATCGGTGGTGCCGGTGGTGCCGGAGTGGTGGGTGAGTTGGGGTGGGTAAGGAAAACAAAATTCAAACCCTAAGGGGTTGGGGAATTGAAATTAGAGGATTATGGGGTTTGAGAGGGAATGCAAAGGGGAAACAGAATAGAAAAAAGTGAAAACAAACAACTACAAATGGAATGAAGGATGTTGATTCTCTTTCCCTTTCCCGTAACCCCTCAACAAAACGCCCCATTAAATTATCTAAGTAGACTTAAATTATACTCCCTCCATTCAAATCCAAATGGTTTGCTTCCCTATTGGACACTACTCACAACTCAAGAGAATCCGCTAGTATTCCCGACAATCTATAAGATAAAATATAGTCATGTTAAATTTTGTTTGATTCGTCTTTATGAGTAGATTAAGAATATCGAATTTTTGTATTTTTTTTTTTCGCCAGCTGATACAGAATTAAGAACTCTTGATACCCATTCGAGCTAGTACATGGGCATCAGTGTTACAGCTTCTAGACACATAAGAGACAGAAAAATAATGAAAAAAGGAGACAAGACGTTTAAAGTTCTCCAAGATCCTTCGAGCTGTAGGACTGGTAGAGGTCGCAACGACAATCATCAAAATAAGCTGTTGACAGTGAGAGTGAAGCGCAATATGTAAAAATCCCATCTTTAAAGCCCATTCAGTAACAGCAAGGATTGCCAGGGCTTCAGCTTGAATAAGAGAAGAAGCTGATGGCTTGCATTCATACGACGAACGACGTTGCCGGAGGTATCCCGTGCAAGCCATCCACCCGAGGCATGAAAATTATCCACCCGGGAAGCGTCGACATGAAGATTAACCTGTGAACAAAAGTTTTGCATATCAATAAGAAAAGGGGGTTTACCCTTTTTGACTCCGTAGTCATTCTTCTGTGAACTGCTAAGAGGATCGCAGACATTCTCCACAATCGAAGATCGGCCGAATTGAGTGCGCAGAAGAGCAGTAGCCAGTTTAGCATTTGGGCTTGTTTTCTGAAATTTAACCATGTTTCTCATAATCCATATAACCTAGAGAACATATTAATAAATGCTAGAACTCCATGAGAGCCTTGCTCATTAGAAATAACATAATTGAGCCAATTGATGAGCCAAATCTTAAAATCAATATGTGAGTTAACCCCAGCTCGAATACCTGGATGCAACCAAACCAGAGTCGATCAGAGAAATTACAATTTCTGAAGAGGTGTCCAAGGGTTTCCTTCACATTCGTCTGATTTCATAGGCAGCAGGTAGTGTCGACATTCAAAGAACGCCTATCGAATTCGGCTCCAATGGGAAGGGCATCATTAAGTATTTTCCAAAGAAAGGTTCTTAGCTTACCCGGTATTTTCAGAGTCCATATATAGCCTTTTACCACTGAATTTAAGTATCTTACCAGTTGGTATTTGATGTGCCACTTGAGGACAAAAGCTTGTATCAAAGGCTAATCTGTAACCACTCTTGGAATTGTATCCTCCCGAGGGGGTAGGAAACCAGTAGCAATAGTCCTCACATATCTCTCGGGGTAAGTGACAACAAAGGATTTGTTGTGTCCAAAACTCATCATGAAAGATTTGAATTTTATTAATATCCCAATTCCCACAAGAGTCAAGGAAGCCTTTAATGGAGGTGGGGTAATTGAGTCATTGTGCATCCTTTTTAACAATAGGCTTTTGCCCATTGACCCATCGAACCCTGCTAATATCAACCTTGGAAGGGTTACCCGGTAGCCATGCAAGACCGTTATTAATGAGGTCAAGCCCCCAACAAATACCCTTCCATCCCCAAGTGTTGCATTTATAATTAAGGGAGTTAATAGATCCATGCTGAAAGAAAGATAGAAGTATTTCGCAATCAAGATTTTACTCAAAAGAGAGGAAGGATGTTTAAGGATCTTCCAGCCAATCTTCCCAATAAGGGCTTGGTTAACACAATGAACATGCCTTAAACCGATGCCTCCTTCAGCTTTAGGAAGGGATAGGTAAAGTGTACTTTTCCAGTGAATGGTCTTGCATTTCCTAGTTCCCGCCCACAAAAAATGGGCAAATAGCTTGTGAATTCCATTCGCCACACTTACCGGTATTTTGAAAACCGATAGGAGATGAACAGAGAGTGAAGCAAGAACAGAGGAGATGAGAGTGAGCTTACCCGTAGGAGAGAGTAGAGTACCATTCCGGGAAGAGATATGCCGAACCACCATATCATAAATATTATTGAAGAAGGCCTTACACTTACAATTGACATCAAGCGGAACTCCCAAATAATTCCCCGGAGAAGCATGAAAGGATAACCTAAAGATTCTGCAGCAGGATTGAGCCAGAGCCAATGTAGTGTTTGGACTGAAGATGATGGATTATTTCCCAAAGTCGATCATCTGTCCTGAAGCCTCACAGTATTCCAGAAGCATATAATGTAAATTCTTAATGCTCGTGATATTCCCTTCGGTGAAAAAAAGAGCATTGTCAGCAAAAAGAAGATGCGAGATTGGGGGTGCATTCCGAGCAAGTTTGATACCACGTAGTGCCTCCATAGATTGGAGTTTTCTCAGATTAGAAGAGAGGACTTCCGTACAGAGGACAAAAAGGAAGAGGAATAGGGGGTCACCCTGCCTTAGTCCAAGATTAGGTATTATCCTAATTTTGGGTGCACCATTGATGA
Source organism: Agrostemma githago (assembly GCA_958450325.1). Taxonomy (NCBI): domain Eukaryota; kingdom Viridiplantae; phylum Streptophyta; class Magnoliopsida; order Caryophyllales; family Caryophyllaceae; genus Agrostemma; species Agrostemma githago. The sequence goes on along the minus strand of OY288250.1, from coordinate 13,097,059 downwards.
GCAGATCGTAGGTCACAAAGAAGATACAATTGAGGATGAGCTTGATAATTCTTCGTGGAAAGCTCATAGCCTCAAGCATGAGTCACACGAAATTCCAATTAATATGATCAAAAGCTTTACGAAGTCAATTTTAAGAGCAATTTTGCTTTTACGACTCGACGTGTTGCATGCTTTGAGATGGTGCATGACTTCATGAGCAATCAGAATATTATCATTAATTGATCGACCCGACACGAAAGCATTTTGAAAATATCCAACCAGCTTTCCAATAACTCTCTTGATTCTATTAGCAATGAATTTCGTAGTAATTCTCATAACCACTTTGCAAAGACTAATGGGTCGTAATTGGTCCGCACATTCAAGGCTGGTCACCTTTGGGATGAGAGCAACAAAGGTTCTGTTCATTTCTTTTAGGACCATACCAGAGTTAACGTGGAGCAGACAGCCTTAGTGAGATCATCTTTGACGATAGACCAATACTTCTGGAAGAAGAGAGCAGGAAACCCGTCGGACCTGGAGATTTCATACCACCTAACTGAAAAACAGCCGCACGGACTTCCTTAGTTGAGAAAGGTTTACCCAGGTGATCATGGTCCGTCCTATCAAGCCTCGTAACACAATCAAACATGTAATTATAGTGTGTTTTGTAGTGATCATAAGTGAGAGCAGAGGCATCATCATTGGGCCATTTTGATAGATTTTCAGGAAGTGGGTTTTAATAATGTTGTAGACATCATTAGGGTTTGTACACCAAATTCCATTCTCATCTTTGAGACCAGTAATAAAATTCCTCGCAGTACGGCCTTTAACACAGTTAAAAAAGAATTGGGAACAGGTGCCACCATCTGTGGCCCATTTAAGTTTTGCACGCTGCTTCCAAAAGGTAGTCATAGTAGTAGCAAATTCCTTGAGATTAGCATGGGCCTCATCATATTTTTCTTCTGTTTCTCCAGAGAGAATGGAGTCAATTCCATCCTTGAGTTTATCATCAAAATCGGTCCATATTTTATTCCAAGTTTCCCGTTTATTAAGAGCCCATTTTTTAACAGATGCTCGAATGCGTCCAAGTTTACGCATGAAGCGGAAGGCCGGTGAACCGATATCCTTCTGATGAGAATTCCAGTCTTTCTGGATTAGAGATTTACATTCCTCGTAATCAAGGCACCAAGCCTCAATTTTGTATGGCTTGCCATTGCGATCACGAACTAGGTTAAGATTAAGCTCAATCATTGCATGGTCTGAAAGTTGGATCGGAAAATGTGTAATCCCAGTGTTAGGATAAAGTCCTAACCATTTTGCTGAGGCATAAGCCTTATCAAGTCTTTCATAGACCCGTTTCCTTCCCTTACGATTGTTGTACCAAGTGAATTGTTGTCCTTTGAAGGAGACATCCGAGAGTTGGTGATCAATTTTCCATTGAATAAAGTCATCTAAGCCCTTAATATACCCAGTTTTATAACTTTGCTTGTCTTCAATATAATCAACCTGATTGAAGTCACCGATTAAAATAAAAGAGGAATCAAAGGAGTCAAGCCAAGTTCCGAGATGATCCCAGACCGCTTGTGGTTTTTCTACTTTCGGATGACCATAAACACAACACAAATACCAAGCCGAGCCACCCAACGTGACTTTTAATATGATAAAATGAGGATTGGAGTACATATAATCAAAATCAGTTGTGGGTTTCCATCCGAACCAAAGACCTCCACTATGCCCGACCGTATCGACACAAACCCCAAAAGGGTAACCTAAAGACCGACCCTTATTAGAAGCTAATTTGACATTACATTTGGTTTCCATCATGAAAAGGAAGTCATACTTATTATTATTACCTACTACCGCTCTTAGTTTCCCATTGCAGGGGCGAGCGGATAATTCATTCCCCTACAATTCCAAAAAAGGCCAATCATGACGCCTTTGGAGGTTGTTTTGGATCAACCTCCCCAACCTCATTAATCTCATCGCAACTGTCAGAACAATCGTCCTCGATATCAAGTTGAAGATCAGCCACATTCATACGAAACCCGGAGGATGTAGCAGGAGCATTCGGCTTTGTTTTCTTAAAATCGTCATGGGTGAGCTCTGAAATATATTCCACAGCATCTTGGGCAGAGTTAAGAGCACTAGAAGGTACTGAAGCCATTGAAGGGTCAGAGATGGCTTTACGCTTCTTGTATGGTACACGAGCAGAATCAGCCCATCGTGAGTAGTCGGTAGTAGCAGAAAGAGACTCACCACCTAAAAGAATGGGTTCAGATGGGATAGTCATTAAAGGGGAGGAGAGAGTAATAAATATTGACGATATAAAACGTGTCTCGGCAAGTGAGAAAAACCAAACGTACCATTTGGATTTGAAAGGAGAGAGTAACAGATTGAATTTACTATAACACAATCTTTTTTGTCCATCGCTTTAATTATATTTATAAAAACCATCAGTGCAAAATTTACACAGGTCAAAACTGGTAAGATACAAAATTTCTCCAGAGTTCACAAGTCAACTTAGTTTTAAAGAGGAAACCCCAATTAAAAATAATACTCCGTACTAAAAAGAATCATAGCCTACTCCAAAAACACATGCGAAAATAAGACGACCCCCAACCCCCATTGGGGGAGGGGAGAGAGAGACCTAATTACAATTCTATATATGCACCAACACTTCGGTTGAGTGAGTGTATGCTGTTGACACACAATATCTTTGGACACAACACTTCACAATGGGCTGAGTATGTGCACTTTTTCTTCCCCAAATAACTGTGTCCAACATGTATTTGCATGCGTCCGACATTTGTAGACAAAGTGTGAGTAACATAATACTATAAGATACGGAAAGAGGCAAAGGGGAATGCATTAGCTTTGACGTGAGTAGTTTTAACAAGTCTAGGGCAAATTTTGCCGGCACTGTAATAGCTGCGTCCTCAGACTGCACTCTTTTACCTGTTGAGGATAAAGAACGTAAGAAAAAGCAGGCAAAAATAAAAGTGACTGGTAAAATGATTAGGGTAGCTTCTTAATGCATCATGAAGCCTAATGAAAAGCCAATATATTCCAAAAAGGTTCTAAAAATATCTCATGAACAACAGTGGAACTTGCCATAGTTCTTTAAGAAAAAAGAGAATGTCACCCTTCTTTTTGCTGTCTCATCCATGTTATGATATTCTAACCACTCGACAGAGGTAAAGTAACGTTACACACGTTATGAAAAGCCACACTCAAAGGATAACGGTTGTGACTAGCTTTGAGTAGGTCCTACTCTAATGGGATGTTGTTCTCACTTCTTAGTTAGATAGGGGTAACTGGAAAGATAAGAGGATCAGTCAAGAAACGGTTGTAGAACCCTGATTCTCACTTTCGATGGAAACTATGAGTTTCGCATGAGATCAAAGCTAAGCTTATATCTTTAGAGCAACATACAGGGATTCAGTTGATTAAAATCAAGCTCGAGAACTCCCAGTGCAGCTTCCAAAAAACTTCTGTCGTCGTGAGTTACAACTTACAACAGTGAGCTTCGATCGTGAAGAAAGCTAGGAGTTTAAGCAAGCCCCAAATGGCTTTGTTTGAATATAGAGATTTGAAGGGGAAAAGAGGGAAACGGGAGCAAAGGAGTGTGAAAATCCCTTGCTCATGTTGGGGGAGGAATTTGCAGGGATCGTCAGAGGCAAATCCTCACTCCCTTTCCCTCATACTTGGTATGGAAATTCCAAGTGTGCAAGCCACGGCATAATCTCACTACGCATAGGTACCCAGTCAATCGATAATATAATGGACCTCTTGGAGATAAGACCCTTGTACTAGACAATTGAGGAAACATTCTGGAATCTGATCATCAAATAACGGCTATGAACTATGAAGATCCTCCACTTCAGTTTTGTAGAGCCGTATTATTACTAATATGCAACTTTTTTCTAGTGATGTTGGATTTTTGGAATTTCAAATGCAACCAAAGACTCACTATTGCCTATTGGCTGGCTAGCAATCAAAGAGTCACTACTAGCTAGTGGCTACACTTCTTTTTATCGAGCAGTTTACCACTCATTTCAACACAACTATCACCATGGACTATGCAGAAACAGCCTATGAACAGCCCCGAGCTGTCAAAACTTGACCCGACCCGACCCGCCTAGAAACTGACCCGATAGATACTGTAAATTTGATAACCGAAACCGGCCAGACCCAACCCAAAGGCAAACTGATAACCAACAGGTACACGAAATGTTATGAAAGGAAACCCATTTGACCCTGCCCAAAGGCTAACTGATTAACCAACCAATAGAAGCCGGCCAATCACATGATCCATTGTTTGAATATCCACTATCCAAAATTGGAAAATGAACAAACCAAGCAATGACCCCTACCGAGCTCAGCTTATCTACACAATTCATTGCTTGATCCAGCTCGATCCAACTTTATATATTGTCAGACCCACTCGGACAATACAGCTAAGTTGACCAATTAATGATCCAGAATTGAACCAAGCTCTGCCCGTTTTGATCCGAAATAACGAACCTGGCTCATTGAATGACCCGGCCCGTTACAATGTTTGACCAGAGTGACATGACCTGTAAGTGACCCAACATGAACCAGACTTGACCCAGGTAAATAGTTTGACCCGACAAACCGAAACCCGAGATGACCCGACCAGCATTGACCTTGCTCATAATTGACCCAATTGACACCTTTGAGAGCTCTTAACACGCTAGGGTACTGAGTTGGACTTTTGGCAGCAATGTCAACAACACAGAATTTGTGACAGTCAAAGGAAGCTGTTAATGACAGAGTAATAAATATTTCTGCTGCATGGCTCACCTGCATGGCTGCTGACGAAGACAGTAAAGTGTCACATTGGTTTATCAAGGCTCTTTCATGTCCAGCTAATTCAGCGAGTTCAGAAATCAAGCCATTCATTCTTTCAGCCTACATTTTATGAGAAAGATGTGATTAACCCAAGCACCTTGTGGTATAACTTTGAAGGCCTCAAAAGTGACTATAGAAACAGATACAATATACATTTGTACCATCCGTTAATAAAATGGACAAAGCTCTTACCCATGCTTTTCCTTTACCAAAATTTCTAGAATTGTGATAAAGGATCCACTTATGATTAAATGGATTATTTCAGGACCATTCAACTTGGAAAGATTTGGTAAACTCTCTCATTTGTTGAAAAAGAGAAATTAAAAACAGCTCAGTAGATGTATATTTCAGTATTTAACACATGCATTGCAATTATGATTAAGGACCAATTAAATTATTTCTCTTCTTCAGAAATATAGTAGGATCGTACCACACAAAGATAACAAAAAGAAGAATCGTTAAATTAAGGACCACATGCCACAATAATTAAGTTTAATATCCACAAAAGCTGCCAAAGAAAAGGAAATATCTCTAACTCAAGTAGGAAGAGGTAAACCAAGACATCAGAACTTCCAATACACATTTTCATGTTTAGTTCCAACGATTCAACAACTTGGGGACCTTTAATAAAATTGCATGTGGGGGTTCTTGTCTGAAAACAACATCACAGAAAACTGATGAAGAAAGTACAAATCAGACACAAATTTAGCATAATAGTGAGAGCTGAGCTTGCTAATACTTTCTACCATGATGTTACCTTCCACAATCTAAATTTTCATAGCTGTGGAGATTGCCTTATGTCAGCTTGTCCGCATTAATTTCCAGACAATAAATTTTCACTTCATAGCAGGATGTACAAATCTTCTTCAAATAATCAAAATTTTCAGACTGAACTACCGCACAGGCGCACACAGTGGACTCGAAAATTCTGAGGAAGGTATCTCACCTTTGGCAGTAAAGAACAGATGGAGGATCCCATCATCTGCATCACATCAGCTGCAGAACTGATCGCACTCTTCAAAGAATCTACATCGGCCTGCAAACGAAAAATATCATTGCCTGAATATGTTTGAAAGCAAAATTGCCAAATTTTCAACTTCTAGCAGATTCCATACTTTTGCACCTCCGGTGACTGGAAGCCGAAGAGTACTAGCTTCAAAATCTTCGATAGCTCCATTTAAGGAAGAAGAATGGTCTTTCTCAAGTATAGTCCAATCCTCGAGATAAGTCATCTAGAAGTTTAAACGAGATATAAGGAAATGGCAGTCAGTCCTATCCCATCAGCAAAAAAGCATAAAGCCAGTACTAAACCTTTAGTCCTAGTTTGATTTTAGAAGAAACTAGCATCAATTTCTGGTCAATTTACCTCTTCACAGTTCAAACTGCCAACTATCAGCAGTGGATAGTCTACATCCATCTTATGACCAAACTCCTGTTTTATTAGTCTGTGGAAACAGACTTTCTTATCATGCTTATTTTACAAACAATACCAGATATTAAATTCAAAAAAAAATACGATCCTTTCACAAATTTGATTGTAGGTACAACGTACAAGAGAAACTATAATTCTCACGTAGTAATGAGATTGAATCACGGGATATTGGGAGCACTGAACAAGTGGTAGCTAGTTGAATCCGATTTTAAATTTTGGATTTAGGGAAATATCTGCTAATACTTCTGACTTGTTTCTGAAAGCGTAGTGCATGGAGCATTTGTAAAGTTAACTCCACAAGGAAAGATATCCTCTTACATTTTTTGTTATGTTCAATTTGTCACCTTTCGGCAATGCATAGCATCTTATCCATACACATTTCACAACAGAATTGAATCTTAACTCTTGAAACTTTATATATCACAAAGAAATTGAACAGAATAATTTCAAGGAAACTTACTTGTTCTGTCAGCACCAAGTTGAGCCTGAGATCCAGATTAACACGTTGAAGCTCTATCCGTTTCCTCAACACAGAATCCCACAATTCTAAATTTGCTTCCCAGACATTATACATAATTTGCTGCATCATCAAATATAATGGAGTTATATCACCATCATGACACACATTAGACTTGTCATAAATAGAAAAGCCAATAACATCATACTCCCTATAAATTGCAGGGAGCAAAACAGGCGCAATTGAGTATGAGGGGAGATAGGTTACATATGCAACGAGCACGGGGGGAGATTGACTTGAATAGTTGAATCTTCAGTTTTTAAAGGCATGAGTCCAGATGACCAAGGCCCGTCCGTGGTGAACAGGCACAAGGCACGAGGTGAAGACGAGCCCTTCATGCACACCATTTCAGGGAACAAATATTTACTATCAAAATTATTCAGCTGAAACTTACATTCTTCCTCTCTTTCACAGTTAGAGACTTAAACCAAAAGTCAAATGATTCATTAAGCTAACAAAAAAACACGACACTATATTTTTACTTATTTCAAAAGAGTTTGCCTGAAGAATAAAGTTAGCAGATAAAGAGCAATTGAATTATTCACTACTCAAAATATAAAGGGGCAGACTAATACAGCACACATTTAAGGAAATAAATAAATAAGAGAAAATGATTACCTCTGTGGTAATATTCTGAATATAGGAAGCGGAATCAGCTCGAGCATTAGCGAATCGCCATTGCAATAGCCTATTATACAACAACCTCAAGTGATGAGCATCTTCAAGCTGGTTGATTTTCTTGCCTTTCTTAATATCTGACACAAAACTGAGTACAGAAGCTGGACTAGCAGCGGGTTGTCTAGTGGGGCTAGACGGCCTAATCCTGGAGGGGCTTGTCCCCCTAGACTGCACCGGAGTAGACGGTCTTGTCTTTGAGGGGCTAGGCGTCAGTGTCACATTCGACAAGTGGGTCCTACTTTTGGATCTGAGAGAACCACCACCACTTTTTTCTGACAGATCGTCTAATAATCTGACACGCAATCCTAATGCACTTATATGATCCTCAAATTCTGACCTTTGGGAAGAAGCATCACTTGATGTTTTCTGCAAATTCCTAGGAATTCCATCAAGTGACAGTCTCCTCAATGATTGAATTCCAACTCCAGCTTTATTATTATTATTATTACTATTATTATTAGAATCTTTCAGCAAATTCCTAGAAATTCCATCAAGTGACAATCTTCTCAATGAAGATGCTACATTACCACAATTATTATTATTGTTATTGTTCTTATTAGTAAGCACCTTCCCGGGTGCCGCGGCAGTACTAGGCCAACGATGTTGATCAATCAACCTGGTCTGCGCCCCCATATCAACCGGTTTGGAATTCTCGGAAAGGCGGCTCGTGGAGTTCTTGGCCTTCAAGGGGCTCCGTTTCCTCTCCGGAGTCGGGCTCCTCGTCCCACAACCCACATTCGACGAAGCAGGCTTCAACGTACGATCCGGCATTGAGCCAGCATTACCGCTGACAGCCTTCTCCTTCTTCACAACAGGAATTGAGATGCTATCAGATTGAAATGAGACACTGAGAGACCGCATTGTTGAAGGCCACAACACCTCCGGCAACTTACTCCCGTTGTTCTTTTTCGACGCGGTGTCCCCCACCGGCGTCGTCACCGCTGACGGCGATGGGGGCGTGGAGGGCCGTTTTCGTTCTGCCGAAAAGGCCCTCTTCGATGAACCCGATTGGCTAGCTCTTGGAAAACTGGGAGATGGGCTCCGCCGCGACACGGGTGTCGAAGACCGCCTTGCCGCCGCCGACATTCCATGGTTTCTTTCATCCGGAGTCAGTGGCCGCCGTGTGGTATCCACTTTTCTTGTTGATTCTTTCTGTAATTCTTGCAAAACTTCAAACACATCCATCCAAATTATCCAACATTGGTGAATTTTCTATCATCAATATGTAGTACTCCGTATATATATTTTTTTTGTTTATGTGTTGTTAACATTCCTTTGAGGAAATCGGGTAGTGTCATTAACTTATTATTGCAATATGATGGGATAATGTACAGGCTTTTATAAAAGAAGATGATCCTTTATATGAGGTGTGAAATCTGCAAATAATTCAGTAACACAGGGAAAAAAAAAAAAGGGAAAGAATAAAAGCAAGAAAGATTACATCTTTGTTTCTTTACAGAAGAAACAACCCAGATCTAAGTGATGATGAATTTGGGTATTAAATTAAATGAAGGGAACAGAACTCTTTGAAGATAGATAAATATATAAAGCTAAAAATCAGGGAGATGAATGGAAACCCAGAAAAAAGGATTCTGGCATTAATGGGAAATTGAAAATGATGAGAATGTACAACACCAACGGTCATCTACATTCAACAGAACAGGTAAGGGTACTCCCCAAAAAATGTAGGGACGCTGGATATTACTCCCTCCGATTCATTTGTTTCTTTACGTTTACTTTTTTGGCACTATTCATGGATGAAGAGAATCTCTATTATAACTTCTAGTGTATAACTTAAAACATAGTCAGGTAGATCTTGTTTTAATCGTCTTAATGAGTACATTAAAAATATCAAACTTTTATGTTTTTTATTAATGGGTAAATAACGATATAAACAAAACAAAACGTGCATCGGCAAGTATGATAAAGCAAACCTAAAGAATCAAATGAATCAGAGGAAGTAAGTCTTTTAACAAAAAAAAAATTTGCCGACAGTATAAATCCATCCTACAACAATAACACAAGGGTTATCCAATCCGGCAAGACCATCCCCATCCAAGGGGATGACCTAGGTTATGAAGGGTGAGTGTCATCCTAATTATGGATTAGCAAATGACCATGTATAAAATTAGCATATGAGTGTGCTTCGTCATTGAAATCACTCGTTAATCGGAGCTGTGAAGATTTCGATTTGCATATGAATCGAGTAATCGATTTTGGTTAGTTTTGATTGTACCATCGGAAGGGTTGCCTATGTATCCGTGTTTAGACGGGAATCAAACCATGCTCGTAGTTCATAAAATGTGAGTGATTTTGCTTTAGACTCGTTATGCCAATTATCGATGTGAGAGGTTTACAATCTATTGCATGGGTTTTCACCCTAGTTAAAGAACTAAGTTGAAGTGATCGGGTGTGACCCATGGAAGTGACAATTATCGAGATACCGCGTTTAGGTCAGGGCGACTGACTTAGATGGTTTTGGATTGTGGAGCTAGGTAATAAGTGGTTTCGATGGATCAAAATCTGGAGTGGAGTTTAGGCTATGGGGTTACGGTTTCGTGATGTGGTAGGAAAGGGGAAGCTGAGTAAAAATGACTCGGACTTCAATCGAGCGGGATAAATTATGTGGGATCTGATTTCCACATCTGGTCCTAATGGTTGAGATTATCCTATTGAGCTTGAACCTCAAAATTCTGGACTGTCTTCTAACAAGCGTCTCGGGAAGGTCTTAAGGATTGTAATGTAGGGAGGCTAATATTTGGGTGCTAGCTGACCGGTCTGTTCACTTTTACTTTTTTTTTCTTTTGTTTTTTGTTCGGGCTTTAATCGGGTGATTGGGTTTTGACTCCGACCTCTGAATTCACTACAAAAAAAAACGTCATTTGTGACGGCCCAATCCGTCGTAAAAGGAGTGAATTCCATCGCAAATACCCCTTTTGCGACTCCTTTGCGACGGAATGACATGGTCGCAATAAAGGGTAGCAAAAAACCAAATTCGTCGCAAAATCAATATTTGCAACGGAGTTGCAACGGATTTGCGACGGAATATGTAGTTGGTAAGTCAAGCGCGGTCAACGTATTTTGCTACGGATTTGCGACTGAATACAATTTGTTTGCAACGGATTTGCGACGGAAGTTACTAATTTAGCGACGGAATAGCGACCGCTTTGCAAGAGTCATGGTATCAGCTTCGCGACGGAATTTTGCTTTTGCGACGGAAAATCCGTTGCAATTCCGTTGCAAATATGCGGCACCTGCTCAGCCCCTGCCTATTTTTCCATCCCCATGCCAATTTGCTTTCAATCTTGTGATCCAGAAAATAACACAACGAACTCGACATTTTCATCCAAAATTCCAATTTCGGACTTTTTAAAAGCAATAATTATATATGAAGTTGTTCACATAACGTAAGTTCTTAAAATAAACCTAACATAAGTTGTGAAAATAGACATAACACAAATTGTTTCACATGGAACTAAAAAGAAACTTAGACTAAACTTAACCTAAGCATTATCATCGCTTGTACAATCATTGTCGTCGTCGTCACCTATTGTTGGACCTGGCTTGTCAGGGTTGCAATTAGGATCAACGTCAATCCCAAATCTTTGAGAGACTTGTCTCATAAAAGCCTCATAAGCTTTCATTTTTTGTGCTTGTTCTTCTTTCATTTTTTTTGTTGTTCTCTCAATTCGACATTTTCTGCTCTTAATTTTACATTAGAAGTCGTGAAGCTACCAGTGGAGGCTGTTGCTGGTTCATATAGGTGAATTGCGGCGGATCCTAAGCCATATATCCTTCCCTTCTTATCGAACCCGTTGTGAGTTTCAAAGAACAACTCATCATCGTCAACGAGTCCCTCTTGTTGAGACTCCTTTTCCTTTCGTTTTGTCGTGAGCAAATCCTACAAAACAAGAATGGTTAAATGTTATCCACAATACACTATAACAAATAGCAACTTTTTTTCAACTATATAACATTTTAAGTAGAACTAAATAACAAGTACTTAGAAACTAACACTTATCATCATTTTCGTAGCTCTCTTTGTCACCCAACCAACCTTTTATTGGATGTTTTTTGGATTTGTTGAATAAATGTCCTTATCATTGAACCTGAAACATAATAATTTCGAATGGTTTGTAAATATACTCTAACAATTCACAAGTAACTAATATAAAGAAGAAACTGAAACATAAAAGCTTACCACAAAGCGTGTTCTCGATCCTCTGGGTCGAGCCTTTTCGCATCGGGCAAGATTTCAATCTCAACATCCTCGTCGTACCTAGGGCTTGAGGAACTACAATTGCCTCTTCTTGGCATAACTTATGTAATTTCAAAAACTTTCAATTGGTTCCTCTCAAAAAAAAAAAAAAAAAAAAACTTTCAATTGGTTAGAAATTTTATATTTGAACATAAAATTTCTCCCCTCCCTTCAATTCTCTTACCTCCATCCCTTGATTTGAAAGTATAATTAAATAATTTCACTTCACTCATGATAATTTCAAGTAGTATTTTAATTTTAATCATTAGATGATAATTTTAATGAAATTTTATTCCCATGATAATCATTAAAATTACTACACTCCCTTCAATTAAGATAATTTTAATTTCATTTTATGAGATTAAAATTTCATTTTATGAGATTTCAATTATCATGAGTAATTTCAATTGAATTAAAATTTCAATTCTAATTTACGGACTTTGTTTTTTATTGCAAGCCTTGTGAGTAATATTTTTCAATATTCCCCCAACCTACATTGTTTTGAGGCAAGACTGTGTGGATGAACAATAATAATAAAGAAGTTGCACAATAACTTTAAGACTACGGAATGAGATAGATAAATCATTACAAAAATTCAAACAAACACCAAACATAAGACAATTCAAACCAATTATAACAAGAATTAGCAAAAAAAAAAACCCCAAATCGATTAGGGTTTACAAAAACACAATCAGAAAAATGGGGAAGGAGGGAGACGACGGCAGGCGCCGGCAGAGGGATGCCGGCAGCGGCAGTAGAACACCGGCAGCGCCAGGGACAGGCGACGAAATGGATGCCGGAGAAGGAAAAGAAGGAAAGAAGGGGAAAGTAAGAAATTACCGCGTGGTGGTTCTGGTGTAGTGGTGGTCGGGGTGGTGGCGTCGTGGAGATGATGGCGGCGTCGTAGAGGTGGTGGCGGCGGCGACAACGTAAGGGTGGTGGTGAATAGGATTCGGGTGGTTGTGAATTGGGGTAGGAGGGTTTAACTTATGAAAGGGGGTCGGGTATTATTGGGTATGTAAATAAGGGTTGCAACGGATTTGCAACGGACAATCCGTCGCAAATTCTAAAAAATACATCGCAATTCCGTTGCAATTCTGTCGCGAATCCCTCGCAAATCCGTCGCAAAACATAGTAGGTAGTCGCAATTCCGTCGCATAGTTTCCGCGCTCATTGATTTTTTTGTCCACCATATGGGTAGGCGAGATTCATCGCAATACCATCGCAATGTGGTCGCAAAGATTACTTTCCGTCGCATATCCGTAGCAGGCAATATTTTTGCTACGGATTGTGTTCCGTTGCAAAACTTCCGTCGCAAATTGCCCTTTTTTTTTGTAGTCGAACTTGGCCTCGGTCGTTTCTGCGTTGGTGGATATGTCCGTTTTGGTTGGCCTTAGTTTTTAGTTTTCCCTTACCTCCTTTTCGCCATTTCAGACTCTTCTTTTTTGTCGGACTAGCACCTATGGTAGGAATTGGTCGTTCTTTATTCGAGGGATGTTTATTGTGAGAAATGGGTTTGCCTTGCGTCTTTAATCACAAGCTAAAAGACTATCTAGATTCCTCATAGGATTCAGTAATGCTCGTTCTAAGGGATATCTATGTGGCTGATGGGAGGGATTTGCCGTCAATCTCTACCAACAAGTAGTACAAACTAAACCTAACACGTAGCTAGGAAAGTCGGGTCGATATCCACGGAGACGGTTATGAGTTGTCTAGACTATGGTCTACCTAAGAACAAGGCTAGGTTACCAAAACAACACAAAGAGGAACAAACTAACAAGAATTGATTATCTATGATGATGATAAGGGGTGAAACTAGACTAACAATGAACTAGGTATAACAAGGACTAAAAGAATTAACTAAAACTAAATAGAAACAATGAACTAGAAGAATGATTGCTAATGAAGATGAAGAAATCAAATATGGAAGGAGTAGGGTTAGGTTGGGTTCATAAGTGTAGTAGGGTGATTGGGAGATCAAGAGTGTAGGTTTCACCTAGTTACTAAGGTCGGTCCGCGCTCTCGCGTCAAAGACTAAACCCGAATACTCATGAAAAATATTACCCAATACACAAGCATTCAACCACAAATCAATCACACAAATGAGAAGATGAAAACAAGTATGAGAAGCATGGCCACTACAACTCAAAGAAGCAATTCAACAAACACATGGAGTGCTCAACATGTGACTAGTAACAAAGGATTCATCTTTACCCTTAATCAAACCCTAATTACCCATAATCCACACTTAATCCCCCTACTAACCCCACAAAGAGTCTACTCACACATGATGAAACTAACCCTAACCATAACAAGAGGATTCAACATAAACAACAAAATATTCATAATGAAACTAGCAAGAACAAGAACAATAACCAAAGATTAAAACTTGAAAGATTAAACAAGGATTAAGAGTAAAGAGAATAAGAAGATTATACCAACAAACAAGAGGATGAAAATATGAAAACTTGTATTGCTAAGAAAAACCCAAATGAATCTCCCAAGGTTGTCAATCTTGGATGAGTCTTGAAGAATTCCCTTAATACAAGACTAATTACTAAGATTAATCTAAGATTAACAAAAGTTTAAGGAAAGATTAAGCTAATGAGAGGAGGAACTCTATCTAGGGTTTAGAATAATGTAGAGTAGTGTAAGGTGCTTAAACAATACAAAGGAAGGGTATTTATAAGGTTACAAGAGCAAGGGAGAAGAAAAGAAGAGGCGTGGGCTACATCTGGTCCTTCCCGGCCGGGAAGGTGGTGGTCCCGACCGGGAGGAGCTTGGTCCCGGCCGGGATGGCCCATCAGTAGAGCTGTTTTGTTTGCACTTCATCCCGACCGGAATGACTACTCTTCCCGACCGGGATGGGTCTTGTAGGCCTCCAATATGATCTTAAATGTCCCTATTTGCTCTTCATAGGCTTCTCATCGATTCTCGGTGCTCGGGATCGAGTCTAAGGGGCTCGGGAATGGGTCCCAAGGTCTCGGGATCGAGTCTAAGCCACCGAGTGATCATCGCTTCTCCTCGTTGGCTCCAAATGTGTAGGAAACGAGTCGAAATCGTTCCAATTCTCCATGATTGGTCTTAGGAACCTAAAACGAACTAGAAGAAGCATAGTAGCCTAGAAACCACTTCAAAGAGCGATTACACAAGAGAAACCGGGACCAAACACAACAAATAAGCACTACAAAACACACTTATCAGTGGCTTTCTATACCAGGCATGGATTAGGTAAAAGAGAACACGGGGTCTTTGTTCTTGTATTTCCTCATTGTTTTGAGGAGTCAATAATTGTGTGGCATGTTATTCAAACGTAACAAGTCACAAGCGAAAGTATTTGCATTGTTGTTTAAATCAAGCATTGTCGAGGCTCGTAATAGAGATGAAAAGAATTGCTTTTATTGATCAACTTCGAAAGGAGTGATGTTTAGACAAGACTAGGGAGGTCGGGACATGTCCCCATACCTCAGACTCAGCATAACAATGACTCTAGAGGGGAAATAACAATACTATGACTTAACTCTTCTATGACATTGGCCTAGGCTTAGGGCCTTCTTCTTAAGCTTAGATCCTTATGAAGTCTTCTGGGGATGTAACCCTTGATGGGTGTTTTGGACTTATTTCTGTTGATGCACTGTCGAGGGGTTTGAAATGGCTCGTGACAACCGCGGATGTAACCCTTGATGGGTGTTCCTAAAGGTGAAATCCGCTTTTTGTCGTTTTGAGGGAGGGAATGTTCCTTCCTCGATCATGTTTTGGATCACGTGCTTCAATGCACGACATGCTTCAGTATCGTGTCCGTTGCCTTGGTGATATAGGCAATAGGCATTAGGACTCCATTTTTTGCTTCGTCTGTTGATTGGTGGGTCCGAAGTGGGACCCACGGACAAGAGTAACCCTTGATCGATTGATGCTTGATAGCCTCGGTGTAGGATGACTCAATTGGGGGTGAACTCTCTTAGTGACATCTCTACTTTGTAGGATATGGTTTTATGAGGTTTTGACGTTTTTTCCGTGTTAATTTTAGGAAGGTTTGATTGTGCGGAGTATTCGGACGACCTTCTTGGAGTAAGCCCCCAGATATTATAATCGATCGAATTTGCATTCGCCTCGCTCCCTGTGTCTCTACTCTCACGGAAATCGAGGCGGCTATCGATGTGGTGAACGGAGGAAGTCAAATGGGTCACCGAAGCATGGACATTGCGAACCAATTCGATTAGGGTATCGACATCGTTGCAGATGCTTTCGATGGTGTTTGAATCTATGGACATGTTGGGGAGTAGTTCCGCGGGAAAGGATCAAAAGATCAGAAGGGATCCACCGGATGACGTAAGAGACTCGAGGGATGCTCATAGGCGAGCGACACAGGAATGAGACCCTTGATTCGCGCATGTTTGCGGTCATCGGATTAGGGACTCGAGTGTTTTAGACGCTTGGTGTATTTAGCGAAATGCCTGATAGACTCGGGTCTCTAGAACGAGACAATTTGATACGAATCTCGGGGTGAGATTTAAAGAGGACTCTCGAGACGAGACGACCCAAAATGTAAGACTTCGAACGAAGGTGACCATAACTAACACAGACAGTTAATCACGCGGTTGTACGACGTAAAGAATTGATCTCGATCCAGACTTGGAATCAAAGAATTTTGATGTTTTCAAAAATGGATGTTTTCAGAAAACAAGTTTTCGAAAGCGGGTGTTTTAGCATTACGATGGTTCAATGACATCGTTCGTGGCATGTCGGAAAGTGTTGATATGTGGGTGTCAAAGGTTTGACGATAGCAAAAGGTGCGGACCGTGATTTGGCGAGAATGCAGTTGTAAAAGAATCGGTTTTGAAAATACATGAAAATCGTGATGTCGCGTTATTATCGAGACTCATATTAGTTAGGAGTTCGATGTTGGCGGTGTAAAGGGTGTTTTGTGAGAAAACGCGGTGCTTGTGTGGTGTCTCGAATGTGACCCGGTTCTCGTTACGGAACTTGGGTGGTGATAGTGTTTTTAGAAAATTTTGAAAACATGCAACCGTGTTTGTCCACCCACTGATTGGGAACTTGGCGATGGTGACGATGTGTGTAAGAAATGTTTCGTGGGTATAACCGTTTTTAGATCCCTTGATTTCATTAATTGAAACTTCGGTGATGTTAACGGTATGTGCGAAAAACGTTTTGAAAAATAGAGGTGTAACCGTTTTACATGCTTTGGTCCCATTGGTCTGGAATTTGACAACAATAACGGTGCATGCGGGAATGTTTTGAAAGCAAAATGTGATCGTATGAGGTACCTTGATACCATTGGTTGGGAGCTTGGTAATAGTAACGGCATGTCGTCGTTTTTTTTGAAAATGATGGATTTTATTTGGCCAACGTAATGGTGCTAAAAAATTACTTTTGAAAGCGATGAGTTTGAAATTGGCCATGGTGATGGCGCTAAGTGTCTTTTGAAAATAAGTTTAATTTTGGTCGGAGCAGCAGCGTTTTAAAGGCGGTTTTGAAAAGAAGATGTCCTTTTTCGAAAACGGAGTTTGGGTGTAGTTGAATATGTTGTCGTGGTTGAATCCGGATTTTAATGTTTTATTCGGGTTGTCACACACGCTACACATAACTTGGAATGCATACACTCATGCAAGAGACAGACACGGGTAGGTTAGGGTAGGTTACCGTCCACGAATAGTCTTTGCTTAAGTGACAACAGGTCACCGGGGGAGGTGAGTGTCATCCCGTTTACTCAGTGTCACTCGCTTGGCATATCCACAGAATGCGTGGCTACCTTAGACGGCCGGAACGTCAATCGAGGGTCTCTCCGCGCGTCCGTTTAGGATCTTAACGCGAAGAGGTCGATTGGTCCTAAAATCGGTTAGGGTGGACTTTTTAGGGCTAAACCCTGTAGTGACCACAAAAAAGGAACTGGGAAATGAGCTTCACCGACATCGTTCGAGTTACATCATTGCTGGAAACTTGTTTCCAAATCCCTAGTGGAGTCGCCAAACTGTGGACGCTCGTCCGCACCGCCCGGCGCCCACGCCCCACGCGCACCTGCGCAGGACCCCTAGTTACGGCGCCCACCCACGCGGCCCCGTCCGTCCCATGGGGCCTGTCTGATCTCGCGTACGGGACAATCTGTCGGACCTCGATTGGTTGATGATTTGAATTGTACTAGATGGATGCGGGGATCTGTGTTTCCGTTAGAATCGATCGAGACGTGGTTATAAATGTTTAAGGGCCGGTATGTTTGGTAAGACGACCTTTTTAGTGAACCAAATTCGTTGCCGATTTGTGGAGTCGCCACCGAGTTAATTTTGGGAACTCGGAAACCGTTCAAGTGAACTTTGATCCTTAGTCGGCTCAAAGTTGAGTAGCTTGGGGACATAAAAATAAAGACTTGTACCCTTAAGCACTTCATGCCTGGAATGACTCTCATTGCCAATGGTGTCGGACAGCCGTAAACTATCGATTCTGAGTAAGGGGTGAGGGTACATATTGGGAAGCCAACGTCCGCTAGACATCGACACCAAATCCCGCCCGCACATACCGGCCTCTACTAATCAATTGGTGGGCTGATAACTTTGTTCTTTAATTGTGGCGGAAATGCGATAACATCCGTTGTTTTAACTCTATGTCTTTGCTATGTCGGTTGTTTTAAGGACAAGTAAGCTTTTGTCGAAGTAGTTGTATTTACATTCTTTGCATGTGATTTCACGTGACAAGCAGGCCATGAAAAGATGAACGTAGGAGAGTAGAGAGTACTATGTATTATACGTATTAGCAAGTCAGTTTTAACGTGATAATACGGATATTAGTCGTTCTCGTGGCATTCCTTGCCAGGTATTCTGCTTAAGGTGCGTCGGTTCGATATTAATAGGGATGTATCGAACCACGTGTGAGGGGTGAGCATCGGGATTAATATGGAACCCGACCACCGCTTGTTCAGTTTTAGTTTGTTTACGTTTGAATTCCGTGTTAGGTGATTTAGCATGCGATTATAATCATAAAAGCGTTAAATCATACAAAAGCGGTAAACGCGAAATGAAAGTAAATCACATTGTGAGGAATTGCATCCTCGAAGTGTACACTAAACGAGACACGATGCGTAGTTGATTTAAAAAATAGTACAAAACTTTTAAAAAATATTTTTATTATTAACAACTAACATATTTCCCTTTTATCACCGTGTGAAATTTAAAATATTTCTGAAACTAGTAATTGTTATCTTTAGCTAAAATTAGTTTCAATTTAGCTGAGAAGAACATAGGTAACAAAATTGAGTAATCGAATGAAATTAGCCATAAAAACATTAATCGAAAAAAGATTAATTGAAAAATGGTTAGCTGAAAGGGAAAAGGTAAAATATACGTATCATTAATTTGAATTTTCGAATAATTTATATATACGAATTTCAACTCCAATATCGGCTGTTCGAACACGGTTTTATTTACAAAATAGTACGAGAACGTTAAATTATATTATTATTATTATTATTATTATTATTATTATTATTATTATTATTATTATTATTATTATTATTATTATTATTATTATTATTATTATTATTAACAAGTAACATAGTTTCACTTTAACACCGTGTCGAATTTCTAAAATTAGATGGTTGATAAGGGGAAGAGTAGCCGAGTCGATGATAGGGTTGTCACGGCTTCCACTCCTGCTAGGGGTAGGGCGCGGCCACCACTTACCGGCCCACCAAAGCCATCGTGTACCATCGAGCCGCTGCAGACACCTGCTGCGCAGGGGGAGGGTGGGTGTTCGTCTCGGGGGGGACACAGTCTTCCATTCCACGTTTTCGTATCACGAGCGGTACACCTGCCGGTACTTTGGAGGGTACCGAGAGCGGTGGTGTCCTCGAGCCATTTAGGTCGTTGCAGTCTGCCGACCTAGACATGGAGTTCGATGAGACGGAGAGGCAGTACGCTTTTCCGGACGACTTCTCAGAGTACGCCGAGGAGAGGGAGCAGGAGACGGACACCAAGACACAGCGGAGGGGTAAGGTCTTTGTCTACAAGAAGGGGGCTGGTGGTGCGTTCAAGGGGAGTGTAGGTGTTTCGAGCTCGAGCGCCCCCCGGCGTCCGCGGAGCAACAATTCGTGGCGTCTGCAGGGACCTAGCCACGGAGGTCCTATCGATCCATCGGTGATCCCAAGCTTTGGGGGTCATGTTGCTCGTTTGCTGTGGTCAGAGCCAAAGACGGCACCGACGCTGTTGAAGACCTTCAACCGTCCTAGGATACGGAGGGAGTTGGATCTGTTTGACGTCCGACAGGAGGTAGTGAATGTTGTCCGACAGTCTGGCCTGATGCATCTATGGGCACGCATTCTACCCCATTTGGACGTACCGCTCATTACAACATTCATCGAGAGGTGGCAGCCGGATGCGAACACATTCCACATGCCGTTCGGGGGAGATGACTATTATGCTGCACGATGTCGCTAGGATCTTAGGGCTCCCTATCGAGGGTGAGCCGTGCGTGGTTCATAACGCTACTGGGGGTCTACTTGATAGGATGGCTGCTGTGGGAACTTCTTCGGGATGAGTGATTTGCAGCTGAAGGCACCCGCGGAGGGAGGGGGCGCACCCACTTACAAGGGCGAGGGGTACTAGTGAGGGCCGTACGTGCAGGGGACGATGCACACTGTGACCCGGGAGCAGACTGTGCAGGGTTACTTGATCACGTTACTGGGGAGTTTCTCTTCTTGGATAAGTCGAGCGACCGTATTCGTCCGTCAGTCATCCCACTGACGAACAGCTTGGACTCGGTCCCCCATTTCGCTTGGGGTGCTGGTACTTTGGCGTACCTGTACAGGTAGTTGAGGATGGCTATGAGGGAGGGGTGCGTAGGGATTGCCGGGTGTTTGTCGTTGCTGCAGGTCTGGATCTCCGAGTACTTCCCCGACTTTAGGCCAATGCCACTGACCCAATTCTGTCGAATTCTCCACGTGCGACTGCTTGGTTGGCGTCGGGAAACCATCGGCGCATGAGAGCAAGTTGTTGGCGTACCGACGTTCACTAGACGGAGTGACAACAGATCGGGTCACCTGGGAGCCTTTCGTGAGGAATGCTCACACGTCGCACCGTACTACTACCTTCTTCGGGATACTGTGCTTTATAGATTGTCGAGCCTTATCAGGCAGACCGGGTCATCAGACAGTTAGGCTACATCTAGACAGTACCCGAGTTGATGCCCACGCCGGTTAGGGAGTACTGACCGAGGCATGGGGGTGGGGTGTACCTTGTTGAGTTCGGTGCGGGGTACGAGGACCACCCTTGGAGGAGTTTCGGGATTAGTCGCGCCGACCCGAGGAGGCTCTCGCAGCCCATGGACTACCCGGGGAAAGTGACTCAGGATTACCATGCGTGGTACACGAGAGTCTGTCATCCGCGGATCATACCACCATCCGCCGCCGAGGTCCAGGAGCAGGCGAGACTCGCTAGGGGATCACAGCAGGTAGTACATTTGTATTTTGGTTTGTAAAAATATTTAATTGCGGACTTTTTATTTACGTATATTAACCTCGTCCACTTTCTTTCAGGTCGCAGTTTCGTTGATAGAGCGCTTTTCAGCAGCTCGGCACTTTTAGGACGACCCGGAAGCCCGGCTTGCGTACCTTAACCAGCTGATGGATTCATTCCGTCCCGTTCTCCCGTACTCGGGTGAGCGCCCACCCCGACCCTACGGGAAACGAGGCCACCGTTGAGTGATTAGCTTTTATTTGTAATTTGTTAAATGTTTGGAGTATTGTGGATTACATGTCTTTTTGAATACTCGTTTCTTTTTCAGTTTCGGATGATTTGGACATTTATTTGTTTTTTATTAGTAAGTTTGGACTTTCGTTACGAGATTTATATTCGCCCCAACAACAGCATCAACGCGCATGCTTACTAAAATCGGAAATAATTTTGCGAGTACCTACGAAAAATTTACAAAAAGTTACAATACTGATCTAAAATTTGTACTGAAATACACGACAATACTGATCTAAAATTTATACAGAAATACACGACAATACTAATCTGAAATTTGTACAGAAATACACGACAATACTGATCTTCAATTTGTACAGAAAAACACGACAATGCTCACAAATAAGTTCTAGTAATCTGGGGGTTTGTTTGGGATGTTAAAAGGGTTGTTTACACCACCTAGCTCATTGGGATCAACTTGAGCCATCAGGAAGTATTCATTCCACTACATGACCCACCTGTCGCGGCGATCCTGAAAAATGGAAGGATAATGTACCGTAGTACCGTCCTGAGTGTGGCTCCAAAGGAAATGCATAGGAGGCATCGAACAATCGTCCTCCATTCTCAACCTAATCAAATGACCTCCCCCGTGAGCAACGTGCATTATCCACATTACGCCAAACGGTACACGGTTACCTGGCATGGCCCGCAATGGGTAGTAGGTACCCAGTTGTTTATTGTGGCAAAACCGTATAAATCAATGTCGTTGAGATAGTGCTCGTCGTCTACTAGATAGGGGGTCATTGTACCTATACGATGCATCGCCTGTTGGACACCTCCATCAGTGTACGACAAGTACACAGGCTCGTACAGGGGGCACCGGATATGCTCCCACAACGCCATCCTCTGGTGAGTAAAGCTTGATTGGTCTCCGTAAACCG
Source organism: Agrostemma githago (assembly GCA_958450325.1). Classification (NCBI taxonomy): domain Eukaryota; kingdom Viridiplantae; phylum Streptophyta; class Magnoliopsida; order Caryophyllales; family Caryophyllaceae; genus Agrostemma; species Agrostemma githago. Next base: position 13,074,690 of record OY288250.1, on the reverse strand, counting down.
CGTGAGACATGACACGGAGTCCGTAGTGACCGTCCCCAATAACATCTATCCAGTTGACGAGGTATGTAAGTATGAAACCGACAAGATCCAGACTGTACCGGAAGGGCCCCTCCATGTAGTTCAGCTCCATGGGTGCATTTGGTACCCCTTGCCATGTGCCTGTAGTGGACTGGCTGGCGGTAGGCGTTGGCGGTTCGGTGCTCCGGGTCGAGTTACTACTCCCTGGTGCTGACGTGCATGCAGTCCTGGCCGACTTACTCGGGGTAGCTCTTGTGTCGGTGGTGTCGTACCTCCTCCTCGCATGTTCCACTCTGATAAGAATCCTCCCTGTCCCCGATGATTTTTTGGGGCTCGGGTTCGGAGAAGGATCGAGTAGACCTGCTTCCTCAGGATGTAATGCCGAATTCAGCACATCAATGTAATGTCGCCGCATACTCGGATCGCTAGTACGTATCTCCTCAACCAACCCGTCGAGCTGGAATCTGTCACTGACGGGCATAGCTTCCTCCCCGGCGAACTCGAGCGTCCTCCAAAACACATGCACGTCGGTCAACTACACTACGGAATTCTGCGCCATCAGCCGGGCAAGTTCACATGCGCACGGCAAACTCATGGACGTCCTCAATACACACCGACAGTCCTCAAAAACCCGATCAACCAACTCGTGCATCCTGGTAAGTTCCCCAGTCAGCAACTTCAATGCCTTACGACTTACCCGGAGTCTCAAGTTCTTGAAAATCTGGGGCAGAGTAGTTGATCGCTTCTTGCGGGAGGTCTCCAACTTCTTCCGTAGTTTCGAATGCTGACGACCAATTACTTTGTCAATCCTATCGAACAACCGATCTAAGGAAGCTGTCGACGTCCCAAGAGCCTTCTTCAAGGCCGCATGTGCAGATTTGACGATGGATGTGGTAGTGTTGCCGAAGTGGAGGACTCGATCCGTGTACGCGTGATTCCATTACCTGTAATCACGCCAAACGGTACCGATGTACACAGGAATTCCTGACCGCTTCCACTTCACCCTCATTTCGGTCCATTTTCTTTCGAGGTCTGGGACACTTGAAGAATACAGGAAAGGGTACCACACTGCATGCATCCAAATCGTTGCTCGGTCTTTCTGACCCTGGTACCAACTCAAGGCACGTGATTCCACACAGTTAGATATGTGCCATGTGCAGAGCAGATTCTAGGTCCGCGGAGCCGGAAAGACCTTCGATACTGCCGTCATCAACGCCAAAGCCTTATCCGTCACAATCACATTCAGTGTCCGGTCCCCAAGGAGCAGCTTCAACTTATCAAGCACCCAAGTATAGGACAACGTGTCCTCAAATCGAAGTAGGGCGTAGGCTATCAGAAAAGGTTTCCAAACGGGTGTTACCCTGACCATCTCCACTAACTTCATATCGTACATGTTCGTCTTGTAGGTCGCATCGATAGTGACAACGTAAGACCACGTGCGAAACAGTTTCACGGACTCGGGGTGAGCCATGAACACACGTTCCACGATGCTCATAATCTCGTTCTCGAAGAAGAAATGGACGTACAAACCCCCGACGCGCTAGTACCATCATCTGCTCGATGGCATTACGACCTTCCCTTGCCTGCGCCCTCAACTTCGCCCTCATATTATATATCGTCTCGATGGAGGGGCGTGGTTTCTCCGGGTTTCTCTGATGAAGGCCCTCGTGTATTTAGGCCGGTGTCAAATGTGTCCGAAGACCATTCACGACGAACTCCTTCTTGGTCTCATCAAGGGCGGCTAGACGTCTGTGCCCGTCATCGTAAACCCGTAACGGGTGGTTGTGCTTGCCACATGGACCGATGGCTAGAATCCATCGTTCCTTGTCTAAGCTCTCGCACGCCTTCACCCAAAACTTACAACCGATCTTCTGAGAACGCGTGACACCTCATCTCGGATTTCTGTTACGGTTGCATTTGAAATAATTCTGACCAAGACGATTCGGGTTAACATTGCTCTGCATTTTGTTGCTCGCTTTCACCAAACTGATCCCAAGAGCCGAAGCTATCTAGTTAGCGTAGTTGAATGCCAGGTCGGAACTACCAAACGGTGGCCCGAAAATAAAACAACAACGGTAGTCGATACCGTCGCCACCAAAGTCCTCCTGATACACCGACAAAATATTACAGATTAGTTACAAAACACACGATCAACAAATTTCCCTAATTTAAACTTACAAACTTAAGGGCGTCAACAAAATGTATACGTACTAACGTAAAACCAAAACCAATAAAACGTAGTTCGTCGTCTAACGAGTACGATTTTATATAATATTTTACGCGAAAACAAACGATGATAACTCCACTAACGAACGATGAAAACGAATATAACTCCACTAACGAACGATGAAAACAAATATAACTCAAAATTTTGTTAACATTTTCGTATCATAATAATTTCGAACATTCAAAATAACAAACATTCTAAACCCGACTTTCCTAAAAACGAATATGACTCCACTAACAAACGATGAAAACGAACACATAAATGTAATGTCACCACAACTCCACAAAAGTGAACAATTTGTTAACATTATTTTCGAATCATAATAATTCCAAACATTCAAAATAGCAAACATTCTAAACCCGACTTTCCTAAAAACGAATATGACTCCACAAACAAACGATGAAAACGAACACATAAATGTAATGTCACTACACCTCCACAAAAGTGAACATTTCGTAAACATTATTTTCGTATCATAATAATTCCAAACATTCAAAATAACAACACCCTAGTCACGATATAAACTTAAAATATACGAAAACGAGATGGATATGGTAACGTACAACGTCGAAGGAGAAAAAAAATATACGAAAAAAGGCCTAGGCGTCCAAAAATGGCTCCCAGGAGACTCCCCAGGCGTCCAAAAATGGCGCCCAGGAGACCCCTCAGGCGCCAAAAAATGACGCCCAGGAGACCCCCCGGCGCCAGTTTTTGGCGCCCAGGAGACCCCCTGTGGACATGACATAGGTCCACCTCGACGCGGCCACGCGCGGGTTTGGGTAGGCGAATGAATCTCCATATGAGAATGGATCGAATTGAAATTTAAATCGAAGTGAAGTCGCCACCGAACTTTGTGGGAGTTCGAGCTCGTTCGAACCCACTCTATGTCGTAGTGAGCCATGCACAAAGTATGACCCATTTCCGATGTCAGAGTTTATTGGGCTCGTCCCTTTGCATTTGATACCGATACCGTGTATTGAATGACTCTCGTATGCCAATGGATTCGGATATCCGGAAACCATGGTTCTGAGTAAGGGGTGAGGGTACGTGTTGGGAAGCCCACAAAGGACACCCAACCCCGCCCGCACTAGCGACCTCTACTAGGATATCGTAAGACTCTCTAATACGCGCGTTAGTAATTCGGTGAAAAATGCTTATGCAAGGATTGTTTTCCCTAAGCATGTGAATGGAATTCTAAAGGGTTTCTATAACGATTTAATGCAATTAATTATAACATCAAAGTTGAATTTTAGCATGTGGGTTCATTTTAATACATTAAAACAAACGATAAATCAACAAGAAAAATAACAAACGGTTAGTAACGATATTATGATAATAACGATTTGCAAGTTAATGAATGATGTAGATAAAGATGATGTAAAGTTTTGAAAAGTGAAGTATTCACGTGATTGATTAACACGTTTTGACATAAGTCATAAAAAGACATTACCGAGACTAAAAGAGGGTGTAAGACTCACGGTATTGTCGTGATAAGGGGCCACTCGGCCGAGTCATTGAGGGACTCGACCGAGTGGATCCTTAAAAAGGGTTCTGTTTCTGATTTAGGACCCTACTCGGTCGAGTTACTGACGAACTCGACCGATTGAGTACGTTGCCACTCGATCGAGTCATTGCGAGACTCGACCGAGTGGAGGTCATTCAGACCCTTCTGTCTCGGTTTTGTGATGTCACTCGATCGGGTGGTCTATAGCACTCGGTCGAGTGGCACCTGTACGAACCGTTGGTTCGTTTTGATTTCGCTTTTGAGAATGGTTTTTATGTTCAAAAAACCGTCGATTCGTGAGGCCGCGTAAAAAAATTGGGAAATTAATACTTGGCTTGAATCGATACTCATCATATTCCATATTCGATAACGGAATCGATATGAAATATTAGAGTAAAAAAAAAAGTAGAAAGTAATGTGAGTCGTTTTAAGTTAACCAAATCGATATGAATTTTCCTCCGTGTTGTAGTGTCGTAATTCTAATGAATTGAAAGACATCTACGTTAGCATCAACGAAAAATCGAATTGATTAAACTATTTGACTAGATCGTTAGATTCGATGTCCAATTATGGAATTGATATCGAATCTAACGGATCGACGCCTTGCTTGAATTAGGGGACTTGATTCCCTCGGCTTTTCCGACATCGAAATAAATCCCTAGAGATTGTGATGTCGGATCCGCGTCAACGGGTTTCGACCCTTAAAAAATTACTTGTTTTAAAAATCGATGCAAATATGCGACTTGAACAATGATGCAAACGAAAATAAACAAACTATTGTTTAGGTTAACTTGTTTCAATAATCAAGTAATTGGGGTGTCGGAATAAGCGACCGGCAACGCTGTGTGCGGTACACTTGTATATTCGGGTATTCTTATTCCGACATCCTTCATACTCGACACAAATCGACAAGTACTTTAATGTTTTATACTAGTTATATTATCGATATTAAGATGCGACAAATAAAAAACGAGGCAATAACGACAATAAGGACGACATGACGCGTGAGAGAAGAAGAAGAAGGAAGAGACGGGGTTTTTGCACCCTCAACCTACATGTTTCTTAAGCTCGGACGGGACTCGTAGTGACGGCTTGCACAGGAGTATCGAGTATGTAAAATTGAGTTGTGGTGGTTAGGGTTTGGATTCCTAAAGCTAGATTTAGGGTTTGCTAGTGTAGTCTTTGATTAGGGTAGAATTAGGGTTGTAAAAAGATGTCTTGAAGTGTGTGCATGGGGGGGTTTATATAGACATTGCTAGGGTTCCCCGGTTAGGGTTACTCGACCGAGTAATTGGTTGACTCGGTCGAGTGGCCCGTTGTGCCTGCCGTCAGGCCTGAATAAGGCTCACTCGATCGAGTGGGTTGGGCACTCGATCGAGTGGCCCAACTGGGTCGCGCGGGTCCGTTGTCTTGGACCTTGACTTTGGCATTTGATGGTTTTTGTATTTGACTTGGACTTTTGATGATTGTGTGGCTGTTTTTGTATGTCTCGGAAACGACTTTCACCGGGGTTGACCCAATCGCTAAAAGTCGGTTTTATTTCCGGTGTCGGTTTCGGCCCAAATTAGTCTTGTTTGACCGGAAACGATCCACTGGGCCTGGATTTGAGGTCAGTTTTGTGAGATCTGTACTCCGTAAGTGCATTAGCCATCAACTAATGGTTTTGAGCCCATATCCGAGCACGTAGAAACACGTTAGCGTCCGATCATCATCGGGTATTTTTTGGAAACTGTCATAGACACCTGGCAGTCAAAATGCGGGTGTCTACAGAGCCCCCACTCTGACTGAGGCTTGGGCAGGGCGAAAGTCAGAGTAGCCACCAAGTCAATTAAGACCTGGTAGACTTCCGATCGGGTCGTTTATAGTCCATTAGACTCGCGTGAAGGGCTCGCAAGCCATAAGATAGAAGTCATACCTGAGCTGCTGATGCTATCTCCGTGGGGAATCGGACTTGTCGCATTAGTCCTGGTTGTGCCTATGTGTAGGCCCATCCCGTACTATTCCGGGGAAAATGCCGTCTCGGGCTATCAGCTGGGGAATTGGACTTGTCGTATAAGTCCCGGGTGCGCCTGTATATGGGCCCATCCCGTGTAAATGCCGCCTTGGGCTTCCGCTAGGGAGATTTAGTGGGTTGTATGTCCCTGCTCGAGTCGTACCTGTATAAGTCACATAAAACTTGCATGCAACACGTATGTAGTAAAATGACTCGTGTTGGGGAAAAAGATTTTTGAAAATTTGAATTTTTGAAATTTTTGAATTTTTGAAATTTTGAAATTTGGAATTTTTTGGAAATTTTTGACTCCTAGAGAAATTAGGAAAGTTCGGGATGAATATTTCCGTGCTAGTATCGGGACTAGGCTTGTGGGCTTATTCCGTTTAGGATTAGGAAACTATTGTGCAAGAAGAGATTAGGAAAGAAAGTTTTAAGGTTGATGCTATATATAGCCTTCCTTGTCCTTGATTTTCTTCATAATTTCCTCACAAATCATCCTTCTTAAAAAGGAAGCTCCTTATTCTTCTCAAGAATTTTAACCATGGGTGTTGATCGATTGACCGTCATGTTGCAAGAATGGTCCCGGCGCTTTAGGGATGGCGATAGGGTGGCTTTGAACCAGACGGGTATTGCCCAACTGTATACATTCCGTCAGATGCAGGTTGATCGCTATTTCTTGGATGCCTGCTTGTCTTATTGGGATGAAATATATCATGTCTTTGCCTTTCCTCGGGGCGAAGTCTGCCGTTTACCTCAGGAGATTGCTGTTGTGGGAGGGTGGAACCCGATGCTTCGTCCTGCCGTCCCGTACTCGATCTACGACCTGAGGAGGAAGCTTCGAGAATTTTTAGGGCTTTCTCACAACGAGGTATCCCGTATGGCCGGAGACGACAACATAGTTTCCTTAATTGACTCGGCCGAGAAATTTATGAACCCGCATGACGTTAGGGTCAGGTCGATTCATAGCCGTAGGGCTTTCTCTTTCTGTATGCTCCATGTTTATGCTTTTGAAGGTCACATGGATTTATTATCATGCATGGGAGACATCCGTCTCTTGACTGTGGTTGATTTAATGGAGACGGAGCACAGCCCGGCTTGGCTGATTACGGGTGAAATAATCCAAGGCTTGGACCATCGTAAGAGGGATTCGTCCGTCCGTCTCACCGGAAGCACACGCTTGCTGCAAGTATGTCGGATTTTTATTTTTTTCTCGATTTCTTGATTTTTATTCTTTTTTTCGAGATTTTGACTGCTGCAGTGGGCACTCGATCGAGTCACCCTGGCACTCGATCAAGTGCCTTCATAAAAAGCCCCATGTTCGCTCCCAGGGATGCCACTCGATCGAGTCACCATGACACTCGATCGAGTGTCATCAGGCGGACGCCTATTTCGCCTTGGGAACTCATGTTTTTGTTTCCTTTTTCAGATTTGGCTATACGAGAGGCTATCGGTGATAGATCCTCCCCTTGATGCCAGCAACTACCGTCACAATCAACTAATGACGAGGAGACGGGCTATTGATTTTTCTCGTCAGATTACTCTGAAGTATTGGGACGAGGTGTTATCTTTCCAAGGTGGTCGGCTAATTCGATGGGTAGTGCCGTGGTGGCCCATCTACGTTTGGACCGGCTTGGATCCAAGGGACAGAGCCCGTTACCAAGTAATCCTATCTTTCAGGAAAATGGTTCATCTCTACCCGGATCGCATACTAAGGCAGTACGGACGGGCCCAGCGAATCCCAGAAATTGAAGCAGTTGTGAGTGACCCTACCCAACTGACTGAGGTGATGTGCGATACGTGGATGCAAAGATGGTACACCCGGCACACTTGGCCCGCTTCCAAATCTCGTCATTCGACTTGGGTTTCAGCCTCATATATAAAGTGGACTAAAGCAGGCGATGCCAAAGCCCGAGCTGCTCTGAAGGTTGATGAAGCTTTTGATTTGCTGCGAAGGGAGCAGTCTAAAGACAATAGGGACTTCTTTGAGGAAGGAGACACCCCGGCTGCTATGGTCCGACTAAGGTCAAGTCAAAAGAAGAAGACTAAGACTAAAGCTGAAGGGTCTAGTGCTAAAGGTGCGCGGGGGAAAGTGAGCCCCCAGACCGACTTGGAGAGGAGACTAGGCCCGAGATTAGCCGTGCAGGACCGACTTGGCCCACGGGATAGACTACTCAAGCATGTGCGGGCTCGACTTGGGCCGAAGACTGTTGCAGAAGACCCGTTGTCAAAGAAATTGGTTCGAGATAAGGAAGTTCCCCTTGTGATTCGGGAACGCTCTCCCCCGCCCCGGCGACCTCGGGCTCCACGTGACCGAAAGGACAAAGGGAAGGGTAAAATGCCCGGATATTAGTCTCCTTAGTTTATTATTTGAGTATTATTACTATTTTTTTGGTGTGATTTTTTTGTGTGTGCCGATTTCGGCGTTTTTTTTTTTTGTAATCCTGAGTTTATCGAGACTTTAATAAAAGACATATTATTGAATACCATTCCCATCTTTTCGTTATTGCAGCGGTTGTACCCTTTTGAGGGGTTGCCTACGTATCCACAATTAGCGGAATCAAACCAAACGTAGTTCAAAATTTGATTGATTTTGCAATTTTCGATATACATCAAGATTATTAATTCGAGATGTGTGACGGTAGAATAGTTAATTCTAACTTATTGACTTGTCTATAATTTTGAAAATTTATAAAAAGACAGATTTTTATAAATTTTTGCAAATGACATTGAGATAGGGTTTATGGGTAATAGCGCTTCAGCTGGTCCAAGTTAGTCGGGTTGACGAACTCGTTCCCGTCTAGATCTGTCAGCATCACTGCTCCTCCCGATAAGACCTTCTTGACTAAGTATGGCCCAGCCCAATTGGGTTTGAATTTTCCTCTTGGGTCAACCGGTAGTAAGGCACGAGCCGATTTCAGGACCAGATCCCCTTTTTTGATGTTTCTGGGTCTGACTCTTTTGTTAAAGGCCCGTTGGATCCTTTTTTGATATACTTGGATATTGTTGAGGGCCCGGGATCGCCGTTCGTCCAAAAGGACTAGCGAATCATATCGGGCTTGGACCCAATCTACTTCAGGTACTTGGCTTTCAAGTAAAATCCTGAGGGATGGCACCTCTAGTTCGACTGGTTGGACTGCTTCCATTCCATATGTCAGGTAATATGGAGTTGCTCCGGTCGCGGTGCGAATTGAAGTTCGATATCCCTATAAGGCAAAGGGTATTTTGTCGGGCCAATCCCGGTAATTCTCAGCCATCTTTTTAAGTATTGTGACAATTGTTTTATTGGCCGCTTCTACCGCTCCATTTGTTTGGGGTCGGTAAGGTGAAAATGTATGCCTCTGAATTTTATATTTCGCTCGCAAGGTAGCGGTTTCAGCTTGAAAGTGGGTCCCGTGATCACTGATAAATTCGTGAGGGATCCCGTATCGGCATATGATCTTATTTTGGATCAATTTGGCCACGTACTTGGCGTTCAAGACACGGTATGACTCAGCTTCGACCCATTTGGTGAAGTAGTCGATGGCCACTAAAATGAAGCAATGACCTCCCGTCCCGGAAGGATGCACCTTCCAATTATGTCAATACCCCATGTCGAAAATGGCCATGGTGATGTCATGGTATATAACAGGGAAGATGGCATATGCTGTACATTGGCAAAGATCTGACAGTTATGGCAATGTTTGACATATAACTGACAATCTGTTTCCATGGTGTTCCAGTAATATCCCAGCCTCATGATTTTACGGGTTAGCATATGGGCATTCATATGCGGACCGTTTTCACCATCGTGCACCTCGGCCATAACCTTCTCAACTTGTACTTTGTCAATACACAGAAGAAGAGCCCCCTGTGCCGTCTTTTTTTATAATTGTCCGTCGTCTGTACGAACAAATTGGGTTGCTAATCTTCGCAAGGCCTTTTTGGCCCGTTTCTCAATTCCCGGGGGATATTCTCCCGTTGCCAAGTAGGTTAGGACGGCTTGATACCAAGGTTCTGGGTCAGTTATCTCGATATCTTGAATGGCATGGATATAAGCCGGCTCCGACCGTCTTTCAACACAAATTGGCATGCTGGTAAGATGGTCCGGTATATTTAGCAGGGATGCTAATTTGGAAAGTGCATCTGCAAATTTATTTTCTTCCCGGGGCAGGTAGATATATTCCACCTTCTGGAATTGTTTCTCTAGAACCCTTACCTGTGCTTGGTAAGCCACGAGGTTGGCGTTCCGAGTTTTCCATTTTTTGAGCGCTTGATTGATGACCAGTGAGGAGTCACCATGGACCCGGAGGTTTGTTACCCCTAAATCACGGCGGCTTGCAACCCGTGAATGCATGCTTCGTATTCGGCTGCGTTATTGGTCACGTCAAAGTCCAATTTGATGGATAAAGAAGTGTGTTCCCCTCGGGGTGAGATCAATAGAATTCCGACCCCAAATCCTCGGAAGTTGGATGCTTTGTCAAAGTACAAATCCCATGTCTCGGTATCGGTATGGAATATGTCTTCATCTGGAAAAGCCCAAGTATCGGTATGGCCCTCTTCGGATATCGGGCTATCGACGAGGAACTCGGCTACTACCCGGCCTTTGATGGCTTTTAATGGTACAAACTTGAGATCGAACTCAGATAACATTAAGGTCCATCTGGACATCCCGCCGTTGAAGATGGGCTTCTCGAACAGGTACTTGATAGGATCCATTTTGGATAATACATGTACCTCGTGACTGAGCATGTAATGTTAGAGCTTTTTAGTGGCCCAAACCAATGCTAGGCACGTCTTCTCGAGCATTGTATACTTGCATTCGTATTCGAGGAACTTTTTACTGATGTAGTAAATAGCCCGTTCTTCTGAATCGACTGTCTGGGCCAGCATAGCCCCCATGGCTGTCTCGGTCGTTGTCAGGTATAACGATAAAGGCAAACCAGGTTGAGGTGGCATTAATACCGGTGGAGCAGACAGGATCTCCTTGATTTTGTCGAAAGCCGCTTGACATTTGTCGTCCCACAGTACCCGTTCCCCTATCTTCAGTTTCTTGAAAATGGGCTCACATACCATGGTTAGTTTTGAAATGAACCGGCTGATGTATTGGACTTTCTCGAGAAACCCCCTTATTTCTTTTTCGGTCTTGGGTGGTTGCATCTCGGTGATGGCCTTGATTTTAGCTGGGTCGACCTCGATGCCGCGTTGGCTAACGATATGGCACAGTAATTTGCCCGACGTTACCCCAAAAGTGCATTTTTGTGGGTTCAGTCTCATGTTGTATTTACGCAGCCGGGTGAAGAACTTTCTTAGGGCCGTGATATGCTCGCTTCGATCTTTGGATTTAACAATCATATCTTCCACGTAGACTTCCACTTCTTTGTGCATCATGTCATGTAGCAAAGTGGTGGCGGTCCGTTGATAAGTGGCCCCGGCATTGATAAGCCCAAACGGCATAACGGTGTAACAGTAAGTACCCCAAGGTGTAGGGAAGGTGGTCTTACTCATATCCTCTTCTGCCATTTTAATTTGATTGTATCCGGCATACCCGTCCATAAATGATAGAAGTGCATGATCGGCCGTATTATCCACCAATATGTCGATATGTGGTAATGGAAAATCGTCTTTTGGGCTGGCCTTGTTTAGGTCCCGAAAGTCCACACATACCTGCACCTTGCCGTCCTTCTTGGGTACCGGCACGATGTTTGCAACCCAGTCTGGATATTCAGACACTTGTATAAAGCCCGCTTTGAATTGTTTGTCTACTTCCTCTTTGACTTTGAGGGACCATTCGGGCTTCATTCTTCGGAGTTTCTGCTTTACCGGCTTGCACCCATCTTTGATGGGTATTCGGTGTTCAGCTATTTCCCGGTCTATTCCCGGCATGTCCTAGTAGGACCATGCGAATACGTCTTTAAATTCTTGGAGGAGGTCTGTGAATTGTTTTCTCTCCTCGGGATCTAAGGATAGGCCAACTTAAGCATCTGGGGCTCTAAAGCGGTTCCCACGTTGATGGACTTGGTGTCTTCAATTACCGGATCTCGGGATTCCCTTTGTTCGAGCAGCTCGACCAGATATGGAGGCAGAGGTACCTGTTCGTCGGGTTTCTCAATGTCATTGCATATAAAATTTTTGAAAGAATTTTGAAAATAAGACAAGTCGTAAGCAGAACGGTTCTCATTATTATTATTATTAATGGTAAATTTTGAGAACAACTCGAATAGAGCGGCCATCTGATTGTTGGTCAGTGGCGGGATAGGGAGAGGTCTTGGGACAGGCCCCGAGACCTCAGTGGAAGTGGCTAAGGGAAGAGGGGTTACAGACTCGACTTTAGCACGAGACCCTCTAGACTCAGACTCAGACTCCGACTCTGACTCAGACTCAGACTCGGTATCCGGCATGTCTCCCTCGCCGGTGGTCAGCTTGTAGACCCGTCCTTGACTGTCGGTCCATTTTATGGTCTTCCTCCATGCCCTTTTCTCGGTGTTTGTATCGACCTCGGAGATTAGCTTGGTCGGGTCGAACCGATCGCTGCGAAGGATCAAGTTGACCAAATCATCCTTTGGAGCGGGAACGACCTTGTCTTCTCCAAATAGAAGCCCCAGCACGGGCTCGGAGTTGCTTTCACCTTTCTCGGACTCGGCCTGGACAATGGTGAATATATCATCAGGGATGAAGTTGCATTCCTGAGCCGTTTTGGTCTCGGGATATGTGATTGTGGGTTGGTAGAGGCCCACTTGAATAGCTTCAAATACAGGGGTGACGAAGTAGTCAGTTAACTTCGGGCTATAAGGGCCTATGTAAGTACACTTGAGGATATTTGTGGCCTTGTGAATACCGGCCCGGACCACATTTTTCGGGGTTATGGCATATCCCAACCCGAATTGTGATTCACCATCATTTAGGACTTCGATGATCTTCCCAGCTGCAAGATGTGGTCTTGAGGTAGCCCCCGGTAAGTAGCCCAAATTTTGTAGCATCGTGTCGATGCTAGTAGTGAAGTAGGGCCTGAAGAGATATTCCTCCTCGATCATACCCACGAAATCGAATCCTCGTGGTTCGGCCCGGATCGTGGCATTGCAGCTAGCCACGATCATAGGGGTCACCTCCAATGTGATGATACCGTCCTGAAGTGGCATCTTGACTTTCCGGTGGAGGGTAGAGGATACAGCCTTGACTGCATGGATCCAAGGCCTTCCTAATAGGAGGTTGAATGATGAGGTGGCATCTATCACCTGAAATTCCAATTCTTTCTCGATTGGGCCCGTTATTATGGTCAGTTTAACGGCCCCGGCTACCGGTTTTGGGCTTCAATCGAAGGCCTGGATAGTCTGCGCTATCGGGAGATAGTCGGCATCGGGGATGCCGAGGGCCCTAGCGGTCCTTAGGGGAAGGACATTTACGGCAGATCCGTCGTCGATAAGCGTCATAGGGAGGTACTTGCCTCGGCAGATGACCGTGATGTACAGGGCCAGATTATGATTGGGCCCAAATGGTGGTAGATCGGACTCAGAGAAGGTTATGAGTGGGCCTTCGTTCTTTGACTTGCCCTTGAGGTAGGGCATGATAGTAGCTACCATTTCAGCAGGGGTAGCTTGTGAGTCGACCTTAATTTCATCGAGAGCCTTAGTCAGTGCTTCTCGATGGGCTTGCGAGCTAACCAATAGTTGCCATATGCTTAAGTCAGCTCGAACCCTCTTTAATTGTTAGACCAGAGTCGCGTCATTGCTTGGTTCTTCGAGGGTGGATCCCGTCCTGGCAGGTTCAGTGAAGGGTATTGGAGTAGAGCGTCCAGCGGTGGCGAGGTGGTTGGTGGCTAAAGCTTTGGACTTAGCCTTTCGGATCTCCTCTCTGGTGATGGGGACAGCTTCCCCCTTAGCTAGGTACACATCGTCCTCGTCATCGAACCATATCCCATTGATTTGTGGGATATAAGGGAAATGAGGTGTGAACAGTCGATACCTCTCCCGTGAATATAGCATGGGCGTTGAACGGGTTTTCTTTGTTGCTCGGCTTGTCCCCGGGCAACGGTATCTTCCCATTCTCGATGAGATCTTGGATCAAGTGCTTTAGCTTCCAACATTTTTCTGTGTCATTCCCATTACCCCGATGATATTGGCAATAGGCTTGAATATTATAGCTCTTGGGCCTTTTCTCCACTGGAAGTTCGGGAGTAGGGCCTATAGGTTGGATGAGGCCTTTTGAAGATAGCCTTTGTAAAGCATAAGTATAGGTAGTCCCTATATCTGTGAATACCCGATTTGGAATATTCTTCTTGGACGAGGTATCCAGCAAGTTAACCTCATCGAAAATGCTGCGGGTTGCAGCTGCAGGTGTGGGCTTGTTTGCAGATGAACTGGCCCCTTGATACCCCTTGGTAGAGGCCTTAGTCAGGCTCTCTAACCTTAGGTCATCCTCGATCCTTGTGCCCATTTCAGTAAGGACAACAAAATTTGGGATGATAGCATACCGGAGGTGGACCCGGTAGGACGGGAGGAGGTTTTTGACAAAAGCCTCCACTAGGACCTTCTCACTGGGCTTGTCGACCAGCTTCACACTCTCGGCCCTCCATCTTTGCAGATATTTTGTGAACCCTTCTTTGGGCTCTTGGGCCATGACTTCCAGAGTACGCATTATAGTCTGGATTTTAGTATTGTCGGCGTAATTCCGAGCAAATTCGGTCGCCACATCATCCCAGGTCTTGTATTTCTTCGAATCGAGCCTGTAGAACCAGGCCTTAGGATGTTTCTCGAGGGAGGAAGGGAATAAGTGCTTGAACATGGTGGACTTTACCCCTTTGACCGCCATGAAATCTTTGAAAGCCCGGATGTGATGGACCGGGTCTTCAGTACCCTCAAACATAGGAATTCCCGTAAGGTTGAGGTTAGCCGGTAGCTCGTCATTCAAAGGTGCATAGGAACGAGCATTTTCAGTGTGGATCGAGTTGTTCGTCGATAGGTGAACTTGTTCCTCGAGCCTGCGAACAACGCTGATTAGTTCAGCTATGGGCCCAGTGGGCTCCACTCCTTCAACAGGGACCGTCTTCTCTACGGCGCTCAGGCGAGTGGCTAGCGTTGCTTGGCTAGCCTAGATGGTAGTCAGTTGAGTCTCGATCTTGGTCAGAGTGTCTTTCAATTCGTCCATCTTGCGTTGGTATCTAGTCTCGGGTGCCTGTCTGTAAGAACACCGCATGATCAGAAACTAGCCCAAATCCCGGAATAGAAAGTACATCCTGAACAAGAATAAAAAGGGGAAATGACTCAGAAAGAGATACCTAGACGGGTGACTTGTGAAAGGTGGGCCTTCCTTAGGAATCGGCGGGTGGGCCGAGTCCTGTTCGAAAAAAGGTTCACGTGAGACATCCCCAGACTTTGGACTCGATTGTGTAAATGGGCCCTCTTTTGTAGGAGTATGTCCTACATAGGTGGGCCTTGCCTTAGTCTAATAAGGCGGACTTGGGATAGGGAAGAAACTCGTGATGTAAGATCGATGGAGTTTCGACGCTAAAGACCTTGACAACTTAAGACACGACCCGACACTGCTAAATACGGGAAGTCCTAAGGAGAAGAAGGTTTTGAAAATTGATTGTTTTGGAAAACCCGAGAAAATTCGGGGAAAGGCCCGATTTTTCGAGAAAATCAGAAAGTGTATCGGGCCTCGGTTTTGAAAATTTGAAAGTATTTTCGAGTTTTGAATTGGGCAGCATACCGGCTAGAAAATAGGCTATTTTGAGTAAAATCATAAGTCCTAAATTCGGTATACGTCCCGGGTTTTGAAATTGGATAGTTTGAAAAAGATGCAATCTTTGAAAAAAAAGACGGTTTTTGAAAACGATTCGGAAACCAAGTAGCATGTAGTCGGGTAAGCATTATAACGACGCCATGTATGCTTTACACTAAGTCTCGGTCGGTCTATAAGGGGTCTATACCAGTGTACATAGTCTAGACGTTGATCGGGACGGACTTCCTAAGTCGAGTTGATCTTAGAACATGCCGCAAAACCCACTCGAATCGACTATGGACACCTTTTGACATATCCATATTGAAGTACATCAACGGTATAGTGGGACGTCGGTCGCGAGTACCGGCCCGGGAAAATATGGGTTATGCATGAACCGTAAAACTAAAACGCGTATTGTACTAGTCAAACGATTTCTATTCGAGTCTCACCCTGAGGATGCCGATGGTAAGTCATGCATCAGTTAATCCCCAGTGGAGTCGCCAAATTGTGGACATGACGTAGGTCCACCCCGACGCGGCCACGCGCGGGTTTGGGTAGGCGAATGAATCTCCATATGATAATGGATCGAATTGAAATTTAAATCGAAGTGGAGTCGCCACCGAACTTTGTGGGAGTTCGGGCCCGTTCAAACCCACTCTATGTCGTAGTGGGCCATGCACAAAGTATGGCCCGTTTCCGATGTCAGAGTTTATTGGGCTCGTCCCTTTGCATTTGATACCGATACTGACATTATCGGATACTGTTGTGTGCCAAATTTGGACCGTTTTTCCCTCCATTTAGACCCATTTTTCCCTCGTTTTGCGAGTCTTGAGTGCGATTATCGCCATATTTTGCGTACTTCTCGCATTAGCGTCCCTCTTGTGCGTTTTACGTGTTTTTGGTAGTTTTTCTATCATTTTGATAGGATTTGAGCACCGAAATCACGACTGAGCTTCCACGAGCACAAGAGAAGGGAAAACCGTCCAAAGAGCAAAGCACACAACTTAAAGTTTAAAGTCATCCGATCGAACAAACGAAGAATGAGACAAGATTCGAGGCCAGAAAAATGACCGGGCAAAATTTCACCCGGTGACACACCACCGGGCGAAATTTCACCCGACGGTGAAAATGCCTCCCGAAGAATTTCCGAGAACTCTCCACCGGGCGAAACTGACCGGGCGAAATTTCGCCCACCGGGTGAAATTTCGCCCGATGGGAAGAAGTGCCGAAAATGCGAAAAAAAGAAGAAAATCTCACCGGGCGAAAATTTCACCCGGTGGGAATTACCGACGAGTCCGCAGGGCGAAGTTTCACCCCATGGAGATGCAAAGGGAGATTGTCTCACTAATGGAGCATAAAGTTGGATTTGGGCTTTAGGTTAAGGATCCATTAAGAGATTACTATATATATGTTATCCTAATTCATTGCCTAACTCACCTCTCCATTGTGCTAAGGAGGGAAGACATTACACCCTTTCACCATCCTATTACACCATCCATTAGTAGTAGTTTAGTAGTATTTAGTAGAAATCCTCCAAAATTCTAGTAGTTTACATAGTAATAAATAGTAGATCTACATAATTTCCATCAACATTTATCTAGATCTCAAGTTTGTAAGAAGATTATTCAAGTTTTATTTGAAGATTTGTTGGGTTTAATGAAGGATTAGTGACAAGTTCTTCACTTTATTCATCAAAGATTCAATCTTTACTTATGCAATCCTCTTATTTCCTATAGATCTACATAGTTGGTATATTTCTCTTCCACTCCCTAATCTCTAATTTAGTTTTTATGTTGTTTTCTCATCATTATCTTGTTTAGATCTAATTAATGTGCATGTTGAAATGATTTCCATGATGAATTGTGAGTAGACTTCTTTGTTGGGGAATAAGGGAGGAGGATTTGGATTGTTTTATTCAAGGGATGTTGGTGGGTTGTTTACTTGTTAATTATCGATGTTAAGATTTTTGTGTCTTTGTTGACTTAGAATCGCGACTAGGCTGACATTGACTCAATTCTACCAATATAGGGAAACTCGGGGTAGAAATTACGTTAAATTGAGACTTACCCTTTCGTAGCGAAAGCGGGTTTAGGTAGGTTGGGTGAGGAAACCGAAAGGTGGCACTCTCCTTTTTAACGTTGTAACAAAAACTCGATCCCGAGACTATTAGACCCCATTTCCGAATCTCGACTCTCCCCAACACCTTTCCTATTTATTGACCCTAGCCTACGATCTCTCGACCTCTCTTGACCTCTCTTGACCTCTCTCGACCCAAAACCCTCCCTTTCTCGACCCAATCACTCCTAGACTTTGACTTGACCGACTAACTCTCGACCGTCCCTGTGGATCGATCCCCAACTTGCCGCTACTACGTAGTAGTATTCCGGGGTTTACAAATATTGTTTGACCGCGTTGGATAGGCGACAATTCGACGCGCATCAAAATGGCGCCGTTGCCGGGGACGGTGATCAGTTAGTCGAGTTTTAGTTTATTGTGTTTGGGTAAAAAAAAAACAAAAAAAAAAGCAAAAAAAAACAACAAAAAACAACAAAAAAACAAAAAAAAACGAATAAAATAAATAAGGCTAGTCTTTTTGTGTGCTTCTTGGTGTTCGTGTTGCTTGTCTCTTGCATTCATCTCATTCGTTGATCAATCTCTTTTATGTCTCTCATGACGACCTTAGACGATCATAGTAGACTCTATGACCACATGGTTACGTCACCTATTACCGTTAGAGATGAGGATAGAGCGAAATTTGAAGTGAATCAAGTATTTATCACGTTGCTTCAAAGAGATATGTTTTGGGGATTGCCTAATGAAAATGTGCTTGACCACCTTACGGAATTTCATACAAATTGTTTAGTTGCAAAGAGGAATGGTTTGCCAATCAACACCTTTAAACTCTTAGCTTTTCCGTTCACCCTTGGAGGTAAAGCCAAGGAATGTCTACGTTCTTATCCTCCTAACACATTTTGTACTTGGGATGACCTTGTTCAAGCCTTTTTAAACCACTTCTTCCCATATCACAAGACCAATAAAATTAGACGAGAGATCCTTACCTTTGAACAAGGTGAGTTTGAGTGTTTAAGTGATGCTTGGGATAGATTTCGAGATTTATTGACATATTGCCCACGCCATGGGATTCCGGTTTGGCTAATCACCATAATATTCTTTGACAACTTGCTTGAACACGTTAGAGAATTGATTCATACTTCGGCCGGTGGTAACTTTTATGAATTAGGAGATGATGAGGCGAGATTATTGCTCGAGAAAGTGGCCAGAACCGATGCCCGTGAGGGATATGGGAGAGTGACACCTTTGAGAGAACCGAGAGTTGAATCTTCCTCTCTTGTTTGCAATGTTCAATCCTCTCTTGTTAACTCTTCTCCAATTTTTGTGAATAATTTGAATGATTCTTCACCTTATGCCATTTGTGATGATGTGAAACATGAATTTAATGCTTCCTCTTCAGCTCCACCACTTTCTAATTTGGATATAATATATGAAGAGGAAGAAGAGGATGAAGAAGATGATGTGCATATTGTTCAATCCCAACATGCTCCCCCACTCCCTTTGAATACATGTGTTGTGCATGATTCTCCATTGCAGTTGATTGATAATGATGCTCTTAATAAGGATTTTATGGAGTCATGTAAGAATTGTGATGATGTCAATGTGTCTTGTAATGATGATGTGCTTGAGCTACTAAACTCCTCTTCTATGCAACATGATATGAGCTCCAAGCCTTTAAATGTGACACTTGACGATAATCTTGGGAGTAGGAGATGTGTTGGTGATGTGGTTATTGAGGAGACTCTTGTTGAGAATTTTGAGGATGTTGATGAGCCTTATAATGAGGAAATTGTGAGTATGTCTTTTGATGTTCTTGACATGAAGAGGGATGATGATTGTATGTTAATAGAGGTTGAGAACCCCGTTCTTTCCCTTGAGAATGATTGCATCCCCCACTTTGTTGATGATGAGAGTAAACGTGAGGACATACCTACAACTACTTGTGATAAGCCTATTGAGCTTTCCATGACCAACACCTTTGAAAATCCGGCAATTGAGAGCTTATGTGAGGTTGCGATGCATAATCCTCTATTTGAGCGCATGATAGAGGGAGTTAGAAGTAAAGAGGGTGAGATGTTTGATGATGGAGCGAATTGTGGAGAAGCTCCTAAGACCCACTTTATTGAGAAGCATGAGACTTTGAGTGATAATGGAAAGAATGAGGAGAGCTCTAATGTGATCATTATTGAGGTATTGTCTAAGGATGACTTCTTTTACCATCACCTTATTGATAAAATGTCTTTCCTTACCTATTTACAAGCCTCATTTGAGCTAGAATTGAATGGTTTCTACACCATATATCCTCCATCCTCTTTGATATTCCTTCCTCACTCACATAAGGAGTTTAACAATGACATGAAAGCGTCTTTTGAACATAGAGGCATGATGGATACTCTATTATTTGCTTTGACCTCTTATGTTTATGTGCTATCTTTGTGCATCAATGCTTCATATTGTCATTTCTTTGAGTTCCATGCAAGATTGTTTGATCTACTTCTAAGAGCATTGAATTGCTATTTACTTGAAAATTCGAATGAGTCTTTTCTCGGTAAGTTGAAATTGAAATGGTCAGGTCCATTCGAGGTGACCAAGGTGCAACCATTTGGATCAATTGAAATCTCAAGCCCGAAAACCGGGAAGTTTATGGTTGATGGACAACGCTTACAGATTTATCATGCCGGTCACGTTCGTGAGACCTTTGCTACCGTGGAAGTTGATGAGCTCCCGTTGAGGAGCGTTGTTTAACCCTCTCAATTTGATGTAGGTTTGTTGGTATCCTCAACAACCACCTTGTATATATGTATCATATTTCTTTGTGTTTGTTAGCTTTGTTAGCTCGAGAACAATGGATGAACTTGGATTTCATCACGGAGGAATTATTTGGATGAAGATCAAGCTTTTGGAGAAGTTATGGAGCTTAATTTGAAGACCACAAGCATGTTTGTGGGAGATATTGATTATGTAATGTGAGTCGTGTCGTTATTTGAAATTTTAGGTGATTATTGAAGAACCATGGAATGACAAGGCAGAAAAAGGAAGCAATCAAGATCGCCGGGCGAAATTTCGCCCAGTGAGATTTGACCGGGCGAAGTTTCGCCCTACGAAAAACTGCCAGATCTGCCAGAACTAATGAAGATACCACCGGGCGAAATTTCGCCCGGTGAGATTTTCACCGGGTGAAATTTCACCCGGTGGAAAAAAGTTGGCAAAATCGATTTTCATGACGGATTACCGCCGGGTGAAATTTCACCCGGTGGTGCTTGACCGGGTGAAATTTCACCCGGCGACATGAGCTTGAACGTCAATCACCTATAACATATTTCCTCACTACAAAATCAATTCCCTCCCCAAATATCCCACATAACTTTCCCTCCAAAAATTTTTACACCAAATTTTACCACCCACTTTAAAACTTTCACTTTCCCTCCTCAACCACCCTTATTTATATCACCCTTTTTATCCCACAATTCACTCCACATTTTCACCCATCATAAACACATCAAACCACCCTCCATACATGATGGGTGGGATTTGTCGTGAATCCCAACCGTCAAACAAAACCGGCTATACCTAGTGGGTAGCTAGGGTAAGTCGGGTCGAATCCACAGGGACGGGAGGTCGGACTAAGGTATGCTACGGTCTAGGACTAGGTTCGAGACGAGCTATTCTAAGGAGGGGGAGACTAAGGCTAAGCTAGGTCTAAGGCAAGAAAACAATCAAAGGAAAACGGGCTAGGATTAGGTCGGGATCAAAGGGGTAACAGAATTGTCGAGGAAGAGCTAGAGTGAAGGAGGAAGTAGGGTAATCTAGGTAATGCCCGGGCTCTCGCAACTTAGACTCACCTAGAGGTTCATCCTAAAACCCACCTTGGCGACACAAACGACAAACGGAGTACTAGCATGCTATAGGCCTAGGTCGCATCCGGGCTCTCGCAACTTAGACCGACCTAGGGGTCGTCCTCACCGGGCTCTCGCAACTTAATGAGGGGACCGAACCCACAAACAAACTAATACCCACAAGAGAAAAGCAAGAAAAACAAGCATTCGCACATACTTAGTCAATCAAGCATTTCAACAAACATGTGATGTGCAACAAACCAAGGAGAAACCCAAATCTCCCACCAACATCTCCAACAATCCCTCAATCATCCAATTAACACCCTAATCACCTTACTAACCCTAGCAAGAGTCTACTCTAACATATTTAATCTAAAACTAATACTAACAAGATGAAACAACATAACAATCAAAACAAACATGAAGAAACTAACAAGAACTATGAACTATGAACCATACATTCAACAAAGAATCAAACTTTAATGAAAGAACAAGATTAAGAGAAGAGAAAGGAAGATTATACCAAACTAGAGATGAAAGGAAGAATGAAACTTGCATAAATGGAAGAACCCAAAACATTCACCCAAGGTTGTCAATCTTGGTGGAGATCTTGAAGAATTCCCAAATTACAAGTACTAAAATAAGATTAATGATAAAGACTAATCTACACTAATCTATGCTAATCTATCTAGGGTTTAGTCTAATATCAAAGGCCTCCCCTTAACATAACAAGGGAAGAGTATATATAGGGTTACAAATGGAAGGGAGAAGAAAAGAATAGAAGGAGGGGTAGCAGTGGCCCGTCCCGGCCGAGACGGGGTGGTCCCGGTCGGGACGAGGTCGGTCCCGGTCGGGATGCCACCTTCCCGATCGGGATGGTCCACAGACAGCAGCTTCTCTTTTTGCTCCTTCATCCCGGACAGGATGAGGCCATACCCGTCCGGGATGAGCCTTGTAGGCCTCCAATATGAACCTTTTGGTCCCTCCTCGCTTCTCATGGGCTTCCCATCGATTCTCGGGACTCAGGATCGGGTCTCGGAGGCTCGAGATTGGGTCCCAAGGTCTCGGGGTCGACTCCAAGGCATCGAGTGATCGTTCCTTAGCTTCGTTGGCTCCAAAAAGTGTATGTATCGAGTCGGAATCGCTCCAACTCTTCATGAACGGTCTCGGGAACCTGAAACGAGCTAAAAGAAGCATAAGAAGCCCCTAAACCGCTCCCAAGGAGTGATTCCACAAGGAAAATGGGACCAAAACACTACAAAATAGGCACTACAAATGACACTTATCAATACACCCCAACCACATTTAAGCCTCCATTCATAGTTCCATCCACATCTTAGGTGTTTATATTTGGGTTCTTTGAAGAGGTGAAGTTCAAGTTTTTTGGGGATTATTCTTGCAAGGTTATCACTATGGAGACAAGAGCTCAACGAGCCGCGCGTAAACAAGGTATGGCATCGACTTCTAATCCTTCTAAACGTTCATATTCTAGTAAGTCTTCTAACCCTATAAATTTACCTTGTCTTAATACTTCTCTATCTCGGACCTTCTCTGAAAAGATATTTCAGAGCACTAGGTGGCCTTGTCCCCACACAATGACCAATCTAGGAATAGTAGACGATATTAAAGAGTTATCGTCAAGGACCAAAACTAGCGAGCTCCTTAGCCTCGCGGCCTTCATCTATAAGGACCTTACTTGCGAGTTCCTAGGAACTTTCGCCATCGACAATCTGACCACACCTAGAGCGATTAAATTTAGACTATTCGGCAAACCCCATCGTTTTACTATTTCCGAGTTCGGCCTAGTGCTAGGCTTACCCTCATCGGGTACCGGACTTGGTGCACCCTCGAGCAACGTACAAACCTGTGTATCTAGGAGAGATCTTTGGAAGCGCATATCACACTGTAAAGGGGGTTACGAGGCTAATTTATCCTTTGCCTCCGAAATCTGTAACCCCGCAATTCGCTATTTTTGCGAGATGCTCTCCCACTGCTTGCTACCCTCGGCCGATAATATTTACACTCTTAATGTGTGTGTCCTGCAATTGATCTGTGACTCTTTGTTCGGTAACCCTAACCCCTTAGACCTACCACTTGTCGTGGCGTTGCATTTCCACCGTATCATTGTTACCCAACGCCCCTCGTGACCGTAATTGCAAACAAATTAGGTTATTCGACCGACCACCTCACCCCACTAGACGATTCCATATGGCTTGACGAGGCCTATTTTCCGACTTGGATTTTTCATGTACCTCATCAGCGCCTCGTCTACATTAGCCATGGAAGAGCTTTAATAGTTCCGAACACACACCGAACCACTATCCATGTTCACAAAAATTGGGACCTACCCTTGGGTTCTGGTGAATTCCGACTGACCAAGACTGAGTCGGGAGGAAGGGGAGTTTGGGAGTATGCACACTATAAGTTGCCTAAAGGTCGTACGATCTATGACCTTTGTGAGATTGAACCCGACTTTGCCCTCTCGCTTAGCGACGGTCCGGAAAAGTTTTCTCCCGAGTCATCCTCCGAGGGTATACCCTTTTTCTATGGGTCTCTTAGCGCTTCATTTGCGTCGAACGATCGCTCAGACTAGACCCTCTCCTGGAGTCGGTGGTGTGTGTGTGTGTCGTGTATTTGTGTGTGGGTTGGGTCAGTGAGTCCTTAATCATCTATAATTGCATGTCCTTTGGTTGGTTCCGTTCTTATTCCTTTTATCCTATTGTCATTGTGATTGATTTATCTCTAACATAACTTTGCAAGATGTCCCATTGTTCGATTGTTGCGGCCAAAGCGGCCTTGGTATTGCTCCCGGTCATTAGGCGATGTGATTACGCCATTGACCTTTTGAAAATCCAAATTCTTTTCATTTTATCAAATTTTTCTTAATCCGGGCTAGGTGATGTGACTACACCTACGCCCACTTTTCATCCTTTCTTTTAATTTATTTTATTTTATTTTATTCTCATTTTCTTAGTCACTTGGCTAGGGTCTAGGTGATGTGATTGCACCTAGGCCCGCCACCCTTTTATCATTTTCTTTTCTTTTGTTTTCTTTCTTCAAAAAATTTCGAAAAATCCAAAAACATTTTAAAATTTTAAAAATCCAAAAAGATTTTTTTCGTATTTTTCTTTTTCCATTTTTTTCGATCTTTTCCCCTAATTGTGCATTGAGGACAATGCACAGTTTTAGTGTGGGGGAGGGATCTACTATCCTTTTGTTTTTCAAAAATCTTTCAAAAAAACCATAAAAATTGAAAAATTTTCGAAAAACCAAAAACATTTTCTTTTTATTTTCCTTTTCTTTTTCCCGTTTTCTTTTCTCGTTTTCGTTATGTTTTCGTGTCCCTTGTATAGTCCTATTCTCTACTCTTACAGGTAACCACCACCTTGATAGCACAATTTGAAGAGTTATGGAAGCAACCCGCTAGGAAACTTCCTTCCTTCTTTCTTCTTTACTTTTGTGGAGGAGTTAGGTTGTTGCTATTGGGAGGCTCTCGAAGAGATGAGCATTTTGGGTGTTGTGGTTGATTTTTGTGCTTGAATGTCGATGGAGTACGAAGTGCATGACTTTACTCGTGTTTTCTTTTATTTGCCTTTTCTTTTTCGTGTGTTCCCTTTTACTTTTGTATAGCGTGTCTAGGATTAAAAGTTTTCGAAAACCCGATTACAAACTTATTGCAAGAGTTTACATTCCATTGTAGATAACCCATTGTAGATTTTGGACCATAGTCTAGTAGAATGACTCTTAGGCAATGAATTTGTTGATCCTTTAGCTTTGAGTCCACCTTTTCTACTAGAGGTTTACTTCGGGGTTTGCATTTGACCACCTTGACCACCCATGGAGGAGTTAGGCCTTGGTTCCCGCATCCCGTTTTCTAGGTGACCTTGCTCGAATGACCATTGCACCTTTAGTCCAAATTCTATTCGCCTTTTTGTGGGTTATTCGGGGATGGCGCGCGCGTTTCCGGGTACCTATTTATCCTTTCACCCATACATCACCACAATAAGTTTACACAAAAATAACCTCAAAACTTGGTTTCGAACCACATCAAAAAGCCAAAATGGGCAAACCAAACCAAGAGAAAAAAGGGCACAAAAACATGACAAAAACATGAAAAAGAAAAACAAAGTAGAAAGAAAAGGAGCTTCAAATGAAAAAAATCGTATCGTCAAAAACGTCTCCTTCAAAAAAAAAAAGCCCTTTGATTGATTCATCGCCGTGAAGTGCCAACTAGAGGACCGAGTCCCGAGGTAGGAAGATAGCGGTGATGAGTCGATCCACCCAATAATTGTAAACACTCCACTTTTTGTTTGGGTTAATTTAGGAAATTCGAGTTTGGAACGACCCTCTTGGCCTTAGCCGAAGAGAGCGGGACTGCACCTACCTACAGTGTCGAACGAATCCATGGTTCACTTTTTCCACTTCGTTATACGTCCCGTAGTACCCCTTTAGAAGATTAGGAGGACCTAGCTAAGTTATCAACATCTATATTGCTTAATTGTCATAGTATTAGGCTTTGGTCCTTATTTACGTGGGTGATTTATCTTGGAAGTCTATTATTGTTTTAGGTAATTTTTCAGTGTCTTTCCCCGCCGTCTCGATGAGGGATTCGGTGTTTTAATTTTGCTTTGGATGCGTCTATTCTTTCGTGTTATGTGTTTTTGTGTATTTAGTCGCATCCACCATTTTGAGCAAGACCCAACTTGCCTTGCATGGGAATACTCTACCTCATGGGTATTCCGATGTGAGTTGAAGGGACGGAGCGGGCCCGTTAATTGTCCCGTATCGGCTTAGCATAGTCTAGCTTAGTAAGTAGTAGCTAATTTCTTTTTGGGTCTTTGCTCGAGGACGAGCAACGGTTTATTGTGGGGGAATTGTTGTGTGCCAAATTTGGACCATTTTTCCCTCCATTTAGACCCATTTTCCCCTTGTTTTGCGATTCTTGAGTGCGATTATCGCCATATTTTGCGTACTTCTCGCATTAGCGTCCCTCTTGTGCGTTTTACGTGTTTTTGGTAGTTTTTCTATCATTTTGATAGGATTTGAGCACCGAAATCACGACTGAGCTTCCACGAGCACAAGAGAAGGGAAAACCGTCCAAAGAGCAAAGCACACAACTTAAAGTTTAAAGTCATCCGATCGAACAAACGAAGAATGAGACAAGATTCGAGGCCAGAAAAATGACCGGGCAAAATTTCACCCGGTGACACACCACCGGGCGAAATTTCACCCGATGGTGAAAATGCCTCCCGAAGAATTTCCGAGAACTCTCCACCGGGCGAAACTGACCGGGCGAAATTTCGCCCACCGGGTGAAATTTCGCCCGATGGGAAGAAGTGCCGAAAATGCGAAAAAAAGAAGAAAATCTCACCGGGCGAAAATTTCACCCGGTGGGAATTACCGACGAGTCCGCAGGGCGAAGTTTCACCCCATGGAGATGCAAAGGGAGATTGTCTCACTAATGGAGCATAAAGTTGGATTTGGGCTTTAGGTTAAGGATCCATTAAGAGATTACTATATATATGTTACCCTAATTCATTGCCTAACTCACCTCTCCATTGTGCTAAGGAGGGAAGACATTACACCCTTTCACCATCCTATTACACCATCCATTAGTAGTAGTTTAGTAGTATTCTAGTAGAAATCCTCCAAAATTCTAGTAGTTTACATAGTAATTAATAGTAGATCTACATAATTTCCATCAACAATTATCTAGATCTCAAGTTTGTAAGAAGATTATTCAAGTTTTATTTGAAGATTTGTTGGGTTTAATGAAGGATTAATGACAAGTTCTTCACTTTATTCATCAAAGATTCAATCTTTACTTATGCAATCCTCTTATTTCATATAGATCTACATAGTTGGTATAATTCTCTTCCACTCCCTAATCTCTAATTTAGTTTTTATGTTGTTTTCTCATCATTATCTTGTTTAGATCTAATTAATGTGCATGTTGAAATGATTTCCATGATGAATTGTGAGTAGACTTCTTTGTTGGGGAATTAGGGAGGAGGATTTGGATTATTTTATTCAAGGGATGTTGGTGGGTTGTTTACTTGTTAATTATCAATGTTAAGATTTTTGTGTCTTTGTTGACTTAGAATCGCGACTAGGCCGACCTTGACTCATTTCTACTAATATGGGGAAACTCGGGGTAGAAATTACCTTAAACTGAGACTTACCCTTTCGTAGCGAAAGCGGTTTTAGGTAGGTTGGGTGAGGAAACCGAAAGGTGGCACTCTCCTTTTTAACGTTGTAACAAAAACTCGATCCCGAGACTATTAGACCCCATTTCCGAATCCCGACTCTCCCCAACACCTTTCCTATTTATTGACCCTAGCCTACGATCTCTCGACCTCTCTTGACCTCTCTCGACCTCTCTCGACCCAAAACCCCCCCTTTCTCGACCCAATCACTCCTAGACTTTGACTTGATCGACTACCTCTCGACCGTCCCTGCGGATCGATCCCCGACTTGCCGCTACTACGTAGTAGTATTCCGGGGTTTAAAAATATTGTTTGACTGCGTTGGATAGGCGACAATTCGACGCGCATCAGATACCGTGTATTGAATGACTCTCGTATGCCAATGGATTCGGATATCCGGAAACCATGGTTCTGAGTAAGGGGTGAGGGTACGTGTTGGGAAGCCCACAAAGGACACCGAACCCCGCCCGCACTAGCGGCCTCTACTAGGATATCGTAAGACTCTCTAATACGCGCGTTTGTAATTCGGTGAAAAATGCTTATGCAAGGATTGTTTTCCCTAAGCATGTGAATGGAATTGAAAAGGGTTTCTATGTCGATTTAATGCAATTAATTCTAACGTCAAAGTTGAATTTTAGCATGTGGGTTCATTTTAATACATTAAAACAAACGATAAATCAACAAGAAAAATAACAAACGGTTAGTAACGATATTATGATAATAACGATTTGCAAGTTAATGAATGATGTAGATAAAGATAATGTAAAGTTTTGAAAAGTGAAGTATTCACGTGATTGATTAACACGTGTTGACATAAGTCATAAAAAGACATTAGCGAGACTAAAAGAGGATGTAAGACTCACGGTATTGTCGTGATAAGGGGCCACTCGGTCGAGTCATTGAGGGACTCGACCGAGTGGATCCTTAAAAGGGGTTCTGTTTCTGATTTAGGACCCTACTCGGTCGAGTTACTGACGAACTCGACCGATCGAGTACGTTGCCACTCGATCGAGTCATTGCGAGACTCGACCGAGTGGAGGTCATTCAGACCCTTCTGTCTCGGTTTTGTGATGTCACTCGATCGGGTGGTCTATAGCACTCGGTCGAGTGGCACCTGTACGAACCGTTGGTTCGTTTTGATTTCGCTTTTGAGAATGGTTTTTATGTTCAAAAAACCGTCGATTCGTGAGGCCGCGTAAAAATATTGGGAAATTAATACTTGGCTTGAATCGATACTCATCATATTCCATATTCGATCACGGAATCGATATGAAATATTAGAGTAAAAAAAAAAGTAGAAAGTAATGTGAGTCGTTTTAAGTTAACCAAATCGATATGAATTTTCCTCCGTGTTGTAGTGTCGTAATTCTAATGAATTGAAAGACATCTACGTTAGCATCAACGAAAAATCGAATTGATTAAACTATTTGACTAGATCGTTAGATTCGATGTCCAATTATGGAATTGATATCGAATCTAACGGATCGACGCTTTGCTTGAATTAGAGGACTTGATTCCCTCGGCTTTTCCGACATCGAAATAAATCCCTAGAGATTGTGATGTCGGATCCGCGTCAACGGGTTTCGACCCTTAATAAATTACTTGTTTTGAAAATTGATGCAAATATGCGACTTGAACAATGATGCAAACGAAAATAAACAAACTATTGTTTAGGTTAACTTGTTTCAATAATCAAGTAATTGGGGTGTCGGAATAAGCGACCGGCAACGCTGTGTGCGGTACACTTGTATATTCGGGTTTCCTTATTCCGACATCCTTCATACTCGACACAAATTGACAAGTACTTTAATGTTTTACACTAGTTATATTATCAATATTAAGATGCAACAAATAAAAAACGAGGCAATGACGACAATAAGGACGACATGACGCGTGAGAGAAGAAGAAGAAGGAAGAGACGGGGTTTTGGCACCCTCAACCTACATGTTTCTTAAGCTCGGACGGGACTCGTAGTGACGGCTTGCACAGGAGTATCGAGTATGTAAAATTGAGTTTTGGTGGTTAGGGTTTGGATTCCTAAAGCTAGATTTAGGGTTTGCTAGTGTAGTCTTTGATTAGGGTAGAATTAGGGTTGTAAAAAGATGTCTTGAAGTGTGTGCATGGGGGAGTTTATATAGGCATTGTTAGGGTTCCCCGGTTAGAGTTACTCGACCGAGTAATTGGTTGACTCGGTCGAGTGGCCCGTTGTGCCTGCCGTCGGGCCTGAATAAGGCCCACTCGATCGAGTGGGTTGGGCACTCGATCGAGTGGCCCAACTGGGTCGAGTGGGTCCGTTGTCTTGGACCTTGACTTTGGCATTTGATGGTTTTTGTATTTGACTTGGACTTTTGATGATTGTGTGGCTGTTTTTGTATGTCTCGGAAACGACTTTGACCGGGGTTGACCCAATCGCTAAAAGTCGGTTTTATTTTCGGTGTCGGTTTCGGCCCAAATTAGTCTTGTTTGACCGGAAACGATCCACTAGGCATGGATTTGAGGTCAGTTTTGTGAGATCTGTACTCCGTAAGTGCATTAGCCAGCAACTAATGGTTTTGAGCCCATATCCGAGCGTGTAGAAACACGTTAGCGTCCGATCATCATCAGGTGTTTTTTGGAAACTGCCATAGACACCTGGCAGTCAAAATGCGGGTGTCCACACCCCCCAGGCGCCAGTTTTGGGGGCCCAAGAGACCCCACAGGCGCCCAAAAACGACGCTCAAGACCATTTTCCGCGCTCCTCTCCTCTTTTAAATAACGAAAATCGATTTCAACAAGAAAATCGAGCACGCAAACGACAAGTTAAACAAGAAAATACGATTTCTTAAGCTAAACTAACACATATTCCTATATTAAAGCACAAAATATAATCAAAGAGAGAAAAACAAAATTTGGGGAGATAATATAATCAAAAGTGCACTAACCGCTTGTCGATCCATTTTGGGCAAAGTCGGGTTTCTAGAAAAGTCGGGTTTCTCTAAAGAAAAGACGGTTTTTTTAAGTGAGAGAAAATAAAATTAAATATGGTGAGTGGAGTGTGAGTGGATATATAATAATGACAAGATAATAACGTAATAACGTAACGGTTTGAAAATTTGAAAATCGCTTCATTAACGAGTTTTATTAACATAATTTCATTTCTAAAATTATATTAAATTAGTTAACTAGTGTAATTAAGGGAGGGACAAGATCGTCTTTTACATTAAAAAGCCCGACGACCTGACTGAAATGTCGACGACCTAACACAGCACTCGATTTAAGGGAAGGGAAAATCGATCCATCTATTTCCCTCCTCCAAGCGAGTTTATTTCTCCACTTAAATAGGCAAGAATTGGAAGAAAAATCCATGTCTTCCCCTCCCCTCCCCTTCCCTTCCCTTCCCTTCCCTCTCATTCTCTAGTCCAAACACACATTTAGGTGGGAAAATAAATACTCTCTCAAAGTATAAGATAGGTTCCCCTAAGGTTTTTAGAGGAAAAATAAGGGTGTGCGAATGTGTGACTAAAAAATGAAGGATGAAGAGAGGGATGAACATGAGCCATATATTCCTTACTTAAAAAGGAAAAAGAGAAAAAATAATGACTCGGTCCAAAAGGAAAAGGGGGAGATGGAACGTAAGTCAAACTCGGAGGGAGTATCCATTTTCCCTCCCACCAAAATCCTTCATCCGCATTTACTATCCAAACAAAGGATATCGTGTCTGTCCCTTTTCTCCAATTCATCCTACCCAAACATATATACCAAAGTATTCTGCTTTTTCGGGATCTTTAATCTTAAGAATAAGTGTGATGAAAGTTTGGTTGAACACCAAGAGTTTTGTTACAGAAAGAACAAATTTTGTTACATTGTCTATAGTGACGAACAAATAAGAACCTGCGAAAATGTGTGCAAAAACATGGAGATAACTTGAAGTGAATCCTATTTTCCAAATCAGAATGAGAAGGGAAAAAGGGGATAGTTGGAAGCGATGCATATAACCCGTAGTCAGCTAGTCAAGCATTTCAGTCCAGAGTCCAGAGCTTTAGGTGGTAGGGCAGTAAAAGTCGCAGTAGTCAGTAGGGCCAAAACCGTGAGTGACTTTAAGCATGTGCAAGTGTCACAAAGAGATGCGTTACTTACTTATAATCGAAAGAATTATAAAAGTGGTTCATATAATATAATCACATGTATTTATACTAACTCAGCTGTATGGATATGTAAAAATATAAAGTACAGCAGAAGCTCAAGGCTTTCCTTCTTTCCTTTTTCTCTAAATAGTCTATCAAATCATTTGCATAATAACACACTTTATTGAAAGGAACTAAGGAAGGAAGGAAGGAATGACTTGTAAATCATCATTAATCCCACAACTGTAAAATCTATTTATCCACTTTCTAATACTTCTACTAGTTGTTAACTAATTTAAGATTTGACGCGCATTTAAAATCAGAGCTACTATGATGAATTAAACAAGAATTTGAAATTGTCACGCTTAATTCTTTAGGTATCGCTTTCTCAAGATACAAAACCTTTCTTTGGTTTAAGAAAGATAAAAATAGTGCTTAGACTAACTAAAATAAAAATTAAACATAGGTGAAATGCGTAAAAATGCAAATAAGATCCTCTCCATTACCTCTTCTCCATTAGCCCTCTCCATCACTCATCAATGGATCGAATTTTATTTCAAAACGACACAACGGTTCTTATATGAATGCTATAAGATGATGAAAGAGGAAGAGAAATGATATTATAATGGATTGTGAGAGGTAATGGAGAGAAAGTAATGGAGAGGATCAAAACTCGTAAAAATGACACAAATGCATTGGTGGTCCTTTGATACATCAACTATTTTGACGTCCTTTTAAAAAAAATATCACGATTCATGATATATCCACCAATATTTGTCCTTGAATTTCTTGGAACAACTAATCTACAATATGATTATGCCATCTCTGAAAGCAAAAAAGTACATTCGTGACTGACTTTTCCTTTCGCAACAAACATAGAAAGCTGAAAGCAGAGAGAGATCTTAAGATGCACTCTGTACTAATGTACTCAGCATACCAGCTCACCTCAGCTGATCCAAAGATGAAACCAATAATCCAAGCATTACACAAAGTTTGAGGTACTCGCTCAAACAACTTGTCGACCCCAGATATAGCCTACTAAACAACTCTCACCCCCAAAAAGCCATAGGAACAGCCCGGGTGGTTTTTCCTAAAGCTAGTAAATAATCATAACTACTACTCCAACTGTCTCGATCAATCATTTATTTACCTTTGATAAAAATATTTCTTACAAATAATATAACAGGTAAACAAATGACTGGGACGGAAAGAGTACAAAATTTTGATCCCAAAATATCCCAACTATCAGCTAATGGCAGAGCCAACTCAAACCAAACCAACCCAACCCAACGGTTGATTTGTTCAAGCTACCCTGAGACAGTTCCAATTGGATAACATTACCGGTTAAAACCCCCCGTATCAGTACTTGATGAAACCAGGGCTTTGAGCCGCACCCAGCACAGAATCAATGTCTGAAGTACACAAACCCAGACTTTTCGCAACGGCGAAACCGGCATACATTCCATCAACAGCCGCACTTACTATTCCACCCGCATATCCTGCTCCCTCTCCCACTGGATAAAGTCCTTTCAGACTTGTGCTCTCGTAGGTGTCACTTTTGCGAGGAATTTGGACAGGAGAGCTAGTTCTCGTCTGAAACAACAAAGCCTAAATTAATATAAAAGCTTGTTGAAAAAAATTGAGGAATCCATAGGCCCAGAAAAAGTTAACTTGACTGGAATTAACCTAAACCTACCTAAACTTGTACAGGAACATACGAGATATGACCTGAAATCATGAGTTCATGACTGACCAAATCCATCCCGAATTTGCTAGCCCCAAAACTAGTCTTTAAGGCCTTAGCCCTAACCGACTTGCAAATAACAGGTTTGAAACATACCCGGAACAACCCATACCCCCAAAATGCCCCGACCTATTCCACACCAAACAACCTGCTACTCAGGTCTGGGTATAAGCAACCTTCAAAAACATAAGCTGGAAAATGAAGCTCGGAAAAGTCTCCTAAACACAGTACAAAAGTATGATGTTACCACACTCTAGTAGCAGAACTTATTTATTTTTTTAAAAATAAGAATATAATCCGGGGAGGGAGAAAAATGAAAAAAATACATATGATAAATAAGACGAATACCTCTACTCCGTGAAGAAGTGCGTCCTTTGAGATAAATCCGGGAAGCTGAAAGGTATTAGGTGGAAAAACACAAAAGATATAATATCAAAACCTTGCCACAAAAGCTATCTCAAGCATGCAATCGAGTCATGTTATGTGTGAAGTACAAAAAGGTTGTTACCGAAGATAGGGTAGCGAATTCTACAAAAAATATTGAATGGAAGGAAAAACCGAGAAAAAATTAAAACATGCAGCTAAGACTTCAATAATACAAACCTCTTTGTCAAACATCATTATGGAATCTTGCAGGGCTTTCGTTATGTGAGATGGAAATAACTCGTGAAGAGTTGCAGCCTTGACTCCTAAACGGTAGCTTGATGGCGGCACATATGTGGCTAAAATGTACCAAACTGTCAAACTGATTGATGAAAACAATGTTCGATGAAGTTTGAGCAAGTGAAATTTATACCTGGTAGCTTATTTTCAAGGAAATCGGTGGCTGTTTGCACAGGAACGACAAAATTACCGCCTCCCATAACTGCAGCCCTTTCTTCAAGTTCCCTCTATATCAATACCCAAAATAAAAATTTCAGGGGATATATACACAGAATGAATTTGATCCTTAAATCTTAAAATGAAAAATGTCCTGTTTTCTTAGTAAATAGGTTCCACAGTTCCACGTACAAATGCACAGTTTTCAGTTCCGCCAACTGATCGTGCTTTAAGCATGTCTAGGGTCACGAACAACGACGACGACGATAATAACAACTACTACTACCACTACTATCTGCAAATTGACATGAACGCCAACAGAGCCTTAGTCCCATAAATCATAAACCATGATTCAAAATGACATGAACGCAAAACTATCTGCAAATTTAAGGCCATGAAACTACCCCCAAATCTAATAAATATACAAAGAAAAGTGCATTGAATCATATTATATTAATTTTCTTTTTTTAAAAAAACACACAAAATAATTCAAGGCTGTCAGCTATTTCACGGTAAGATTTTTTATTCATAGATATGAATAAAAATATTTATTTTGAAGTAATATAAAAAAATCACAAATAAGGTGGGAAAACTTGAGAAGATATTTTAACCATGAACCTAACTCGACCACAATCGAACCCCAACCATCTGTTCAGCATGTGAAAAGACTATCAATATGCTCAACCTCATGACGATTGAACTTTAAAACCAGCCACAACTTACACATGTGGCTAATACAGTGGAAGCTTTCCACAATCTCACCCATCAACATTACCCAAGTGTATCAGAATAGCATGGGTAAAAAGGAACCATTCATATTAAGACAATATATACACCCAAGTGTTGAAAGCCTGAGCCCAAACTGCTATCTTATTGTTACCTGAAATGCAACACCACCAAGGGGTCCATGTAAATGCTCAAAATCCTTTGATGAGACGGTGACAACAAGAGCTGCATTGGCCCATTTTGATGAACGACGAGAAAACGACATGCCATTTATACAAAGCTCTGATGAATTAGTACTAGTCAAAACAACCTGCAATGTCAGTGAAGGTGTTGTGATTTTTCTCTTAACCTCTCATAACAATCTAAACAATGTCCAAAGCTAATAACATGTAATTTTCATAATAGAAAACAAACTAAAGATATGATGCACCACGTACACATAATTTTCTTCGAAGCCGGCGTTATGCGCTTGGAGCCATCGTTTTGCAACATTTTCATAATCATTTATGTATTCAACATATGACATGCAATTCTAATAAATGGTCGAATAATAACAAAGTGAAAAACTAGTACTCTATGAATGTGAGTGGATAAAGTATTCAGAGGGTTCTTTTCAATCATTCCTATGTTAGATGGAATTTAATTTGACTTGCATGAGATAAATGGACCCCATCAATTACCCCTCCTCTAATTTACTGGCCAAACAAAGCAGGTTGTCCTACTCCCTTTCACTCTCCCTGCTTCCCTTGAAAGACGTTAATCCAAACAGCAGGTTAATTGGCATCCTAGTAGATTTAAATTGCAAAAGGAGCCTACCAGATATACCTTACAATCAATTCATTTTCTATAAAAAGTTCTCCTGGGACAAAAGGAAATCATGAATCAGCTACAATTAGATTGCCTTATAACTCAGCAGTGGAATACATAAACATGAAACAATTACACATTTTACAGAAACTACCTGTCCTCCAGGGCACATGCAGAATGAGTAACAGCCGCGATTCGTAGTAGCGTATGAAGATTCCACACCATCTCCACTGAGATAGTTTGCAACCTTGTAATCTGCTACTGGTACCTTTCCACGTCCTTTTTGAACTTCATCCGCCAACCCAGCATACTGCACATTATTCATACAAGAATAAACACACATCAGTAATTCTCATTTATTGGCAAATGAGTTACCAATGTGGTTTGGACTATTATGCAGCTCTTCTGTTCCTGCTAGTTAATGGCTAAAAGTAGAGAGATGTTCAGATACCAATTAATAACCTACGAGTACTATGACAGACATACGTACACCCTAGTGTTAGAAAACACAGAATCCGAATGACCTATAACGATACTGTTGTTTACAGAATGAATAGTTGAAATTACATTTGCTAGCATAAAAATTACCACCAGCTGATGTTGCAGCAAAGCGATACAGTCTGTAAAGCTACCTGTATGCTATTTATCAACTGCTGGGGATGCTCAATCCGGAGGCCAACCTATAGAAGTCAAAAATCCACTTAGATTAATTTTTTAGCCACTTGCAAATGTTGATACACTTTTTAAATAGATACAACAACCACAAGTAAGCACAAGATTTGTAAGTCCTAACCAATCACATAGACAAAATGAAGGACATTAAAATTCAAAAATGCTTCAAGCCAAGTACCCTGCTGCACTGTCTCCCATTATGCTAGAGACATATAGATTGAACAGGAATCACATTTTACTTGTAAGTGGCCACCATAACTAGAGTATATTCTGTCACACTCTTTTACAGGAATAAGAGCATATTAAAAGCTTTATTTTGTTCATCAACTGGTTGCATAGAACACTAAATTTAGACTTCTCTCCCATAGACAAACTTTTTGGATAAAAAAAAAAATTGCATTTAAATCTACAATGGTTCCTTTAATTGAGAAGATGGCAACAGATATTACTAGAGAATCCTTAGCCATATTTTTCTCTTGTATCTGTCAAAATGACAGCCACTAAGCAGAACATTGTTAAACATAGTAGAACCAAACTATGCATATATAGCTTTTCACAAAACAATTTTACTTCCTCCTTTTTAAATCATGGTGGAAACTCTCCCTCTCTCCCTCCCTCTCTCTCTCACACGCGCGCGCACACGCACGCGCGCGCGCGCACACACACACACACACACACACACACACACACACACACACACACACACACACACACACACACACATATATATATATATATATATATATATATATATATATATATATATATAGCTGAACAGGCCATTCTCCCAAACTTTATGAAGTAGATATCTACTCCAGTAGTTTAGTTTGTAGTAAAAGCCAGGGCATGTTCATAATTTTCAGCTGCTTAAGTACGACTTTATAAAGCAAAATAATTGAAACTTTTGTTATCAATCACAAGTAGAGACACGCACCGCAAAGTCTTTTGGGACCAAGTGTACATTGTGAGATAGAAGCATCTGGTAGACATCTCTTGCAGAGTGACCAACCGCCAAAACAACCGCATCATGTCTCAACTCATCACTATATATTGGTGGGGTATTCATCACGTCTGAAACTTTGACTCCTTTGACAGTTGAACCCTCTACTAGAATATCATCAACCCTTGTCCCAAATTTGATTGAAACCTAAGGGTAAAAATGTATTCAAAAAGAGAGACTTCTAGTCTAACACAAATAAAATAAAATAAAAATAGCATAAAACATCAATAAAAAAAAATAGCAAAAAACATCAATCAATGTTTAGAAAATGTTGGTGTGTGACATACTCCCAGGGCCTGCAAATGTTGCCGAAAACTACGAAGCAGTGGGACTAGCCTATCTGTTCCAAGGTGAGGCTTCCCATCAACCAAAATACTTCTTGGGGCTCCAAAGTGTACTAGTGTCCTTAAGACCTGAGACACAAAAGACAAGACATAAAGAACATATAAGATTAATTTAAACTTGAATTTTTTTAAAAACAAATCATTGAAGAATCCTTTGATTATTGCAATATAAGCACAGGGTAAGCATATTCTTCCAAGAAAAACGATTCTCACCGCTTGAACACTATCACTATTCTTCCCAATTCTAGTTACAAGCTTCCCATCACTCCATGTACCTGCACCACCCTGCGACACATAAGTCCTTCTCCGAGTGCTCAAAATTTTCTAAGATTATTATCACAAGTGACATACAAGAATACATCAACTTATTTAAAACATGCAACATGGATCTCACGGTATATACCATGTTATTAACTTGAAGCATGTTGAATTTTAAACAAATTTGTGTGAGCATTTAATATTCAGATATTTTATCACTCCGGATGACCTGAGGGTGCTAGAGAATAGGGCACTACCTGATTAGTTTGATTGTTAGGGTGACAATCAGGCTAGACCACTTCAAAGGTTGCAGTAATGTTCCCTTGCTAATGTAAGGGTAAACATACCGTATATGCATTGATGGTCATACCATGCCACTACACATAAACAGTTCCTATGGCCACAATGTTGTTCTTAAGTTATTAGTTTGTAAAGGCTAGGCAGTGAATTAAGTTACTGGTTGAGCCTTTCATTGTAAATGCCCATAGTACTTTTCAGACATCTAATCCACTGGAATAATTTCTTGTTATAAAATCACACTTCAGTATGGAATGAGGAATGCAAATCTTAAGACAAAACTCATAGCAGTTATATCCACAATAAAAAATTGATATACCATCTTCTCAAAGAACTAACTTAAGTATTTAGCTACATGAATTAACTTTACACCTAAATTTACAACATTCTATAGATTAATAGACAGTATATTGGACAAAGAGAAAAAAAAATCATTTGCATTGGAAAGACAACGCCTAATTTTAAAACATTTCATAGATAGAATGACAACCTCCTTATCAACCAAATTGACATGAGAGAGTTACCTCCCCAAAGCAAAAGTTGCTGTCTGGTTGTATAATTCGTCGAACTATCAATGCACCAATGTCTC
The DNA here is from genome assembly GCA_958450325.1 of Agrostemma githago. Lineage (NCBI taxonomy): Eukaryota > Viridiplantae > Streptophyta > Magnoliopsida > Caryophyllales > Caryophyllaceae > Agrostemma > Agrostemma githago. The sequence continues at coordinate 13,035,778 of OY288250.1, read as the reverse complement.
GCCCCCTTTGTTCCACTGGTTGACCTCTTTCAATCATGGTCACATCTGCACCAAGCTCCCCGAGCACAAGAGCAGCAAATAAACCTGCTGGACCACTACCAACAACAGCAACTTTTGGTTTCTCTGACGGGATGTGGGATTTACTACTAAATTGAGTGGTATTCCCGGATTCTTCTGATAGGGTACCTTCCTGATCCTTCTTACAGTCATGTAATAAGCCAATCAAGTCATCCAAAGCTTTTTCTTGGGGCACGTGCTCTACAAGACCAACCTTAGGGTCCAATTCGGATATAAAGTCCCATAATCGGGGTTCGGCATCTAGCAGTTTTCCGACGTCCATGTCAACGGTGTATACGAATTTAGGTGTCTTCAAGAACTGTAAGAAACAAGGCATCATAAAATGTACAATCAAGAGAAAGATTAATGCTGAAAAAAATCATATTGTCTTCTTTGTTGCCTGACCTTTCTTGCATCAAATGACTTCCTAATCACTGTGAACGCTTCTGCAGGCAGCATGGAGGAAACCTGCAGCCAATGTTTTTATTAGAAAAAAATAAACCAAAGATTTTGCACAAAATGCATCTAAGAACCCGTAATCTTTTTCTTTCCAAATTAAGCCATTTCATGAGGAATTCCTCTTTTAAAAGAGAAGAGACCGAAAGAACCCAGAACTTTGGATAACATCAAAATGCATTGGCTTCACATACACAGACAACACTTCTTCAATAGCTATATCATGAAATGTACTCTCAAATAGCATGGAAAAACACCTACTGCAACTCTCAAATGATTCTTCGTATTACAATCCACCCACATATAGAAAAAAATAATAAAAAAAAAAAAAAAAAAAAAAACATTTGCGCCATCATAGACTACAGTCCATTTCTCACGTATAAATGACAACCCAGCGCTCTGGGCACCATCAAATTCTGGAAACAAAATATTCCATAATCAAACTTCATTTCTGTTGATTGCAACATACAGTATAAGCAAAACCCGGTTTCTGTGCCTCTAAATTCCTATAAACAAATAACCATTATGATTAATTACACTAACATTAAAGGTTTAAAAAAAAAAAAGGATTACCGGGAATTGAAGAACTTTGGCAATTTGTTCAAGGAGGGGAAGAGAAACAGCGAGGAAATCTTTACCAGGGTCATTATGAACATCAACAGAAAGCTTAGATAACCTCCAAAAGCCCTGACATTTGTCTTTCACATCAAGTTTATCCTTATGCAGTTGCTTAAGCTTCTTCTTCTCTGATGGGTACCTGAGTTTGCCAGTTCTTTTAGTCCTCTTTGCACATTGGATTTGGAGGAGCTTGGGTGGGTTTAAGCAATGTGGGGTTCCTGGGTTTGAAGTTGAATTGAGAAAGTGATGTTTGAAGGGTGAGTGGAGGGAGATGGCTGCCATTGTTGCGCTGGAGAGTTTCAAGGCTTGGAGTCGGGAGTTGATAAGGTTGCTGTTGCTGTTGCTTCTACATTTCTACCGGCGTGGTCGGGTGACCAATTTGTTACCCGTATCGGATAGATTTTAAACATGTAGGAGTATTTTTTTTCTCATCCGTATATGACGAGGGAGTACTTTTTTTTCGTATATTCGAAAATCAAATTTTTGTAAATCAGTAACAATTAGTCTCATGTGAAACCGTCTCACACTAATGCTATTGTGAGACCTCTCACATGAGGGTGGTTACTTTTGATGGTGGTTATTACTCTGTACAAAACAAAGAAAATCAAATATTATGGAGTAGTTCTTTTCTGTTATTAGTTATTTATATTTTGTTCTATTTTTCCTTTTTTTGTAAAATAATTTTTCTTTCTTTTTAATTAAGAGCAATTAATAGATTTTCAAACAAATAACGTTAATTTTTATGTAAATATAATATAAAAAATATATTAAATTTTTTTTTAAAAATATGATCAATATGTCCTGCTTACAATTCTTTTCGCAAAATCTTCTAGGGTCGTGCTTTTTCCTAACGAGCTTTTACTCAATCTTAACGACATTTTACCGTTTTGTCCTTGTAATTTCATCCCATCAAAATTTTATCATACTTCTCTCTCTAGAAATCTCAAAACCCTAACCACCCATAAACACACCATTAACCACCACAAGCATCTAAACTCGGGATCAATGGGGAGGATGGATGGGATCGGTGGGGGTTGGATGGCTGGGGCGGTTAGGGTCGGAGACGGTCTGGGCAGTGGGTGAGGGTCGAGTGGCTGGTGGGTGGGTGACGGTGTGAAGTGGTGAGATGGTCTGGATGGTGGAGATCGAGGTGGGCGACGGTGGTTGGGGGGTGGTGAGTGGGTGAGGGTGGTAGGGTGGTGGGTGGGTGAAGGTCGGGGAAGAGCGGTAAGTTTTGTTTTTTTTTTCCTTTTTTTAATTTCCCTTTTTTAAAAATATTTTTCTTTAGTAAATTATAATTAATCAAATAAAAAAATAAAAAATAAAAATAATTAAGTACTTATAAATAAGTAGTTTATATTACGTGATCGATAACTGAATTAGAATAAATAATCGAATTTGGAGTCGTGTAAATTGATTAAACGATGAGAAATTTGATTGAATCTCAATAAAACTGTATAGAGGGGTAGAGCAGGAAAATGTTTGAAAAATTCGTTGAGATTGAGTAAAGGCTCGTTAGGAAAAAGTAATTTCGATCTTGTATTTATTAAAAGGAGAACCAATATAGTGCAGATGACATCAACAAATAGTATAGATTTGATATAGGTTGATGTCGTGATGACATCCCCATGAAAAAACTACTCTTTTGATATTTTGCTTGAATAACTACCCATCAATTAGAATAGTTTTCTTCCGAAACTTGTCATTATCTCATAAAAAAGGTTTTGAAACAAATTGCTCTTTGACACGAGTATTTTGCTTGACAAACTATCATCATCAAATAGAATAGTTATCTTCTAAAACCTGTCATATCTCATTAAAAAAAACGGTTTGAAACAAAATGCTCCACCTCTCCCTTTTCATTCAAAAATTCTCATTTTCCCTTCCATCATCTCTCGATCGCTCTACTAGACGACCAATTTTTAAGCAATATGAAAATTGACGATGTATAGTACTTTGGCCTTGAATGGAGTTCCAGAAATTAAAACAATAAGTTGAGATGAAATGCTTTTCACTCTTAATCATGTTCTTTTTTTTGGGAATCGGTTTTTTTTTATCGGTTTGTTAATTCATCATTATCATCCGTAATTTAGTGAGGGATCAGTTTCATTAATGCATGTAGTTTTTTTGATGTCATGATTTAACTAAAAAATTACGTTTTTTATTTGCATATGCAAAAATTAGACCTGTTGAATGGGTCGGGACGGTAGGATTTCGGGTTCGGGTAAAATACGGTTCAGGTGTATTCCAGGTTTGGAAAATACTAGTTTTTTACGGGTTTCAGATCGGATATCGTTTCAAATATGGGTTCGCATTTTGAAAACTTTAATTGTCTTTTTTTAATCATAAATACATTTTTATTCTTAATTTTCTTAATCAACTAATTTAATACTCCTATATGATATTAATAAGAATAAACATGTTTGATTTAATACTCATATTTTTAATATACATTGATATTACATTTCTATAAAAAGTACTGATATATTGTTATTTGAAAATTATTACACGTATATGACAAACCTTGATTCAATTTATTGATTTTTTTTATCATTATTATAATAATATTTTGATAAAAATATGATTTAAAACATACAAAAGGTATAAAAATTTTATTTCTTCAAAATTTGAAAATAAATAAATATTTCTTACTATTTTTCAGAAATTTTTGTCTATAATATTAATATTATTTAATTTAGCTATTTTCGGGTCGGGTCACAAGTCTAACGGGTTTTGATCCAGCATATTCGGGTCATCATCAGGTCGAGTTAATTTCGGGTTCGGGTAATTTGCAGACGATTTTTTGGGGCGGGTGGTGGGAGGGTCATTTTTTGACATGTCTGGTTGCATTACATTTTTTTTAACATGGACACGTACTCTTAAGTTAGAGTTTTATCGTTCTACGTAACTTTTTAGTTAACATTGCGTAAAATGTGACAAATATATTACTGCGTAATAACCATCTATGCAAAATTTGCATGGGTTAACACTAATATTACTATAAATCATTACACGATATCGTAAACTCGTTAATAGTTTAATAACTAGATTAAAGTACGTGCGCTGCATGGGGTTAGTTGGCTTAATTACATTGATGATGTACATTCGTTAGATAAGAAATTTAATCAAACTATATCATTATAATAAATAAGATGATCACATGATATTAGTAATCAAACTTAATTTCAGCTAAGTTTATAGTCTTAAGAGCTCATTTAAACTCAAAAGAACACATGATTACTCTTATTTATAATACAGTATAGAATTTCATCACCTCAATATAATTTTTCGATGTGGAAATAATTTTACGTTTGTAGTCTTATTAAGAAATTTTTAAAGACTCAAAAAGTTTTCTGATTGATATTGTGGACATGACATAGGTCCACCCCGACGCGGCCAAGCGCGGGTTTGGGTAGGCGAATGAATCTCATGGTAAGATTGATCTCGGGTTGAAATTTAAATCTAATTAGGAGTCGCCACCGAATTTTGTGGGAATTCGGACCCGTTCGAACCCGCTCTACATTTAGGCGTATCGTGCACAAAACACGGCCCGCTTTCAATGCTAGAGTTTAGGGATTCGTCCCTTTGCATTACGATACCGACGCCGAGTTATCGGGAATCGTGTATTGAATGACTCTCGTGTGCCAGCGGTTTCGGACATTCGGAAACCATGGCTCTGAGTAAGGGGGTGAGGGTACGTGTTGGGAAGCCCACAAAGGACACCCAACCCCGCTCGCTCTTAGCGGCCTCTACTTAGATATCGTCCGTTTTTCGTGTACGCGCGTTAGTTTGACGGTTGAATGTTATGCAAACAATACTTTTTAACTAAACATGTGAATTATGTTCAACTATGTCGTTTAATGCATCTAAACTAGCGTCGATGTTATTTAGCATGCGAAGTTCATTTATGAAAGCGATAAATGCAAGCAACGGGAATAAACATAAAACAATAGATTACAAATACGTGGGCGGAATACAACCCGGAAATACAATATAACGAACAAAAATATATAACAATTGCAACAATAACGGACCAGATGATATAAAATGATATGATGCATAGTTTTGTAAAAGATGAACACGTGATGGACTTTAACACGTGGCGACCGAAGTCGTTAAAAGAGTTTATTGAGGCTTAAAATATGTGGAAGGCTCACGGTTTGGCGTGACAGAGGCTCTCAAAAAAACCTCCTGCCACGATTTTAGGGTGCCACTCGATCGAGTGCCCTCTATTCGAGCAGCTGCTCGGAATTCGGTTATCGTAGTAATGCTGATTTTTAATGTTTGAATTGATAACTAGCCGAGTAGCGTGAAAATAATATATAATTTAAACTTGACTCAGTTTACGACGCTCATAACGTAAATTGTACGATTACGAGATCGGTTATCGATTATTTGAAAAAAAACGTTATAAAATTGATTTGAATTTGGTCGGACTAGAACGAGTATCGATTCCCTCTGCGTCATAATGTCGTAATCAATCCTTTCGGACCGTGTGACCATTAATTTGGCGTCAACGGGTTCGTTCTAGTACGGTTTATCGATTCATTCTTTTAGACATGATATTCGACTACGGAGTCGGTATCACATCTTTAGAATAAACGTTTTTATTTGTTTGATTAGAGCGAAAATCGATTCCCTCCGCGTCACGACATCGTTATTAATCCTTGCGGATTATGTGATGTTTGATTTGCATCAACAGGTTTCGTTCTAACCTTTTAAAAAGGGGAATCGAATATGTTTAACGAGGAATATTCGCGAGATCCCATCACGCCCTTGAGTGTTTAGGGCGGTGTTCCTCGAGAGGGCACCACCACTATTACAACTCTTAAAGGGATTAGAAGGGTCTTATACGAGATTCGTCTTTAAACGTATTCGATTCGAGATTGTTTTATAATTTGATGTATGCGCGATGTTTTAATGTTAATGACAACTGTAGACACCCGCATTTTGACTGCCAGGTGTCTATGGTAGTCTCCAAAAAACACCCGATGATGATCGGACGCAAACGTGACATGGTATACTCGGACTTGGGCTCGGAATCAATAATATCCGACACGGACATTTAGCGGAGTAAAAATCTCACAAAACAGACCTCAAATCCAGGCCCAGTGGGTCGTTCCGAGCAAAATAAGACTAATTGGGGGGGGGGGGGGTGGGAGGGTCATTTTTTGACATGTCTGGTTGCATTACATTTTTTTTAACATGGACACGTACTCTTAAGTTAGAGTTTTATCGTTCTACGTAACTTTTTAGTTAACATTGCGTAAAATGTGACAAATATATTACTGCGTAATAACCATCTATGCAAAATTTGCATGGGTTAACACTAATATTACTATAAATCATTACACGATATCGTAAACTCGTTAATAGTTTAATAACTAGATTAAAGTACGTGCGCTGCATGGGGTTAGTTGGCTTAATTACATTGATGATGTACATTCGTTAGATAAGAAATTTAATCAAACTATATCATTATAATAAATAAGATGATCACATGATATTAGTAATCAAACTTAATTTCAGCTAAGTTTATAGTCTTAAGAGCTCATTTAAACTCAAAAGAACACATGATTACTCTTATTTATAATACAGTATAGAATTTCATCACCTCAATATAATTTTTCGATGTGGAAATAATTTTACGTTTGTAGTCTTATTAAGAAATTTTTAAAGACTCAAAAAGTTTTCTGATTGATATTGTGGACATGACATAGGTCCACCCCGACGCGGCCAAGCGCGGGTTTGGGTAGGCGAATGAATCTCATGGTAAGATTGATCTCGGGTTGAAATTTAAATCTAATTAGGAGTCGCCACCGAATTTTGTGGGAATTCGGACCCGTTCGAACCCGCTCTACATTTAGGCGTATCGTGCACAAAACACGGCCCGCTTTCAATGCTAGAGTTTAGGGATTCGTCCCTTTGCATTAAGATACCGACGCCGAGTTATCGGGAATCGTGTATTGAATGACTCTCGTGTGCCAGCGGTTTCGGACATTCGGAAACCATGGCTCTGAGTAAGGGGGTGAGGGTACGTGTTGGGAAGCCCACAAAGGACACCCAACCCCGCTCGCTCTTAGCGGCCTCTACTTAGATATCGTCCGTTTTTCGTGTACGCGCGTTAGTTTGACGGTTGAATGTTATGCAAACAATACTTTTTAACTAAACATGTGAATTATGTTCAACTATGTCGTTTAATGCATCTAAACTAGCGTCGATGTTATTTAGCATGCGAAGTTCATTTATGAAAGCGATAAATGCAAGCAACGGGAATAAACATAAAACAATAGATTACAAATACGTGGGCGGAATACAACCCGGAAATACAATATAACGAACAAAAATATATAACAATTGCAACAATAACGGACCAGATGATATAAAATGATATGATGCATAGTTTTGTAAAAGATGAACACGTGATGGACTTTAACACGTGGCGACCGAAGTCGTTAAAAGAGTTTATTGAGGCTTAAAATATGTGGAAGGCTCACGGTTTGGCGTGACAGAGGCTCTCAAAAAAACCTCCTGCCACGATTTTAGGGTGCCACTCGATCGAGTGCCCTCTATTCGAGCAGCTGCTCGGAATTCGGTTATCGTAGTAATGCTGATTTTTAATGTTTGAATTGATAACTAGCCGAGTAGCGTGAAAATAATATATAATTTAAACTTGACTCAGTTTACGACGCTCATAACGTAAATTGTACGATTACGAGATCGGTTATCGATTATTTGAAAAAAAACGTTATAAAATTGATTTGAATTTGGTCGGACTAGAACGAGTATCGATTCCCTCTGCGTCATAATGTCGTAATCAATCCTTTCGGACCGTGTGACCATTAATTTGGCGTCAACGGGTTCGTGCTAGTACGGTTTATCGATTCATTCTTTTAGACATGATATTCGACTACGGAGTCGGTATCACATCTTTAGAATAAACGTTTTTATTTGTTTGATTAGAGCGAAAATCGATTCCCTCCGCGTCACGACATCGTTATTAATCCTTGCGGATTATGTGATGTTTGATTTGCATCAACAGGTTTCGTTCTAACCTTTTAAAAAGGGGAATCGAATATGTTTAACGAGGAATATTCGCGAGATCCCATCACGCCCTTGAGTGTTTAGGGCGGTGTTCCTCGAGAGGGCACCACCACTATTACAACTCTTAAAGGGATTAGAAGGGTCTTATACGAGATTCGTCTTTAAACGTATTCGATTCGAGATTGTTTTATAATTTGATGTATGCGCGATGTTTTAATGTTAATGACAACTGTAGACACCCGCATTTTGACTGCCAGGTGTCTATGGTAGTCTCCAAAAAACACCCGATGATGATCGGACGCAAACGTGACATGGTATACTCGGACTTGGGCTCGGAATCAATAATATCCGACACGGACATTTAGCGGAGTAAAAATCTCACAAAACAGACCTCAAATCCAGGCCCAGTGGGTCGTTCCGAGCAAAATAAGACTAATTGGGGGGGGGGGGGGGGGGTGGGAGGGTCATTTTTTGACATGTCTGGTTGCATTACATTTTTTTTAACATGGACACGTACTCTTAAGTTAGAGTTTTATCGTTCTACGTAACTTTTTAGTTAACATTGCGTAAAATGTGACAAATATATTACTGCGTAATAACCATCTATGCAAAATTTGCATGGGTTAACACTAATATTACTATAAATCATTACACGATATCGTAAACTCGTTAATAGTTTAATAACTAGATTAAAGTACGTGCGCTGCATGGGGTTAGTTGGCTTAATTACATTGATGATGTACATTCGTTAGATAAGAAATTTAATCAAACTATATCATTATAATAAATAAGATGATCACATGATATTAGTAATCAAACTTAATTTCAGCTAAGTTTATAGTCTTAAGAGCTCATTTAAACTCAAAAGAACACATGATTACTCTTATTTATAATACAGTATAGAATTTCATCACCTCAATATAATTTTTCGATGTGGAAATAATTTTACGTTTGTAGTCTTATTAAGAAATTTTTAAAGACTCAAAAAGTTTTCTGATTGATATTGTGGACATGACATAGGTCCACCCCGACGCGGCCAAGCGCGGGTTTGGGTAGGCGAATGAATCTCATGGTAAGATTGATCTCGGGTTGAAATTTAAATCTAATTAGGAGTCGCCACCGAATTTTGTGGGAATTCGGACCCGTTCGAACCCGCTCTACATTTAGGCGTATCGTGCACAAAACACGGCCCGCTTTCAATGCTAGAGTTTAGGGATTCGTCCCTTTGCATTACGATACCGACGCCGAGTTATCGGGAATCGTGTATTGAATGACTCTCGTGTGCCAGCGGTTTCGGACATTCGGAAACCATGGCTCTGAGTAAGGGGGTGAGGGTACGTGTTGGGAAGCCCACAAAGGACACCCAACCCCGCTCGCTCTTAGCGGCCTCTACTTAGATATCGTCCGTTTTTCGTGTACGCGCGTTAGTTTGACGGTTGAATGTTATGCAAACAATACTTTTTAACTAAACATGTGAATTATGTTCAACTATGTCGTTTAATGCATCTAAACTAGCGTCGATGTTATTTAGCATGCGAAGTTCATTTATGAAAGCGATAAATGCAAGCAACGGGAATAAACATAAAACAATAGATTACAAATACGTGGGCGGAATACAACCCGGAAATACAATATAACGAACAAAAATATATAACAATTGCAACAATAACGGACCAGATGATATAAAATGATATGATGCATAGTTTTGTAAAAGATGAACACGTGATGGACTTTAACACGTGGCGACCGAAGTCGTTAAAAGAGTTTATTGAGGCTTAAAATATGTGGAAGGCTCACGGTTTGGCGTGACAGAGGCTCTCAAAAAAACCTCCTGCCACGATTTTAGGGTGCCACTCGATCGAGTGCCCTCTATTCGAGCAGCTGCTCGGAATTCGGTTATCGTAGTAATGCTGATTTTTAATGTTTGAATTGATAACTAGCCGAGTAGCGTGAAAATAATATATAATTTAAACTTGACTCAGTTTACGACGCTCATAACGTAAATTGTACGATTACGAGATCGGTTATCGATTATTTGAAAAAAAACGTTATAAAATTGATTTGAATTTGGTCGGACTAGAACGAGTATCGATTCCCTCTGCGTCATAATGTCGTAATCAATCCTTTCGGACCGTGTGACCATTAATTTGGCGTCAACGGGTTCGTGCTAGTACGGTTTATCGATTCATTCTTTTAGACATGATATTCGACTACGGAGTCGGTATCACATCTTTAGAATAAACGTTTTTATTTGTTTGATTAGAGCGAAAATCGATTCCCTCCGCGTCACGACATCGTTATTAATCCTTGCGGATTATGTGATGTTTGATTTGCATCAACAGGTTTCGTTCTAACCTTTTAAAAAGGGGAATCGAATATGTTTAACGAGGAATATTCGCGAGATCCCATCACGCCCTTGAGTGTTTAGGGCGGTGTTCCTCGAGAGGGCACCACCACTATTACAACTCTTAAAGGGATTAGAAGGGTCTTATACGAGATTCGTCTTTAAACGTATTCGATTCGAGATTGTTTTATAATTTGATGTATGCGCGATGTTTTAATGTTAATGACAACTGTAGACACCCGCATTTTGACTGCCAGGTGTCTATGGTAGTCTCCAAAAAACACCCGATGATGATCGGACGCAAACGTGACTTGGTATACTCGGACTTGGGCTCGGAATCAATAATATCCGACACGGACATTTAGCGGAGTAAAAATCTCACAAAACAGACCTCAAATCCAGGCCCAGTGGGTCGTTCCGAGCAAAATAAGACTAATTGGGGGGGGGGGGGGTGGGAGGGTCATTTTTTGACATGTCTGGTTGCATTACATTTTTTTTAACATGGACACGTACTCTTAAGTTAGAGTTTTATCGTTCTACGTAACTTTTTAGTTAACATTGCGTAAAATGTGACAAATATATTACTGCGTAATAACCATCTATGCAAAATTTGCATGGGTTAACACTAATATTACTATAAATCATTACACGATATCGTAAACTCGTTAATAGTTTAATAACTAGATTAAAGTACGTGCGCTGCATGGGGTTAGTTGGCTTAATTACATTGATGATGTACATTCGTTAGATAAGAAATTTAATCAAACTATATCATTATAATAAATAAGATGATCACATGATATTAGTAATCAAACTTAATTTCAGCTAAGTTTATAGTCTTAAGAGCTCATTTAAACTCAAAAGAACACATGATTACTCTTATTTATAATACAGTATAGAATTTCATCACCTCAATATAATTTTTCGATGTGGAAATAATTTTACGTTTGTAGTCTTATTAAGAAATTTTTAAAGACTCAAAAAGTTTTCTGATTGATATTGTGGACATGACATAGGTCCACCCCGACGCGGCCAAGCGCGGGTTTGGGTAGGCGAATGAATCTCATGGTAAGATTGATCTCGGGTTGAAATTTAAATCTAATTAGGAGTCGCCACCGAATTTTGTGGGAATTCGGACCCGTTCGAACCCGCTCTACATTTAGGCGTATCGTGCACAAAACACGGCCCGCTTTCAATGCTAGAGTTTAGGGATTCGTCCCTTTGCATTACGATACCGACGCCGAGTTATCGGGAATCGTGTATTGAATGACTCTCGTGTGCCAGCGGTTTCGGACATTCGGAAACCATGGCTCTGAGTAAGGGGGTGAGGGTACGTGTTGGGAAGCCCACAAAGGACACCCAACCCCGCTCGCTCTTAGCGGCCTCTACTTAGATATCGTCCGTTTTTCGTGTACGCGCGTTAGTTTGACGGTTGAATGTTATGCAAACAATACTTTTTAACTAAACATGTGAATTATGTTCAACTATGTCGTTTAATGCATCTAAACTAGCGTCGATGTTATTTAGCATGCGAAGTTCATTTATGAAAGCGATAAATGCAAGCAACGGGAATAAACATAAAACAATAGATTACAAATACGTGGGCGGAATACAACCCGGAAATACAATATAACGAACAAAAATATATAACAATTGCAACAATAACGGACCAGATGATATAAAATGATATGATGCATAGTTTTGTAAAAGATGAACACGTGATGGACTTTAACACGTGGCGACCGAAGTCGTTAAAAGAGTTTATTGAGGCTTAAAATATGTGGAAGGCTCACGGTTTGGCGTGACAGAGGCTCTCAAAAAAACCTCCTGCCACGATTTTAGGGTGCCACTCGATCGAGTGCCCTCTATTCGAGCAGCTGCTCGGAATTCGGTTATCGTAGTAATGCTGATTTTTAATGTTTGAATTGATAACTAGCCGAGTAGCGTGAAAATAATATATAATTTAAACTTGACTCAGTTTACGACGCTCATAACGTAAATTGTACGATTACGAGATCGGTTATCGATTATTTGAAAAAAAACGTTATAAAATTGATTTGAATTTGGTCGGACTAGAACGAGTATCGATTCCCTCTGCGTCATAATGTCGTAATCAATCCTTTCGGACCGTGTGACCATTAATTTGGCGTCAACGGGTTCGTGCTAGTACGGTTTATCGATTCATTCTTTTAGACATGATATTCGACTACGGAGTCGGTATCACATCTTTAGAATAAACGTTTTTATTTGTTTGATTAGAGCGAAAATCGATTCCCTCCGCGTCACGACATCGTTATTAATCCTTGCGGATTATGTGATGTTTGATTTGCATCAACAGGTTTCGTTCTAACCTTTTAAAAAGGGGAATCGAATATGTTTAACGAGGAATATTCGCGAGATCCCATCACGCCCTTGAGTGTTTAGGGCGGTGTTCCTCGAGAGGGCACCACCACTATTACAACTCTTAAAGGGATTAGAAGGGTCTTATACGAGATTCGTCTTTAAACGTATTCGATTCGAGATTGTTTTATAATTTGATGTATGCGCGATGTTTTAATGTTAATGACAACTGTAGACACCCGCATTTTGACTGCCAGGTGTCTATGGTAGTCTCCAAAAAACACCCGATGATGATCGGACGCAAACGTGACTTGGTATACTCGGACTTGGGCTCGGAATCAATAATATCCGACATGGACATTTAGCGGAGTAAAAATCTCACAAAACAGACCTCAAATCCAGGCCCAGTGGGTCGTTCCGAGCAAAATAAGACTAATTGGGGGGGGGGGGGGGGGGGTGGGAGGGTCATTTTTTGACATGTCTGGTTGCATTACATTTTTTTTAACATGGACACGTACTCTTAAGTTAGAGTTTTATCGTTCTACGTAACTTTTTAGTTAACATTGCGTAAAATGTGACAAATATATTACTGCGTAATAACCATCTATGCAAAATTTGCATGGGTTAACACTAATATTACTATAAATCATTACACGATATCGTAAACTCGTTAATAGTTTAATAACTAGATTAAAGTACGTGCGCTGCATGGGGTTAGTTGGCTTAATTACATTGATGATGTACATTCGTTAGATAAGAAATTTAATCAAACTATATCATTATAATAAATAAGATGATCACATGATATTAGTAATCAAACTTAATTTCAGCTAAGTTTATAGTCTTAAGAGCTCATTTAAACTCAAAAGAACACATGATTACTCTTATTTATAATACAGTATAGAATTTCATCACCTCAATATAATTTTTCGATGTGGAAATAATTTTACGTTTGTAGTCTTATTAAGAAATTTTTAAAGACTCAAAAAGTTTTCTGATTGATATTGTGGACATGACATAGGTCCACCCCGACGCGGCCAAGCGCGGGTTTGGGTAGGCGAATGAATCTCATGGTAAGATTGATCTCGGGTTGAAATTTAAATCTAATTAGGAGTCGCCACCGAATTTTGTGGGAATTCGGACCCGTTCGAACCCGCTCTGCATTTAGGCGTATCGTGCACAAAACACGGCCCGCTTTCAATGCTAGAGTTTAGGGATTCGTCCCTTTGCATTACGATACCGACGCCGAGTTATCGGGAATCGTGTATTGAATGACTCTCGTGTGCCAGCGGTTTCGGACATTCGGAAACCATGGCTCTGAGTAAGGGGGTGAGGGTACGTGTTGGGAAGCCCACAAAGGACACCCAACCCCGCTCGCTCTTAGCGGCCTCTACTTAGATATCGTCCGTTTTTCGTGTACGCGCGTTAGTTTGACGGTTGAATGTTATGCAAACAATACTTTTTAACTAAACATGTGAATTATGTTCAACTATGTCGTTTAATGCATCTAAACTAGCGTCGATGTTATTTAGCATGCGAAGTTCATTTATGAAAGCGATAAATGCAAGCAACGGGAATAAACATAAAACAATAGATTACAAATACGTGGGCGGAATACAACCCGGAAATACAATATAACGAACAAAAATATATAACAATTGCAACAATAACGGACCAGATGATATAAAATGATATGATGCATAGTTTTGTAAAAGATGAACACGTGATGGACTTTAACACGTGGCGACCGAAGTCGTTAAAAGAGTTTATTGAGGCTTAAAATATGTGGAAGGCTCACGGTTTGGCGTGACAGAGGCTCTCAAAAAAACCTCCTGCCACGATTTTAGGGTGCCACTCGATCGAGTGCCCTCTATTCGAGCAGCTGCTCGGAATTCGGTTATCGTAGTAATGCTGATTTTTAATATTTGAATTGATAACTAGCCGAGTAGCGTGAAAATAATATATAATTTAAACTTGACTCAGTTTACGACGCTCATAACGTAAATTGTACGATTACGAGATCGGTTATCGATTATTTGAAAAAAAACGTTATAAAATTGATTTGAATTTGGTCGGACTAGAACGAGTATCGATTCCCTCTGCGTCATAATGTCGTAATCAATCCTTTCGGACCGTGTGACCATTAATTTGGCGTCAACGGGTTCGTGCTAGTACGGTTTATCGATTCATTCTTTTAGACATGATATTCGACTACGGAGTCGGTATCACATCTTTAGAATAAACGTTTTTATTTGTTTGATTAGAGCGAAAATCGATTCCCTCCGCGTCACGACATCGTTATTAATCCTTGCGGATTATGTGATGTTTGATTTGCATCAACAGGTTTCGTTCTAACCTTTTAAAAAGGGGAATCGAATATGTTTAACGAGGAATATTCGCGAGATCCCATCACGCCCTTGAGTGTTTAGGGCGGTGTTCCTCGAGAGGGCACCACCACTATTACAACTCTTAAAGGGATTAGAAGGGTCTTATACGAGATTCGTCTTTAAACGTATTCGATTCGAGATTGTTTTATAATTTGATGTATGCGCGATGTTTTAATGTTAATGACAACTGTAGACACCCGCATTTTGACTGCCAGGTGTCTATGGTAGTCTCCAAAAAACACCCGATGATGATCGGACGCAAACGTGACTTGGTATACTCGGACTTGGGCTCGGAATCAATAATATCCGACATGGACATTTAGCGGAGTAAAAATCTCACAAAACAGACCTCAAATCCAGGCCCAGTGGGTCGTTCCGAGCAAAATAAGACTAATTGGGGGGGGGGGGGGGGGTGGGAGGGTCATTTTTTGACATGTCTGGTTGCATTACATTTTTTTTAACATGGACACGTACTCTTAAGTTAGAGTTTTATCGTTCTACGTAACTTTTTAGTTAACATTGCGTAAAATGTGACAAATATATTACTGCGTAATAACCATCTATGCAAAATTTGCATGGGTTAACACTAATATTACTATAAATCATTACACGATATCGTAAACTCGTTAATAGTTTAATAACTAGATTAAAGTACGTGCGTTGCATGGGGTTAGTTGGCTTAATTACATTGATGATGTACATTCGTTAGATAAGAAATTTAATCAAACTATATCATTATAATAAATAAGATGATCACATGATATTAGTAATCAAACTTAATTTCAGCTAAGTTTATAGTCTTAAGAGCTCATTTAAACTCAAAAGAACACATGATTACTCTTATTTATAATACAGTATAGAATTTCATCACCTCAATATAATTTTTCGATGTGGAAATAATTTTACGTTTGTAGTCTTATTAAGAAATTTTTAAAGACTCAAAAAGTTTTCTGATTGATATTGTGGACATGACATAGGTCCACCCCGACGCGGCCAAGCGCGGGTTTGGGTAGGCGAATGAATCTCATGGTAAGATTGATCTCGGGTTGAAATTTAAATCTAATTAGGAGTCGCCACCGAATTTTGTGGGAATTCGGACCCGTTCGAACCCGCTCTGCATTTAGGCGTATCGTGCACAAAACACGGCCCGCTTTCAATGCTAGAGTTTAGGGATTCGTCCCTTTGCATTACGATACCGACGCCGAGTTATCGGGAATCGTGTATTGAATGACTCTCGTGTGCCAGCGGTTTCGGACATTCGGAAACCATGGCTCTGAGTAAGGGGGTGAGGGTACGTGTTGGGAAGCCCACAAAGGACACCCAACCCCGCTCGCTCTTAGCGGCCTCTACTTAGATATCGTCCGTTTTTCGTGTACGCGCGTTAGTTTGACGGTTGAATGTTATGCAAACAATACTTTTTAACTAAACATGTGAATTATGTTCAACTATGTCGTTTAATGCATCTAAACTAGCGTCGATGTTATTTAGCATGCGAAGTTCATTTATGAAAGCGATAAATGCAAGCAACGGGAATAAACATAAAACAATAGATTACAAATACGTGGGCGGAATACAACCCGGAAATACAATATAACGAACAAAAATATATAACAATTGCAACAATAACGGACCAGATGATATAAAATGATATGATGCATAGTTTTGTAAAAGATGAACACGTGATGGACTTTAACACGTGGCGACCGAAGTCGTTAAAAGAGTTTATTGAGGCTTAAAATATGTGGAAGGCTCACGGTTTGGCGTGACAGAGGCTCTCAAAAAAACCTCCTGCCACGATTTTAGGGTGCCACTCGATCGAGTGCCCTCTATTCGAGCAGCTGCTCGGAATTCGGTTATCGTAGTAATGCTGATTTTTAATATTTGAATTGATAACTAGCCGAGTAGCGTGAAAATAATATATAATTTAAACTTGACTCAGTTTACGACGCTCATAACGTAAATTGTACGATTACGAGATCGGTTATCGATTATTTGAAAAAAAACGTTATAAAATTGATTTGAATTTGGTCGGACTAGAACGAGTATCGATTCCCTCTGCGTCATAATGTCGTAATCAATCCTTTCGGACCGTGTGACCATTAATTTGGCGTCAACGGGTTCGTGCTAGTACGGTTTATCGATTCATTCTTTTAGACATGATATTCGACTACGGAGTCGGTATCACATCTTTAGAATAAACGTTTTTATTTGTTTGATTAGAGCGAAAATCGATTCCCTCCGCGTCACGACATCGTTATTAATCCTTGCGGATTATGTGATGTTTGATTTGCATCAACAGGTTTCGTTCTAACCTTTTAAAAAGGGGAATCGAATATGTTTAACGAGGAATATTCGCGAGATCCCATCACGCCCTTGAGTGTTTAGGGCGGTGTTCCTCGAGAGGGCACCACCACTATTACAACTCTTAAAGGGATTAGAAGGGTCTTATACGAGATTCGTCTTTAAACGTATTCGATTCGAGATTGTTTTATAATTTGATGTATGCGCGATGTTTTAATGTTAATGACAACTGTAGACACCCGCATTTTGACTGCCAGGTGTCTATGGTAGTCTCCAAAAAACACCCGATGATGATCGGACGCAAACGTGACTTGGGCTCGGAATCAATAATATCCGACATGGACATTTAGCGGAGTAAAAATCTCACAAAACAGACCTCAAATCCAGGCCCAGTGGGTCGTTCCGAGCAAAATAAGACTAATTGGGGGGGGGGGGGGGGTGGGAGGGTCATTTTTTGACATGTCTGGTTGCATTACATTTTTTTTAACATGGACACGTACTCTTAAGTTAGAGTTTTATCGTTCTACGTAACTTTTTAGTTAACATTGCGTAAAATGTGACAAATATATTACTGCGTAATAACCATCTATGCAAAATTTGCATGGGTTAACACTAATATTACTATAAATCATTACACGATATCGTAAACTCGTTAATAGTTTAATAACTAGATTAAAGTACGTGCGTTGCATGGGGTTAGTTGGCTTAATTACATTGATGATGTACATTCATTAGATAAGAAATTTAATCAAACTATATCATTATAATAAATAAGATGATCACATGATATTAGTAATCAAACTTAATTTCAGCTAAGTTTATAGTCTTAAGAGCTCATTTAAACTCAAAAGAACACATGATTACTCTTATTTATAATACAGTATAGAATTTCATCACCTCAATATAATTTTTCGATGTGGAAATAATTTTACGTTTGTAGTCTTATTAAGAAATTTTTAAAGACTCAAAAAGTTTTCTGATTGATATTGTGGACATGACATAGGTCCACCCCGACGCGGCCAAGCGCGGGTTTGGGTAGGCGAATGAATCTCATGGTAAGATTGATCTCGGGTTGAAATTTAAATCTAATTAGGAGTCGCCACCGAATTTTGTGGGAATTCGAACCCGTTCGAACCCGCTCTACATTTAGGCATATCGTGCACAAAACACGGCCCGCTTTCAATGCTAGAGTTTAGGGATTCGTCCCTTTGCATTACGATACCGACGCCGAGTTATCGGGAATCGTGTATTGAATGACTCTCGTGTGCCAGCGGTTTCGGACATTCGGAAACCATGGCTCTGAGTAAGGGGGTGAGGGTACGTGTTGGGAAGCCCACAAAGGACACCCAACCCCGCTCGCTCTTAGCGGCCTCTACTTAGATATCGTCCGTTTTTCGTGTACGCGCGTTAGTTTGACGGTTGAATGTTATGCAAACAATACTTTTTAACTAAACATGTGAATTATGTTCAACTATGTCGTTTAATGCATCTAAACTAGCGTCGATGTTATTTAGCATGCGAAGTTCATTTATGAAAGCGATAAATGCAAGCAACGGGAATAAACATAAAACAATAGATTACAAATACGTGGGCGGAATACAACCCGGAAATACAATATAACGAACAAAAATATATAACAATTACAACAATAACGGACCAGATGATATAAAATGATATGATGCATAGTTTTGTAAAAGATGAACACGTGATGGACTTTAACACGTGGCGACCGAAGTCGTTAAAAGAGTTTATTGAGGCTTAAAATATGTGGAAGGCTCACGGTTTGGCATGACAGAGGCTCTCAAAAAAACCTCCTTCCACGATTTTAGGGTGCCACTCGATCGAGTGCCCTCTGTTCGAGCAGCTGCTCGGAATTCGGTTATCGTAGTAATGCTGATTTTTAATGTTTGAATTGATAACTAGCCGAGTAGCGTGAAAATAATATATAATTTAAACTTGACTCAGTTTACGACGCTCATAACGTAAATTGTACGATTACGAGATCGGTTATCGATTATTTGAAAAAAAACGTTATAAAATTGATTTGAATTTGGTCGGACTAGAACGAGTATCGATTCCCTCTGCGTCATAATGTCGTAATCAATCCTTTCGGACCGTGTGACCATTAATTTGGCGTCAACGGGTTCGTGCTAGTACGGTTTATCGATTCATTCTTTTAGACATGATATTCGACTACGGAGTCGGTATCACATCTTTAGAATAAACGTTTTTATTTGTTTGATTAGAGCGAAAGTCGATTCCCTCCGCGTCACGACATCGTTATTAATCCTTGCGGATTATGTGATGTTTGATTTGCATCAACAGGTTTCGTTCTAACCTATTAAAAAGGGGAATCGAATATGTTTAACGAGGAATATTCGCGAGATCCCATCACGCCCTTGAGTGTTTAGGGCGGTGTTCCTCGAGAGGGCACCACCACTATTACAACTCTTAAAGGGATTAGAAGGGTCTTATACGAGATTCGTCTTTAAACGTATTCAATTCGAGATTGTTTTATAATTTGATGTATGCGCGATGTTTTAATGTTAATGACGACTGTAGACACCCGCATTTTGACTGCCAGGTGTCTATGGTAGTCTTCAAAAAACACCCGATGATGATCAGACGCAAACGTGACTTGGTATACTCGGACTTGGGCTCGGAATCAATAATATCCGACACGGACTTTTAGCGGAGTAAAAATCTCACAAAACAGACCTTAAATCCAGGCCCAGTGGGTCGTTCCGAGCAAAATAAGACTAATTTGGGCCAAAACCGACACCAAATATAAATCCCGTCTTTTGGCGACCGGGCCAAAACCCGGTCAAAGACGAACCCGTCACGCAAATCAGCCAAATACACTCCTCGAAACTGGCGCCAAATCAGAATTCAAATAAATCAATCAAATCAACAAAAGTCAACTCCTTCCTATTTTGGCTCGATTCACTTGATCCACTCGATCGAGTGGATAGACCCACTCGGTCGAGTGGAGCGTCCTTTAGCAGATCAGACTCTTTTATAAGGGCACTCGATCGAGTGCACTAGGGCCACTCGATCGAGTGACCCTAGGTCGTGGGGTAAAATCTATAAATACCCCACGACCCCCTCTCATTTCACAAGTTTTTTCCTAAGGCATTTACCCTACATTTCAACCCTAACTCACCTATACTTTCCACACTACAACCCTAGTGACACTAAGCCAAAAAACCGAGTCCTTCGTCCCTCGAAAAACCGACGTAACACGCACACATACCCATACACACCATAACTCGCGTACATCCTCGATACTCCGGCGTCCCGTCGCTATTTACGAGTCCATTTCCGAGGTCCCTACTAAGCATGTATGTTGAGGGTGTCCTAAACCCCATCTCGATCTCCATTATCTCGTCTCATCTTTATTTATTTTTGTATCATAATCATAATCGTAATAGTAACGTTAACACTAATCTTTTTACTTTTTTTATCGTTACTAACGTTATTATATCCCGTATATATACTCTAGTATCAAAATTCAAAAACGTTTGACTATGATGATTGCCTAAGGTCCGTCTAATCCCTTTACGAGCAACGACGAAGGTGGAGCCCTTTCGAGGAGCCCCGCCCCAATGTACTCAAGGGCGTGACGTGATCGCAATCGTTCATAGTTGAACGCATTTGATCCCATTTCTACAATTAGTGCGGAACCCGTTGACACGAAAACCGACATCACATAACCCGAAAGGGTTAGTTCCGATGTCGTGACGTAGAGGGAAGCATTTCGTCACTAATTCAAATTTTCTAGCCTAACAATAACATTTTCATAAAATTCCGATAACGGTATTATAACCGTATATACACGATTATAGTACCGGAGGCCAAGTTAATTACAAATCGTGCGATATTTGTATTTGATTTGGCCAACCTTCGATTTTAAATCAAAAAATAAACGAGTTATCACTCGTACAGGGGCTACTCGACCGAGTACATAGGCTACTCGATCGAGTAGCACCCAAAAAATTGGGCAGTAGCTACGTCTAAGGACGCACTCGACCGAGTCAGATCACGACTCGATCGAGTGGGTCCTGTAACCCAGAAAACCGAGGGCTTTGACACACATTTCGAGCCTCGTCCTTTTACGACTTTAGTCATCACGTGTAAAGACCATCACGTGATCCTCCTATTTTCAAAACCGATGCATATCACGACACGTAGAACGACTTTGACCGATCTTCTTCGAAGTGATAAGTCGGGACAAGGCTTACAGACGTGGGATTGGGCTAGCAATACGTCAAAGTCCCATGTCTCCGTCCTCCGTTTGATG
This sequence comes from Agrostemma githago, assembly GCA_958450325.1. Taxonomy (NCBI): domain Eukaryota; kingdom Viridiplantae; phylum Streptophyta; class Magnoliopsida; order Caryophyllales; family Caryophyllaceae; genus Agrostemma; species Agrostemma githago. The sequence goes on along the minus strand of OY288250.1, from coordinate 13,013,931 downwards.
TACAACATAATGTACATTTAATCGGGGTTAGTCCATCTACATATTTCGCGGTCTAGTTTACATACGGGTCCGTTTCTATCATTATATTGCCTTTTATTATTTCGTTTGTTATTTTTTTATGTATCGTTGTATTGTGAATTCCAGGTTGTATTTCCGCCCGTGTAACTTGTACGTTGTTTATTTTCGAGTTTTATTTATTTACTTGCTTATCGCTTTATAAATGAACCTCGCATGCTAAATCATTTCGACCATAATCAAGATGCATTAAATGACGTAGTTCACATACTATTCACATGCTTAGCCCGAAAACGCTGTTTGCATATCATTTAATTATTTTACTAGCGCGCGTACACGAACACGAACGATGTCTTAGTAGAGGCCGCCATTGTGCGGGCGGGGTTGGGTGTCCTTAGTGGGCTTCACAACACGTACCCTCACCCCTTACTCAGAACCTTGGTTTCCGGATGTCCGAAACCATTGGCGCACGAGAGTCATTTTATATACGAAAGCCGGTGTAAACGGTATCGATATAATAATGCAAAGGGACGAGCCCCATAAACTCTGAAATCGAAGTGGGCTTACTTTGTGTATAGCCCATGACGACATAGAGTGGGCTCGAATGGTTCCGAATAACCACAAAATTCGGTGGCGACTCCATTTTGACTTAAATTTCGAACCCGAGAACAATCTTACCACGAGATTCATTCGCCTACCCAAACCCGCGCGTGGCCGCGTCGGGGTGGACCTACGTCATGTCCACAATTTGGCGACTCCGCTGGGGATACCTGATGTACTACATGTCATCGGGGTTCCCAGGGTGAGACTCGAAGAGAAATCGTTCGTATATTAGTGTGCGCGCATTAGTTTAATGATTCATGCATAACCCATTTTTGCCCGGGCCGGTTACTTGTGACCGACGTCCCACTATACCGCGGTGCATTCCTGCATGGGTGCGCTAAAGACATCGATGGTGGAACTCGTATGGGTTTTGCGGCATGTCCTAAGACCAACTCGGCTTAGGGAGTCCGTCCTGATTTACGAGAAAGCCATCGTTGTTGGTATAGACCCTATCTTGACTGACCGAGACTAAGCGTAATGCATACATAAGCGTCGTTATAATGCTTGTTTGACTACGTGCTACTTTGTTTCCGTGTCATTTTTCAAAAAAAGCGTCATTTCAAAATTGCATCTTTCCAAAAATATCCAATTTTCGAAAAACCCGAAATACTGTCCATTTCGGGACCCGTCTTTCCAAAACGCCTAATTTTGAAAAACCCGAAATGCTGCCCACTTCGAGACCCGTCTTTTCAAAATATCCAATTTTCAAAACTCGGAATGCCACCAAAATTTAGGATCAACGATTTGACTCAAACTATCCTCTTCTTTAGTCGGCATGCTGTCCGTTTTAACTCTCAAACTTCCGACATCGTTTTGATTTTCTGAATTTTTTTTAAAAATTCTAATCTTGGTTTTCGAAATTCCGCTTTCCATTTTCGAACTCTCGGAAATTCACCCATTACATACTCAACTTTCAACTTCAAATCTCCAACTTTCTTAAAATAAGTCTTCCCTATTATAGGACCTACCGTCTGTCCGTTTGTCGGGTCTTTCCATAGTACGTAGAAGGTTTATAGCGTCGAAACTTCGTCGATCTTACATCACGAGTTTCCCCCTTTCCCGAGTCCGTCTTATATGTCAAGGCACGACCAACCCGCGTAGGGCATACCCCTACAAAGGAAAGTCCGTCCATACACACTCGAGTCAAAAGTCTGGGGAGTAGTCTCACGTGGACCTTCCTTCGAACGGGACTAAGCCCACAAGGCCAAAGTCCTAAGGGAGTCATACCACCTACGAGTCATCCATCTAAGTGTCTTTCTCGAGTCTTTTTCACTCAGTCCTTCTCTTTTGGGTCGCTCGGGATGTACTTGTTTTGATTCCAAGATCTGGGTTCGGTTTCTGATTACGCGGTGTTCTTACAGACAGGCCGCCGGCAACCAGACACACCCGCAGGATGGAAGCTACTTTGAACAGTCTGAAAACCTCTGTGGACACCATGATCGACAAACAGGCCGACATTGAAGCCCAACTAACTGAAATGAGGGCCGGGCAAATTGCTATCGTCACTCGTTTAGCTGCAGTGGAGCAAAGGACTCCAAATACTGGAGTTACGGAACCTCTAGCTGAACTAGTTAACTCGGTTCGCCGATTGGAAGAGCAAGTTCACTTAACTGGGAGTAACAATATTCATCGGGAGAATAGTCGAGAATACTCCCCGGTAAGTGACAAACTGCCCGCGAACCTGAACCTCACGGGCCTACCGATGTTCGAGGGAACCGAAGACCCGTTACTACATGTACGGGCCTTCAAAGAGTTTATGGCCATCAAGGGAGTGGATTCGTCTATGTTCAAGAACCTTTTCACTGCGTCTCTTGAAAAGCACCACGGGCCTGGTACTACAGGCTAGACCCGAAGAAATACCCTACTTGGGATGATGTGGCCACCGAGTTCGCTCGGAACTATGCTGAAAACACCGAGATCCAAACCACAATGCGATCTCTGGAGGTTATGGCCCAAGCGCCGAAAGAAGGTTTTACCAAATACCTTCAACGCTGGAGGGCCGAGAGCGTGAAACTGGTCGATAAGCCCAGTGAGAAGACTTTGGTGGAGGCTTTTGTCAAGAACTTCCTCCCATCCTACCGGGTTCACCTCCGATACGCCGTCATACCCAATTTCACCACCCTTACTGAAATGGGTATGAGGATCGAAGACGACCTAAGACTGGAAGGCCTCACTAAGGCCGCTGCCAAAGGTTACCAAGGGGCTTCCTCCTCCACCACTAAGCCCCAAGCTGCAACCCGCAGCATTTTCGACGCGGTTAATCTACTAGATGCCCCGTCCAAGAAGAACACCCCACCTCGGGTTTTCACCGATATAGGCACGACCTATACTTATGCCTTACAAAGGCTATCCTCCAAAGGCCTAATCCAACCGATAGGCCCAACTCCTGAAGTTCCGGTCGAGCGACGCTCCAAGAACTACAATGCTCAAGCCTATTGCCAGTACCACCGGGGCAATGGGCATGATACCGAGAAGTGCTGGAAGCTGAAACACTTGATTCAGGACTTGATCGAAAGCGGTAAAATCCCGCTACCCGGAGATAAGCCCAGCAACAAGGAGAACCCTTTCAGCTCCCACGCCATCTTTACCGGGGAGGTGATCGATTGCTCTCACCTTATCTCTCCATTTATCCCGCAAGTGAACGGGATCTGGTTCGACGACGAGGATGACGTCTACCTCGCCAAAGGAGAAGCTGTCCCCATCACCTCCGAGGAGATTCGAAGGACTAAATCCCGAGTCCTAACCAGTAACCACCTTGGTCGTCCCTATCAAGCCACTAGCTCTAGGGACGCCCCTATCCCGACAACCGTCATTGAGCCACTCAGGACGGAAGCCGCCCCTGAAGAGCCAACTGCTGAAACGGCTCTCGTGAAGCAAATAAAGAAGACCCGAGTTGACCTAACCATATGGCAACTCCTGGTCAGCTCACAAGAACATCGAGAGGCACTTACTAAGGCTCTCGATCAAATTAAGGTTGACTCTTTGGTTACCCCTGCTGAGATGGTAGCCACGGTCCTGCCCCACCTGAAGGGCAAAGCTAAGGAGGAAGGCCCAATGATCACTTTCTCTGAAGCCGAGTTAGCCGACCTACCGCCATTCGGGGCATCCCATAATCTGGCCCTCTACATTACGGTGGTTTGTCAAGGGAAATACCTCCCTATGACCCTGGTTGATGACGGGTCCGCTGTAAATGTCCTTCCTCTAAGGACCGCCAAAGCCCTCGGCATTACCGAGGCCGATTATATCCCGAATGCTCAGACCATCCAAGCCTTTGATGGGAGCCCAAAGTCGGTAGCCGGGGCCGTGAAACTAACCATCATAACGGGCCCGATAGAAAAGGAGCTCGAATTTCAGGTGATCGATGTCACCTCATCATTCAATTTGCTCCTAGGTAGGCCTTGGATCCACGCGGTCAAGGCAGTATCCTCCACCCTCCACCGAAAAATCAAGATGCCTCTGCTTAACGATGTTATCACTTTAGAGGCAACACCAATGACTGTGGCTAGCTGTAACGCCACGGGACGCGCGGACCTCTAGGGGTTCGATTTTGTGGGGATGATCGAGGAAGAATACCTCTTTAGGCCTTACTTCACTACGAGTATCGACACGATGCTCCAAAACCTAGGATACTTTCCGGGGGCTACCTCTCGACCCGATCTTCCAGCTGGGAAGATCATCGAGGTTCTCAAAGACGAAGAGTCTCACTTTGGTCTCGGTTATGCCATCACTCCCGACAATGTTGTCCGAGCAGGAATTGAAAAGGCCTGCAACATTATTAAGGGTATCCACTTGAGCCCTTATAGCCCACGGTTTGCTGACTACTTTGTCACACCGGTATTTGGGGCTGTTCAGGTTGGTCTATACCAACCCAATGTTGTGCAGCTCGGGACCCACTTGGCCCGGGACCGCAACTACATCCCGGAGGATGTGTTCGCCCTCATCCAATCCGATGGAGCTGATGATGCTGAGCCCGCGCTGGGGCTACTATTTGGGGAAGACACCATAGCACCGACTCCAAAGGAAGACCTGGTCAACCTGATCCTACGCAGCAACAGGTTTGACCCGACCAAGCTGATCTCGGATGTTGGTTCCGAGACGGGAAACAGGGCCTGGAGGAAGACTGTCAAGTGGACTGACAGTCAGGGAAGAATTTACAAACTGGTCACTGGAGAGGGAGACATGCCTGAGTCTGAGTCTGAGTCGGAGTCTGAGTCAGAGTCTGAGGTCGAGTCTAGGGAAGTCGGTGCTAGAATCACTCCTGTAACCCCTCTCCCCTTTATCATTCCTGCTGCTGGCACTTTGGGGTCTGTCCCGAGTGCCTTACCAATTCCGCCACTGACCAAGTGACCAATGATCAGATGGCTGCTCTCTTTGAGCTGTTTTCCAAATTTTCAATCAATAATAATAACCGTTCTGCTTACGACTTGTCTCTTTCAAATTCTGCTTTTAAAAATATTTTATGCTATGACATTGAGAAACCAGACAAACAGGTACCCTTACCTCCGCATCTGATCGAGCAACTAGAGCAAAGGGAATCTCGGAACCCGGTAATCGAAGAAACCGAGTCCATAAATGTGGGAACAACCTTAGAGCCTCAGATACTTAAGATAGGGTTATCCCTAGATACTGAGGAGAAACAACAGTTCATAAACCTCCTCCAAGAGTTCAAGGATGTCTTCGCGTGGTCCTACAAGGACATGCCGGGGATAGACCGGGAAATAGCCGAGCACCACATACCAATCAAAGACGGGTGCAAACCGGTCAAGCAGAAGCTTCGTCGAATGAGGCCCGGATGGTCTCTCAAAGTAAAAGAAGAAGTCGATAAACAGTTCAAAGCCGGCTTCATACAAGTGTCCGAGTATCCGGACTGGGTGGCAAACATCGTGTCGGTTCCTAAAAAGGACGGTAAGGTGCGGGTATGTGTAGATTTCCGGGATCTTAACAAGTCAAGCCCGAAAGATGATTTTCCGTTACCACACATCGACATACTGGTGGATAGCACAGCCGATGATGCCCTTCTATCATTCATGGATGGGTATGCCGGGTATAATCAAATCAAAATGGCGGAAGAAGATATGAGTAAGACTACCTTTACCACACCTTGGGGTACTTACTGCTATACCGTCATGCCATTCGGTCTCATTAACGCCGGAGCCACATATCAAAGGACCGCTACCACTTTATTACACGACATGATGCATAAAGAGGTAGAAGTTTATGTAGACAACATGATTGTCAAATCTAAAGAACGGGACGGTCACATCACCGCCCTAAGAAAATTCTTCACTCGGCTGCGCAAGTACAACATGAGGCTAAACCCTCAAAAATGCAGTTTCGGGGTAACATCAGGCAAATTACTGGGTCATATCGTTAGCCAACGAGGTATCAAAGTCGACCCAGCTAAAATCAAAGCCATTACCGAGACGCGACCTCCCAAAACCGACAAAGAGATAATGGGATTTCTCGGGAAAGTCCAGTATATCAGTCGGTTCATTTCCAAACTAACCATGGTGTGTGAACCAATTTTCAAGAAACTGAAAGTAGGAGAACGGGTACTATGGGATGACAAGTGCCAAGCTGCTTTCGACAAGATCAAGGAAATTCTGTCTGCTCCGCCGGTCTTGATGCCACCTCAACCCGGTTTGCCTCTGTCGTTATACCTAACGACGACCGAGACAGCCATGGGGGCTATGCTGGCTCAGACAGTTGACTCCGAAGAACGAGCTATCTACTACATCAGCAAGAAGTTTTTAGAGTATGAGTGCAAATATACCATGCTCGAAAAGACGTGTTTGGCTCTGGTTTGGGCTACTAAGAAGCTCCGGCACTATATGCTCAGCTACGAGGTCCATGTGCTATCCAAGATGGACCCCATCAAATACCTCTTCGAGAAGCCCATTCTCAACGGCCGAATTTCTAGATGGACCCTAATGTTGTCAGAATTCGACCTGAAGTTTGTACCATTAAAGGCTATTAAGGGGCGGGTAGTAGCTGAATTTCTCGCCGACAGCCCAGTAGCTGAAGAAGGACACACCGACACCTGGTCCTTCCCAGACGAAGATATTTTCCATACCGATACTGAAACGTGGGATTTATACTTCGATGGAGCATCCAATTTTCGAGGGTTCGGAGTTGGGATCCTCCTAATTTCACCAAAAGGGGAGCATACTCCCGTCTCCATCAAACTGGACTTTGATGTTACCAACAATGCAGTAGAGTACGAAGCATGCATTTACGAGCTACAAGCCGCCGCCAATCTTGGGATCACAAATCTCCGGGTACATGGTGACTCATCCTTGGTCATTAACCAAGCACTTCAAAAATGGAAGACTCGGAATGCTAATCTCGTGGCCTACCAGGCACGAGTAAGGGATCTCGAGAAACAATTCCAAAAGGTAGAGTACATATACCTGCCCCGAGAAGAGAATCAGTTTGCAGATGCACTCTCAAAATTAGCATCTTTACTGAACATTCCCGACCACGTGACCAGTATGCCAATTTGCGTCGAAAGACGGTCCGAGCCGGCATACATTCATGACATCGAAGACATTGAGATAACTGATCCCGAGCCATGGCATCAGGCTGTGTTAATGTACCTGACAAACGGAGAATATCCTCCCGAGACGGAAGGTCGAGCCAAGAAAGTCTTACGAAAGCTAGCCACCCAGTTCATCCGTACCGACGACGGGCAACTGTACAAGAAGACGGCACAGGGGGCTCTTCTCCTTTGTGTTGATAAGTACAAGGCTGAGAAAGTTATGGCCAAAGTACATGATGGTGAAAACGGCCCACATATGAATGCCCACATGCTCGTCCGAAAAATCATGAGGCTCGGTTATTACTGGAATACCATGGAAGCCGACTGCCGGTCATATGTCAAACATTGTCATAACTGTCAAATCTTCGACAATGTGCAGCATATGCCGTCATCTTTGCTTTACACCATGACGTCACCCTGGCCGTTCTCGACATGGGGTATCGACATAATCGGGAAAATAAATCCCTCTGGTACTGGTGGGCACTGCTTTATTTTGGTAGCTATCGACTATTTCACCAAATGGGTAGAAGCTGAATCATATCGCATTCTCAATGCTAAGCATGTCGCCAAGTTTATCCAGAACAAGATAATATGCCGGTATGGGATTCCGCACGAATTTATCAGTGATCACAGGACTCATTTTCAAGCCGAGACTGCGGTCCTGCTGACCAAGTATAAAATTCAAAGGCATACTTCCTCGCCCTACCGTCCCCAAACTAATGGAGAAGTAGAGGCGGCCAATAAAACAATTGTCACCATACTCAAAAAGATGGCTGATAATTACCGGGACTGGCCCGACAAAAAACCTTTTGCCCTATGGGGATACCGAACGTCAATTCGCACCGCAACCGGGGCGACGCCGTATTACGTAACCTATGGGATGGAAGCTGTCCAACCAGTTGAACTGGAGGTACCATCCCTCCGAATTCTGCTAGAAAGCCAAGTGCCCGAAGCTGACTGGGTTCGAGCACGGTATGACTCGTTGGTTCTACTAGACGAACGACGATCTCATGCTCTCAATAATATCCAAATCTACCAGAAGAGGATCCAACGGGCCTTCAACAAGAGAGTAAGGCCCAGAAACATTAAAGAAGGGGATTTAGTCCTTAAGTCTATTCGAGCTTTACTACCAGTTGACCTAAGGGGAAAGTTCAAACCCAATTGGGCTGTGCCATATCTGGTAAAGAAGATCCTATCAGGGGGGAGCAGTGATGCTGACGGACCTGGACGGGAATGAATTCGTCAACCCAACCAACCTGGACCAGCTGAAGCGTTACTACCCTTAACCACTTCTCAATGTCATTAGCAAATTTTATCAAAATCATTTTTTCAAAAAAGCAAGTCAATGAGCTAGAATTACTTATTCTACTGTCGCAAACATCTTGAACCAATAGTCTTGGTGTAATTCGAGATTGCAAATTTACTAAGCCTGAACTACGTCTGGTTTGATTCTGCTAATCGCGGATACGTAGGCAACCCCTCAAAAGGGTACAACCAATGCAATCAAGACAAGACAGGAGCGGTTTAATAATAAATTTCTTTTATTAATTCAGAAAAAAAACACCCCCGATAAACTCGGGAAATTACAAAATGCAGGAATAAAAAATAATACAAAAGCACACAACAAAAATAATAATAATACTTAAATAGTAATAAAGCTAAAGGACTCGGCATTTAGGGCATCTTGCCCTTCCCCTTGTCCTTGGCCTCCTTAGCCGTCCACTGGCGACGACGCGGAGGGGAGCGTTCCCGAATCACCACAGGAACCTCTCTAGCTCGGGCTCGCTTGTTTGAGCCCGAATCCTCTATCACCTCAATAGGCCCAAGTCAGGCCCTCACGGGCTCAGGGAGCCGGTCACGCGGACCCAGTCGGTCCCGGGCCGCCAGCCTTCGCCCAAGGCGTCTCTCCAAATCTGTCTGGGGGCTTGGCTGCCCCCACGTGCTGCTAGAACCGACCTCCTTAGATCGAGTCTTAGTTTGGGACTTAAGACCCGATTCTTCCCGGACTATAGCATCAGGAATATCTCCTCCATTGAAGAAATCCCTGTTATCCTTCGCCGTCTCTCGGCGAACCAGTTCAAAGGCCTCATCAAGCTTCAAGGCCTTGCGAGCTTCCTCAGACTCCTCAGAAGTCCATTTCTGGTAAGCCTGTGAAACCCAAGCAGATTGGCAAGGGCTAGGTACAATCCATGTAGGACGAGTGAACCATCTTTGCAACCAGGTGTCGCACATAGCGTCCGTCAATTGGAGCGAGACGCTAATAATGGCTTCAGTCTCAGGGATGCGCTGAGACAAACCGAACTGCCTCAGGAGACGGTCCGGGTAAATATGAACTGTCCAGTCCAGGGACAGAATCACCAGGTATCGAGCTTGGTCTCTCTTGGCCAATCCAGTCAATTTCGAAAGGAACCACCAATCGACGGTCCACCTAATCAAAGGACCCCCGTGGAACACCAGCTCTTCATCCCAGTAAGCTCGGTTTATTTGGTAACTCGAGCTTATCCGTTGCCTTCTGGAGCTAATCTGACTGCTCCGGTAATTGAGGACGCTCGGAGGAGGCTCTATGATCGATAGCCGCTCCGACAACCATATCTGAAAGGTATACACAAAGCTTCGTTAGAGTGGTCCGCTACAGCCCACTCGATCGAGTACAGCAGCTGACTCGATCGAGTAAGCCCTCCAAAAACCGGCAGTAGCTCGACAAAGATGTCACTCGATCGAGTGACAGGTCCACTCGATCGAGTGACTTACGGACTTCAGGGATTTCGCGTGAAAAAATAAAAAGCGCGAGATGTATACCTGCAAGAGACGGGTACTTCCCGTCAGCCGTCGGTTTGGGTCGAGCCGCCTAGCATCCAGACCCATGATGATCTCCCCAGTGGCTAGCCAAGCAGGGCTATGACCAGTCTCCATCTGGTCAACCACTCCAATCAGCCTGATTTGACCCATGCACGAATCAAGCTCCATCAACCCTTCAAAGACGTAGCAGTGCAGCATGCAAAAGGCGAATGCCCTACGCCTGAAAGTCGGGGTGGCCCTCACATCCCGACTGTTCATGAACTTATCAGCCACGTCGAATAGGGAAACAGTATTTCCCCACACCATCCGATTTGTCTCAGCATGAGACAGACCCAAGAACTCCCTCAGCCTCCTCCTTGGATCCGGGTAGAACGGAGGAGTAGCAGGCTGAACAACTGGACCCCAACCACCTATGGCTGCGATTTCCTCAGGAAGAGGGCATATCTCTCCCCGCGGGAATGCAAAGACGTGATGGGTAGTATCCCAAAACGTCAGACATGCGTCCAAGAAATGGGAATCAATAATCAAACGTTGGAGGGGGAATAGACTGACGATTCCCATCTGGGTCAGTCTAACCTTTTCCTCGTCCCGAAAGTACTGGGACCAAGCGAGAAGCATAGCCGTCAAATGGTCGATACCCATGACAGGAATCTCCAAGCTTTCTTGAAAGTCTAAAAGATTTTGAGAAGGAAAAGGAGAATTTGAGTTGGGATGCAAAAGCTGAAGCAGGGATTCCTATATTTATAATGGGAAAACCTAACTGTAACCCTAACTACCTTGCCTCCTCAGCAAGCTGGGCCCTATGCGCGCGCAGGCCTGATTTCAAAAAGAACCCGGAATAGGAACAAGTCATCCCGAGCTTTCTTAAGAATTTTTTTTAAAAAAAAATTTTGTGATAAAAAATTGTGACAATTTCCTTTCAAAAATTGTGGCATTTTCAAAAAAATTTCATTATCTTGTCTCCCCAGCGCAAGTCAGTGTTTTGCCTATGTGTTACATACAAGTTGTTATGTGTCAGCATACAGGTACACTCCAGACTTCAAAAGCAAGTCTCCGCGCAGCCATTTCATTCCCCAGCATGAGTCCATATTTCCTCCGGAATGCTACATCCCAGATGTGATGTGTCGGCATACGGGTACACCTACACCCCCAAAAGGCAGGTTTTACTCCCCACGGAGCCATCATCATCAGCTCAGGTACGACTCAAGGCTTCAAAAGCAAGCCCGTACAGCTCACATATCTCCCCAGCGGAAAGCCCGAGGCGGCATTTTCCCCGGAACGGTACGGGATGGGCCCACATATAGGCGCACCCAGGACTTATGCTACAAGTCCGATTCCCCACGGAGCTACCATCATCAGGACAGGTATGACCCTCTGCTTATGGCTGGCGAGCCCTTCACGCGAGTCTACTGGACTATAAACGACCCGACCGGAAGTCTGCCAGGACTTAATCCTCGATTGGCCTGGTAGCTACTCTGACTTTCGCCTTGTCCAAGCCTCAGTCAGAGTGGGGTCTCTGTAGACACCCGCATTTTGACTGCCAGGTGCCTATGGTAGTCTCCAAAAAACACCCGATGATGATCGGACGCAAACGTGACTTGGTATACTCGGACTTGGGCTCAGAATCAATAATATCCGACACGGACTTTTAGCGGAGTAAAACTCTCACAAAACAGACCTCAAATCCAGGCCCAGTGGGTCGTTCCGAGCAAAATAAGACTAATTTGGGCCAAAACCGACACCAAAAATAAATCCCGTCTTTTGGCGACCGGGCCAAAACCCGGTTAAAGACGAACCCGTCACGCAAATCAGCCAAATACACTCCTCGAAACTGGCGCCAAATCAGAATTCAAATAAATCAATCAAATCAACAAAAGTCAACTCCTTTCTATTTTGGCTCGATTCACTTGATCCACTCGATCGAGTGGATAGACCCACTCGGTCGAGTGGAGCGTCCTTCAGCAGATCAGACCCTTTTATAAGGGCACTCGATCGAGTGCACTAGGGCCACTCGATCGAGTGACCCTAGGTCGTGGGGTAAAATCTATAAATACCCCACGACCCCCTCTCATTTCACAAGATTTTTCCTAAGGCATTTACCCTACATTTCAACCCTAACTCACCTATACTTTCCACACTACAACCCTAGTGACACTAAGCCAAAAAACCGAGTCCTTTGTCCCTCGAAAAACCGACGTAACACGCACACATACCCATACACACCATAACTCGCGTACATCCTCGATACTCCGGCGTCCCGTCGCTATTTACGAGTCCATTTCCGAGGTCCCTACTAAGCATGTATGTTGAGGGTATCCTAAACCCCATCTCGATCTCCATTATCTCGTCTCATCTTTATTTATTTTTGTATCATAATCATAATCGTAATAGTAACGTTAACACTAATCTTTTTACTTTTTTTATCGTTACTAACGTTATTATATCCCGTATATATACTCTAGTATCAAAATTCAAAAACGTTTGACTATGATGATTGCCTAAGGTCCGTCTAATCCCTTTACGAGCAACGACGGAGGTGGAGCCCTTTCGAGGAGCCCCGCCCCAATGTACTCAAGGCGTGACGTGATCGCAATCGTTCATAGTTGAACGCATTTGATCCCATTTCTACAATTAGTGCGGAACCCGTTGACACGAAAACCAACATCACATAACCCGAAAGGGTTAGTTCCGATGTCGTGATGTAGAGGGAAGCATTTCGTCACTAATTCAAATTTTCTAGCCTAACAATAACATTTTCATAAAATTCCGATAACGGTATTATAACCGTATATACACGATTATAGTACCGGAGGCCAAGTTAATTACAAATCGTGCGATATTTGTATTTGATTTGGCCAGCCTTCGATTTTAAATCAAAAAATAAACGAGTTATCACTCGTACAGGGGCTACTCGACCGAGTACATAGGCTACTCGATCGAGTAGCACCCAAAAAATTTGGGCAGTAGCTACGTCTAAGGACGCACTCGACTGAGTCAGATCACGACTCGATCGAGTGGGTCCTGTAACCCAGAAAACCGAGGGCTTTGACACACATTTCGAGCCTCGTCCTTTTACGACTTTAGTCATCACGTGTAAAGACCATCACGTGATCCTCCTATTTTCAAAACCGATGCATATCACGACACGTAGAACGACTTTGACCGATCTTCTTCGAAGTGATAAGTCGGGACAAGGCTTACAGACGTGGGATCGGGCTAGCAATACGTCAAAGTCCCATGTCTCCGTCCTCCGTTTGATGTACAACATAATGTACATTTAATCGGGGTTAGTCCATCTACATATTTCGCGGTCTAGTTTACATACGGGTCCGTTTCTATCAATATATTGCCTTTTATTATTTCGTTTGTTATTTTTTTATGTATCGTTGTATTGTGAATTCCGGGTTGTATTTCCGCCCGTGTAACTTGTACGTTGTTTATTTTCAAGTTTTATTTATTTACTTGCTAAATGAACCTCGCATGCTAAATCATTTCGACCATAATCAAGATGCATTAAATGACGTAGTTCACATACTATTCACATGCTTAGCCCGAAAACGCTGTTTGCATATCATTTAATTATTTTACTAGCGCGCGTACACGAACACGAACGATGTCTTAGTAGAGGCCGCCATTGTGCGGGCGGGGTTGGGTGTCCTTAGTGGGCTTCCCAACACGTACCCTCACCCCTTACTCAGAACCTTGGTTTCCGGATGTCCGAAACCATTGGCGCACGAGAGTCATTTTATATACGAAAGCCGGTGTAAACGGTATCGATATAATAATGCAAAGGGACGAGCCCCATAAACTCTGAAATTGAAGTGGGCTTACTTTGTGTATAGCCCATGACGACATAGAGTGGGCTCGAATGGTTCCGAATAACCACAAAATTCGGTGGCGACTCCATTTTGACTTAAATTTCGAACCCGAGAACAATCTTACCACGAGATTCATTCGCCTACCCAAACCCGCGCGTGGCCGCGTCGGGGTGGACCTACGTCATGTCCACAACGACGGTAAATAATAATACTAATGATACTAAAAACGAAAAAAAGTGAAAAAACGGAAAAAAGACGAAAAAGACGAGAAGGAGAAGAGAAGGGAGAAAGCGGGATTTTATGACACCCTCAACCTTTATGCTTATTTTGGCCTCGGTATTGGACTTTTAGTAACGGCGTTTGCGCGGGAGTATTGAGGACATAGGAAGAGTTATGGTGTTTGTATGGGATCGGTTTTCTCGGGTTTCCTAGAGAATTTCTAGAGGAGAGAACGAGATTGTATGTAGTGTATAGGATGCTTGGGATTGATGAAAAATTGTATGTGAAAGTTGTTGAATGAGGTGCAAAAGAAAGTCCACTTGACAGTCTTCCTCCAGGCCTTGTTTCCCGTCTCGGAGCCAACATCCGAGATCAGTTTAGTTGGGTCAAGTCTATTGCTGCGGAGAATGAGGTTGACCAGATCTTCTTTTGGAGTCGGGGCTATGGTGTCTTCCCTGAAAAGTAGACTCAGCGCAGGCTCGACATCGTTGGCGTCATCAGACTGGATGAGGGCGAACACATCATCCGGGATGTAGTTGCAGTCCTGGGCCAATTGGGTCCCAGGGTGCACAGCATTGGGTTGGTACAGACCAACTTGGACGGCCCCAAATACTGGCGTGACAAAGTATTCAGTCAGCCGTGGGCTATAAGGGCTCAAGTGGATACCCTTAATGATGTTGCAGGTCTTTTCAATACCTGCCCGAACAACGTTGCCCGGAGTAGTAGCATAACCGAGGCCAAAGTGAGAGTCTTCATCTTTAAGGACCTCGATAATCTTTCCAGCTGGAAGATTGGGTCGGGAGGTAGTCCCCGGAAAGTAGCCCAGATTTTGTAGCATCGTGTCGATGCTAGTTGTGAAGTAGGGCCTGAAGAGGTACTCTTCCTCGATTGCTCCCACAAAGTCGAATCCCCAAAGGTCCGATTGGTCCGTGGTGTTACAGTTAGCCACGGTTATGGGGGTTGATAAAGATTCTCTACTTCAAGCACTCTGCCTATAATCTCATTAAAGGAGAGAGATTCACAAGCTTAGTCAGATAAGGGAAGGGCGAAGCTGGTCCTATACTTAGATGGCATTCTGTGATTAAAGCACTCGACCATTCCTATCATTTCCTATCATCAATGACGCCAATCCCTGTGAATCCAACCAAGCGAAGAGGTCATCTAGCCATCCAATCTCGAAATCCACCCATCCGGGAAGCCAATCACGACAAGCGATCGACCAACCCAATGCCTTTGCCCCAGCCCAAAGACATACTGAGAGGCATTCTGAGGTTTAAGTACAATCATAAAATCTTCCGTAAGGGTAGGATTTTAAGACTAGCCTGTCCAAAGTGATGACACTATCCTGCAGGGGCAGCTTGACCTTTCGGTGGAGGGTGAAAGATACGGCTTTGACAGCATGGATCCATGGCCTCCCGAAAAGTAGATTAAAGGAGGAGGTGACTTCGATCACCTGGAATTCGAGCTCCTTTTCTATTGAGCCGGTTATGATGGTTAGCTTGACGGCCCCAGCAACCGACTTTGGGCTTCCAACAAAAGGCTAGATGGTCTGCGCAGTCGGGATGTAGTCGGCCTCGGTAATGCCGAGGGCTTTGGCGATCCTCAAAGGGAGGACGTTGACCACGGACCCATCATCGATCATGGTCATCAGGAGGTATTTCCCGCGGCAGATCAGCGTGATGTAGAGGGCTAGGTTGTGGGTAGCCCCGAACGGTGGTAAGTCGACTTCAGAGAAGGTGATTAGTGGGCCTTCTTTATCAGCTTTGCCCTTTAAGTGGGGCAGGACCGCGACTACCATTTCCGCAGGGGTAGCCATGGAGTCGATCTTGACTTGATCTAGGGCCTTAGTGAGTGCCTCTCGATGTTCCTGTGAGCTAACTAGGAGTTGCCATATAGATAGGTCTTCAGTTGCTTCACGAGAGCCGTTTTAGCGGTTGGCTCTTCAGGGGCGACTTCTGTTCTGACTGGCTCAGTGACGGTTGTCGGGATAGGAGTGTCCCTAGAGCTAGTAGGTTGATAGGGATGACCAAGGTGGTTACTGGCTAAGGCCTTGGACTTAGCCTTCCGGATCTCCTCGAAAGTAATGGGGACAACTTCCCCTTTGGCGAGGTACACATCGTCCTTGTTATCGAACCAGATCTCGTTTATTTGCGGGATAAATGGAGAGATAAGATGAAAACAGTCAATCACATCCCCAACAAAGATGGCGTGGGAGCTGAAGGGGTTTTCTTTGTTACTCGGATTGTCTCCGGGTAACGGGATCTTACTGCTCTCGATCAAGTCCTGGATCAGATGCTTCGGCTTCCAGCACTTTTCAGTATCATTCTCGTTGCCTCGGTGGTACTGGCAATAGGCCTGGGCGTTGTAGCTCTTGGAGCGTCGTTCGATCGGAACTTTAGGAGTTGGGCCTATCGGTTGGACTGGGCCCTTTGATGATAGCCTTTGTAAGGCATAATTATAGGTGATACCTATATCTGTGAATACCCGAGGTGTGGTATTCTTCTTGGACGGGGTATCTAGTAGATTAACCACGTCGAAAATGCTGCGAGTTGCAGCTGCAGTTGGGGGCTTAGTGGTGGAAGAAGTGGCCCCTTGATATCCCTTGCTAGAGGCCTTAGTAAGGCCCTCTAGCCTCAAATCTTCTTCGATTCTCATCCCCATTTCAGCCAAAGTGGTGAAATTGGGTATGTCAGCATAACGGAGATGGACCCGGTAGGAGGGGAGGAGGTTCTTGATAAAGGCCTCCACTAAAGTCTTCTCATTAGGCTTGTCAACTAGCTTCACACTTTCGGCCCTCCACCGTTGAAGGTATTTGGTAAAACCTTCTTTGGGCTCCTGGGCCATGACCTCCAGGGAGCGAATTGTGGTCTGGATCTCGGTATTATCTGCATAATTCTGAGCAAACTTTGTGGCCACGTCATCCCAAGTTGGGTATTTCTTGGGGTCCAGCCTGTAGTACCAGGTCTTTGGGTGCTTTTCTAGGGATGCAGCAAAGAGATTCTTGAACATCGAAAAATCCACTCCCTTGATAGCCATGAATTCTTTGAAGCCCCGTACATGTAGTAACGGGTCCTTGGTTCCCTCGAACATGGGCAAACCTGTGAGATTCAGGTTTGCGGGAAGCTTGTCATTCACCGGGGAGTAATCTCGGGCATTCCCCCGATGGATGTTGTTTTCCCCCGCTAAGTGGATTTGTTCTACTAGTCGGCGCACTACGCTGACCAGTTCAGCTATGGGCCCAGTGTTTTCTGGTGCAACGGGAGAAGCCCTCTGTTCCAAAGCGGTCAGACGGGCCATGACAGCTACCTGATCGGTCCGCATGGTTGCCAGCGAGGCCTCGATCTCAGTCTGCTTGAATACCATGGTGTCCATTGAGGTTGTCAGTTTGTTCAAAGCTTCTTCCATTTTGTGTCTGCGTCTGGTTAACGGTGGCCTGTCTATAAGAATACCGCGTAATCAGAAACTGAACCCGTACAGATTTCGGAACCAAAAAAGTACATCCCGAGTAAGGAAGAGATTGAGACTCGAGAAAGACACCTAGACGGGTGACTCGCGGATGGTGTGCCTTCCTTAGGATTCGCCTATGTGGGCCGGGTCCCGTTCGAAGGAAGGCCCACGTGAGATTTTCCCCAGACTTTGGACTCGAGTGTGTAAATGGGCTTTCCTTGTTAGGGGTTTGCCCTACATTGGTTAGCCATGCCTTTGACAAATAAGGCGGACCGGGATGGAGAGGAAACTCGCGATGTAAGATCGACGGGGTTCTGACGCTAAAGACCTTCGATGACTTATGAAAAGACCCGACACTACTAAATGCGGCAAGTCTTAAAATAAGGAAGGTTTTTGAAGAGAAGTTGAAATTCCGAGAAAATCGGAAGACTGTCCCGACTTTTGAAATTGGCAAAATGCCGTCAGGGCTGAAATTTTGAAGGTTCGAAAATAATTTTTTTTAGTTTTGAAATGGGCAACATACCGGCTAGAAATAGGCTATTTTGAGTCACATCGTAAGTCTTAATTTCGGTAGCATTCCGGGTTTTGAAAATTGAATATTTTTGAAAAGATGCATTTTTGAAATGATGGTTTTTGAAAAAAAATATGGAAATCAAGTAGCACATAGTCACGCAAGCATTATAACGACGCTATGTATGATTTATACTAAGTCTCGGTCGGTCGAAATCGGGTCTATACCAACAACGACGGCTTTCTCGTAAATCAAGACGGACTTCCTAAGCCGAATTGGTCTTAGAACATGCTGCGAAACCCATACAAGGTCGCCATAGAATTTTTTAGTGCGCCCATTTAGTAACGCACCGCGGTATAGTGGGACGTCGGTCACATTAATATTCAGACGATTTCTTTTCAAGTCTCACCCTAGGAACCCCGATGACAAGTGGTACATCAGGTATCCCCAGCGGAGTCGCCAAATTGTGGACGTGACATAGGTCCACCCCGACGCGGCCAAGCGCGGGTTTGGGTAGGCGAATGAATCTCATGGTAAGATTGATCTCGGGTTGAAATTTAAATCTAATTAGGAGTCGCCACCAAATTTTGTGGGAATTCGGACCCGTTCGAACCTGCTCTACATTTAGGTGTATCGTGCACAAAGCACGACCCACTTTCAATGCTAGAGTTTAGGGGTTCGTCCCTTTGCATTACGATACTGACGCCGAGTTATCGGGAATCGTGTATTGAATGACTCTCGTGTGCCAGCGGTTTCAGACATCCGGAAACCATGGATTTGAGTAAGGGGTGAGGATACGTGTTGGGAAGCCCACAAAGAACACCCAACCCCGCCCGCTCTTAACAGCCTCTACTTAGATATCGTCCGTTTTTCGTGTACGCGCGTTAGTTTGATGGTTGAATGTTATGCAAACAATACTTTTTAACTAAACATGTGAATTATGTTCAACTATGTCATTTAATGCATCTAAACTAACGTCGAAGTTATTTAGCATGCGAAGTTCGTTTATGAAAGCGATAAATGCAAGCAACGGGAATAAATTTAAAACAATAGATTACAAATACGCGGGCGGAATACAACCCGGAAATACAATACAACGAACAAAAATATATAACAATTGCAACAATAACGGATCAGATGATATAAAATGATATGATGCATAGTTTTGAAAAAGATGAACACGTGATGGACTTTAACACGTGGCGACCGAAGTCGTTAAAAGAGTTTATCGAGGCTTAATGTATGTGGAAGGCTCACGGTTTGGCGTGACAGAGGCCACTCGATCGAGTCATGGGAGAGACTCGATCGAGTGCCTCTTAAAAAAACCTCATGCCACAATTTTGGGGTGCCACTCGGTCGAGTAGGCTATGGCACTCGATCGAGTGCCCCCTGTTCGAGCAGCTGCTCGGAATTCGGTTATCGTAGTAATGCCGATTTTTAATGTTTGAATTGATAACTAGCTGAGCAGCGTGAAAATATTATATAATTTAAACTTGTCTTGGTTTACGACGCTCATAACGTAAATTGTACGATTACGAGATTGGTTATAGATTATTTGAAAAAAAAACGTTATAAAATTGATTTGAATTTGGTCGGACTAGAACGAGTATCGATTCCCTCTGCGTCATAATATCGTAATCAATCCTTTCGGACTGTGCGACCATTAATTCGGCGTCAACGGGTTCGTGCTAGTACGGTTTATCGATTGATTCTTTTAGACATGATATTCGACTACGGAGTCGGTATCGCATCTTTAGAATAAACGTTTTTATTTGTTTGTTTAGAGCGAAAGTCGATTCCCTCCGCGTCACGACATCGTTATTAATCCTTGCGGATTATGTTATGTTCGATTAATTTCTCCGAGTAATTATTTGATCCGTTCTATATAAAAATCGTCTAAAACATCATAAATCGTGTCGTGTTGTTGTCCGATCATCATTGAGTGTTTGTCGGACGCTCCAGTAGCCACCAGGTCCAAATCTGGGTGTCTACAGAAGCCCCCACTTTGACTGAGTCTTGGATAAGGCAAAAATCAAAGTATAGCGGCCTAGGTCAATCGAGGATTACAACCTGGTGGTTATCCGCTCGGGTCCATTTAAGTCCATTAGACTACGTACTAAGGCTTGCCAACCAACGTTTAGAAATTATACATGACCTCCTTGCCTGCGGTTGCTTGTTTAAGTTTGATCTGGATTTGCTTATCTTGACTTAGGTCTGCAGTGTTATTGTAATTGATTAGTGCCCTGATCTTCGGAATAGACCCCATGTTTGAGTCTGTCCTTGGTCTTTGTAATTGTATCTTCGAGATATATCTCATCTATCTCTAGCCTATGCATGATTGTTGGAATATTTGAGATAGACTTCATCTATCTCTGGCCTTTGCATGATTGTATTCTTTGGAATATATCTTGCCTATCCCTGCACGTTACGTAATTGTATTCTTTGGAATACATTCCGTTTATTCCTGGACTTTGCATGATTGTATTCTTTGGAATAGATCCCATCTATTCCTGGACTTTGCATGATTGTATTCTTTGGAATAGATCCCATATATTCCTGGATCTATTCCTGGGCTTTGCTTTTCTTGATAAGTGGTTGCATAAGCTCTTGGTGCTTTGTATTTTGATCCTTCTTTGGATCGTGCATAAACTCTTGGCTAGTGCATGATTGTACTTGTATTTATGATCCTTCCTTGGATCATGGTATAAACTCTTGAAGAGTGCATACTCTCGGCGAGTGCATAATCTTATTCGTATTGCTTTTTCGCTTCGTGTTTTTGTTTTCGCTTGTTTTTGTATATTGGACTTGGACTTTGGTTCATGATTTTTCCGCTACAAATATAGCTCGATTATTTGGATTGAAGATTTGTTGGGGGTAGTTGATTTGTCTTTGCAGTTTTGTTGAAGGGGTTGCTATTCGAATTTTGTGTATGTCAGAGAGTGGCTTGAGCTGATGGGTACCGCTGGGAATTTTTATTGGTTTGTGTGACGAACTATACCGGCTTATGTGACGTTCCACTGGGGAGGATAGCATAGTTGGTTACTCCGCCGGGGAGGTTAACGTGGTTTTGCTATTGTTTCTTTTGCTAGTATATGGATGTATGTCTTTCGGGTACTGAGACCTGTGTCTGTACTAACCCAGTTTTATCTTGAGTTAGAAGGTCAGGCGCGCTCTTTCGAGCGACCCAAAGTTTAGGCGCTTCGTCTCCAGCGCCCCAAAATTCAGGTGCCTGGGATGGTGCGACTGAAGGTTTGTTTTATCGACCTGTGATAAGAACTCGTAGTGAAGAGCGTTCGGTCATTTCCTCCCAATATCAGATGCAACCTTCCCTTTTCCTCCCTTTCGCTTTCTCGCCATTGTTAATTACTTTCAAGCTCTACTTCTTGCTCAAATTGATAATTTCGACCCCAAGTAAGTGCTCTTACTCACCCATTGTCGATTTGAACTTGTTTAGTATGAATTTGAGTCGATTTTGCTTAAACCCTAGAATCGATTTGGGTGTTTTGGATTTGCTTTGTTTTGATGCTTGTTCTTTGTTCCATTTTTGAATTTGGTTAGCATAGAACATGTAGGAGTAGTTATTTGCTTGAAATAGGAGCTTGAAGGTCCTTTAATGGCCTCCTATGGCCAAAATTCGAAATGATAGGGTTTAGTGACAAATTTCTAGATTGTTCCCATGTTTGATTCCTGTAAACTTGTTGATTTCTTGGTGTGGAGGTTGTGGACTTGTGGGTAGCTTGTATGTCGATTTTCGTGACCCGGAATGCACTCTAGGTCATTTTGTGTGAGGTCGTGAGGCTTACAACGGACCAAATGAGACCGTAACGATGCCGAATTTTCCCAAAACCACTTTTATTATGACCGTGGTAAAAAATGGGTGCTAGGAGGCTTTTTGGAAGTTTAATAGCTTGCTTGCAAGTTTTAGACCTATTTTGACATGTTTCAGGCTATCCTGAATTGACCTCGGATGTCAATTTTCTTTGTTTTGCAACTGGAGATAACACGGGACGTCCCAACGAGGTCCCATTGGCTGATGGGACTAGTGATGCTCTTGCATCGAGCTCCTTGACTTATAGGATGGCTCGTCGGAAGCGGCCAAGCGTTCCTTCTCCTAGGTTGGAGCCCGGGGCAATAAACAAGGAAGATTTTAATCAAGTTAAGAGGCGAGGTTTTTCCGTTGATTGTTCACCGGAGGTGACGGGTGCCTAGACCGTAGACAAGGTTGAGGAAGTAGCCTACATGGATCCCGTTTGAGCTAGGGATTGGAACGGGCGACAATTAGTATTCCGTTCGGATTTACACGTGTCAAGCAGTAGAATTAACGGCTAGGTGATTACTCTTTTGATTGTTTTGATGTTGGTTCGTATTTTTAAGGTTTGGTTATATTCTTGCCTTGCTATTTTGCATCCCCCAGACTCAATGGGGACATTCTCAGGGTACACGACGTGTCTTGAGGTGTTTTCGCAGAAGCTGATCCCTGAGGCTAAAGAGCTGGTTAAGGTGACGACTTTGGGTCCCGTGGTTGAGCATTGGGCTTGGTTGGTCGGTTGCTAGACTAAGAGCAACCTGATGGTAATTAGGACGATGGTAAATCACTTTCATGATACGACCTCGACGTTTCATATGTCGTTCGGAGAGGTCAGTATGACTTTGGAAGATTTCGGGCTGATCACGGGATTGTCCTGGGGTAGGGAGGAGGCTCCCAAGGTACCTAGAATGGACAATACTAAAGTGAAGGGTTGGATTGGGGATTGTTTGGAGCTTATTTGTGAGTCGCCCAATGCCTTGGCTAGCTCATATATTACCGACTATTTTGTGATAATAGTGGTTTTGGAGGGTCGGAAGCCCAACACGGCGGCGCAGGATGCTAGTCTGTGGTCATGGTACTTTATGGGTTCGACCCACTTCTCGGATAAGGGCGAGAGGTTCAGTACTACGATTCTAACGTTCTTGGCTGACTTGAGTCAGCTAGGACGTTTTGAGTGCGCGTGGGCGGGTTTTGTGGAGATGGCCGCTGTCTTCAAGCTATGGTGAGGCCGTAGAGGGTGGTCTCGGAGTCAGCTATACCCATTATGGGTCCAGGTCTCATGCTGGAGGTAAGTTGCCTTGCTTGTGTTTTGTTTTGGATTTCCCTTGCTTTTGCTTTATTTATTGACGGGTGTCCCGGGTATTGCAGGCTTGGATATATTCCTACTTTTCGTGTTTGGCGCCTAAGACGATGCCAGCTCGTCCAACCAGTTTCCCAGATAGAGTCGAGTGGAAACTGGCTTAAACGAAGTTGAGTCCAAGCCATTAGTCGACGGAGAACGTGGTGGTGAACCAGCTACGCCTCGAGGTTGTAAGTTTCTATACATTTGTTTTCCTAGATAGCCCTCAGGTTAGGAGTTTTGAAATATAGTGTGTCTGGTTTTGTAGTTTGTGGCCCGTCCTTGGGCTAACTATGGGGGTTTGCATGAGCGTGTGGCGGCGGAGTTGAGGTCGAGGAGCTATCGAAGAATGCTTTTTCATGCGTTGTTTCGCCCGGTGTGGTATCTAGGGGAGAGGCTAGTGCATCACTGCCCCTATGACGAGTTCCGGGTCCCGATTGACCCTCCCTGGACCATGTTTAGGCCTCCTATTACGGCTGAGACTCGTGAGGATAGGGACGGTGAAGGAGGTGACGCGTTATTGGTGCATGATGCCTACACTACAACAAATCATCACTTGTGCCACGAAAAGTTTTTTGCCACGGCTACTCGCGCCACGGAAAATTTACTATGGCTAGACTATTTGCCACCTAGCCACGGTAATTTTTCCATGGCGCAAGTAGCCGTGGCAACAAAATTTCCGTGGCGCAAGTGATGATTTGTTGTAGTGCTCGTACGTGTCCCATGTCTGTCAGCGGTTGGCTTGCCTTCGTTCTTGGTAAGCCTCTTGGTTGTTGTTTGTTTGTTGTTCGCTTTTTGGTTTGTTGTTTTTGAAATTGTTTTTCTTTGCCTTGTATTCTAGCTGGCTGTCCGGTTGACGTTGTTCAGCCCCTAGACTTTCCTTTAACACTGCTTAGGGTAAATGCGGTCGAGGTGGCCTTTTCTTAGCCTCTTTTTCCCTGCCCCGTGGAGGAATTAGAGGTCGGGATGAAGTGGCGTGACCGAGTGTACAGGGTGAGTTTTTTTGTGATTTTGTTCTGAGTTTGCTTTTGTGAGTTAGGTTTTTGTGGCTAACTTGTTTGGTTTCCTTGTTCAGGTCTCGTCGGCTACTCATCAGCGGTTATGCCAAGCTGCAAACCGCTTCTAGGCTTATGCATCAGGGAGGGCTCCTGCCTCGGCTCGCGATACGTCTGGACCTCGATCGGTACGTGTTGTTTGTCCAGATAGTTTTAGGTTAGTTGCTTAGAGTATTTTGGCTTTCTAAGAATAGTATGCCGTTTTGCAGGATGCCCTGATATGGTGTCACAGCTGGGAGCAAGGGTATCTCAGCTTGAGGCGGCTGAGCTTAGTTTGATCCAGTTTGTACGGACTCGGGATATTAAGATTGTTAGGCTTAAGTAGCAGCTAACACGGTTTCAAGGCGAGTCATCGCGACGAGGCGAGGCTAGGGTTGAGGCTGAGGTTGAAGTCGAAGCTACGTCTGAGGATCAAGCCACCGGTGTTGCTAAAGAGGTTGAGCGTACGGGAGGGGTCTCGAACACGAATGTCTATCGTGAACTTGCTGGATGGTCTAGACCATTCAGTAGGTGACAGGATAGGGTCTACCACTTCTGAGTTCGATGACCTAGGCTTAGAGGACGATATCGGTGAGTTTGTATTAGCTGTAGCGGCAGCATCGAGGGGCTCTCCCTAGTTTGTAAACTCGGCTTTGTATGATTTTATGCTTCATTAAACTTTCTCGTTGCCCAAGTTCTTTTTCGACCGCGCTTGATCCGCTTGCTTTTATTAGGAGTCCTGAAATGTTAGCTTGTAGACACCCACGTTTGGCTGCCAGGTGTCTATAGCAATTTCCGACAAACACCCGATGATGATCGGACGCAAACATGCTTTAACGTACTCGAATATGGGCTCGAAATCATTGGCATTTGGCTTGGGCTTTTTACGGAGTACAAATCTCACAAAACTAACCTCAAATTCAGGCCCATTGGGTCATTTCGAGTCAGATAAGACTAATTTGGGTCGAATCCGACACCAGGGGCAAAACCGTCTTTTAGCGATCGAGTCGAAACCCGGTCAAAGATATTTTCCGAGACATCGAAACCAGCCGTGTCACCCCATGAGTCCGGTTTGAGCTCAAACACTACAAAAATCAGCTACAAAAAATATTAGACAATTCCGTTAAAGACAGAATTCGATCTCAAGTAGGAATTCTATTCGAATACCCGATCAAACACTCGACCGAGCACAACATACTCGGCCGAGCACCCTCATTCTAGCCGAGATTCGTTTCTTCCCCACCAATAAACGGAATTCTCGTTCCTTTCAACTTCTTACATTTCCTATCCTAATCGGTATTTCTTATCACCCAAGCAAGAGTACCTATTCTAGCTTCAATTGAGGACCTCACCTATAAATAGGACCCTCACAACACAACAACATACAACATCTACGATTCACAAGATACACATTCATTAACCTCGAGACTCATACACTTAGCATCGAAAAACCGATAGTATACCCCGAGATCACGCCGTCCGAACCCGAAGAAACCGGCCACCTCGCCCGATATCTAGCACGTCCAAAAAACCACCATAATAACTCACCGACATTACCTCGACGCTCCCGTGCCTAAGCCACATTCCGACGAGCCCCATTCCGAGTTAACAAAGCATGTAGGTTGAGGGTGTAAAATCTAACCCCACTCCTCCTTTCTCTCTTCCCTTCTCTCATCTTTTCCTCGTCTTTCTCTCGTCTTGTCTTCGTCGGTCGTTTTTTTTATGGGTCTTCGTCACGTTTTCTTAATATCGATACTACAAACTATTTTTATATAAAACAAACGTTCTTAAAAATACGATATCGATTCTCTAGTCGAATATCGTACAAAAAGAACTACATTAATCTCATTGATGCTAGAAAATCGTTACATGGTTTTTCAAATATTATACGACGATTTTTTAACACGGAGAGAATCAAACATCGTTTTTTTAGTTTAATTTTACAAAACGATTTTCAAAACCTTTTCTTTTTTTCTAAAAATTATTCTGAGTATTTGATATCGATTTCATAGTCGAATATCGAATATAACGAATATCGCAAAATTAAGTCGAGTATAAATTATGCAATATTTATACGCGATTTAATAAAGCAATAAATTTTCCGAAAAACAATTTCGAAAACAGCCCGGGGCGCGAGTCGCATGCGTCCCGGGCGAGTCGCCTTCTCGCGCGGGTCGCGCCTTTCCCGGGCAAGGCGCGCGGTCTCCTGAAAACGCGACATAAAAAAGCAATTTCGTTCCAGTTTTTGGAATATCGTTTCTTTGACGAAACAACGGGTTTTCTCGACATACTTTATTTTTCTTGACCTCGGTCAACGCGTGAATTATCTTTTCAAAATCATGCATATTATCATTCATATCATTGTACTTATTTATTATTTACAAACCGTTACTAACTTGTTTGTTCGTGTTTGTAGCAATTTCTTTTTTATTTGTTTTATTAGACTAAAACGAATCTCACATGCTAAAATACAACTTTGACGTTAATTTTAGATGCATTAAATCGACTTAGCAACCCGTTCAATTTTTTCACATGTTTAGGGAAAACAATGTTTGCATAACATTCATCGTATTACTAACGCGCGTATTTCAAAATCAAACGATATCCTAGTAGAGGCCGCTAATGTGCGGGCGAGGTTGGGTGTTCTTTGTGAACTTCCCAACACGTACCCTCACCCCTTACTCAGAACCTCGGTTTCCGTATGTCCGAAACCGTTGGCGCACGAGAGTCATTCAATACACGATATCCGATAATGTCGGTATCGATATCAAATGCAAAGGGACGAACCCAATAAACTCTGAAATCGGAATGGGCCGTATTTTGTGCATGACCCACTACGATATAGAGTGGGTTCGAATGGGCCCGAACTCCCACAAAGTTCGGTGGCGACTCCAACGATTTAAATTTCAATTCGATCCATTCTCATATGGAGATTCATTCGCCTCCCCAAACCCGCGCGTGGCCGCGTTGGGGTGGACCTATGTCATGTCCACAATTTGGCGACTCCGCTGAGGATTAACTGATGCGTGACTTACCATCGGCATCCTCAGGGTGAGACTCGAATAGAAATCGTTTGACTAGTACAATATGCATTTTAGTTTTACGGTTCATGAATAACCCCATATTTTCCCGAGCCGGTACTGGTGACCGACGTCCCACTATACTATTGATGTAGTCCAAATTGGATATGTCAAAGGTGTCCATAGTCGATTCGTATGGGTTTTACGGCATGTTCTAAGCTCAACTCGACTTAGGAAGTCCGCCCCGATTCTCGGATAGGCTATGTACACTGGTATAGACCTTTTAGACTGACCGAGACTTAGTTTTAAGAGCATACATGGTGTCGTTATACTGCTTCCATGACTACGTGCTACTTGATCTACATCTTTTTCAAAACCATCATTTTAAAAAATTGCATCCTTTTCAAAATATCCAATTTCAAAACCCGGGACATATACCGATTTTAGGATTTATGATTTTACTCAAAATAACCTATTTTTAGCCGGTATTATGCCCATTTCAAAACTCGACAATATTTTCGAAACTTTCAAAACCATCGCCCGACTCACCTTTTCCGTTTTTTTCTCGAAAAGGGCCGGACCTCCCCCCCGAATTTTCTCGGGCTTTCAAAAAAATCTATTTCAAAAAAAAAAACTTCCTTTTCTTAGGACTTCCCGTATTTAGCAGTATCGGGTGGTGTCGTAAGTCATCGAAGTCTCTAGCGTCGAAACTCCGTCGATCTTATATCACGGATTTCCTCCCTATCCCAGTCCGCCTTACCTAGCTAAGGCAAGGCCCACCTACGTAGAACATACTCCTACAAAGGAAGGCCCGTTTACACAATCGAGTCCAAAGTCTGGGGAATGTCTCACGTGAACCTCCTTTCAAACGAGACCCGGCCCACACAGCCGGATCCTAAAGGAGGCCCACCATTCAGAAGTCACCCGTCTAGGTGTCCTTCTCCGAGTCATTTCTTTCCTAGTCTTCTTTTCCCTTGCTCGGGATATACTTTCGTTCTAGGATTTGGGCTTAGTTGCTGATTATGCGGTGTTCTTACAGACAGGCCGCCCTTCACCCGAACCATGACGAAAGAAGCCATTGATGAGTTGACAACTTCGTTGGCCAAGCTACAAGATCAATTGACACAAATGAGGCAGGACCAGATCGCCATCCTTAATTACTCGGGTAAGCGCCGTGGAACAAGGAACTCCTAACAGTGGAGTTGATGATGACGGGCCGTTAGCTGAACTGGCCAGCGCGGTCCGCAAGCTGCAGGAACAGGTCCACACGACTGCCAACAACACCATCCACACGGAGAACGCTCGGGCTTATTCGCCCTTAACTGATGAATTGCCCGCCAATCTCAACTTAACGGGCTTACCAATGTTTGATGGGACTGAAGACCCGGTACTCCATATCCGGGCTTTCAAGGAGTTTATGGCTGTTAAGGGGGTCTAATCGACCATGTTCAAGCATCTCTTTGCTTCTTCCTTTGAGAAGCACCCAAAGGCCTGGTACTACAGGCTTGATTCCAAGAAATACAAAACTTGGGACGATGTCGCAACGGAGTTCGCCCGAAACTACGCAGATAACACCGAGATCCAGACTACCATGCGTACTCTGGAGGTCATGGCCCAAGAGCCTAAGGAAGGTTTCACCAAATACCTTCAAAGGTGGAGGGCTGAAAGCGTCAAGCTGGTGGACAAGCCCAACGAAAAAGTCTTGGTGGAGGCCTTTGTCAAAAACCTCCTCCCTTCTTACCGGATCCATCTCCGGTACGCCGTCATACCCAATTTCGCCACTTTGACCGAGATGGGTACGAGAATCGAAGACGTCCTGAGGATAGAGAGCCTTACTAAGGCCTCTGCTAAGGGATATCAAGGAGCCAGTTCGTTCTCCGGCAAGCCCGCAACTACAACTGCGGCCCGTAGCATCTTTGACGAGGTTAATCTACTAGATACCTCGACCAAAAAGAACACTCCGTCTCGAGTATTCACTGACATAGGGACTACCTATGCTCACGTCTTACAAAGGTTATCTTCTAAGGGCCTGATCCAACCGATAGGCCCGACTCCAGAAGTTCCCGTCGAAAAACGATCCAAGAGCTATAACATCCAAGCTTATTGGCACTATCACCGAGGCAACAGGCACGACACTGAGAAATGTTGGAAATTGAAGCATCTCATTCAGGATCTAATCGAAAGTGGGAAGATACCGCTACCCACTGATAAGCCGAGTAACAAAAATAACCCCCTTGGTACTTAAGCCATTTTTACTGGAGAAGTAGTCGACTGTTCTTGTCTCATTTCCCCTTTCATTCCCCAAATCAACGGGATATGGAATGACGATGAAGATGACGTTTACCTGACCAAGGAGGAAGCTGTCCCCATCACTGTCGAAGAAATCCGGAAGGCTAAAACCAAGGCCCTGGCCGGTACACACGTCATCACCGCCAGTCTTTCTGCCCCGGGAACCGTCACTGAACCTGCCAGGACGGAACCTATACTCGAAGAACCAAACGCTGACACGGCCCTAATCAGACAACTAAAGAGGGTCCGGACCGATCTTACTATATGGCAGCTTTTGGTTAGTTCTCAAGAGCATCGGGCAGCACTTACTAAGGCTCTCGATGAAATCAAGGTTGACTCATTGGTTACCCCCACCGAAATGGTAGCCACTATTTTGCCTCACCTTAAAGACAAATCCAAGGGAGAAGGCCCAATTATCACCTTCTCCGAGTCCGACCTTCCACCGTTTGGGGCCACCCATAACTTGGCCCTATATATCACGGTGATCTGCCGGGGCAAATATCTCCCCATGACCCTAATTGATGACGGGTCCGCTGTAAATTTCCTTCCCTTAAGGACTGCTAAACCCCTCGGCATTACCGAGACTGATTACCTTCCGACTGCACAAACTATCCAGGCTTTCGATGGAAGCCCAAAATCAGTTGCTGGGACCGTTAAACTAATGATAATAACAGGCCCGATCGAGAAGGAGCTAGAATTCCAGGTGATCGATGTCACCTCATCTTTCAATCTGCTACATGGAAGGCCCTGGATCCACGCTTTCAAAGCCGTATCCTCCACCCTACACAGGAAGGTCAAGTTACCTTTACAAGACGGGGTCATCACTCTCAAAGCTACCCCCATAGCCGTGTCAAGCTGCAACGCAGCAGGCCCAACCAACCCGTGAGGTTTCAATTTCGTGGGAATGATCGAGGAAGAATATCTTTTTCAGCCCTATTTCACTACTAGCATCGACATGATGCTGCAAAACTTGGGCTACCTGCTAGGGTCTACTTCGAGGCCCAATCTCCTGGCTGGCAAGATCGTCGAGGTCCTGAATGACGGAGAATCTCGGTTCGGTTTGGGCTACACCATGACCCAGGCAGATATGAACCAAGCAAACATAATCAAGTTTGTCACTCCGGTGTTCGGAGCCATTCAAATGGGCCTCTATCAGCCCACTATCTCGTACCCCGAGACCAAATTGGCTCGGGAATGCAATTTCATCCCGGATGATATCTTTGCCCTCATCCAAGCCTAATCGAAGACAGATTCAAACCCTACCGAGCCCATGCTGGGGCTCCTGTTCGGGGAGGATAAGATCATTCCGACCCCCAAGGAAGAGCTGGTAAGCCTAATCCTTCGCAGCAGCAAGTTCGATCCCACCAAGCTGATCTCTGAAGTTGGCGCTAACACCGGAAAAACGGCTTGGAGGAAGACGATCAAGTGGACTGACAGCGAGGGTCGAGTTTACAAGCTCACTACTGGTGAAGGGGATATGTGGGACCCTGAGTCCGAGTCTGAGTCAGAGTCAGAGTCGGAGTCTGAATCCAAGCAAGTCTAGAGGGTCCAGTACTAGAATCGAGTCTGTAACCCCCCTTCCTTTTGTCACACCTGTGGGAGTCTCGGAGTCTGTCCCGAGAGCACTCCCCATCCCGCCTCTGACCAACGATCAGATGGCTGCTCTCTTTGAGCTATTTTCAAAATTCACTATCAATAATAACGATAACCGTTCTGCTTATGACTTGTCTTATTTTCATAACATTTTCAAAAATTTTACTTGCAATGACATTGAGAAACCCGACGAACAGGTGCCACTACCTCCGCATCTAATCGAGCAACTCGAACAAAGGGAATCCCGGGATCCGGTAATTGAGGAAACCGATTCCATCAATGTAGGAACCCCTTTAGAGCCTCAGATGCTTAAGTTAGGTTTATCCCTAGATCCCGAAGAGAAGCAACAATTCACGGATCTCCTCCATGAATTCAAAGACGTCTTCGCATGGTCCTACAAGGACATGCCGGGAATAGACTGAGAAATAGCCGAACACCGTATACCCATCAAAGACGGGTGTAAGCCGGTAAAACAAAAACTCCGAAGAATGAGGCCTGAATGGTCTCTCACAGTCAAAGAAGAAGTCGACAAGCAATTCAAAGCGGACTTTATTCAAGTGTCTGAATACCCAGACTGGGTTGCAAACATCGTGCCAGTACCCAAGAAAGACGGTAAGGTACGGGTTTGTGTAGATTTTCGGGACCTTAATAAGGCCAGCCCAAAAGATGATTTCCCATTAGCACACATCGACATACTGGTGGATAACACGGCCGATCATGCCCTTCTATCCTTTATGGACGGGTACGCCGGGTATAATCAAATCAAAATGGCAAAAGAGGACATGAGTAAGACCACCTTCACTATACCTTGGGGTACTAACTGTTACACCGTTATGCCATTTGGGCTTATCAATGCCGGTGCCACTTATCAACGGACCGCCACTACCTTATTACATGATATGATGCACAAGGAAGTGGAGGTCTACGTGAATGACATGATCGTTAAGTCCAAAGACCGAAGCGGGCACATCTCGGCCCTAAGAAATTTTTTCACCCGACTACGCAAGTACAATATGAGGCTAAACCCTCAAAAATGCAGTTTTGGGGTAACATCGGGTAAGCTACTGGACCATATCGTCAGCCAGCGCGGCATCGAGGTTGACCCAGCCAAAATCAAGGCCATTACCGAGATGCAGCCGCCCAAAACCGAAAAGGAGATAAGGGGGTTTCTCGGGAAACTCCAGTATATCAGCCGTTTCATTTTGAAGCTAACCATGGTATGTGAACCCATTTTCAAGAAACTGAAGATCAGAGAACGGGTACTGTGGGACGATAAATGTCAAACGGCTTTCAATAAAATCAAGGAGATTCTGTCTTCACCGCCAGTATTAATGCCACCTCAACCCGGTCTACCTTTGTCGTTATACCTGACAACGACCGAGACAGCCATGGGAGCTATGCTGGCCCAGACGGTCGATTCGGAAGAACGGGCTATTTACTATATCAATAAAAAGTTCCTAGAGTACGAGTGTAAATATACAATGCTCGAAAAGACGTGCCTAGCTCTAGTTTGGGCCACCAAAAACGCTCCGACCCTATATGCTTAGCCACGAAGTGCACGTGTTATCCAGAATGGATCCAATCAAGTATTTGTTCGAGAAACCCATCCTCAATGGCAGGATATCTAGATGGACTTTAATGCTAGCTGAGTTCGACCTCAAGTTCGTACCATTAAAAGCCATCAAAGGCCGGGCAGTGGCCGAATTCCTTACTGATAGTCCAGTACCTGAAGAAGGACATACTGATACTTGGGCCTTTCCGGATGAAGATATATTCCATACTGATACCGAAACATGGGATTTATATTTTGATGGGGCGTCCAATTTCCGAGGATTTGGTGTCGGGATTTTTCTGATCTCACCACAAGGAGAGCACACCCCGTTATCCATAAAACTGGACTTTGATGTGACTAACAATGCAGCCGAATATGAAGCATGCATTCACGGGCTGCAAGCCGCCGCTGATTTAGGAGTAACAAACCTCCGGGTCCACGGTGACTCATCTTTAGTCATTAATCAAGCTCTCCAAAAATGGAAAACTTGGAACGCCAATCTCGTAGCTTACGAAGCACGAGTAAGGGTTCTCGAAAAGCAGTTCCAAAAGGTAGAATACATCTATCTACCTCGGGAAGAAAACCAGTTTGCGGATGCGCTTTCCAAATTGGCATCTTTACTGAATATCTCGGAGCACCTGACCAGCATGCCGATTTGCGTCATAAGATGGTCCGAGCCGGCATATATCAACGCCGTCCAATATATCGAAATAACTGATCCGGAACCTTGGTACCAGGCTGTTCTGACCTACCTAACATCGGGAGAATATCCTCCGGGAGCTGAAAACCGGGCTAAGAAAGCCCTACGAAGGTGGGCAACCCAGTTCATCCGCACAGACGATGGACAATTATACAAGAAGACGGCACAGGGGGCTTTACTCCTATGCATCGACAAAGCGCAGGCCGAAAAGGTCATGGCCGAGGTACACGATGGTGAAAACGGTCCGCATATGAACGCCCATATGCTAGCCCGAAAAATCGCGAGACTCGGGTACCATTGGAATAGCATGGAAACCGACTGCCAGTTATATGTCAAACACTGTCATAACTGTCAGATTTTCGCCAACGTCCAGCATATGCCATCATCCCTATTATATACTATGACATCACCATGACCATTTTCGACATGGGGAATTGATATAATTGGGAAGGTGAACCCTTCCGGGACGGGGGGTCACTGTTTCATTTTGGTGGCTATCGACTATTTCACCAAATGGGCTGAAGCCGAGTTATATCGGATTCTGAATGCCAATCATGTGGCCAAATTCATCCAAGATAAGATTATATGTCGATACGGGATCCCGCACGAGTTCATCAACGATCACAAAACCCATTTCCAAGCTGAAACCGCTACTTTGCTAGCAAAATATAAGATTCAAAGGCATACATCTTCACCTTACCGCCCCCAAATAAATGGAGCGGTAGAGGCGGCTAATAAAACAATTGTCACCATACTTAAAAAGATGGCTGAGAATTACCGGGACTGGCCGGACAAGATACCTTTCGCCTTATGGGATATCGGACGTCAATTCGCACCGCAACCGGAGCAACTCCATATTATCTAACATATGGAATGGAAGCAGTCCAACCAGTCGAGTTAGAAGTACCATCGCTCAGGATTTTACTTGAAAGCCAAGTGCCTGAAGCAGATTGGGTCCAAGCCCGATACGATTCGTTGATTCTTTCGGACGAACGACGATCCCTGGCCCTTAACAATATCCAGATATACCAGAAAAGGATACAACGAGCTTTCAACAAAAGAGTTAGGCCCAGAAATATCAAAGAGGGCGATCTAGTCCTAAAATCTGTCCGGGCCTTGCTACCAGTCGACCCAAGAGGGAAGTTCAAACCCAATTGGGCTGGACCGTATCTAGTAAAGAAGGTTTTATCAGGAGGAGTGGTAATGCTGACGGACTTGGACGGGAACGAATTCGTTAACCCAACCAACTTGGACCAGTTGAAACGCTACTACCCCTAAACCTTATCTCAATGTCA
This sequence comes from Agrostemma githago, assembly GCA_958450325.1. NCBI lineage: Eukaryota > Viridiplantae > Streptophyta > Magnoliopsida > Caryophyllales > Caryophyllaceae > Agrostemma > Agrostemma githago. The sequence goes on along the minus strand of OY288250.1, from coordinate 12,979,351 downwards.
TTTGCTAAAAGTTTATAAAATTTGTCTTTTTATAAATTTCCAGAAAATTATAAGCAAGTCAATAAGTTAGGATTACTTATCCTACTGTCGCGCATCTTGAACTAATAGTCTTGATGAATTTCGAAAAATTGCAAAATTCTATGTTAGAACTACGTTTGGTTTGATTCCACTAATTGTGGATACGTAGGCAACCCCTCAAAAGGGTACAACCACTGCAATAACGAAAATACATGAACGGTTTTCACTAATATGTCTTTTATTATTATAAAAAAAACCCGATAAACTCGGGAATTTTCAAAAATGCATCACACAAAAAGCAACAAAAAAAATCACACCACAAAAATAATAGCATTACTTAAATAATAAAATTTAGGAGACTATTGCTCGTGCATTTTGCCTTTCCCTTTATCTTTTGGGTCGCGCGGAGCCCGAGGTCGACGGGGTGGGGGCGAGCGCTCCCGAATCACAAGCGGGACCTCTTTAGCTCCAACCCGTTTCTTCGACTGCGGGTCTTCTGCCACTTGCACTGGTCTAAGCCGAGCCCGTACGTGCTCGGATAGTCTGTCTCGAGGACCAAGTCGGTCCTGAACCGCCAATCTTGGGCCAAGTCTCTTTTCTAGATCTGTCTGGGGGCTCACCTTCCCCCATGCACCTTTAGTACTGGACCCTTCAGTTTGAGTCCTAGTCTTCCCTTTCTGGCCTGACATCAGTCGAACTATGGTAGCCGGGGTATCACCCTCGTCAAAGAAACCCCGGTTATCTTTAGCTTGGTCTCGGCGCAACAGGTCAAAAACCTCGTCAGTCTTCAGGGCAGCGCGGGCCTTAGCAGAATCCGCCTTTGTCCCCTTCACATAAGAATCCGATACCCAGATTGAGTGGAGAATATTGGGAACAGACCAAGTAGCCCGGGTATACCACCTCTGCATCCAGGTGTCGCACATTACATCCGTCAGCTGAGTAGATTCACTCACAACCGCCTCGAGTTCCGGAATTCTTTGAGCCCGACCATATTGCCTAAGTATGCGATCGGGGTAAAGGTGGATTGTCTGCCTAAAAGATAGGATCACCTGGTATCGCGCCCTATCTCTCGATTCTAAGCCGGTCCGAACATAAATGGGCCACCATGGTACGGTCCACCGGATCAATGGGCCTCCATGGAAAGACAACACTTCATTCCAACACTTCACGTCCAAGGGAGGATCCACGATTGACAGCCTCTCGAATAGCCAAAGCTGAAAAAGAAATGGAAAATATGATTACCAAAGCAAAAATTGATGTCCGCACAGGGGCACTCGATCGAGTGCTTGGAGGTCACTCGATCGAGTGATGCTCCAGAAGCCGAACATGAGGTTTTTTTGAGAAGGCACTCGATCGAGTGCCAGGGTGACTCGATCGAGTGCCCGCTGGAGCCCGAAACCGCGAAAAAAAAATCGCGAAAAAATCGTAAAATTGAGAAATAAAAAAAAAGCCGATACAGTATACCTGTAGAAGGCGGGTACTCCTAGTCAACCGGATCGACGGATCCCTCTTACAATTGTCCAAACCTTGGATAATTTCTCCTGTAATCAGCCAAGTCGGGTTGTGCTCCGTTTCCATCAGGTCAACCACGGTGAAGAGTCGGTCATGGCCCATACAAGATAAAAGATCCATATGACCTTCGAAGACATAAACGTGGAGCATACAAAAAGCAAAGGCCTTACGGTTGTGGACCGACCTGACTCGGACATCGTGTGGGTTCATGAATTTTTCAGCTAAATCGATCAAAGAAACCGTATCTCCTTCCAGCATACGAGATACCTCCATATGAGAAAGCCCTAAAAATTCCCGTAATTTTCTCCTTAGGTCATGAACCGAAAACGGAATAGCAGGGCGAAGTATGGGATTCCATCCTCCTACGGCAGGAATTTCCTCAGGAATAAGACAAATTTCACCTCGAGGAAAGCCAAAAACGTGATAAGTATCGTCCCAATAGGACAAGCAAGCATCCAGAAAGTGACGGTCCACTTGCATCTGACGGATTGTGAATAATTGAGTAATACCATTCTGATTCAGAATAACTTTATCTGCGTCTCTGAAATATCGGGACCAATCCTGCAGCATTCCGATTAATTGGTCGATTCCCATATTTGGATTTCTGAAAAAGAAGAATAAGTTTCTCAAGGCTTGTTTTTCTTTGAGAAGGAGGGAATTGTGAGAATTGTGAAGGAATTAAAAGCAAGGGAGGGGTATTTATAGCATTAAACCCCGATTTCCCTCTTTGCTTTAGGATTCCTAATCCCAGAGGATTTAGCATACATGCCTTATCCTAGGATCTAGCTAAGTCATCTCGAGCATTCCTATTCCTATTCAGAGTCACAAAAAAAAAAAAATTCTATTTTTCAATTTTTCTCTGCATTCAAAATCTTCTTCAAAAAAAAAACTCTATTCCCCAGCGCGAGTCATTTCTCCTAAAAATGTTACATGCAAAGTCTTGCATAAATCATGTACAAGACGATTCAAGAAAAATCTTACAACCAACTCCCCAGCGGTATTTAACGGGATGGGCCCACATATAGGCGCACCCAGGACCTATGCGACAAGTCCGATTCCCCACGGAGTTATCTTCATCAGCTCAGGTATGATTTCCAACTTATGGCTGGCGAGCCCTTTTACGCGAGTCTACTGGACTATAAGCGACCCGACCGGAAGTCTGCCAGGTCTTAATATTTGATTGACCTGGTAGCTACTCTGACTCTCCCCCTGTCCAAGCCTCAGTCAGAGTGGGGGCTCTGTAGAAACCTACATTTGGCTGCCATGTGTCTATAGCAGTTTCCGACAAACACCCGATGATGATCGGACGCAAACATGCTTTAACGTACTCGAATATGGGCTCGAAATCATTGGCATTTGGCTTGGGCTTTTTACGGAGTAAAAATCTCACAAAACCAACCTCAAATTCAGGCCCAGTGGGTCATTTTGAGTCAGATAAGACTAATTTGGGTCGAATCCGACACCAGGGGCAAAACCGTCTTTTAGCGACCGAGTCGAAACCCGGTCAAAGATATTTTCCGAGACATCGAAACCAGCCGTGTCACCCCACGAGTCCGGTTTGAGCTCAAACACTACAAAAATCAGCTACAAAAAACATTAAACAATTCCGTTAAAGATAGAATTCGATCTCAAGTAGGAATTCTATCCGAATACCCGATCAAACACTCGACCGAGCACAACATACTCGGCCGAGCACCCTCATTCCAACCGAGATTTGTTTCTTCCCCACCAAGAAACGAAATTCTCGTTCCTTTCAACTTCTTACATTTCCTATCCTAATCGGTATTTCTTATCACCCAAGCAAGAGTACCTATTCTAGCTTCAGTTGAGGACCTTACCTATAAATAGGACTCTCACAACACAACAACATACAACATCTATGATTCACAAGATACACATTCATTAACCTCGAGACTCATACACTTAGCATCGAAAAACCGATAGTATACCCCGAGATCACGCCGTCCGAACCCAAAGAAACCGGCCACCTCGCCCGACATCTAGCACGTCCAAAAAACCACCATAACTCACCGACATTACCTCGACGCTCCCGTGCCTAAGCCACATTCCGACGAGCCCCGTTCCGAGTTAACAAAGCATGTAGGTTGAGGGTGTAAAATCTAACCCGACTCCTCCTTTCTCTCTTCCCTTCTCTCGTCTTTTCCTCGTCTTTCTCTCGTCTTGTCGTCGTCGGTCGTTTTTTTTATGGGTCTTCGTCACGTTTTCTTATTAATATCGATACTACAAACTATTTTTATATAAAACAAACGTTCTTAAAAATACGATATCGATTCTCTAGTCGAATATCGTACCAAAAGAACTACATTAATCTCATTGATGCTAGAAAATTGTTACATGGTTTTTCAAATATTATACGACGATTTTTTAACGCGGAGAGAATCAAACATCGTTTTTTAGTTTAATTTTACAAAACGATTTTCAAAAACTTTTCTTTTTTTCTAAAAATTATTCCGAGTATTTGATATCGATTTCATAGTCGAATATCGAATATAACGAATAGCGCAAAAATTAAGTCGAGTATAAATTATGCAATATTTATACGCGATTTAATAAAGCTATAAATTTTCCGAAAAACAATTTCGAAAACAGCCCGGGGCGCGAGTCGCGTGCGTCCCGGGCGAGTCACCTTCTCGCGCGGGTCGCACCTTTTCCGGGCGAGGCGCAATGTCTCCTGAAAACGCGACATAAAAAAGCAATTTCGTTCCAATTTTTGGAATATCGTTTCTTTGACGAAACAACGGGTTTTCTCGACATACTTTATTTTTCTTGACCTCGGTCAACGCGTGAATTATCTTTTCAAAATCATGCATATTATCATTCATATCATTGTACTTATTTATTATTTACAAACCGTTACTAACTTGTTTGTTCGTGTTTGTAGCAATTTCTTTTTTTATTTCTTTTATTAGACTAAAACGAATCTCACATGCTAAAATACAACTTTGACGTTAATTTTAGATGCATTAAATCGACTTAGCAACCCGTTCAATTTTTTCGCATGTTTAGGGAAAACAATGTTTGCATAACATTCATCGTATTACTAACGCGCGTATTTCAAAATCAAACGATATCCTAGTAGAGGCCGCTAGTGTGCGGGCGAGGTTGGGTGTTCTTTGTGAACTTCCCAACACGTACCCTCACCCCTTACTCAGAACCTCAGTTTTCGGATGTCCGAAACCGTTGGCGCACGAGAGTCATTCAATACACGATATCCGATAATGTCGGTATCGGTATCAAATGCAAAGGAACGAACCAAATAAACTCTGAAATCGGAATGGGCCGTAATTTTTTCACGGCCCACTACGACATAGAGTGGGTTCGAACGGGCCCGAACTCCCACAAAGTTCGGTGGCGACTCCAACTTCGATTTAAATTTCAATTCGATCCATTCTCATATGGAGATTCATTCGCCTCCCCAAACCCGCGCGTGGCCGCGTCGGGGTGGACCTATGTCATGTTCACATAGCTTAGATAACAGGTAATCACGTAAACAGTTCAAAGTTGATTTGTTTATGGTTGATGTAACACCCCTGATTTTATAAATTAAATTAAATTAAAATTATGTTCGTATTTTTATTTTTACGATTTAACTCGTAATTCTTAAAATTATTATAAAACAAATTTATCGTTTAATCGTTTCAAACTCCTAAAATTCTATTTATCTCGAAAACTCTTCTTATATTTAAAACATATTTTTATTTCTGTTTCGATTCATTTTATACATTTAATTTAATTCTTATCGAAAGCCTATTCTAGCGATTTAAATTCTAAATTCTTTTATTTAATTATATTTAAGCTCGAATTTCTATTTTCGACTCGAAGTTCATTATTTTAAAGTTTCGTCAAAATATTTATTTCCTTTCCTCGAGAAATCAATTTAATTCACTTTATCAAAAATTTATTATTTATCGGGAAATACTATTTGATCGTCTAATTATTTAATTCTATCAGCTTCGTTTTCGTCTCAAGTACTTTATTAACTCATTTTATTTGACGGTCCAACTATTTATTTAATTTTATTAACTCGTTTTAATTCGATTCTTGGGTCAGTCAGCTTATCGTTACGGGATTTCTCTCCTTCCCGATTCATTTACCTAACCCGTATACATCGTATACATATGTCTCGGAATCCGCACACTTTTGGTGAAGTGTATTTAACCCATTTGTTTCAACTTCCCATTTAGTGACTTGTATACTACTTTTTTTTGATTCATTCCTACTCCCTCTTTTCTACTTCCACCGCTTGGCATTTCTACTGATCAATTCCATTCATCCCCTCTTGCTTTCCTTGTTTTTTATATTTTTTTATTCCCCACATCATCTGCTTCCTTCTTCGTTTTGTTCGTTTGTTTTCTTCTGCTGCTGCGACGCTAATTCTTCCTCACTCCTGGTCATCTTCGTCTGCCTCTCCTCCTCGACCCATTTGTTTTCCCCTATTCCGTCCTGTTGGTGTTTCCGTCTTGATCGTGTTTGTTGTACGCTGATGCTGCTGCTGTTACGTTGATACTGCTGCTACGCTGATCTGCTGCTGCTCGCTGATGTTTTTATTGTCGGTGTTGCTGCTGCGTTTATCAGTCCTCCTTGCCGGAATTCGTGAAGGTAATTCTCCTTGTTCTCTTCTTCCTCTCCTTCTGATTTTCATTCTTTTTGCCGCGGCGTTTTGTTGCTGGTGCGTGAGTTGCTGTCCACTTCTGTCTGTTGTTTTCCTTTCCTCTTCTTCATTTGTTGTATTTGCTACTGCTGTTAATCTACGACCCTTCTTTTCTTCTTCCTCTGCTGTTCTCGTATAGTGCTGCTACTATATATACGTTCTTGTTTTGTGTCGTTCTCGTCATCCTCGTCTTGCTGTAATTATACTTTTCGATTAGTCCTCAATTCCTCTTTCTCTTCAGTTCGTTTTGTCGTATTTCTGTTGCTCGTTCGTATCGGGTTTGGTCCGTTGTTTGACCCTGCTTTGGCATAGTCGTTCTCTTGCTCGAATGTTTGTTCGTCCTCTGTTCGTTTTCCGTTGTCGTCGTTGTTGTCTATCTTGTTCGCTTCTTCTTCTGTTTTGAGCTGCTGCCCACTTCCCCTTGTTTTCCTTCTTCTTCATTCATCGCATTCTTGTAGCTACTGTCCTTTCCCTTGTCTCTATGTCTCCTCGTCCCGGGTTGAATATCGATTGATTCCATTCCAATCGTGTTGGTTTAGTTTTCCTCGTTATTTGAGTTTATCGTGTTACCCGAATCCAACCCTTATCTCATTCTTTTGTTTTGTCAACTCGATTTTCTGTTCGTGAAGCCTACTTAGAAGACTAAACGGTTCTGCAACTTGGGGCTTAAAGACGATATTTCTACTGATTTGGGTTGACCAAGAAGGACGAGTACGAGTTCGTTTCAGATATCGACTTAAGGTAACTTTTAGAACGTTACTCGATTTTAGATCATATGTTTGAGTAGTAGTATGTAGTAAATATTTTAATTTCGGTTTTCTAATTTTAGCTATTTATTATTTGCTAATAGTATTATTTTCAAATCGTGTACTTTGTAAATATTTTTACAAGTTTTCGATATAGTTTTATAAATAGTTAGTAATTTAATTATTATGATCGTTATAATATTTTGTTGTTTATCGTGACAATAGTAACTAAATAATGTCGATTTCATATTTTCGTCATATTTTGTTAGTTTATAATTTTAACTCAAAATCGTATTTTTATATAATAATCGAAATTTATATACTCATTTAATAAATTAATTTCGTCCTACAACTTGTATTAATGAATGAGAAAGTAGTCGCTTTTGTTTTAAATTCAATTTTAGTCGAGACTATTTTTCCTAATAATTCCTCATTTATCTACGATTGATTATTTTTAATAAAATCAGTATTATTTATTGATAAAATCTATTTGCTAAAACTAATTTGAAAGCTTTATAAAATCTCGTTTATCTTATAAAATTTGTCGACTCAATTAATTTCTATATCATTTTCTTAAAACATCTCTTTTCTAAAATTCATAGTATTAAACTCGATTACCTAATTATTTATAAAATACTATATATTGACGTATTATATTTTATTTATATTTTGAGAATCGAATTTAGAAATATATTAAAGTTATGATAACGATGATAATAATAAAATTTTAATTTGGTTAGAAATGCTATTTTTATACGTTTCACTTATTTTAATCACTTACGTATTTTCTATAAGAATATTTCTATTTTAAGTAAGTTTCTAAAATTATTAAGTTTCCATTTATAGAAAGTTTCTTTTTTATATGAATGTTTATTCCTTTTATCTTCATAATATTCAAAATGATTATATATTTTGTATATATATATATATCGATAATGCTGTTTTGGAGTTATGGAATAAGGACAAGTGTGGGGTTAGAGTAATATAATCTGGGGTTTACGGTTTTGCCATCAACTATAAGGCTAGTGTATCAGGAATCGGTACATTAGTTGTTGAACCGGGTGACAGGTATCCCGGGAGTTGTGTACATTTTGACCTTAAGCTTAGGCCTCGCAGTAAGTCACCGTCATAAGTTGAACTGGGTGACAGGTAATCCTAGGAGGGATGTGCATTGTCTTAAACTAGGGCCACGCATTTATAAGTCGCCGTCCTATTATGGTTGAGTAGCCTAGTTAGAGACCGAAGTTTGATTTGTTTGAACTAGGTTCTCGAAGTTAGTTTTTAGTATTCTCCTGGTGAAAGTCTGGCCTTCTACACTGAATATTTCCATAAACGATATTTTGAATATTTTTATTATTATCGATACATTTTGGTTTGCAGGTTTGCAAATATTTGAAGTTTTCTTCTGAAAACTTGTTCGGTTTTTATTGTTCCAATATTTTAACTTTTACTAAAAACTTATTTTATTTTATCGTTTTAATGTTTTCCTATTTTAATTATTTTGATATAATAATACTATTATTTTCCATATGGTATAATATGACTGGGAGAACGTCCGAGTTACTCCCCACTGACGTGGCTGTTATGTTTATAACATGACAGATATTTGTTGCTGGGTTTTGGGTGTGAGCTAGCGAGTAGCATGGATCCTACTCTTTCTTTATTCATGTAATATATGGATTTGTATAACTCGTTTGGAGATTTTCCTTTTTAGCCCTTTTGTAAAAAGAGGCCTTTGTATTGACTAATTTGACTTACCATTTCTTTTAATAAGATATAGTTTGTCAGCGTGTTTTAATCCCAACTCTACCGTGTTTCTGCCACTGTATTGCGTTAGATTTTCTAGGGGATTACAGTTGAGCCGCAATTTAAGGTGTTTTAAATGCATTAGGATTGATCGAGAGTGCCAAAATGCTTTCATGATGCTAAAATTTTGTTAGTTTGAGCCGGGAATTGGATCAGGTACAACGTCGATTAAACCATTTGACTCAGAATGTGCATGGATTTTTTGAAACATCTGTAAAATGTTTTATGACCAAGTGCGATTTGATGCTTAAGATGTGTATAAGAATGTTTAAATAACAATGCCTGTGTAAAAAAAAAGTTTGGACCACATTTTATACTTTAATGACAGTGCCGCGCAGGGTTACAATACCCCTAGGTGGGGTATCTTATCCCCAAAAGAAAAAAAAAAAGAAAAAAGCGTCTAAGTTCGGTGGGTCAGGGCGACAAAATGGGTCTTCCATCGTCAACAAGGGAATTTCCGTTCTTGTATTGTGTTTGACTGTGCTTGTAAGCCTTGGAAAGGTAGGTGACCAATTTAGGAAATCGTTTTTATTGCTTGGGGTTGCTGGATATCAGAGAAGTGAGACACGTATTGTCGGGCGCCCACATTCTCAAGCGCGAAGCCCCCGTAGCCCCAATTTTCAAGCATATGGCTTGAGGCGGTTGAGCGCGTGATTATGGAAACTTTCGTAACTTTCCTAATTACGTTGTTATTGTAGCTATATATACGAGCCATGGGTGCTCTCTTTTAGACATAATTAACACCCAAGTGTCTCTTGATATCTCTTTTTGATTTATTGAGTCATGTCGGGTTTCGGTTGACTTTTAACCGATTGGGTGAACTCCTTCAAGAAAGATGAACTTGAAGAGTTATTGAGTAACGGTTTGTCCGTTGTCATGTCATTGAAGCAAATTAAGGTGCAAGAGGACTTTTTAAATGCGTGCTCACGCTTTTGGAATGCTGAATATCATGTATTTGCGTTTCCTCGGGGTGACGTGTGCCCTTTGCCCGAGGAAATAGACACAATCGGCGGGTGGCATTCATTTTACCCTTCCATTTCAATTGAAGGTGATGTCCCTGTGGAGCGATTTCGTTGGTTTTTGGATATTTCTTTGATGGAAGAGGCCGAGCGTTTATTTGGTGTAGGTGGTATTAACTTGGAAACGGCTCGTTATGGTGTTCTCGCGAAAGGATGCTCATGGTGTTTCACCTCTTGCTCGCAAGCGTGCTCTTAGTATTCTGATAGTGTGCTACTATTTGTTTGAAGATGCATCGGTGCAAGCTGGGTGGGGTAACCCTCATGTTATTGATGTCGTGATGGATATGGAGCACGAGCGATCGCCCTCCTAGCTCATTCTAGGTGAGATTATAATGGGTCTTGACACTCGTGCACGTAGTCATCGTGCTCCATTTCGTGGTTTCATAACCATTTTGAAGGTATGTCATTGTGTGACATTTTCAACTTTATTCGAAGCTGTCCTAGTTCGAAATTATAACACTGTATTGTATCAGGCCCATGCAAATTTGGTTACAAGAGAGACTATGGCTAATCGAGCAACCTTGGCTTATCGAGGGTTGTAATTGTAAAAGGTTTGCCATGCCAAGTGTAGTATGCCTCCCGGATTTCAATGACACCGAAGATGAATGGATTTATTGTCTACGGGCTAACGAAGGGATCATTATCAGATGGATTGTCCCATGGTCATTAAGAGATACATCGACCTTTCGTTTTTAGCATCAGCTCATACTATGCGGATTTTATCCTTGAGCGCATGTGTCTACGTTTATCCGGATAGGTTTGTACGCCAAATGGGCGAGGCACAAACCATTCCCAAGGTTGACACTATCATCATTGATTCCCATCCTTGGGGGAAGGCCACCTTTAGGGAATTCGAAATGAATTGGAGACGGAAGACTATACATGCCATTCCAGAAGTATACACTCGATGGATATTTCCTCTTGTTCCCAATGGAGGGTTTGCAAAGATCCGACAGAGTGGGAGAAGTTAAGGATCGTGGAGATTGCGCAGTTACATAATAGGGAAGCTCTAAGAGCCCGATCGAAGACAGTGTCATCGATCCTAGTACCGTCAATTCGTCAAAACGGGTCAAGATTGACAAGCCCCATATTACAGACACAGATGATGTAGAAGACGCGTGGGACTGGCTGGACCCACAAATGGCTAAGAAGGTGACCGCTTGTAATCAAGAGGCTCGTGACGAGAGGCCGAAGAAAGCACACCCGAAGGGCAAGAGAAAAGGAAAGAAGGACAAATAGGGCCCAATCGTTGGTATTATGTCGTATTACGTAGTATTATGTGGCGTATTAGTACTAGTTTTTTGTGGAGTTTGTTAGTACGTTGTCTTTTGCTTTTGAGGCATCCGAAAGATGGATGTCGATGTAAGGGCCTCGACAAAGGCTCGATTTTGCTTGATTTGATTGAATTTAATGAGAAACACATGTTTTATTTATTGTGGTGGCTCGCAACTAGATTCCTCATTTTGCCTGGAGCGTCCTTTCGGGTTTTCACTCCGTCCTCGGCTCATCTGTTTTTTTTCTTTGTTCTTGCTTTTTTTCTTTTTTTTTTACGGCTCGCAACTCGATTCTTCATTTTGTCCGGAGCGCCCTTCGGATTTTCACTCCGTCCTCGACTCGTTTTTAAGTTTTTTTCGACAGCTCGCAACTCGATTCTTCATTTTCCTCGGAGCATCCATTCGGGTTTTCACTCACTCTTCGGCTCGTCATTTTTTTGTTTGTTTTTTTAAGTGTGCTTCGTCATTGTAATCGCTTTGAGCGTATGATGAGTTCCGATTCTTGCACGAATCGATTGTAGTGGATTTTGTTGTTTTGGTTGTATCCTTGAGAGGGATGCCTACGTATACGCGGTTAGACGGAATCAAACCATGTTCGTAGCTCGTAAAGTACGAGTGATTTTATGCTTTAGACTCATCATGCCAATTATCGATGCGAGATGTTTAGAGTGTGTTTTGCATGGGCTTTCACCCTTGTTTAAGAATCAGGATTAGATGTTAGGAAGCTAAGGGTAATAGCGATTAAGTTGGTCCATGTTGGTAGGGGTTGAGAATTCTTGTCCATCTAAGTCGGTGATTATCACGGCGCCTCCCATTAGTATTTTTCTGACAAGGTATAGGCCTGCCCAGTTAGGTTTGAATTTTCCGCTGGGAACGACTGAAAGTGGGGCTTTAATGGATTTAACCACTAGATCTCCCTCATGTATGTTTCGAGATTTGACTCGTTTGTTAATGGCTCGTTGTATCCTTTGTTGGTAGGCTTACCCATTCGATAGTGCGTGTATTCTACGCTCATCTAAAAGGACTAGCTTGTCGTAACGTTTTTGGTTCCATTCCTCTTCAGGAATGCCGCTTTCGGCTAGTATCCATAGAGAAGGTATTTCTAGTTCTATTGGTTGTACGGTTTCTGAACCATAGGTTAAGTAGTATGGTGTGGTTCCGGTAGGAGTTTGGTAGGATGCTCAGTATCCCCATAAGGCGAATAGTATTTTGTTGGGCCAATCCCGATAGTTATATATTATCTTCTTAAGGATGGCGATGATGGTTTTGTTTGCTGCTTCTATAGCTCCATTTGTTTGAGGCCTCTAGGGTGACGACATATGTTGTTGGATTTTGTATTTTTCTAGGAGCACTTGGCTATCGGCTCTAAAATGGGCCCCCTGATCGCTAATTATCTCGTGTGGTATGTTGTAGCGGCAAAAGATGTTGTTTCGTAGGAACTTGATTACTTGTTTAGAGGTTAGTATCGTGTAGGATGCTGCTTTGACCCATTTGGTAAAGTAATCGACGGCTACTAGTATGAAACAATGTCTGCCCGTTTCGGATGGGTGTACTTTTCCTATAATGTCAATTCCTCGGGTGGAGAATGGTCAGGGTGTTGTTGTTGTGTGTAGTGGGTATGGTGGTATATGTTGAATGTTAGCGAATATTTGGCAATTGTGTCAGTGACGGACTTGGTGCCGGCAATCTGCTTCTAGGATCATCCGATAGTAACCCATCGTCATTATTTTACCGGCTAGTGTGTATGCACTCATGTAGGGTCTGCATTCCTCATCATGTACTTCTTCCTTGACTTTTTTGGATTCGGTTTTGTTTACGCACCTAAGGAGCACTCCTTGCGGGGTTCGCTAGTATAATAGTCCTTGACTTTGGACGTAATGGGTGGCGAGCATTCTCAGGGTTCGTTTGATTTTGGTGTTTATATTGGGAGGATATGATCCATTGGTTTTGAAATCTAGGATTTTTTGTACCAGGGCTCTTCGGGGGTGTCATTGGCTTCGATGTTGTCGATATAAGCCGGTTGTTCGATCCTTTCCACACAGATGGGGATGGAGAAGAGGTTGTCGGGCATGTTTATTAGTGAGGCTAGTTTGGACAATGCGTCCATGAATTGGTTTTCTGAACTCTCGGGAGATTGTTTCGATTACAGTTTGATATGGAGCTAGGCTTTCGCTGTAAACCTTTCAAACGCCAGTGGCTTGGTTGACTACCAAGAATGAGTCTTTGTGGACCCTAAGGCTCCTAATCTCTAGTGTTACTGCGGCTTGTAATCCTATTACACAAGCCTTATATTCAGCCGCATTGTTGTTTACTGGGAAATCTAGCTTTACTGATATGGGTGTATGGTCACCTTGTGGGGATATTAAGAGGATTCCTACACCGTAATAACTATGCTCAAGGCGCTATCAAAGTATAAGTCCCACAACTCATCCGTCGGCGAATAGAATGTCCTCATCAGGAAAGGACCATATGTCAGTTGAATGTGTTTAAGGGATGTGTAGGTTAGATCAAATTCTGCCAGCATTAAGGTCCATCTAGATAGTCGTCCGTTGATGATGGCTTTTTTGGAAATATACTTGATAGGGTCCTTTTTGGAGTATATGTGTGTAGTCTGACTAAGCATGTAATGTCGTAACTTCTTGGTTGACCACACCAAAGCGAGGTATGTTCTTTCTAGAGGGGTGTATTTTGTTTCGTATTTGAGGAACTTTTTAATGATGTAGTAAATTGCTATCTCTTCTTTGTCTATGGTTTGTGCTAGCATGGCTCCCATTACGGTCTCAGTTAGGGTGAGATAAAGGGAAAGTGGTATTACTTTCTTGGGAGGGATTATTAGCACTGGTGGTTGGGCTAGTATTTCTTTCACTTTGTCAAAGTCTTTCTGGCATTTGTCATCCCAGCCGATTGATTCGGTGATTTTGAGTTTTTAGAAGATGGGTTCGTAGACTATGGTCGGTTTGGCGATAAAGCGGCTGATATATTGTATTTTTCCCAGGAATCCTCGAATTTCCTTTTCGTTTTAGGGTGTAGGCAAGTTTAGTAGGGCTTTAATTTTTGATGGGTCTATTTCGATCCCTCGTTGGCTTACGGCATGACCTAATAGTTTCCCAGATGTAACTCCAAAGGCACATTTTTGGGGGTCGAGTCTCATGTTGTATTGATGTAGGCGTTTGAAGAATTTTTCGAGAGTGGGAGTGTGTCCTTCTCGGTTTTGAGATTTGACTATTATATCGTCCATGTATAGTTCGGCTTTTTTGTGCATCATGTCATGTAAAAGTGTGGTGGCGGTTCGTTGGTAGGTTAGCCCTGCATTTTTAACTCCGAAGGGCATAACTCGGTAACAATATGTTCCCCATCGTGTTGTGAAGGCTGTTTTGGACATGTTGTTTGTGGCCATTTTTATTTGGTTGTAGTCGCCATACCCGTCCATGAAGGAGAGTAGAGCGTGGTCGGCGGTGTTATTCAATATGATATCTATATGCGGTAAAGGGAAGTCGTCTTTTGGGCTGGCTTTGTTGAGGTCTCGAAAGTCAACACAAACCCGGATTCTCCCATCCTTTTTGGGAACGGGGACTATGTTAGCCACCCAATCAGAGTACTCGGAAACATGAATGAACTCGGCTTTGAGTTGTTTGTCTACCTGCTCTTTGACCTTGAGGGCCCACTCGGGTCGAATGCGTCGTAGTTTTTGCTTTACTGGTTTAAACCCGGCTTTGATCGGGATTCGGTGTTAGGCTATGTCTCGGTCTATGCCTGACATGTCCTTGTAAGACCAAGCAAAGACGACCTTGTATTGTGTGAGGAGGTCTATGAATTGTTCTCTCTCTGCGGGATCTAGGGTAGTTCCTATTTTGATGCTTTGGATTTCTAGGGGTGTTCCCACATTTATGGATTCAGTGTCTTCAATTACCGGTGCTCCTAACTCTTGTTTTGCTAGCTCTCTCAAGGTTTCGGGTGAGAGGAGAGAGTTGTACGTGTTATCCTGATTGTGTATCTTTTGCTAGCTATCGATAATGGGATTGCATGTTAAGTGCGACGAGTCATAAGCAAAAGTAGTTTTATTATTAATTAAATCAAGCATGTCGAGGACTTTTGACAGGGAGACCCTTTGCTCGTTCGACAAAGACAACAACTGGGGAGCTTATGGGACATGCCCCGACTTGCTCCTGATAGACGCAGGCGTAGATGGAGGACAAACAACACTAGACTCTTGACCCGTCGCAGACTCGGATTCGGACTCATTTTCGGATTCGGACTCGGATTCCTTGAATACCTTGCCCTCTCCTGTGGTTAGCTTGAATCTCCTATCATGTTCATTGACCCAAGTGATGGAGTTTCTCCATCCTTTGCTTTCTTTGTTTCCATCGGTGTTGACGTTGAGGGTGGTGAGGTCGAATTGTTTATCGATCATGCTTATGTTGATCAGTTCGTCTGGACTAGCGGGGACGAAGTGGTCTTCCCCAAACAACAAGTCGTTAGTTAGGTCATCCAAGCAGGGTGTTTGTTTTGATTTTGGAGCAATTGGTGCTACCTCCGGGATGAAATAACAATCCTGGAATATTTTTATTCCTGGGTGGCGTACGCCTTTGATGTATGTAGGCTCGGAAAATCCCGTGTAAGGATTGAGTTCCCCTTCCCTCGTGAAGTATCCGTTCAAAGTTGTATTATATGGAGGAATTTGGATGCCCTCAGTCTTACGGGATCGCATGATAGCCATGCGTTTATGAATCTCATCTTTGGTAGCGGGAGCCAAAACCTATTGTATGTGTCTGTCCCACGAAGTCATGAAGTTTGGCTGTGGTGTTCGGGTTCTTTTCTAATGATAGTCCCGAGAAATGACCCTGTTGCTTCATCGTGTAATTGATGCCGAGGTTCGAGTATTTATCGAAGTCGAAAGGTGCTAGCTCTTGTTCTAGTAAGTTTACTATGTGGAACCCCCTTAGTACGGTGTCGGCATCTTCCATAACTTGCGAAGTGGTGACTTTTCCTATGAAGGCTTTCACTGGTGAAGCATGAATAGTGATTATTTCCCCATTGAGAGGGACCTTCACCTTTTGATGCAAGGTGGATGGTATGGCTTTAATGGCATGGATCCATGGTCGTCCCAAAATCATGTTGTATGATTTTGTTTCGATGTCTATGACTTGAAAGTCAATTTTTTTTTTCTATTGGGCCTACGATTGTGTTATCGGTTTCTATTCCTACAACCGTACGTCAGGTGTCATCATAAGCACGCACACCAAACTCGGTAGGAACGAAGTCCGTGTATTTCATGCCTAATGCATGGGCGATTTTGAGAGGGATTACGTTACCACGGAGCCGTCATCCGCAAGGATCATAGGCACCTTTTCGCCTAAATATGTTACGGTGACATAGAGGGCTAGATTGTGTTTTGGTCCAAAGGACGGAAGATCCTCGTGAAAAAATGTTATGGGATCTTTTAATTATGTTGGTTTTTGGAGAATATGTCCTACCATGTCCTTGGTTGTGACTGTCGAGGATATGCTCATTCTTCCTAAGGCTTGGACTAAGGCCATGCGATGGTTGTATGCACTAGCTATGAGTTGCCATATAGAGAGGCCAGTTTTGGCATTTTGTAGTTATTTGACTATTTGGGCTTCAGAAGTGGTAATAGGGATATCATCAGTGGTAGCGGCATTTTTAGGGGTACCGTTGGTGATTTCCACATAGAGGGTGACGTTTGGTAAGGTCGTCTTCACCTAGTGACGTGGTTTATGTCCTTGACTTTTGGGGAGGTTGGAGGGATTATGATTACTGGCATGGGCTCATGGATGTACATCTTCGTCATCATCTGCCCAGACTCCATGAACGGTATGATTGTGTTGATATTGTTCGAAGTCAATTGTACCTAACTAGATCTATTTTGGCCCTCTAGGAGGAGGAAAGGTTCCTTCCTCGATTAGGTTTTGGATAGAATGTTCCAGTTTGGTACAAGATTGGGTTTTATGACCATGCCCTTGGTGAAAGGATCGAGGAAAAGGCTTTAGGATCCCATGATTTGCTCCTTTTCCTAAAGAAGGTTCTGCGGTTGGTTCTAGAGAGGATAGAAGACCGTACTTGACTGAAAGTTTCAGGGCTTCATCCTATGGGATATCTAGTTTGGTGAATTCTCTGGGGACTTTTCCCTTTGGGTGACCTCGCCTTTACCCTCTTGGCTCGGCAGAGGGATTTTTTGGTTGGCCCTAAGGGAGTTAACCCGTTCATCGAATTACGGATGGAGGCTTCCACTGAGGTTACGGATGTGGCAATATCATAGACCATGTTGGTTAAATCCTTGATGCTAAAGCTCGGGGTTGTAGCCATATCGAAGGATAGCTCTATAGAACAAGACTGGAGATCAAAATGGATCCACCGGACTACGTAAAAGAGACTCGAAAGTCACTCAAGGAATGATTGTGGGTGAGCGACATAGAAATGAGACCCTTGATTTACACATGTTTGCGGTCATTGAGTTTTGAGACTCATGTGCTCTTCGACATTTGGTGTATTCGGCGAGACGCCTAATGGACTCGGATCTCTAAAGCGAGATGATTTGACACAAATCTCGGGGTGAGATTTAGAGAGGACTCTCGAGATGAGATGACCCGAAATGTAAAACCTCAGACGAAGGTAATTTTAGCAATTAACAAAGATACTTAAGCACAAAGAAAAACCGGTTTGTGAAAAGATGTGAAAATCGTTAGGTTTGCGTTGATATCGAGACTTCTACTAGTTAGATGTTCGACGTTCACGAAGTAGAAGATATTTTTAAGAAAATATGATGGTCATATTGATCATAATGACGCTTAAAATGTAAATTGAACCGCGTTGTGTAGCTAGATTCTCATTTCTTGAAATTGGTAGTGATGTTTGAAAGGGTTTTGAAAAGGGAGAGTGTAACCGTGTTAGATTCCTCGATTTCATTGATTGGAATTTTGGCGATAGCAACGATATTATGTAAAAATGTTTTGAAATGAAAAATGTAACCATGTTAGATACCTTGATTCTATTGATTGGAATTTTGGCGATAGTAACGGTATTAAAATGTTTTGAAATGGAGACTTTTGATTTGGCCAGCATAACGACGCTAAAATGGATTAAAAAAAAAGTGGGTGTGAGTATGGCCAGAATAACGGCGCTAAAAATGGATTTTGAAAATCACGAGTGTAAATTTGACCAGAGTAATGGTGCTAGAACGGATTCAAATATTATTGATTTTAGAAATGGCGTGGCCTGAGTTACGACGCTAAAACCTTTTTTTAAAATGACTTTTTCGAAAACGAAGTTTGGTGTGGTTGAATATGTTGTTGTGGTTTAATCCGGGATTTAATATCTTATTCAGGTTGTCACAACACGCTACACATAACTAATAATCAAGCATACACACAT
This sequence comes from Agrostemma githago, assembly GCA_958450325.1. Classification (NCBI taxonomy): domain Eukaryota; kingdom Viridiplantae; phylum Streptophyta; class Magnoliopsida; order Caryophyllales; family Caryophyllaceae; genus Agrostemma; species Agrostemma githago. The sequence continues at coordinate 12,960,915 of OY288250.1, read as the reverse complement.
GCAGGATGAAGACGGGTATGCTAGGGTAGGCTACCACCCATGAAAGTCATCGCTTCAGCTGGGACGTGTCACCCTGAGTAAGGATGTGCGTTGTCCCTGTTCTACTCGGACCTTATCACTTGGCATATTCACAGAGTGTGTGACTACCTTGGACGGCCGAAATGTCAATCGGGGGTCTCCTCACGGGTCCGGTCCAAGAACCTTACTGGAAAAAGGTCGATTGGTCCTAAATCGGTTAGGGTGGGCTTTCGAGGGCCGAAAAACTTGTACTGACCACAAAAGAACTTGGAAATGTGCTTCATCGATCTTGTTCAAGTTACAGCATCGCTGGAAATTTGTTTCCATCTCCCCAATGGAGTTGCTAAACTGTGGACGCTGCCACCCGCATGGCCTGTCTCCGGTTGGGCCAGTCCGATCCCGCGTTCGGGGCGATGTGTCAGACCTCGATTTGGTTGATAATTTGAATTGTACTAGATAGATGTATGGGCGCATCTATGTTTTCGTTGGAATCTATCGAGAAGTAGTTGTAAATGTTTAAAGGCCGGACCATTTGGTCTGACGACCGTTTAGTGAACCGAATTTGTTGCCGATTTGTGGAGCCACCATCGAGCAATTATGGGATACTCGGAAACCGTTCAAGTCAACTTTAATCCTTAGTCGTATCAAAACTCAGTGACATGGGGGCCTAAAGATAAAGACTTGTACCCTTAAGCACTCCATGTCTGGAATGACTTTCATTGCCAATGGTTTCGGACATCCGGAAACCGTAGATTCTGAGTAAGGGGTGAGGGTACATATTGGGAAGCAAACATCGAGTAGACGTCCACACCCAATCCCGCGCGAACATAGCGACCTCTACTAATCAATTGATGGGCGGATAACTTCGTTCTAATGACTGCATAATGTACGTCCTCAAATAGTTATTAAGAATATTAAGAAGGAACTACAAATGTACTTTAGTAGCATTCAGAAAGGGATACTTAGCTCTAGGGATAGTACCTTTATCTCTAGAATAATGACTACATAATGTATATTTGATTGATTCATTTATATATACAACTTGCATTTCCACAAAAAAAAAAAACTTCGTTCTAATGTGGTGAAAATGCTGTAACAACCATTGTTTTAGGCCTAGTGTCTTATCTAGTCGGTTGATTTAAAGACAAGTAAATTGGGATCGAAGTAGATGTTTTTACATTTTCTGTATGCGATTTCACGTGACAAGCAAGCCATGTTAAGATGCACGTAGGAAAGTATAGAATACTAGATAGTATACGTATTAGCAAATAAGTTTTAACGTGATAATACGGATATTAGTCATTCTCGTGATATACCTTACCCAGTATTCTGCTTAAAGTGTGTCTGTACAGCATTAATAGCGACGCGTCAAGCCATGCCTTTCAGTAATCAGGCTCACGCCACTGTGCGGTCTGATAATGAGGTGCGACAGTATGAGCGTCTAGATTAATACGAGACTACACCACTACTCGTTTTGATAAGTGTTATTGTTTACGTTTTGATTAAGTGTTATGTGATTTAACATGCGATTATGGTCATATGAAAGCGGTAATGTGCGAAACATAAGTAAATCATGTTGTATGAGAAGTTGCACCCTCAGAATGTACACTAAATGAAATACGATGTGTACACGATAAAGAACAAATCTAATAACGACTACTCAGAGTTAATTTAGGTGTTTTAGTAATTAGGGTTGAAGTTGTGGACCTTACGTACGTATTTTGGACTATTTGATATAGAGACTGAGCCAAACAGAAGTAAGGCTTGTACATCATTTGGAGTGCAGACGGTGAACACATCATTAGGAGGATTTAGAAACCTCATTGTTTGACAATATCAAAATGCATAATTGAAAAGCGATATGTAAAGTTTGGTTAAGGCCTAAGGGGACAACCTATTGACGATAGCCACTTGGACGGATGAACCCGATGAGCTTAGGAATGCTTGAATTAATTTAGATCGAGTGGATCTGGTTAATTCGACCCGTTTGTCCTGCGACGATTTCGGCAGAGCTTCGCTGCTATTATGAGGTGATCGACGGACCAAGACAGGTGCCCTTGTTTTCTCTTATCGAGTTGGAACTCGCAAGAACTCCGAAGAGTAGTATTGATTCGTTGAATGCGAATATGAGAGATAAGGATTGAGTGAATCGTTTCTAATGTCGGGGAGTGCGACCCTAAAAAAATAATTGCAAGTTGTGTGGAATTCTCTAGAGGAAGGAAGATGTTGTGTTGACTGTGAGCGGAGGAGGGGGTATGTATATTTTTTCTTGTAATTCATTTCGAGATCTCGAGCGCAGCAGATCGTGCGCCTCAGAACTCGAGCGTCTGGCCTCCAGCGACTCAGTTCTTCGGCACGCCACTTCGGGCACTCGAGATTTTGAAGGTGCGATTTAGAAAAGATTTTAAAACGGAGGTATATGTGATCTTGCCGATGCCTTACTTCCCAAGGGTTCTAGATCCCGTCTATGGGCTTTTAGCACGGATCCCGAGGTTCGACTCCGTCTGGTTCATTGACTCGGGTTTGACTTCGTATTTCGGGGCCCCAGAGTCGGAATTGACTCTAGTTAGTATTGACGGGACCGTAATGACACGAGTAAGACCGTCTTGATGTTGGGTTAATTCTCCGAAAAATTGTATGATCCGTTCTATAGAAAAATCGTCTAAAACATCATAAAATCGTGTCGTGTTGCAATCCGATCATCATCGGTTGTTTATCGGACACTCCAGTAGCCACCAGATCCAAATCTGGGTGTGTACAATAACAAGAATAACAAAGGCTATAAAACAAGTATATACCCGTGTGGTGCAAGGGTACAAAGACTAGTTTAGAATACATACAAATAACTCTGTGAGTCGATGCGTTACATAATAACGTGACATATAGCAAGTTAGAGATGTTTTTTGGTAAGATCACCGTTGGATTTTTAAAAAATATTACTAATCCTTAAATTTTGAGAAATTCTTCATCAGAGATTTGATCGATATTATGATTTTACATATTCAGACTGAAAAACTGTCATCCCCATTCAGAGTTTGGTTTTTTTAGGGTGATAGTTGAAAAGTTGGAAGCAATAACGGTGAATGGACCCAAGCAATTGGGGAAAATCCGTCGACTTTAAAATCGTGAGGGTTCAAGTCCCTCGATACTTTCATAAGAAAAAACATGTTTTTAAATTGAATCCGGGGCTCCAAGTTAATGCCAGATAAAAAGGATTTCGGCGTCCAATTATGAAACCCTTGAAAAAAGAGGATGAATCGAAATATGGCAAGACAGCCAATAAGAAATGTGATGAAATCCCCTGCTGTTCGGGGATGTCCTCAGCACCATTCTATTGTGATATTTCGAATACTTTTGATAACTAATTAACATGAGTATTAAAATGCTCCTAAGTTAATGGAGTTCAACAGCTAGATAAGATAAACACATCTAAATTCACGTACTTGCCAAAAAAAATATACTCCTCCAAGTAAGAATGATCTTACCCTAGAGTTTCTGGGACAAAAATAAGGAGGTGGTATGTGAGGCTTAAAAAGAAGGGGAAAAGAGAGAAATGTGAGGATGAATATGGACCACATATTAAAGACTTAAAATAGAATAAGGGAAGAAAGACTTAAAAGAGTATATATCTCTTTATAAACTTGTTTAATCTACAACCGCTTAAAAAATGGCCTTTACAACTGTATATATACATACAACCACCTGACTTATGAATTGTTTTTTAAATCAATAATTCCACAAATTTTGTGTCCTTCCTTTTACTCTTACTCAAAAAAAATAGTTAGTTAATATCTCAATTAATGTTCTTTCATTCCCACCCATTATAACTTCATCGACAACACAAACCTTTAATTTCTCAATTACTTTTGTTATTTGTTGGCTTATCTTCTTTTCTTCTATAACCATCTATTTAGGAGTTTTCTCATTAAAAAAAAATTATAGCGAGTGATTTTTAAAATTTGTTTTTTTTTTGTAAACCCATCTTACATATGTAAGAGCTATTGATTATTTTATCTTTTTAGATTGCAAAGGTTTGCAATATTTTATTAATTGCTCGTGTTTAAGTTAAATTTAAATTATGGATCCAGCGGAACTTAAGAGGGTGTTTCAAATGTTTGATCGTAATGGAGATGGGAAGGTAACGAAAAAGGAGTTAAGTGATTCCCTGCAAAACTTGGGAATTTTCATCCCCGATAAAGAACTAACACAAATGATCGAAAAGATCGATGAGAATCAGGATGGGTTCGTGGACATGGACGAGTTTGGATCGTTGTACCAAACGATAATGGACGAAAGGGACGAGGAGGAAGATATAAGGGAGGCATTTAACGTCTTCGATCAAAATCGAGACGGTTTCATCACCGTTGAGGAGCTGAGATCAGTGCTACAATCGTTGGGGTTGAAGCAAGGAAGAACAATCGATGATTGTAAAAAGATGATAAGCAAGGTTGACGCTGACGGAGATGGAATGGTTAACTACAGCGAGTTTAAGCAAATGATGAAAGGTGGTGGATTTGCAGCGTTAAGTCCATAGATTGAGTATATATTTTTTATGAATTCGTCTTCCAAATTCAATGGATTCTTATGTAAGAGTTTTTCTTATTGTACAAGTTATAGTTTTATTATAAGTCGTATAATTTAAAAAATCTCTTACATATTAAAGAATGATTAGTGACATGACACAATAACAATCCACCAAAGAATCGAACTTATGACTTTCACATTAAGGAAAACCCAACTCCATTACCACTACACCACTCCAATTTTTGTTGTTAAAATTGTATAAACATAATACATATTGAGGATCGTCATTTGATTGAGTCATTCGCGTTTTTAATTAGGTTCCAGATAAATAAATATTATTCATCTTCTAAAACATATAAATATTAATTTTTGTCGCAGAGAAATTATTATTCATTTTTTTTATTAATTATTATCTCAAAAATGTATAAATATTACGAGTAGTTTATTTACAGAAAACATTCTTCGATATTTTAGATCCAAAAAAAATTGCAGAAAAGAACTGTTGGGTTTTAGCTCAGAAAACCTTTATCAAGTGGAAGAAAAAACAGTTTGCTTATAAAAATATGAGACCCATATTAACCTGGTGTATCATGTTGTTTTAGACCTAATTTCATTAATGTAAGATATGTCCAATACTTGAGTTTATTCTCAGATTAAATAAAGTTCGTTTTATTATAAGAATATCACCCAAAGTTGGGATTATTCTTGTCTAGGTTGCACGGACCCTCCTCTAAACCAACGTATCGTGTCGGACACCCATGTTGGACACCGACACACGTCGGACACACGACAATACGTGTCGGACACCTGGAAAACCGTGTCCGGTTTTTTTAATTTATTTGGACACGTATTGGATACGGTTCGTCATATTTGAAGACGTGTCTGGTCAGGTTTGTAATATTTAGAGAGTCGTCGGACATACCTAACGTTGTTTATTGGTTTCCGAACTTTAATAAATGACAATATTGTAGGTTTACGATGGTTACTTGATGTTATAAATATTTATTATAAGACTAAATAACTAACTAGTAATTACGAGTATATTATAGTAGTGCAATTGTTTGAATTTTTAAGATTTGATTTTTAACTTTAACTTTATAAGAATTTAATTTTTATTTTGTTATTTTACGATAATTGTCATACTGTTAGTAACCAAATGTATATCTTAGGCATAAAAATCTTCAAATTCTCTTTGTTTAAATATGTATATTGATTTTTTTTCCTGCCGTGTCCGTGTCTTACAAAATTTCGAATGCCGTGTCATGTGTCCGATACGTGTCCGTGTCCGTATCGGTGCAACCTAGATTTTTGTTAAATAAACCTAAAAACAATTGTGTTGTATCAAATTTAATCTATTATACTTTAAGAGTACTTAAATAATTTGAGTGTATTGTAATTGGACCTAAAAAACTGCAATGAATAACAATGTAATCGGGAATGTTAGCAAAACAATACACAAATCATGTCAGTAAAAATCATTACAAATACTGGAACACTTCATGGTAAACAACATTAGTAGTAGTGTTCGTAGTGCCCTTCTCCGTATCATAAATAAGAATTTTTAATCCGCGCTTACTGGTGACCCTGGACAACGCAACATACAACTGTCCATGTGTAAAAACAAGCTTAGAGAGGTATAGGCCAATAGACCTGGCAAAGTAAACCTGAACCCGAAAAATCGATCGAATATAACCGAATCGAAAATCGATTGTTGACTCGAAACAACTAACCTGAAATCTTACCGAAAATTGACTCAACCCAAATCGAATCGAAATTGAACCTAAAATCGAGGTACCCGAAAAACACCCGTAACCGATTGTACCCATACCGATTCTCACTCGAACTGATTTGACCTGAATCGAAATAAACCTGAACCGAAATAGACCCGAAATTACTAATCGAATTCAACCTGAGTCACCCGAAATGAGCCGATTTTATTTTTCCTTATCTAAAATATATATATAAAATTATACTTGAATACTATATTATAATTAAACAAGCGATTGTCTAATATGTCAACTTTGTTTAACAATGCAATATTATAAAGAGTTCAAAAAAATTACATGTATTAACATTTAATATTCCTAACTAAAACATAAAGATGTCATGCTTGGAGGTTCTCTGCTTCACCTTCTACCGCTGTACTCCATTCTACATTAGAACCGAAAAAATCATCTTCTTCCGTGGCTGTAAAAACATACGTGTACAAAATGAAATTATTAACTTACAAGTTACAAGTCTATACACGAAAATCGTAGATAATCGGTTTAAAATATACTTACGTCGATAACCATGCAACCAACTTCTTGTAGTAATTAACGCCTCCACAATTTTCCGGAATATAAGAACTTCTCCATTTATTCAACACTCTACCCCCAATACTAAATGTCGACTCTGATGCAACAGTAGTAAGGGGCACAGTTAAGATATCCCTAGCCATATGAGCTAGTTCACCATAACGATTTTCATTTTTCCTCCAATACTCCAAAATGTCAAGATCCTCTCTTCGATCAAGTTTATCATCGTCTAAATAAACAGATAATTTTGACTTTTCAAAATAGTTATCAACCTCACCACCATCGTAATCCTACAAAAATAATTTAACTCAGTTACTTGGAAAATATAATGGTATATGATGACAAGATAACTAGCTAAGGAGGAGGGGTTTATATATCAATTTGAAAATAGAATTTTAACTTACTTCACAGAATGTGAATTTGCGTGTTAGAGTCTCGGAACGAACATGAGCTTCAGTAGTTGACGAAGGACTTGAAGAACTTGAAGAGTTGTAGGTTTTATACTCTCTAAGAAGCATCTCCATCTTATGTTGTATATCAAGCACCTTAGATCGTGCTTTGATTTCATCATCAAATAACTTCTTATAACAATATTTTAGAAAGTGAAGCTTATAACGAGGATCAAGGACCATAGCAAAAGCAAACATTGTACCATAGTTATCTTCATTTGAATCCGCCCAATACTTGTCGATTTTTTTTTGCATTTTCATAGCCATTTGACGTAACCGCTCGTCATGGTTTTGAATTTGAACCAGTTGTTTCAACATCATTGCAATCCTCCATACATTCTCAAAATATAAATTCACGGTAGGATAATCACTTCCCGAAAATAGCTCAGTAATATCATTAAATGGTCCTAATACATCCCTAATTTTTTCAACCATGTCCCATTCAAAATAATCTGGGCAGCATATGTATGTTTTGTCAACAAGGTTTAATTTATTGAAAGCATCACGATATACTAGAGATCTATCAAGCATTAAATATGTGGAGTTCCATCTAGTAGGCACATCTAACCATAAGGCCTTTGTTTCCTTTAATCCAGCTTGCTCAACCGCACTCCTAAAATGAATTCTTTTACCTTCTGATGCCTTAACATGTTTCACACTTTCTCTAATCTTAATAACCGCAGGATTAATCACCTTAAGTCCATCTCTAACAATAAGGTTTAATACATGTGCAGCACATCTAATATGAAAAAACTTGCCTTCATTCAATAAACATCCCCAACCATTAAGTGTTGCTTTCAAATAATCTTGTGCCTTATCATTACTTGAAGCATTGTCTAATGTTAAGGAAAATATTTTTTTTCTCAATACCCCACTCTTTAATTAACCTTAATAGAAGAATATAGATCTCTTTTCCACTATGATGTTCCATGTGACAGAAGTTCAAAACCAAACTAGTCAATTTCCAATTAGCATCAACAAAATGAGCCATTTGACATAAATAACCCTCTGTTTGACAAGAAGTCCACAAATCGGCTATCAAACATATACGACCTGGAAGATTACAAAGAGTTTCTTTTAATTGATCTTTCGAAGAAAGATACAATTTGACACAATCTGCTTTAGCCGTATTTCGACAAATTGATTTCACATCCTCACACAAATATTCATGAATATCTCTATTTCCTTCATGTTTAACCCAAGAGAACGGATACCCATGCTTAATAATTGCTTTTGCAACCAAATCCCTATATTATTTTTCACAAAAGACAGATTTACCTCTTGGCGAGAGAGTTTTTTGGTATGCACGACATCTATTAAGATGGTTTTTGTGATTTGTGGTGCCATATCTTGACTCGGCTATTATACTCGTGTTCTTACAGTGCTTACAGTTTGCTCTTAGCTTTCCGTCCGAAAACCTACTGCCTGGGATTGTAATAAACTCTTTCCAGACAGTGCTTGTTCTTTTCTTGAACCCAGTAGTTTCGGTTTCAACTTGAATCTCATCATCGTTGATGATTTCCATTGCTGCCTGGTAGAAGGAATAAAAATGATCATTAATAAGCATAAAATGATTCTGCATGAATTCGTAAAACAGGGGTAAGTAGCATAATTATATCATATAACACACTGAAAATAAGAAGTAAAGATAACAATTGAATTAGACTATATGAATAAATTCAACCTTAAATAGGTTAATCAGAGATAGAAAACTAAAATTTGAAGGTTAAAAGTAGAACAGTGTATTTTGATCTAATTAAAATCATACTATAAGCAAGGTACTTATACTACTTTTCCTGCTAGGGTTTGCAATGTGAACAAGTACGATTTTGGAGGGAAATTATTAGTATTAGGCGGGTAATTCACTAATTGGGGATTGGGATAATGCGTAGAAATTTTAGAAGAAAAAAAATCAACAAGATTTGAGAAATCAACAATTAAAATTATTTTTATCCCGTTTAATTAGGATTTCATTTGGAGATAGAGGTGAAAAAGATTACATGCTAGAATTAATTTTGGGCATTACAGATAAATTAAGAGTTTATGCCTTTAGGAGTTTAGGGTCCCAAAACAAACTGAAGTTGGAGCATCCACCAACTCACTCGATCGAGTACCACTAGGTGCACTCGATCGAGTGCATCATATCTGGGCCGCGCGTCATTTTATATTTCGACTTATAATCTGGGCCCGTTTTGAGTCCAATTGATGTTCTTTAAATCACTTTTCTGACTCATATGTCAGACACTTTTTTTCATTTTACTACACTTTGACTTTCAGAATTAGAGTTTTACGTTACTTTGGTTTTCGCGAAATACATTGAACCTTGCTCTTCACTCTTAGATCTTGAATTCTTCGGTATTGTTAATCTTAATTTCAATTCTAATTTCAGTTCTCTACTTTAATTTCCGTCTTAATTCGTTCTTCATATTCGTAGTAGTTATCATCGTTATAATTCGTATTGTTTATCGTTTTCTAGCGTAGAATTATTATTGCTTTCCGTAGATTAATTTGTATTGTTTTCGTTATGTTCAATTGCAATTCGTATTCTGTTAATCTGATTATGCTTAGTATGAGCACCAAAATTCCACCTAGGGTTTAAGGGGATCGATGCGTATTATTAGGGTTATAGTCAGTTGACCTGTTTCTAACCATATGAACTATCGCCTGAATATCGTTTTAATTATGATTGATTGATTATTGGCCATGATTGATTAATTAGTATCACAATTAGGACTTTTCGCCGACCGGGTTAAGGACTAACTTGGTCCCGATAGTTTGGGTAGACTAGATTAATTCTAGCGATCGCAGGTTCAGATTAGTTCTAAAGTTTGTAAAAGTACCGACCGGACCTATATCTTAGATAGTTCGATTATTGACCTGTTAGTCGACTCCCTGACCCGAGTAATATCATAATGAACCTGAGACCCTAGAATTTTCTCTTATTGATTTATCTATTAGTAATTAGTTCTTAGCCTACTAAAACAAACAGAAAAACATTGACCCGTAGTCTTAAGTTTAGACCTTAGATTAAGTAATTGAGTCCCGTCTCCTTGTGGTTCGACCCCTAGTTCACTATCTGCATTAGTTAGTGGACCTTAGGGTATCCTTGATTAGCGATACAACTAACCCAGGTCAAATTTTGGCGCCTTGCCGGGGAGACAATGTTATTTACTTGCTTGTTTTGTATTTTAGTCTTTTGATTACTCTTGTCTCAAGGAACTTCCGTTCCTTGAGACCATTTCTCACCTTTTTCGTATAGTGTCCTCGTATGCCCAGGTCCTCTCAAAGTTCAGGCTACACACCACCATACGATCCTGAACTAGAGAGAACTTTCCGCAGGTCTAGGAAATTCTACAAGGAGAATGCTGAGACGGAAATATCACAATCAGTGGAAAATTCGGACGACGAGTACGTATCCAAATCACAATCCTTCGAAGATGATAATTCCACCATTGTCCCCGAGACACCGCTAGTCAAGATACCTTCCAAACTTGCTAGCCATTTCGAGCCGGAGCAGGCTTCCTTACTCTTTTGATTACTCTTGTCTCGAGGAACTTCCGTTCCTTGAGACCATTTCTCACCTTTTTCGTATAGTGTCCTCGTATGCCCAGGTCCTCTCAAAGTTCAGGCTATACACCACCATACGATCCTGAACTAGAGAGAACTTTCCGCAGGTCTAGGAAATTCTACAAGGAGAATGCTGAGACGGAAATATCACAATCAGTGGAAACTTCGGACGACGAGTACGTATCCAAATCACAATCCTTCGAAGATGATAATTCCACCATTGTCCCCGAGACACCGCTAGTCAAGATACCTTCCAAACTTGCTAGCCATTTCGAGCCGGAGCATGCTTCCTTGCCGAAACCGTTGAAGCGGCCCACGGCCACGACCGGTACGTTTGAGATTCGCCCCGCCTTTATCACATTGGTGGAGCGAAATCAATTTGGTGGAGGTGCCGATGAAGACCCGGCGAAGCACATGAAGCTGTTCACCGACTACTACTCTATTATTCCATTCCTCGGAGGAGTGACCTAAGAGCAAGTGATGGAGATGCTCTTTATGTTTTCTTTACGCGATGCCGCGAGAGATTGGATTGCGGATTTAGACCAAGCCGCTGAGGGATCCACGAATTGGAACTCTCTTGCCTTATCTTTATACAAGCACTACTACATGCCGCAAAAGACTAATATGTTGAGGAGTCAGATCACTAAGTTCCGACAAACTGCTCCATGAGAATATCTACGAGGCATGGGTACGGTTCAAGAAGCTAGTTAAGGAATGTCCACATCATGGTCATGAGGTATGGTTTTTGTGCAATCAATTCTATGACGGTTTATATGACGATTGCCGAGCTACGCTCGATGTTGCAGCTAATGGCAGGTTCCAAAACAACGTCGATGATGATAAAGCGTGGAAATTGAGTGAAGATATGGCAACTCATCACTCTCGTTGGGGAAATTCATGGGGTAAAAACCCGAGGTAATAGTGGTGACTCCAAGTCATCAAATGCCGTAGTTAGCCACTTAGCCGCTTTAACTAAGCGGATTGATTCTATGGAGATTGCTAGAACCCAAAAATAGCAACAACAAGGCGGAATGTACCAAGTGAACTCGATGTCCGAGGTTGTGTGCGAGAATTATCGGAATATGAGTCATTATGCACAAGAGTGCGCGAGTTTAGAAACGGCGAACGCTTTCCAATCCATGAGACGACATCTCCCGTACATGAACCAACCGGGCTATGACAAGTCCTTGTTGTCCTATAGGAGCCAAAACGTGCTAAATCCACCACCATCCGGTTGTAATAAAGTTACTCCCTATGTAGCACCCCATAACCGAGCCTTCTAGAACAATAACTCCAACCGACAACAATTCCAGGGAGGGCAACAACAGAATTGGGGTAACCAACAATGGGGAAATCAACAATGGGGTAATCAACCCTGGAGTAACCAACAAGGTTGGAGGAACCAACAACAGTTTCAAGCCACCCCACAATCACAAACCCAAGCTCAAGCTCCGTCAAGCATTGAATATATTATTGAGATCAAAGCGTTGTTGTTGCAAGGTATTAAAGTTCACCAAAAGCAAGAGACCCGACCAAATCAACCAAATACGTGCCCACAACAAGATCTTAGACACCCAAGTTGCCCAACTTGCCACCCAAAAGCAAGTTAGGCCACCGGGTACTCTACCTCCTCAAGGTGAACAATCACATGAACAAGTTAATGCCGATAACATCAAAAAGTGGAATCCACTATAACGGTCCACAAATACCCGAGAAGTATGTAGTGGTTGACGAAACCAAGCTAGAGAAACAAGAAGTCGCCGAAGCGGCTTTGACTAAGCCACAAGAGAAGGCCCCTCGATCGAGTAACTCTATACCACTCGATCGAGTGACCCCCCCTAAAAATGACCAGGGAGACTTCACGAAGACCACTCGACCGAGTAACGCAAGAGGACTCGATCAAGACAGAGGTCACTCAATCGAGTATCCACAACCCACTCGATCGAATAGACCCCTCAAAATTAGCAAGGGATTCTCCAGTTATGCCACTCAATCGAGTGCCACCAGGTGACTCGATAGAGTACTCTGTCACTCGACCGAGTCAGCATGGACTCGATCAAATGGAGTTCGTAAAGCCTAAATCTTCGTCGTTCATCCCCCCATATTCATCCAAGGATGCTAAATTCTCTGAAGCACCCCTATCTTAATTCAAGGAGCCTTCGATTCCTGTTGCACTTCCATTTCCCCACCGACGGCGTAAGTCAAAGCTCGATCAACAGTTCGGTAAGTTCATGGAAGTCGTCTAGAATCTGCAGGTAAGTGTTCCTTTTACCGATTTGATCACTCAAGTTCCTACTTACGCGAAATTCGTGAAAGGTATACTAACTCGTAAGCGTTCTTTTAGTGAAACTGAACATTTGCTTTCACAGAGGAATGCAGCGTGCTATTACAGAGTCGTACTCCGCCCAAGCTTAAGGATCCAGGGAGTTTTTCTATCCCTTGTACTATAGGGACACTTGCTATTGATCAGGCCCTTTGTGATCTAGGAGCTAGCGTCAGTGTTATGCCATATTCTATTTTTCAAAAATTGAATATGGGTGTTTTAAAATGTACTAACATGACTCTGTAGATGACTGATAAATTGCTGAAATATCCTCTCGGTGTCTTAGAGGATGTTCCAGTCCAAGTTGGGAAATTCTTTATTCCCGTTGACTTTGTAGTCTTAGACATGGCCGAGGATGCCATAATTCCCATCATCCTTGGTCGCCCTTTCCCATATACATCTAGGGCGATCATCGATGTCAAAAATGGGAAGCTTATACTTTCCTTAGGGGATGATACCGTGACTTTCAGTCTCGATCAAGCCTTTAAGAAGCCCATGATAAAGGAGTCTTGCTATAGTATAGATGTCATTGATTTAGAAATTGAAAACTATATTGATGATTTTCTTGGCAGGGACCCTCTGGAGAAGCTCTTGATATCCGACGACGCTGATGCGGAGAAGGGAACATGGAGCGCTGAAGTAGACGAGCTGGAACGTTTACTGAACGAAAAGAAGAGAACTATTGAGAAGGTATCAGGCTCGACACTTCTAAAAAGGAAGTCGAGGTAAGTAAACCTGAACTAAAACCCCTTCCCTCTAATCTAAAATATGCGTTCTTAGATGATAAGGGTTTAAATTCCGTAATTTTCAATGCTGAACTCTCAGATAGCCAACTTTCGAAGTTGTTAGTCATCTTACGACGACATAAGAAGGCTATTAGGTACAGCATTGATGACTTACGTGGCATCAGTCTCGAATTTTTTATGCACCGCATTCATCTAAACGGAGACCATAAACCGTCTATTCGGGAACAACGTAGGTTGAACCCGAATATGCAGGATGTTGTAAGAAAGGAGGTTATTATGAAACTCCTCGATGCTGGCATTGTCTACCCCATTTTCGATTCTAAATGGGTTAGTCCAGTCCAATTGGTCCCTAAGAAAGGAGAGATCACGGTTATCGCGAACGAGAAGAATGAACTTATTTCTACTCGATTAATGATTGGTTGGAGGATGTGTATTGACTATCGTAAGCTAAACACGGCTATGAAGAAATATCACTTCCCACTCCCCTTTTTTTTACCAAATGTTAGAGCGTCTTGCTTGTCATAAGTACTTTTGCTAACTAGACGGCTACTCGAGATTCTTTCGAATCCCGATTCACCCCGACGACCAGGAGCAGACCACATTCACCTGTCCCTACGGGACCTTCGCATACCGAAGAATGTCATTTGGCCTTTGTAATGCCCCGAACACTTTTCAACGTTGTATGTTGTCCATCTTTCCGGACCTTATCGAGTCTGTCATGGAATTTTTCATGGATGACTTCAGTGTATATGACACTGATTATGATGCATGTTTCTTTAATCTTTCACGGGTCTTACAGCGTTGTGAGGAAACCAACTTGGTCTTAAACTGGAAGAAATGTCACTTTATAGTGACAGAGGGAGTCATCTTGGGTCATTTAGTGTCGGAATGTGGCATCCAAGTGGATAAAGCGAAAGTCGAGGTAATTGAGCAATTACCATACCCAGTTAATTTCAAGGTTTTGCGGAGTTTTTTTGGTCACGCGGGTTTCTACCGCCGTTTCATCCAAGACTTCTCCAAGATTGCCAAACCTCTGACCCAGCTGCTCCTCAAGGTTGTCCCGTTCGTCTTCAATGACGAGTGTGCTCGAGCATTTGACAGGGTTAAGCAAGCTCTTATTTTCGCACCGATTATCCGATCACCCGATTGAAATTTGCCCTTCGAGGTTATGTGCGATGCTAGCGATTACGCTATAGGAGCTGTGCTAGGACAAAGAAAAGACATAGCATCACATGCGATCTATTATGTTAGTCGGACATTAGACATGGCGCAGGTCTACTATTCTACTACAGAGAAGGAGCTATTAGCCATTATCTATGCACTCGACAAGTTCCGAGCATATCTCATAGGCTAAAAAATGATAATATACACAGATCACGAAACACTGAAGTAGCTTCTAGTGAAGAAGGAGGTCACGCTGGGGCTTATTAGATGGATTCTACTATTACAGGAATTCGATTCGAAAATCCGTGATAAGTCCGGGGGCCAAAAATATCGTAGCCGATCACCTATCTCAGCTAAGATATGATGGTGGGGACCTTACCCCAATTGATGACTCGTTTCCAGATGTTCAATTGCTCGCTATCACTGTGGACACTCCATGGTTCGCAGATTATGCTAACTTTTTATTTTGAGGTACTCTACCTCCCAATCTTCAATATCAGCAAAAGAAACGATTCTTACATGATGTGAAGCGGTATTTCTGGGATGACCCTTGTTTCTTCCGCGAAGGCGCGTATGACATATTTAGGCGGTGTATTCCTGAGAGCGATGTACATTCTATCCTCGCTAGATGCCACTCTTCACCTTATGGTGGGCATCACCGTCCTTCGAAGACATTTGCGAAGGTAATGCAATTGGGCTTTTATTGACCCACTATTCTCAAGGATGCCACCACATTTATCTGTTCTTGTGATGCTTGTCAACGAACGGGGAATATTTCTCGACGGCATGAAATGCCTCAAACCGGTATTCTCGAAGTGAATTATTCAACGTTTGGGGAATCGATTATCAAAGACCGTTTCCCTCTTCTTATGGGAATCGGTATATTCTAGTCACCGTCGATTATCTCTCGAAGTGGGTAGAAGCCATCGCTTGACCAGCTAATGATGCTACCATGGTGATCCGACTTTTTAAGAAGATATTCCCTCGCTTTGGGGTCCCACGGGCTATTATTGGTGATGGCGGTTCACATTTCCATGAACGCCAACTCACAAAGCTATTAAAGACGTACGGTGTCCACCATCGTACCAGGCTAGGCTATCACCCACAAACTAGTAGGCAAGTGATATCTCAAATCACGAGATCAAATCTATTCTCGAGAAGGTTGTCAATACTTCGAGGAAGGATAGGAGTTTGAAGCTCGATGACTCACTTTGGGCTTCTCGGACCACTTTCAAGACTCCTATCCGGACATCCCCGTATAGGCTCGTTTATGGCAAAGCTTGCCATTTACTGGTGGAGCTCGAGTTTATGGCAATGTGGGCCTTGAAAGAGCTCAATCTCGACCCGAAGCTAGTCGGACAGAAGCGCTTCATGCAATTGAACGAGCTCGACGAATTCCGTCTCCATGCCTATGATAATGCTAAACTCTATAAGGAGCGGACAAAAAGGTGGCATGACAAGCGCATAATTCCCCGAGAGTTCAATGTCGGCGATAAGGTACTTTTATTCAACTCCCGACTTCGACTCTTTCCCGGGAAACTTAAATCCCGATGGTCTGGACCGTTACGGTGACTGCAACGAATAAATTTGGGTCGGTTACACTGACTACCGACAAAGGCGAATTATTCAAGGTGAACGGTCAATGCCAAGCTTTATCACGAGGGTGCGCACGTTGGTGTCGTAGAGGCCATGGACCTCAGAGACACCCTTGATTCCACCTAACTTCATTCGTTGAGGTAAAGCGGTCAAGCGGGACCGAATAAACCAGCGCTAACCGAGAGGCAATCCGACACCACTTGTATAAATTTTTAATTTCCCTTTCCGCATTTTTATTTTTATTTTTTAGTTAGCTTGGTAGCTCTAGTCTTGGGAGTTAGTATTATTTATCGAGTGAGGATGAGGGAATTTTACGGTTTGATTGATTTAATTTCAGGAATTTAGGGAGCATTTAGCAAGAAAAATGAGGAGTAGCAGCTACAGGGCTCACTCGATCAAGTGGCCCAGGTGCACTCGGTCGAGTGCCCTGACGGGAAAATCTCTTCCTGTTTTAAAGAGGATCACTCGATCGAGTTCCTATACCCACTCGATCGAGTGCCCCTGAACCGGGTCCTTTGTGTCATTTTTTCATCCTTTTGTTTTGCTTCTTATTCCTTAGTATTATTTCAGTCACACAACTCAAAATCTCCCTCTCCCCTCATATTCTTAAGAACCCTAACCCCCAATTCACCCAAATCACTCCTAATTCATCAAATCTTCACCAATTTCCACGATTTTTGTTTCTAATTTTCAATTACTAGTATTTACTTGTGTTCCTTGATTGCCTGTCGGATTATCTGTCGGAACGAGGCTCAACGAGCTCGCTTGGTTGCCTTGATACCTAGGTAAATGGAAGCCACACGATGTTGCTCGTTGCAAGTCGCGATCGAGCTAGGCTTGAACGAGCAGCTTACGTAGGTTCTGTCTATGACCGGATGCGGTGAGTTGTAGACTTTCCGTGAGTTATCTTACCGATTACTCACTTTAGATTTACTTAGTTCATTTGATTACAACAGAAATAACCACATGATTTCCTTTCGTATGAATTGAGCAACGTATCCTCCTTAGTGACTTAGCCGAACGCTTAGGGCTTACCTTCAACCGGCATGTCAACTTGTACGACATACCCGAGGATGTGAGAGACCCTCCTTACTTTAAGTTATATACGAGTCGCATTGCAAGTGTCACTGCGATGGCAGTTAATGCCATCCCACACCCCACCATCCGCCTCTTTATGCGGATTCTGAGTCACTTGGTCTTTCCACGCTCCGACATGAGTAAACTTCATTCTTTGGAGGTGTTGATTTTAAGACACTATCTCAACCCCATTTGCCAGTCCTTGAGGACATTCAGTGCCCCAAGGATGATTTGTGTCGGGATAGAGCGGCAGATCAATGGAACTAGACCGCTCGCCTGTGGGGCCATTGTCACTGCGCTACCAAAGCGCTATCTTGTAGGTTTTGGGACAACGGTCAAATACATGAGTCTCATTGAGCACGTCCCTTTAATTAGACCTTCACCCTATGGAAGCTTTCTAAATCATGGAATTTTCTAATGGAAGCTTGCTACAAAAATGGAGAACTAATAAACTAATGGAGGCACAATTAGGGTGAAAACCTAAGGTTACTATATATACTAAACCCTTAATGGGTCACACAACTCAATTCTTCTTTCTTTAATTAGACCTTCACCCTATGCATCTTCGCATGACAAAACTTCACCCTGCGATTAATTGGCATCCACGAGCTAACACCGCCGGGTGAAACTTCACCCGGTCATTTCACCCGGTAAAACTCTTCCCAGTTTGCGATTTTGGCGCTCCTTTACCGTCGGGCGAAACTTCACCCGGTGGGCGAAAGTTTCGCCCGGTCATTTTGCCCTGTGGTGAGTGTTCACGAAAATCTTCGGGGAGGTGGAAAATGTCGTCGGGGGAAATTTCGCCCGGTGCTGACTCATCGGGTGAAACTTTACCCGATGGTCCTCCGCCTCTTTTCCGGTATCTTTCTTTGTCGATCGATTGGATTACTTGAACTTTCAGTCGTGTGCTTTGCTCTTCGGACTGTATCCCTCTCTTTCATGTTCATAAAGCTCAGACACGTTTTTGGTCGAAAATCCTATTAAAATAGACAGAAAACTACCAAAAACACGTAAAATACAAAAGAGAGACGCTAATGCGAGAAATACTCAAAATACGGCGATAATCGCACTCTAATCTCGCAAAACAGAGGAAAAACGGGTCTAAATGGGAGAAAAAATGGTCCAAATTTGACACGCAATAATTCCTCCACACTAAACCGTTGCTCGTTCTCGAGCAAAGACCCAAAAAGAAATTAGCTACTACTACTAAGCTAGACTTTGCTAAGCAGATACGAGGCAATTAACGGGCCTGCTCCTTCCCTTCAACTCACATCGAGATACCCATGAGGTAGAGTACCTCCATGCAAGGCAAGTCGGGTCTTGCTCAAAGTTGGGGATGCGACTAACATACACAAACACAAAAACAAAGAAGACACACAAAAAGATAGACGCATCCAAAGAGAAAATAAATCGCCGAGTCCCTCATCGAAACGGCGGAGAAAGCACCGATTTTAAACTTAAGACAAGCGAGAACACTACCTAGTTAGTCACCCAAATTGACATGGACAAAATCCTAACAAGATGACAATCAAACAATAAAAACATTGAAAATTTACCAACGTCCTTCTAGTTCCACGAAAGATGCCTACAAAGGAACGATAAATGGAGTGGATAAGTTCGAACCATGGAGTTAGTAAGCACTATAGGTAAGTGTTATCTTGTCTCCTAAGCTAAGCCTAGAGGGTCGTACCAAACTCGAGAAAGTCAATTAGACGAAAAAAAAATAGGTGTTTGCAAAATGGTAAGTATCGACTAATTACCGCTATTTTCTTTCCTCGGGACTCGGTCCTCTAGTAGGCATTTCACGGCAAATTGTCAACCAAGGGATTATTTGGGTTGGGAATATTTTTCAGGGTTTTGATTTTCTTTTCGGTTTTCTTTCTTTCCCCATTATTATTTCGGTTGAGGGCTTTTTTTTTTTTTGCATCTGCCTTTCTTCTTCATTTTTCCCTTTTGCTTTTGAGTAGCCCATATTTGGCTAGATGGTTCATTTGAGATTCAAGGTAAAACATGTTTTTGCAAACTCATTTGTGGTAATGGGTGAATGGTAGAGAAATAGGCTAGTCGCGTGTGCACCCCCTCCGAACCCACAGAAAGATGGAAATTTGGACTAAAAACTGGCTTCTCAAGTAAGGTCACCTAAGAGAACGGGAAACAGTAACCATGGTCTTATCACTCCATGGGTGGTCAAGGTGGTCAAATGCCGATGTAGACTCCTAGTAGAAAAGATGAACTCATGGTAAAAATTCAATAATGCAAAAAGTGGTTAAGGTCATTCTACTAGAAATATATCCAAAAATCAAAAGGGTTACTAACAAGGGAGTAATAAACACTCGGCCTAAACTCGAAATCGGGTTTTCGAAAATTTTACCTAGACAAACTATACAAAAGATGAAAAAGAACACAAAAAGAACAAAACACAAGAAAACAAAACAAATACACAAGTATAGCCAAGCACTCCAAACTCCAACAAGTCAACACAATCCACAACCACCAATTCCAAAATGTTCACCGAGTGAATCTCCAAATAACATACATGCCCATACTCTCATGCAAAAGAGAAAAAAGAAAGAACAAGGGTAGAGGATATTACCAAATTGTCTTCGATTTCACTACCTCAAGTCCATATGCTAAATGGTTGGTGGTGTACCCATAAGAAGGAGAATGCAAAGCGATACAAGTGATACAAAAAGGAAAATAAAGGGAAAACTAAGAAAAGGAAAAAGAAGGATAAAAAAGTTTTTTGGGTTTTTTGGTTTTTAAAGGAAAAATGAAAAAGAAGAGGATACTAGATCCCTCCCCCACACTAAAACTGTGCATTGTTCTCAATGCACGAATAGGGAAAGAATCGAAAAAGAAGAAAAAGAGAGAAGAACGGAAAATCTTTTTGAATTTTTATGCTTTTTCGAATTTTTTTGTGTTTTTCAAAAATTAGGGGAATTAAAATAAAATTAATTAAAGAAAACGAAAACGAAAACGAAATGAAATGAAATGAAATGGAGAAAAAGAAAAATAAAATGAAGAAAAAGAGGTGGTGGGCCTAGGTGTAATCATGTCACCTAGACCCTAGCCAAAGTGAACAAAAAAAGAAAATAAGCTAGAATAAAATAAAATAAAACAAAGTAAGAAAAGAAAATGAAAATGAAAATAAAGAGAAAATGAAAAAACAGAAAAACCGAGATGGAATAAGGGCGTAGGTGTAATCACGTCATCTTGCCTTGATTCCGCACGAATCGAGAAAAATCAAAAGAAAAAGAAAATTTTGGATTTTTCAAATGGTCTTGGTGCGATCAATTCACCTAAGACCGGGAGCTAACAATCAGGGCCTTCTTCTCTAAGGTACCTGCAATTAAACCTCACGTCTGTAATGACCCAAGTAGGGCCACGAAGGGGTTGACAACTCACCAAACCATAAAAAATTATATCACCACAAATAACAAACAATCATAATCATCAAATGCCAAAACTGGCGCAGTAGAGACTGACAAACATTACTGAAAACATGAGAAATGACTACCAACGACTAACACCCAACACGCCCCCCCCCCCCCCACACACAAACACTAACAACACTCGACCACTCACATAGGACCCGGAGGACGAGGTGGTAGGTAGTAAGACCCAGGCGGAGGTATACCAAATAAATGATCAAAGTATTGTTGCTGCTCTTGCAACATCCTCTGGTTCTCCTCTGCTGCCAACTTTGCTGCTTGGCATTCCTAGCAGCGTCCCCGGCCTTCTCATAGCTATCTCGGGCCCACTCAAAACCGTCTCTAGAGTAGGTGTAGGAGTTATGTGCAGTATCGGTCGCATCCCGAGCTACATTGTAGGCGCTTTGGGCCAAGTTGAGTGAAAGGGTTGAGTTCTCCCAAGTCTGACGTGTACGATCATAGACTTCCCCCCACTGGTTATAAAAGTCCTCCGATCCGAAGAACGAAGAGTGTCTCGGAGTACTCATATTTATGTCCTCTTGAAAACCGGGGGTAGACTGGGTGAAAGTGGAGTGTCTGTGCGGGGTAAAGTCGGAAAAATCGGGGGTGAAAAACTTGGAGGTATGAGGTTCGGTCTGGCGGGAGGAAGAGGGTCCATGGGATGATGATGGTAACGCTTTATGACCCTCGTCCCGGGAGGTTTCGACCTCCGGTTCCTTTTCTAACACATCTACTACGTCGACATCATCATCACCATAGTCTAAAGGTCAAGCAGGGTAATTAACTTGACGAAACTTACCACGGGTGCTATCCCAACGTACTCCCCTGACCTTTTCGGCATGTCAAAATTCTCCTCAACATCGAGCCTAACCCACTCAGGATTAGGCATTGCTATAGCTCGCAAATCAGTAATCTTATACAGAAACAAACTGTTATAATTCCCCCCCTTGGGGCCAAACAAGAAAAAGGCAATAAACCTCGTCTGAATAATTCCCCACTCCAACAACTGGTGTCATGCTGCTAAAATCGACGTCTAAAGCTCTAGCTATCATTGTTACAATACGACCACAAGAAAAGTTCTTACGGTTGCCCTTCGCAACTTGGGCGAAATGCATAGCTAGGGCCTCGGACATGTCGATCGAAGGGCCTCTATTCAGAACCGCATCCTCAAGTAGTTGCACAGCTGTGGCACCACAATTGTGGTGCGTATCGTAGCTTAACAGAAAGGAATTGGCTATGATACGCGCCAAATATTTGAGGATGGGGTTCCGAATGGAGAAAGAACGCATCTTACCCTCCTTAAAAGTCCTTTGGCGGGCAATTTTTTTAAACCAAAATCGATCGCGAGCAAATTTTTCATCTCTAGTTTCCTCGCCCGAGGCCTTCCAAGGACAGAAGTGGGTAAACCGAGCAATGCACCAAAATCTTTCAAGGTTAGGATGTATAGAGTTTCTCGCAACTGGAAAGTGACGGTGGTGTTGTCATCACCATTCAGCTCAAAAGTTGCGAAAAACTCACACGTCAACTTTTGAAAAGTTTCCTCCGTAGAGGTGTAAAATTTAATAAGTCCGAGATTTCGGCACATCGCTCGGACCTGCGGTTCAATACCCCTGCGCTCCAGAACATCCCGAGCTGCCCAACGAATTGGCTCGAGACGACAAACCCAAAATTTCTTAAACTTTTCAAAATGAGCTTTCTTAGCAAAATAGATACCAGACTCGGAGTGACGATAATTACGATGAATTGAAGGGTAACGTACCTCTAGCGGAACAGGTTGTTCGCGCGATACGGAGCCTTGTGCTTGAACGGGCATCGGGACAGATTCGTCCCGGACTTCGGTCGGCTCGTCGAAACGTGAAGAGGACGTCGAACCCAAATGGCGATTGAGCATAGATGATAACCTTTTCCTTGTCGTTTGCTTGATTCTCCTCATAGTTGATGATTGAATTGGGTGATTATGGTGATGGAGGTTAGGGTTTGGATCGTCAAAAATTGGGTAGATTTCTCAAAAAGAATTCCTAGACGATTATAGGAATTCGAAGTTTTTATCAATCTTCATCTTTTCCATCTAGGTTTAGATTCAAGCTTTGTAAAGAATTCTAGTTTTATTCAAGAAGTTCCTTGGAGATTATCAAGGGATTAGCGACAAATCCATTGTCCTCTTCATCAAGGCTTCTCCTTATTTTTATGCAATCTTCATCTTCTTTATTGTTATTTTCCTCCATTGTTGGTATATTTCTCTTCCTCTCCCTCATATTTAGATTAGATTTTACTATTTCTCTTTCGTTATTGCATCATTTTCATTGATTTTACTTGCGTTATTTTTAGATCACTTTGTATGTATTTTCTTTTGTTGATCGTAATTTCCATTTTTGTTTTAGCTTTATTTCCTCTAGTAATATCATTATGCATGTTTTTTTATTATCTCCATTGTTATTGCTTTTGTAGTTGTCTTCATGGATCGTGAGTAGTTTTCTTTTTAGGGGGTTAAGGGAGGAAGATCTTGGGTAATATGAATTAAAGAATTGTGGTTTGGTTGCATGCTTGTTGATTTATCATGTTTGAGGTTTTTGTGTCATTGTTGACTTAGTCCGACCAACTAGATCGACCTAAGACTCACTTTTATCATTTGGGGAAACCCGGGGTATAAGGTCCTTTGATTTGAGACTTATCGTTTGCCGGGAAACCCGGGGTAGGAGTTACATTGACTTGAGACTTACCCTTTTTTGCCGTGAAAGCAGGATCTATATAAGTTGGGTAAAGAAATCGAAAGGTGGCATTCTCTCTCTATCGACTTTGTGACCGACCCATAATTCCGAGACTCATATAACCCGATTTCCGATTCCTCACTCCCTCTAACACCTTTTCCTTATTGTAATTACTTTTTCCTAACGAGCTTTTACTCAATCCTAACGACTTTTTACCGCTTTACCCCTCTCATTTCCTCCCATCAAAAACTAAAGGGTTTGTTTTTTCTCTCTAAATAAATCTCCAGCCACCATAAATATCGGAATCGTCTGGGATCGGTGGTGGGTGGACGGTGGGCGATGAAGGTCGGCAGAGGTGGGTGGGTTGGGTCGGAGCCAAGGTGGTCAGGCGGGCGGGCTGGGCAAGTAGGGTGGTTGGGTGGGGGTGAGGGGAGGGAGGACGTTGTAATGGAGTTTTTTTTTTAAATTATTTTATTTATTTTGTTTAATTTGTTACAGTATTTGCTGGTTTCCTGGTTATTTTTTTGTTTTTTGCTAGGAGTCGCGAACCACCATGGCCGGCCATCCCTTTCTAGCGAGCCCGTCGCCCACGACCACCATGCCAACCACCCGTTCTTTTATAAGTTAAACCCTAAACAATTAGCCCTAAAAAAATTAATCAATAATAATACTCCCTCCGGTTCTTCGGAATTGCAACATTTGATTAAAATATACCTCACAAATCATATAAAGTGTTGCAATTTCAAAGAACCGGAGGGAGTACTAGTATAATTTTAAAAAATAAATTGGTAAATAAATAATCGATTTTACATCATCAGTAATTGAATTAGAATTCATAATGAAATCAGGATCGATTGATTATCTAATTTGGTGGAGCAAAACGAAAAAAGTGGCGTTGAATCTCAATGTCAATATAAAGTTTTTACAGAGGTATAATGGGAAAAGTTTAGGAAAATTCGTTAGGATTGAGTAAAGGCTCGTTAGGAAAAAGCACGACCCTTTCCTTATTGATTATTCTTCATCATTTATCGCATTCTAGTTTAGACTCAACCTCAAAATCCCCAATTAGACCCCAAACACATAGCTCTTACTCGATTATCTCACTGTCAACCCTGTGTACCGACCTCGACTTACGACGACTACATTTATTTGTTTTTGTGTTATTTGCGAGTCATCCAAATATTGTTTGATTCTCTGTCTATCGTTAACGAACGATCCTGATTTGGGTGCGATCAATGAGTGAGGTCAAAATGTGCTGGAAAAGACTCGTGTTGGCTTCTGGGACCAGTACAGAGCCTGGCGAGCTACCGCTACTAACATTTCCGAATTTTCGGTCCTAGAGTTTAGGTCGGGGTGTTACACTAACATTGTTAACTTTTTACTTTTCATTGCTTACATTTCTAAATGAATCAAACCAGCCATTTTCAAAAAAATGACCTAGAGTGGACGTCCGATGGCGCTAAATCGAGCATCGTAGACCTTAACGGTCAAACAACGATGCTGACATGCAAAAGACCTAATGTTCACGAGGACGAATCATTGACGTCGATTTGAACATACCCTAACACTCAAACAACGATGTCAATAAGGTAAAGGACCTAACATTCGCTATACCAGCCAAGTCGAGGTTTTCAAAACAATCGGAGCGTGTTCAATAATCGAATATGTCCAAAGTCTGAACAGTCGCCAATTCAGGCGCCTGGATTGAGGCTCCTCACTGTTGAGGGGCCTTGTGATACTCAAGAGGTTGAATTAATCACTTGTCGAAGACAGACGATAATTGATTCTGAGATCACCCTTGTTAGTGACGCTAAATTGAGAATTGTAGACTTTAATAGTCAAACAACGATGTCTAAAATGCCGAGTAATTAATGTTTGTGATAATAAATTGACATGTGCTAGTCAATTACATATTTCTTCATAATCTATCGTCTTCAAATATCAATCTCATTTTTATTTATGACTTAGAATGAAGGTCCTACGATGCTAATTCAGACGTCGTAGACTTTACTAGTCGAATCACGATGTCGATAAAGCAAAGGACACAATGTTCGTAATGACAAGCCGGGATGAGACATTTCAAGACGACTGGGTGAAGCTAGCACAACGCTTCGGTCCTGACTCCAACTACCAGGAGCGCCCCATGTCACACGCCCTATGGTTAAGGCGCCTAGTAGCGTTCGCCTGATAGGCAGGGGGCTGATGTCAGGTGCCTCTCCCCTGTCCTCTCGTTAGTACATAATGCAATACGTAGCTGATTAGAGTCTGTCCAATTTTTGAGATACAATTTTGTTTACGCTTTTTATTTACGAGTCTGTTTATAGTTTACATTTACCTTTCTAAATTCAATATAGTAATTGTTCAAGTATAGTGAATTCCAGGTTGTATTCCGCCCATGTAACTTGTAATCTACATTTCAAGTTAATTTTTTTTCATTTGTGTGGCCATTTACCGTTTTCTAATTGAACCTCACATGCTAAATACAACTTCGACAAATACAAGATGCACTAAACGATGTAGTACAATAATTCACATGCTAGATTCAAAATAACTATTGTCATGCTTCAATCGTCTTACCAACTCGCGCACTGAAACACAAATTGGTATTTTAGTAGAGGCTGTTGTGTGCGGGCAGGGTTGGGTATCCTACAAAGGGGCTTCCCCACATGTGCCCTCACCCCTTACTCAAATCTTCGGTTTACGAACTAACCTCGAAATCACTGGTCACGAGAGTCATACGATATTTAATATTTGATATTCAAAATGCTTAAGGGACTAACCCCTAAGCTTTAGTACCATAAGGCAAACCGTGATTTGTGCTCGGTATCGTTTGAGTTCAAAGTAGGTTCTAATGGGCCTGAACTTCTACAAAGTTTGGAGCCAACTCCACTTTAATTTAAATTTCAATTCTAGCTCAATCTCATGATCACGAGAACATCCGCCTACCAAAACCCGCGCATGACCACACCGGGGTGGACCGTTGCCATGTCCACACATATGACGTAAAGATAAAGAGTTTTACTCTTAATCATTCCATGCATGTCTAGAATAATGAATCCCATTTCAAGGATTAAGCCATCCACTATCCATAGATACAAGTAAGGGGCGAGGGTATGTATTGGGAAGCCAACGTTATGAATATCGACACCCAATCGTAGTCGCACATAATGGCATCTACTAATCAATTGATCTCGCATTATTTATCTCATTCTTAACTGGTAGAAAGATATTAACAACCATTATCTTAACCTTAGACGTGCCTTTTGACTATGTTGGTTTATTTAGGAGCAAATAAACAACGCCGAATTCGGGATTTAATGTTCAGTGCATGGGATAAGTGCAATAACCCATAACAATTTGAACACGTTAAGTTGCACGAAAAAGGGATAATATCATTATTATTTACTCCCTCTATTTCATTGATATCTTCCTCATTTTGTTTTTCAACAATTTCTTTGATTTCTTCCACATTCTTTTTTTCCTATCACATTTTTCTCTTACCTAGGTGGCTCAATTACATTTAGACATGGCAAAATGGCTCAACGAGTAGGGTTCAGGTTAGGTCATCTTCGGGTCGTGTCATTTTCGTGTTATTGAAGTCGGATCGGGTTCGGGTTGGGGAGTATCATTTCAGGTTCGGGTCATTTTCGGTTTTGCTATTTTTAACTTCTTTAGGTATATCAACTCGTTTTCTATAATAATAGTCGGGTCAGTTTCGGGTTAGCCTGAGTCGGGGGGTCCGTGATCCAGCTTTAGGGTGCCTGACTCTGGGCGTTCTAACTAATACTCAACTAGACCACTGATCGATTTAATTAAAATGCACAAAAACGGAAACGTGGACGGAAAGAGGCGTGTCAGGCTAGCGATGTTCCTGATCTGAGATGCCTGGTTCCAGGCTTCAGATCAGAGAGGCTTGCGTCGGGTACGAGTTTCAGTATTCATTTAGGTTGCCAATTAGTGTTGTTAATTACGTTTTAAGCTTCTTATTAGTGCTTTAACATGTGATTTCGTCGTAGAAGCGTTAGAACATGTGATTGAAGCGATAAAGATGCGATAATGTAAGTAAATCAATTTTAGATGATTTGTTACTTACTCAGATTGTACACGAAATGATAAATACGATGCGTAGACGATAAAGAACGGATATGAACAACTACTCGGATTTTATTTAAGTGTATTAATTAGGGGTTTAAGTAATGAACATCACGTAGATTGAATCATTTTTTCAAGGGATCTAGTCGGACATGCACTGTGCCTCGGGTCTGAGCATGAGCAAGGTTTGTACAACATGTCTAGAGGGGAAAAGATGGTGTGCGCGTCGATTGGGTGAGTTATGAACCTGATAGTCTAAAAAAGTCATAATTCATAATTAAAAAAGACCTTTATTTAAAATCGAATTGAAAGTACTAGATTAAGGTCTTGTTCTTTCGGACTAGAGTAGGCTGAACTGAAATGTACTGAACTGAACTAAAGTGAGCTGAGTTGAACTGAACTGAACTGAAATGAAGTGAACTGAAATACTAAGACAAAATATGGCTTTTGGGGTTGATCTGAAGTGAGCTAAAAAGAGTTCAAAACAACATGACATAAATGTTAACCTAGTGACGATAACAACTTGGACATGATGAACTCGATGTACGTTAAGAACGTATTGAGTTATTTGAGTTAGGAACCGTTTAATTCAACTTTTAATTATTTGCTTCGATTTAATCGGGATGGATTCAATTAGGAAATCAAGCTTTTCTATAGAAAAGTCCAATACGGGTGTTAAATCAAGTTAATTCGATTAGTCCGAATGATCGGGGGATTAAGGTTTCGAGTTAAGAACTCGGGAGTTACGAATCAGGGATTCCAAAGACTAAATATTAAACTCGAAGAATTATTAATTCTTAAAAGTTCGAAATATCGAATTATTATTTTTGATGTCCTTTTGAACTCGACGAATTAAGAATTCTCGATGGTTCAGAGGATTCAATTATTGTCTTGAATGTCAAGGGAAGGGGGTATTTATAGTTTTTTTAAGTTAAAATTGGATCTTAGGCACGTGCCTCTGAGCGCCTTGCGCCTGAGGCGCATGGGCTCACACGATCCAATTCCGGGGTGCGTGGTGTCACGCGCTTCAACTGCTTGGCGCCAGAACTTGCAAAACTTCCCTAAACGAAGAGATACACAATCTTAGTAATATCTCGTGCGTTTTCTTGTATGTCAAGGTGACGCGGTCACCCTGATTGGAGAGATACGTGACTCACTCGGGTTTGACTTTGCATTCCGAGACCAATTCTGGGGCCCGGTGCGGAATTAACTCTAAGTAGTGTCGACGTGACCGTACTGACTTGACTAAGACAGTCTAGATGTTGAATTAATATTTTCGATGAGTAGTATTTTGATTCGAATTATGGAAAAATCATACAAAATATCGTAAAATCGCATCGTGTTGCAGTCCGATCATCATCGGGTGTACGAAAGCTGGAGTAGACATCAGGAACAAATTGGGGTTTCTACACACTCTAAAATCGATTATCTTACCTTTTCTCATTCAACTCAACTAAACACGACCAAATTAATTCCGACTAAACGAGTAATATCAAAGTTCTAAGAGAAGGTTCAATTCTCACTATTCTTTGTGCTCTGTATGCACAAGATATCTCTTCTCTAAGAGGCATCATCTATATTGTAAAACTAGTCAATACATTATACAGTATATGTCATTTTCTCCATTTTCTTATATTTTTATTAATGTTTGAGGTTAGAGTGTAGTGGTTAATGTAAGAGGCCGGGAGAGGGAGAATTTCTAATTAGTGTGGAAAATTGTGGGAAAAGAATAAAGGAAGAGATGTACAGACTATATAGCAAAAATGTGATGGATAAAAAGTAGGGTTATTTCATACCAATAATATACCAACTATACGTAATCTAGTTTTAATATGAATTATCTTCTCATTAATCTCTCTTTATAACCAACGCCTTTTCTACTGGTAAAAATCAGTAATTGTGACCTGCTAGATTTTGGTACACCTCTTCTTCTTCGTCTTCTTCTTCTTCCCCTTTATCTTCATCAAATTAAAAGTCATCCTCGATTATCAACCTCAAAAACTTTCAAAACCTCATTGACACAATTCTCTAATTCGTATCCTTCAAATGTCAGTTTTTTTTTTGGCAAACGTCAGTTAATATGCTCCAATCTATTTATCACAATTTCAAAGTAAGATGTTTCAGCCTATTTACCTAATTTTAGAAAATTTAAGAAAAGCAATGGTAAGAGGAGAGTATGTAGTAATGAGGTTGGAAGTGTACAGAGGATGGTGGGAAGGGGGACTTTAATTCAAAAAGAAATTAAAAGAAGAAGGGAACCAACTCATCAGGTAGCCGGTAACTTGCTATAAGAAGAGATTAATGAGGAGATAATTTATATTTAAACGATATTACGTATAGTTGGTATTAATATAAGAAGCACCCTCATAGTTGGGATTATTGTTATGAAATAACCCTAAAAAGTAAATGAAGTTTAAAAAATAGAGTAGATAAATTTGATTGTTTAACGACAATAATATCAACTATATGGCGTCTTCCCAAAATAATATCAAGTTTAATAAATCTGAGAATAATACGTATTATTGAAGTAGTGAACATAATAGTATAGGTGACCGGTTACTTGTAAAACTGTTTCACCTTCCTTTTTCACCTATAATTTTATTTAACGACAATAAAACCAACTATATAGCGTCTTCCCAAATAATATCAATTTTAATAAATCTGAGAATAATACATATTATTAGAGTAGATAAACCAGAGTAGTATAGGTGACCGGTTACCGGTAGGACTGTGCAAAAACCGGGCCGACCCGGAAAAATGGTCCGGACCGGACCGGAATAACACGACCCGGACCCGGAATGTTCCAAACCGGGCCGGTCCCCGGGTCATAAAATTTATTGATTCCGGGTTCCGGGCCAGACCGGGTCAGACC
Source organism: Agrostemma githago (assembly GCA_958450325.1). Taxonomy (NCBI): domain Eukaryota; kingdom Viridiplantae; phylum Streptophyta; class Magnoliopsida; order Caryophyllales; family Caryophyllaceae; genus Agrostemma; species Agrostemma githago. Next base: position 12,930,051 of record OY288250.1, on the reverse strand, counting down.
CGGATTTTTCCGGTCCAGACCCGGAAACCCTGAATCAGTGAATTGGGTCCAGCTCCAGCAGTCCAGCACTCCAGTCCAGCCCATCTGTTTCTTAGTGCTTACTGTGTTTCTTTCATTCATTCACTTCACTCCTCCAACCCTAAGTCCCTATGACCCTAACCCAGTTACCCAGTTACCCAGTAACCCTAATACCCTATCACCATTTCGAACTGCCGCCGCAACCCTACCTTTGGCCGCCGCTGCAACCTTTCCTCCGGCCACCGCTGCTGCAGACGAACCTCCGACGAACCGCCGCTGCAGACGAACCGCCGCTGCAACCATTTCGAACTGCCGCCGCCGGCCCGCCGCTACAACTCTTTCTCTCCGACGAACGTCCCTCCGACGAAATTCACAGGTATGGTTTCGTTTTCGTGGTCTTATTTTCAGTTCATCATTTTCGACTTTTCGTGATTCTTAATTTCTTATGGCAACGTAACCGATGGAGGATCGTTTCAAAATAGGTTAAAACCGGGCCAACCGGGCCGGTCCGGGTCGGACCCGGTTTTTTTCCGGACCGGACCCGGGTCAACAATTTTGGTTTCCGGTCCGGGTCCCGGGTCACGAGATTTGGCAATTCCGGATCCGGGTCCAACCGGGTCCGGTCCGGGTCGGACCGGTTGCACAGCCCTAGTTACCGGTAGAACTCGTTCACCTTCTTTTTTTCGCCTTCAATTTATTTAATATTACTTCAGTCCTTTTCATTTACTCAGTCTACGAAGCACTAAACGTTAATTATGTCCTCCGCCTTCCTCTTCCTTCAGCCTCACCAAATATAGGTAATAATAACACAATCGTACACCCAAATCAACACGTTAATCTAAATGGAACCTATAGAAAAAAAAACTAAATAAAGTAGAAAACCTTGAGAGAATCGGAAGCTTTCTTGAGCTCAATCTCAAGCTTCATCATAGTAGTAACCTTACTAAACCTAATAAGTAATAACGGATGTCAATGCTCGTATATCAGCCAATGCCTCCGTCAAATCCGACTATTTCCTGCAGCTACTGAACTCATTGACAACCCTTCCCCTCCCTCCCCCCCCCCCCCCCATTGACAACACCAACGAGGAGATACAAATTGAAACACAATTTTGAAGCCCATTAATTTTTAGACTTTTTTTTAGAGAAGCACATCTGACATTAATGAAGAGGAGGGTGATGAAAAGAGAGGATGAAGGAGAACTAAAGAGGAGTAAGACATGAAAAAACTGACCTGACCCAAACCCGACTCCCCAAACTGAAGACCTGATTTTGACTTGTAACCCGAATTAACCCGAGCCAACCCGAAATTGACCCTACTATTATTATAGAAAACGAGTCGATATCCTTGAAAAAGTTAAAAACAGCAAACCCGAAAATGATCCGAACCCGAAATGATCTGACCCTACGCGGAGTCAACCAGATTATTATAACCCGAAAGTGGTCCGACCCAAAATTGACCCAATCCAAACCCGACCTGGTTGACCCGTTATCTAGGTCTAAGGAGGAGGATGGAGTATAAGTAGCCGGTTAAATATTAATTAGGTTGCCTGATGCAACAGGTTATAAAATCATTTGTATGTTTATGGTTTAATTACTCAAATAATACGTAATATTCCCAGATTTATTGAAATCAATCAATCAATCATCAATATATCAATATATATTAATAAAGCAGGAACTTTTTGAGTGATATGATCGGTCCAAATTTTTTAATATATATATTTTAAGTTTAAAGAATATAAAAATTTGTATAAAAAATCATACTCCAACTAAGACTCGATTTTAAAAAAAATATATATATATATATTAATTTAAATAAAGAATATAGTCATTTGTGTAGAAAAAAAAAACAATCCTACTCCATTTAAGACTAAAAATATTATCACTATATAAACGATGATTATCACATCATAAGGTAACAAAAATTGGACAGCGAATTATTTTAATTCTGTTTGCAACAAAAATTGGACAACGAAGACTAGTTAATTCTGTTTGACCCAATTGTTTTAATATTTATTTATTCATCCTCAAAAAGTATAAAATTAAAATTTTGAATTTTTTAAATAATTATTATAGTTTTAATATAGTTTTTAATTTAAATAAAGAATATAATAGAAATTTGTGTATGGAAAATAATCACACACGAGTATTAGAATTAATTACGACACTATAAACGCGGAGAAAATTTATATCGTTTTAGTTAATTTAAACGACTTATAGCATTTTTTCAAGTTTCACTCTAATATTCGATATCGATTCAATAAACGAATATCGGATGTGACGAGTATCAAAGTCCGAATCGAGCATAAATCTTACAATATTTATGCCCGATTCAACAAAATCATCGAATTATCAAAATCAAAAAGCAATTTCGAAATCGATAACAAACTGCAAAGCGAACCCTAGTTCGTACAGGGGGCACTCGATCAAGTGCCTAGTCTACTCGGTCGAGTGGCACCCCAAAAAGCGAGACAGGAGGTTTTTTTGACAACCACTCGGTCGAGTCCTGCCATGACCCGACCGAGTGGCCGCGCACTCGATCGAGTCCCCTTGTGACTCGGTCGAGTGACGTCTCGAAATCCGGACAGAAGCTTCTTCAGAGGTCCACTCGGTCGAGTCCCTCAATGACTCGGTCAAGTGGCCCCTTTATCACGTCAAACCGTGAGTCCCACAACGTGGTTTTAGTCTCGTTAATACTTTTTTATGACTTAGGTCAACACGTGTCAAATCTATCACGTGAAATATTACTTTTCCAAAAGCATGCATCTTCTCATTTACATCATTCCATATCACTCTATATTTTGCAAACCGTTATTATCGTTATACCGTTACTAACAAGTTTGTTCCTTTTTCTTGTTGATTTATTTTCATTGTTTATTTTATTGTACTAAAATAAACCTCGCATGCTAAATATAACTTTGACGTTAGTATTAGATGCATTAAATCGACGTAGTAACCCATTCAATTTTTCGCATGCTTAGGGAAAACAATGTTTGCATATCATTTCATCGTTTTACTAACGCGCGTATTTCAAAATCAAACGATATCTTAGTAGAGGCCGCTAAGTGCGGGCGGGGTTGGGTGTTCTTTGTGAACTTCCCAACACGTACCCTCATTTCTTACTCAGAACCTCAGTTTCCGGATGTCCGAAACCGTTGGCGCACGAGAGTCATTCAATACACGGTATCCGATAACGGCGGTATCGGTATCAAATGCAAAGGAACGAGCCCAATAAACTCTGACATCCGAATGGGCCATACCTTGTGTATGGCCCACTATGATATAGAGTGGGTTTCGAACGGGCTCGAACTCCCACAAAGTTCGGTGACGACTCCACTTCGATTTAAATTTCAATTCGATCCATTCTCATATGGAGATTTATTCGCCTCCCCAAACCCGCGCGTGGCCGCGTCGGGGTGGACCTATGTCATGTCCACAACAATTACTCTTATTCGTTCATATCACAGACGGCGCCAATTTGTTCCGGTTAAGGAATCAATTAACCCAACTTCGGATTCGGGTCGTATGTTCAATATGTTGATAATTGCTCGCCTGATTTCCTTTAGTCTCTCCTTTCTCCCACTCCGGTGATCAGACCTCCCCGGCGGATTGAGCCTGCTCCCTGCACAGTGAACGCACAGGGCCTCGAAGGTTGTCCGAGGGAACCCTCTCCGATGCCTAAGTCAGTCTGTGAAATGCCTTGATGAACCTAGTTCGTGAGGAGCTAGGTGGCGTTTTTGTAGAGTGAGAGTCTAGAGAGAGAAAATCCGACCCTCTCTATGTGGGAAATGGGTGGGTATTTATACCTTCCCACATGAGAGAGAGGGGGGGGGGGAAAGAGAAGAGAAGGAGAATGCGCGGACGAGAGGACAACACGTGGCTTCCCCTCGTCCACCCACTTTCCATTACCTGAGGCGAAATGACGGATGGGTCCTTGGACTCCCCTGCCCGTGCCGGGGGTTAGGGCGCCCTGGAAGAAAGCATGAGGAGAACCTGGAGGCCCTGCTTGGCTGGCAGAAGGCCCTGCTCGGAAGGCGCAGGCCCTTAGGGACTCCCCGTAACCCTTCGCAGGGAGGGTTGACGGATGAGACCGGATTCACCCTGGGGATGACCCGTGGTACTTGGTCGACTCCCATCAATTGGCCCACGCCGGTCAGAGGGAGGCGGGGCCTTCCTCTTGGAAGGCGTCTCTTGAGATGGGGTGCAGTTGACTCTTGAACTCGGGCATTTAATGCACTGCTTGTTCCCGAGGTTGGAATGTTCTTTTAGTGATGATTGCTTTCTATTCCCAGCAGATTTTTGGGCAGTGTGCGGGTGCGCTGATTGGCCGCGCCCCCTATCAAAGTGGTTGCGGCGCCATTTAATGCTTTGGCTGCCTTCCGTATAAATTGCGGCTTCCTTGATGTTTTCACAACCCATCTTCAACCTTCTCTTCTTCCTTCGGAGAAAATGTCGTGGATTACTAGAGTGCTTTTCTGCCGTGGAGCTCGCGTAGTGGGCCGCCGCTTTGCGGGGCGTTGGAAGCTTAGGTATTCCCGGGCGTCTTTTCTAATTTTGCGTCGTAGCCGGCGATCCCGCGTCCGACATCCCCGAAAGTTCAGGAGGGCTCTTATCAAAGCGGGCAAACGTCCACAGAGGGCTCCTCTAGCTGCTCCAAGGTTCAGGCGCTGCCCCCAGGGTGGGGGTTGCTTTGACAGGGGGTGCCATGAATGCTTTCCATGGCTGCACCCCGAGCAATTCGACCCTGATTGCTCGAGTCTGTCCTCTTCTGAGTCGGGCCCTTCTTCTCCCTTGAGGAAGGTTGGCTGCGGCTCCTGTGACGATACCGAGACAGTCCCTTATGGTAGGGACTGGGATGTCAGCAGCCGGGAGTCCGGCGACAGCGACGGCCAGGGCTACTCCTCTGGTCGTGGGGATGATGATGACTCGGCAGATCCCTTCAAAGATTCCGACGATTGGGACTGGGGATCCGACTTTGGAGGGCGTGACAGCCCTGGGGACTACTCCCCGGGCTCTGACGATGACTAGGCCTGCCTGAGGGGTGCAGGCATAATGAGCCGGAAATAGGGGCTCCTTTTGTATTCCTGACTTGCATGCTATGTAACTTGCCCATTTTTTCGGGTTTTCTTTAATTTTAATGAAAAGATCAGGCGACTCGGTTCACATGTGGCACTTTTATTATTTGCTATTATTTGCTTTTTGTTTTTATCATTATTATCTGGGGGGAGAGTGACGTCATCGAGGGAATGAATGTTCCTGGCGTCTTTTTGCCTTCTCGAGGCTTTCTTGGGATGAGGAGACTAGCTGTTAGAGCTGTGACACGTGGGGGATGACTTGCGGGGTGAGCTTTGCAGAAAAAAGGCGACCCTTCGACTGCCCAGACCTATATAAGCCCATTCCTTCCCCCTAACTCTCTTTTTAGCGTTTTTCAAAATTCGTACCTCCACTTCTTCACTCTCTTTGCTGCTGCGAACTTCTTTCAAGATTTCGAAGGGTGTCTAACTCCGGACCTCTCTCGGCGACGATCACCTTTCTAGGTTAGAATCTTGATTCCAACTCTTAGTTTTTCTTCTTTTTCCTCATATTCTTTCGAGAAATAGAATGTCTCGTGCCCGCGCTCTTACCTTTAGTCCGTCGTCTGGGGGGACGGAGGATAGAAGAGGGGGGAGATCTGACTTTGCCTCTTCCTCTGGGGTTAGGCCCGGCGAGGAAAACCGCCCCGAGGAAGATGGGGGTGCAAACTCACCCGAACCCGCGTCTTTTGACGTCGTCGATTCCGACGATGGTGCGTTGGAGATTGACCCTTCCACCGTCGCCGGCCTTGCTCCCAGGGAAAAGGGAAGAAAATATTTCTTGGACAAACACAAATATCTGGTTCCTTTGAGAACCTACCCTGAGACCAAAAACCGAGACCTAATCTTGGAGAGTAATGCTGCCGGGGAAATTGAAAAGTTCTATAATTTCGGGGAGGGGTACACCGTTATAGTCCCAGGGGAAAAAGATACGGTGTGTTGCCCTCCTGACGCCTGCGTGGCTGTCTACCACAAAAGTTTGGAATTTGGCCTACGATTCCCTCTTCACCCTTTCTTGGAGGAGGCTTTCCAGAGGATGAATGTGGCCATTGCCCAATTGACCGCCTCAGCAATCAGGACCCTGGTGGCTTACACCTGGACCTGCCTCTTCCATGGGGAGGGGCCTTCCATTGATGCCTTTCGTGCCATGGCTTGGCTGCAAATGGTATCCTCATCAAGGGGGGATGACTCCTCTGGGTACTGGTCCATCCTGAAGTCGAAAAAACACGCTCTGGTCTGGCCGGCCTTAAACAGCCTGAAAGACTGGAAAGATAATTTCTTGTACGTACATAGTGCTTCAGGGTGGCGGATCCCTAGGCATTTTAGGAACCACGTACATACTCGCCTGGAGACCCGTGAGGAATATCACCCGGGTGTTGGGGGAAAAGACTTGAAGGTGAAGCTGAGTCAGGCAGATGAAGAACTGATTAAGAAATTTAAGGTTACTGAGGGGGCTCCTCCCAATGTGCCTGCTTTCTGGCTTCCTCATGCAGACCTTATCACTACGGATGAATATCTGCTCCCGCTGGGTCTGATTCCCGGCCTTGAAGGTAGTTCAGGGGCTTGAATTGGCCTGGTGATTTTTTCTGAGGTTTTCATCCGTTTTCTTAGCTGGCCCTTTTTACCTGTCTTGCAGGTGAGGCTTCTCGCCTTTGGAGCAGGAAGCAGGTGAGGAGGCTTGGTCTGACTGAGGAGTTCTTCGTCACTCGGAGAGTCCCCCTTCTTCCTTCCAACTTCAAGAAAGGAGAAAAGAACTTGATGAGGTTTGTGAAGGAGCTCGCTTCTGGTCGACGGCTCCCCTTCCCTCCTCGGCTGAAACCGGCAGCTCCCTCTCCCAATGCTCAGGGCGGGGAGGCTGAAGTTACTTCTGTGGCGACCCCCTCCCATGCTGGCCGCCAGGATGATTCCCCTGCCAGGGCACATGCTTCCCGGGGGTCTCACCCTGCGGAGTCTGAACAAACTGGAGAGAGCGTTCCCCTGATTCGTAGGAGAAAGAGGAGTAGGGAAACTCCGGGGGCTGTGCCCATGGTTGACTTAGAGGCCGATGTGGAGACTCCGGAGGCGAAGCGCCCTGCTCACGACGTCCCGGGCACTTCTCTTCTGGAGGGAAATGCCGAGCTCCACTATGCTGCGGGCGACAGTGTTGACGTATCAGGCTTGCTTGCGGACTCTAGTACTGTTTTGGCAGATCGCCTCATTAAGTCGGTAACCAGCACTTCTCACCAGGTGATCCAGTATATACAGCGTACTTCCAGGGTGTTGCAGGCTTCTGCCGAGCTGGCGGCCCTCAGTCGCCTAAGTGACGAGGAGCTGACTATCACCCCTGGGGCCCCTCCCCCTGATCGCCTGGCCGTGGTTGAAAGGGACGTGACCCTGATTGGGGGCTTGAAGGACCAGCTGTCCAAACAAGAGAGCGAGCTGGAGGAAGTGAAAGGGCAGGCCAACCACTGGAGGCTTCAGGGGGAGCAGGCTGTGAGGGAGGCATCCAAGCTCGAGGTGGAATTGAGGGAGAGCCGCCTGGCAGTGGAGCATGCTGAAAAGTCCCTGGCTGAGATGGAGCATCTCAAGAAGAAAGCAGCTGATCTGGAGGAAGAACTGTCAAAAACCAGCTCAGACTTCAAACTGGCTCAGGCTGGGTGGCAAGATGAGAAAAGTGCCATCCTGAAGGAAGCTGAAGCTGCCTCGGACTTGAGTTTTGAAAATGGGGCTACTTCCTCCTTGGAGCTTGTTATGGAGGTAATTAGGGAAATGTTTCCCGTCTTTGACGAGGATGCATTTCAGAACCTTTATGCTGCCAAGAATGAAGCTTTGGCAGCTGGAACCCCCAAGGAGCCTGCCGGTCCTGACCATGGTGCGCCTGATGCCTAGGCCTTTACTTTTGTTGATAATTTTTGTGCTGAGCCTTAGAATGGCCAGTTTTGTTTGTAATACTTTGACATTTCCGGATCTTTATTTTGGGCTTTTGTTAAAACCGTTCTACTTTTCCCTGGATTAATCCTTGAGTGTTCGCCTTTTCTTTTACTTTCTTTGTTTTCCAGAGTTTGGCTGAGATTTTATACAAGGTTGGGGGGCTTGCCCCCAGTCCTTGTTTGGCCTGTTCCTGGCTCTTGGGTCAGAGTCCAGGAGGCCTGCCCCCTGCCTGCCCAGAGGCTGGCAGGGTGGCATTATGCGTTTTTTATACAAGGTTGGGGGGCTTGCCCCCAGTCCTTGTTCGTTTGGCCTGTCCCTGGCTCTTGGTCAGAGTCCAGGGGGCCTGCCCCCTGCCTGCCCAGAGGCTGGCAGGGTGGCATTATGCGTTTTTTATACAAGGTTGGGGGGCTTGCCCCCAGTCCTTGTTCGTTTGGCCTGTTCCTGGCTCTTGGTCAGAGTCCAGGGAGCCTGCCCTCTGCCTGCCCAGAGGCTGGCAGGGTGGCATTATGCGTTTTTATACAAGGTTGGGGGGCTTGCCCCCAGTCTTTGTTCGTTTGGCCTGTTCCTGGCTCTTGGTCAGAGTCTAGGGGGCCTGCCCTCTGCCTGCCCAGAGGCTGGCAGGGTGGCATTATGCGTTTTTTATACAAGGTTGGGGGGCTTGCCCCCAGTCCTTGTTCGTTTGGCCTGTTCCTGGCTCTTGGTCAGAGTCCAGGGAGCCTGCCCCCTGCCTGCCCAGAGGCTGGCAGGGTGGCATTATGCATTTTTTATACAAGGTTGGGGGGCTTGCCCCCAGTCCTTGTTCGTTTGGCCTGTTCCTGGCTCTTGGTCAGAGTCCAAGGGGCCTGCCCCCTGCCTGCAGGGAGGCGTTTGAATTTTTGTTGGGGGGGCTGTTTTCCTTAGTTCTGGCAACAGGGGGGCCTCCCCCTATTGCCCCCTGCTCGTTTGTGTGTGAAAACGCGAGTTTGAACAGGCAGCGAGTATAGACTTTGAGGATCTTTTCATTTCTTCGTAAAAATCTATCACAAGGGTGGTCGGAGCCGTCGACATTCTTTGACCGTTCTCCGCCAATTTTAAAGAAACGAAGACTACTTTAAGATTCTGCTTTAGACATAATATTTCTTCAAGGTGTCTGCATTCCAGTGAGCACTCAACTCCTGGCCCTCTAGATTGGCGATCTTATACGTGCCTGGCCCTAAGATTTGAGTTACCTGGTATGGACCCTCCCAATTAGCGCTAAGTTTGCCGTGCTCTCTTGATCTTCCCACGGCCTGTGTCTTTCTGAGGACTAGATCACCCACCTGGAAATTTCGCTGATGCACTCTTTTGTTGTACGCCTTCCTCATTCGTTGCTGGTAGGCGACGATATTGGCGCTGGCTTCCTCCCTTACCTCACCGACCAGATCTAAAGCTTCTGCCATTGCTACCTCATTCTCAGCATGGTCGTATTGTAAGGAGCGCAGGGAGGGGATTCTGGCCTCAATTGGTAATAAAGCCTCTGCGCCATATACCAGGCCGAACGGGGTCTGGCCCGTAGACTCCTTACGGGTGGTCCGGATGGACCAGAGTATGATGGGGAGTTCGTCGGCCCATCTGCCCTTGAGGTCATCCACCATTTTCTTTAGGCCATTCAAAATTTGTTTGTTGGCTGCTTCTGCCTGCCCGTTGGTTTGAGGGTGGCAGACGGCAGAATAAGCCACCGCAACGCCGTGACCTTCCAGCCATAATCTCAGGGGGTCATTATCGAATTGTCTTCCATGGTCAAACACTAACGTTTTTGGCAAGCCAAACCGGGTGATAATGTTCCGCCAAATCACTTTCCTGACCGCAGGCTCGGTGATGTTAGGCACTGCCTCAGCTTCCACCCATTTGGTAAAGTAATCAATGGCTACGATCAAAAATTTTCTGCCCCCGGTGGCTGCCGCGAAGGGGCCCAATATGTCCATCCCCCACTGAGCGAAGGGGATGGGGGACAGGATCGGCCTGAGCTCCTGAGCCGGGGCATGGATAGAGGGGGCGAAAAGCTGACATTTTCTGCACTTCTGGGTTAAGTCCTTTGCGTCGGCCAGCAGGGTCGGCCAATAGTATCCGGCTCTCAAGGCCTTGTGTGCTAGTGATTTCCCTCCTATGTGATGGCCACATATCCTGGAGTGGATGTCGTCCAGCACTTCCGCCGCCTGATCTGCCCCCAGGCACCTGAGCAGGGGGGACGAGAAAGATTTTTTGTACATGTCTTCGCCTATCATGACGAACCATGCTGCCCTTACTAGCGTTTTTCTTTTCTGTGCAGGGTCGGTCGGTAGGACTCCGTGTTTTTTGAACAGGATGATGGGGGTCCTCCAGTCTTCAGGCCCTGCTTCCTCTACCGCACCAACGGTTGGACAGGGGGCGGTAGATTTCTCTTGGACGACGTCCACCCATACTGACCTTCTTATATCCTGCAGGCTGGAGCTGGCTAGCTTTGACAGGGCATCCGCTCTGTGATTCTGAGATCGTGGGATCTGTCTGATTTCGTATGACTTTAAACCTGATAGTTTCCTTTTTACCACCTCCAGGTACGCGGCCATTGTTTGGTCCCTAGCTTCGTACTCTCCATTAATTTGGTTGGCGATGAGCTGGGAGTCTGTGGCCAGAACGACCCGTTCTGCGCCTGCAGCCTTGGCCAGGTTGATGCCTGCAAGTACTGCTTCATACTCGGCTTTATTATTCGAGGCGGGGAAGACAAATCTGAGAGCATGCTCAAAATCGGTCCCTTCCGGACTGGTCAACACTACCCCCGCCCCTGCTCCGTTGGTCGTTGAGGATCCATCGGTGTATACGACCCATTCGCCAGAGGTTGGGCTATCGTCTTCGGAGTGGGAGCATTCTGCCAGAAAGTCGGCCAATGCTTGGGCCTTGATGGCCGTTCTTGACTGGTATGTTATCCCCAGTCCACTCAACTCGATGGCCCACTTCAGCAATCTGCCCGATTTTTCAAATTTTTCTAACACCTTTTCCAGGGGCTGGTCTGTTAGCACCACGACAGGGTGTGCATCGAAGTATGGCCTCAATTTCCTGGCTGCTATAACAACCGCGTAGGCCGCCTTCTCGACCATGGGGTAGTTCTTCTCTGCTGTCCCCAGGGCGTGGCTTACGAAGTATATGGGCTGTTGAGCGCCTGCTTCTTCCCTTAGGATGACTGCGCTGACTGTAGCGTTGGTTACAGCGATGTACAGAAAAAGCTTCTCTCCTGCCACCGGTCTTGCCAGGGTGGGGAGTTTCTTTAAGTGTTCCTTTAATTGTCCGAACGCTTCTTTCTGCTCGTCTTCCCATTTGAACTGTTTATTGCCTTTCAGCACCTTGAAAAACGGGGTTGACTTGTCTGCTGACCTGGCAATGAACCGTGCCAGGGCGGCCATGCGACCTGTTAGACGTTGGATGTCCCTGATGGTCTTTGGCTCGGGGAGGTCTAGAACAGCCTGAACTTTCTCGGGATTGGCGTCTATCCCTCGGGAACTTACCAAGAAACCCAAGAATTTTTCAGAGCGCACCCCAAACGTGCACTTCTTCGGATTGAGCTTCATCTTGTAGGCGCGCAGGGAGGAAAAGGTCTCCCGCAGGTCTTCCAGGTGTTCCTTGTCTCCCTTACTCTTTACAATGGCGTCATCGACATAGGCTTCTAAGTTTCTGCCTTTCTGATTTTCGAACACCTTGTCGACCAGGCGCTGGTACGTGGCCCCTGCGTTTTTCAATCCGAATGGCATCATCTTGTACATGTAGGTGCCTGAACTGGTGATAAATGCGCACTTGACTCTGTCCGGCTGCCACAAGTACACCTGGTGATATCCTGAGAAGGCATCCAGGAAGCTTAGCATTGTATACCCGCTGGTGGCGTCCACCAGTTGATCGATTCTGGGGAGTGGGTAGCAGTCTTTTGGGCAGGCCTTGTTGAGGTTCGTAAAATCCACGCACATCCTCCACGCGCCTGACGATTTCTTGACCATGACCACATTCGCCAGCCACTCAGGGTAGTCACAGACTTCTACAAAGTCTGCCTTCAAAAGTTTTTCGATTTCTTCCTTGATTGCCAAATCTTTTTCTGCGGACATGTTCCGCTTTTTCTGCTTTACAGGGCGGGCGTCTGCGTTTACGTTCAGCTTGTGAACGATACACGCCGGATCGACCCCTGGCATTTCATCCGCCGAGTAGGCGAATACATCCTTGTTCTCCCTCAGTAGTTCGACCAGCTCAGCCTGGTAGGACTCTTCCAGGTCAGCCCCTACAAGGACTTGTCTCCCCGGCTCCAGGTCCACCAGCATGCTTTCTCCCCCAGGTTCCAGGTGGTTTGACGTCTGGTTACCGGCTGGGATCTCGCCCTCTCTGCTGGGGGAGCTGTCGGCTTTTCTTTTCCCTTTTCTTTCGCTCTCATGAGCCTGCAGGGCCACGGAGTAGCACTGTCTGGCCGACTCTTGGTCCCCGCGTATTTTGCCTTCTAGGCCGAAGTCAGTGACGTAGGCTATGGTGAGAGCCCGGATTGATATGGCTGCTTCAATTTCGTCCAGGGTGACTCTGCCGATCAGGGCGTTGTAGGCGGACTTCGCGTCTACCACAACAAACGACGCCCTGATATTCCTGGCAGTAGCTCCTTCCCCGAACGTTACCGGCAGGTCTATGATTCCGACGGGCAAGACGCCTGCTCCGCTGAACCCATATAATGACCCCGGGGCAGGTCGTAGGTGCCGTTTCTCCAGACCCATTTTGTCGAAGGCGTCTTTGTACAGCAGATTCGTGTAGGCGCCCGTGTCTACCATGCATCTCCGGACAATGTGGTTGCTAATTACCAAGGATAGTACCAAGGGATCACTGTGGGGGTATATCACCTGCCCTGCATCCTCGGGGGTAATGCTCAGCGTTACTCCCTTTGGGCTTTCGAAAAATTATAATAGGGTGATGATATTCTATATTACTTCTGAGATTATAAATAAGAGATATCATTCGTTCTTATATATCAACAAACAATATTTTGAGCAAGATGATAAACTTAAGTAAAAAATATCACACATCGAAAAATTGTGATAGGGTGATGATATTCTATATTATAAATAAGAGATATCATTCGTTCTTATATATCAACAAATAAAATTTTGAGCAAGATGATAAACTTAGGTAAAAAAATATCACACATCGAAAAATTGTGATGAGGTGATGAAATTCTTTATTATAAATAAAAACAATCATTCGCTTTTTGATGTCATAAAAATCATTGGGTGTTAAAAAAATCACCTATGATTATAAAGTTAATTAAAAATTATCCACATCGGAAAATTATGACGTGGTGATGAAATTTTATATTACAAATAAGAGCAATCATTCATTCTTAGATATTGACAACAATTTTCTTTGAGTCTTAAAAAAAGCTTAAAGATCAATCATTCATCTTAGTTATCAACCAAAAATCTTTTGTGTCTTAAAAAAAACTTCGAAAATTATAAACTTAAGTAAAAATTAACCTATCGAAAAATAATGATGACGTGATGAAATTTTATATTATAAATAAGAACAGTACAATCAATGAATGAGAATCAATGAATTTTCCCAAAAAAAACAATCATTCTTTCATAGAAATTTACTAACAATCTTTTATTTGAGTCTTAAAAAAGCACCTAAGATTAAGAGCATACGTTATTAGATATCAACCAACAATCTTTCGAGTCTTAGAAAAAGTTGGGTTATTTCATGACAATAATACCAACTATAAGGGGGCTTCTTAGAATAATCCCAACTATACGTAATCTCGTTTTAATATCAACTATGCCTTCATTAATCCCCCATTGATATAGGTGACCGGTTACCTATAAAATGGGTTGAACCTTCCTCTTCTGTCGGCTAATGGTTAAATTTTTTTGAATCTTCCCAAAAATCATCTTCCATTTTTTTTCTTACGATTAATATTATAGAAGCCATGAAAAAATGCTTTAATTTTCTTGTTGTTTTGGCTTTCATGAACGACGACAGAACACTCAAGGACCCTAGAAAGTCACAACCGGTCACTATTACCGGTAATAGCAGGTCATAATTTTGTCCATAGCGAAACGAGATTAATGAAGAGATAGTTCATATTAAAACGAGATTACGTATAGTTGAGATTATTCTAAGAAGCCCCCTTATAGTTGGTATTATTGTCATGAAATAACCCAAAAAAGTTTAAGAGCAATTATTCGTTCTTAGATATCAACCAAAAATCTTTTGAGTGTTAAAAAATATTTTTTGACTATAAAGTTAAGTAAAATTTTCTCACATTGAAAAAATACCACATTGAAAATTTATAAGAAGGTGATAGAATTTTAATTTATATTATTGATGGGAGTCGACCAAGTACCACGGGTCATCCCCAGGGTGAATCCGGTCTCATCCGTCAACCCTCCCTGCGAAGGGTTACGGGGAGTCCCTAAGGGCCTGCGCCTTCCGAGCAGGGCCTTCTGCCAGCCAAGCAGGGCCTCCAGGTTCTCCTCATGCTTTCTTCCAGGGCGCCCTAACCCCCGGCACGGGCAGGGGAGTCCAAGGACCCATCCGTCATTTCGCCTCAGGTAATGGAAAGTGGGTGGACGAGGGGAAGCCACGTGTTGTCCTCTCGTCCGCGCATTCTCCTTCTCTTCTCTTTCCCCCCCCCCCCCCCCTCTCTCTCATGTGGGAAGGTATAAATACCCACCCATTTCCCACATAGAGAGGGTCGGATTTTCTCTCTCTAGACTCTCACTCTACAAAAACGCCACCTAGCTCCTCACGAACTAGGTTCATCAAGGCATTTCACAGACTGACTTAGGCATCGGAGAGGGTTCCCTCGGACAACCTCCGAGGCCCTGTGCGTTCACTGTGCAGGGAGCAGGCTCAATCCGCCGGGGAGGTCTGATCACCGGAGTGGGAGAAAGGAGAGACTAAAGGAAATCAGGCGAGCAATTATCAACATATTGAACATACGACCCGAATCCGAAGTCGGGTTAATTGATTCCTTAACCGGAACAAATTGGCGCCGTCTGTGGGGAGAACGGTTGTGCTCACGAATTACCCACAAAAATCAACCACTCCCAAATACAAATTTTTCCAGATCTAATCTTCATCTTGGAGATAGATCTACAAAAATCAAACATCCCAAAATAAAAACTGGAGAATCGAACTCCAAGTCTTTAAGTTTCATCGCAAGACTTTTTCTACTGGGATGAAGAAGCAACTAATAAATTTTCTTATGAAAGAAGGTGTGAGGGAATGAAAACCGAGATGGTAGACCTACCTTCATTTTGAGATCTAGTGTATTTTTTACAAAATCCATGGAAACGCACTCATGGAAGGAGAATCTCCAGATCTTGTTTTCATAAAAATACTTAAAAGTCTGAAAGTAAATAAACCCTTCAGTGAAAGAGGGAGAGCATAAAGATGCAATAAATTTCACAATTTCTTGGATTTCATCTTTCACATTCATCCTGGGTAAAACAAGCTACCCATGGTTTTATGACCCGGAGTTTCTGTGTCACATCTAAAGGTTTGTACTAGAGGCATCGTTATCCGATCAAGCCACCGCAAACTGATGAACAGTGATCGAACCCATGAAGTTGAGTCAGCGACCGGTGATCGTCCAGGGACTTGGGCGGTTCGGCCACGAACCCCAAGCTCAGAGAATGGCACGGTAGAGATGTGGAATCAATACTGACTCTCGAACCGACCTAGATGCTGCAATAATCAATCAAATTGCACCTCGTCGACAATCGTATGTCGATCGGGATGGCCTCTTGGTGACTCCGTCGTCATCTTGGCCATGTCGGGATCAGCAAAGCTCTGATCATAGAACGACCTTAATCGGCTACTCTGTTGCTAAAACATTCGGTTCAAAGAAGACGTGGTCTAACTGTTTAGCATTCTCGATAAGAGTGCCACGGACGTGGGCCTCGACTCAAAGTAAGGTCATCCATTTATTCAATTCACTTTATGGAGCATAAAATAAGTAGCATGTTGCATACCTGCCTTCTTGAAATTGGAGCGTCTATCCATGTTTTGAGCATACCTTTGTTTTAGGTAGTCATTTCGGCCTAACTCGTGTTATGCGAAATAGGCCAAGTAAATCAATTAGACAAAAGAATGTCTCAGCCCACAAAATTTCTAGATTTGTGTGTGGCATTGTTGAAGATTACAACCCACTAGAAGTCCATGGTGTCATCCGTTTGGGAAGATTACCCCCTTTTTGATGCTCTACCTCATGAAAAAATATTAACCCGTATCCGAATTTTTGTATCCGCGATAAAAAATTCACACTTAGAAAACTAGCCTCAAGGCAAATGGGTCACCAAAATTTATCCAATTTTTTCCATCCTACCAAAAAAAAAAATCATAAATACTTCACAAAAATTAGCCAAAAATTGTCAAAATTGTGAGACAAAGATACCAACTACAAAAAATTAATACCCGGAAAATGGTGAAGATAAGTCACAAAAATGGGTATCAAATGAGGTCAATGTTTGTAGCCGACCAACGGTTCGGTCGAGATACAGCTCAGCCGACTCACGGCTGAGCCGATATACAGCCCAGCCGACCTACGGCTAGGTCAAGATGTTGCCCTGCCGATTTACGGTTCGGCCCTGCCGACTTACGGCTCGGTCCTACCGACCTACGGCTCGGCCAAGATGCTGCCCTGCCGATTTACGGTTCGGCCCTGCCGACTTACGGCTCGGCCAAGATGTTGCCCTGCCGATTTACGGTTCGCCCTGCCGACTTACGGCTCGGTCCTACCGAATTACGGCTCGGCCAAGATGCTGCCCTGCCGATTTACGGTTCGGCCCTGCCGACTTACGGCTCGGCCCTACCGACTTACGGCTCGGCCAAGATGTTGCCCTGCCGATTTACGGTTCGCCCTACCGACATACGGCTCGGCCCTACCGACTTACGGCTCGGCCAAGATGATTCCATGCCAATTTACGGTTCGCCTTGCCGACTTACGGCTCGGCCCTACCGACTTACGTCTCGGCCAAGATACTGCCCAGCCGACTTACGGCTCAACCTCGACGTCTACAGAGACCGCCTAGATCCGCCAACCACCATGTGGAATTCTACGAAGACGGGATTAATATTTACCCATCACCTGTTCATTACTCTCACAGCTAATGGGCAGGGGGCAATAGGGGAAGGGCCCCCTGTTGCAAAACCCTGAAAAAATAGACCCCCCAACAAAAAAATAAGGCCTGATACACATTCAGCCTTCTACAGAGCATAAGTCCCTCTGCCTACCTCTGGGCAGGCAGGGGGCAGGCCCCCTGGACTTCGAATAGAAGCCAGGGTCAGGCCCGGCCCCATGCGCCGAACCACAAGTCCCTCTGCCTACCTCTGGGCAGGCAGGGGGCAGGCCCCCTGGACTTCGAATAGAAGCCAGGGTCAGGCCCGGCCCCATGCGCCGAACCACAAGTCCCTCTGCCTACCTCTGGGCAGGCAGGGGGCAGGCCCCCTGGACTTCGAATAGAAGCCAGGGTCAGGCCCGGCCCCATGCGCCGAACTACAAGTCCCTCTGCCTACCTCTGGGCAGGCAGGGGGCAGGCCCCCTGGACTTCGAATAGAAGCCAGGGTCAGGCCTGGCCCCATGCGCCGAACCACAAGTCCCTCTGCCTACCTCTGGGCAGGCAGGGGGCAGGCCCCCTGGACTTCGAATAGAAGCCAGGGTCAGGCCCGGCCCCATGCGCCGAACTACAAGTCCCTCTGCCTACCTCTGGGCAGGCAGGGGGCAGGCCCCCTGGACTTCGAATAGAAGCCAGTGTCAGGCCCGGCCCCATGCGCCAAACCACAAGTCCCTCTGCCTACCTCTAGGCAGGCAGGGGGCAGACCCCCTGGACTTCGAATAGAAGCCAGGGTCAGGCCCGGCCCCATGCGCCAAACTACAAGTCCCTCTGCCTATCTCTGGGCAGGTAGGGGGCAGGCCCCCTGAACCTAGACAAGGTCCATAAACTACCCTAGCAGGCCTCTGGCACCCTGACACATCCGTATGAGGTATACCAGGGCATGAGCGTTGATCACAGGGCTTAGTGATCTGATTACCTAGTCACGTATAGAATGATAAAACCTCATGTACACCTCCGAGTACACAAAAGGCACGACGTCTGACGCCCTGACAGAGTCCAAATGACGCTAGGGCAGACGCGCCAACAAGGCCTAATGAATACTTGGCTTTGCATAAAAAACAAAGTTTGTCATTCGGTTTGTCGGTCCAACCATGCTTGGCACCAGACCCGCATACTCAGTATCCGACTCCGCTGAGGGCAAATTGATGGGGGATAAAACCCCCAGACGCATAGGCCCGACTCCTAGGACTGAGAAGGCCCAACTGGGTCCTAGCCGACCCTAGAGGCCCAACCCCCTATCAGACGACCCCCCTTACGGGTAGTCATTAACTGACTCAGAGAGACTTCTCTATTGATCACCATGCTGATGTCATGGTGACATCACCCTACCACATCCTTTCCCCTATAAATACCCCACTTAGGGTGAGGGGAAAGGGGGCAATTCATTCACACATATTCCTCCCTATTCTCTCTCTACCTCTCTTATCTCCCTAAATATCTATATTCAGTCATACATTTTACTGACTTGGGCGTCGGAGGCTCCGCCCCGGGGGTTCCCCGGGCCCGGAGTTCACCTTGCAGGATCCCCATCGGCACGCACCCGGAGCCGAGGAGAACCGCGAAGCCCAAGGTCAGGGACCCGTTTCCATACCGGAACAACCTCATCACAATTTTTCGATGTGTGATATTTTTTTACCTAAGTTTATCATCTTGCTCAAAATTTTATTTGTTGATATATAAGAACGAATGATATCTCTTATTTATAATATAGAATATCATCACCCTATCACAATTTTTCGATGTGTGATATTTTTTACTTAAGTTTATCATCTTGCTCAAAATATTGTTTGTTGATATATAAGAACGAATGATATCTCTTATTTATAATCTCAGAAGTAATATAGAATATCATCACCCTATTATAATTTTTCGATAATTTTTTTTTTACTTTTTTTTTTGAATGATTTTTTTTACTTAAGTTTATAATCTTATAAGCTTTATTTAAAACTCAAAAGATTGTTGGTTGATATCTAAAGCCGAATGAATGATTACTTTTATTTATATAAAATTTCATCAACTCATCATAATTTCGATATGGGATGATTTTATTTAAGTTTATAATCTTAGAAATTTTTTAAGATTCAAAAGAATGTTGGTTGATATCTAAGAACGAATTATTGTTCTTATTTATATAGAATTCCATCACTTCATCGTATCACTTTTGTAGGATTATTTTTTTCCCTACACAAATTTCTATATATTCTTTATTTAAATTAAAACTGTATTAATTATTTAAAAACTTCAAAATTTTAATTTTATGTTTTTTTAGGGTGAATAAATGAATATTAAAACAATTATCAAACAGAATTGACTAAGACTTTCACATTGTCGCTGTCCAATTTTTGTTGCCTTATGAGGTGATAATCGTTGGTTTATATAGTGATAACTTTTTGAGTCTTAAATGGTGTAGGATGTTTATTTTATACAAATTCCTATATTCTTTACTTAAATTTTTTTTTTTAAAATCGAGTCTTAGGTGGAGTAGGATTTTTTTTCCATATACAATTTTTTATATTCTTTATTTAACTTAAAAAATATATTAAAAAAACTTGGACCAATCAAATGGCTCGAAAAGTTCATGCTTTATTAATATATACTAGTTGAAAAGCCCGTGCGATGCACGGGCCGATTTTTAGTGATGTTGATAATGACATCCAGTTAATATGCATAATAGTAAATGAATACAATCCAAACACGTGAATGTGGTTTTAGGTAATTAATATTTGCGGTAAACGTCAAATTAAATTATAGGCGTACATTGTATTAAAAAAGACTAATTAAAGTACCTTGCACACAACTATATCTTCAACTACATATTGATATAAATATTCATTTATATTTCACGTAGTTTTGCATTCAACAATATTATCTAAGGAGTATTATTATAAATGTGATAACTAATAAATAAAATGCCAAATAATATTCACGTATCCATGTAAAGTAAGAGAGCCAATTTGACATAGATATTTCTAAAATATATTATATGTTGCCGTGTATATAACGATATGAGTAATTAAATTTCATGATAGTATAAAGACACGTACGTGTTTATTTCTTACATAATAAATTTATAAATAGTTGATCTAAAAGAAGATTATGATGATAAGTTACCACTCCTAAATTCGATAACTGTTTGATTAGTTTCATTTAAAAAATATTGCTCAAATGATTAACTAAGTACACGTAAAATTATGCAACACTTCAAGAAAATTTCTACAAATTATCAAATATAAATATCTTGATTTATCTCACTTTCTTAAAACTATAACTCTTGAATTAATAATCATACTATTAGTAATAAATTATAGTCAAATATAGCGATACACAACCACTTCTTAGTGACGTTGATAAAGACACTAAGTTGATCGATTACATGATTAATGGATGATTTCAGGGTTAGGTCGGGAAAAACAATTCATGAACCTCCAAAAACGGGTAAGTACACTGATGATGTACGTTTGTTATTCCCATAAATATTTTTGGTTATTATCTAAGAATGAATGATATTCATATAATAGAATTTCATTACCTTATTATGATTTCTCAATGTGGATGATTTTAATTAAATTTATAACATTAAGAGTTGTTGTAAGATTCAAAAGATTTTTGGTTAATATCTAAAAATGAATGATTTCTCTTATTTATGATAAAGAATTTCATCACCTCGACATAATTTTTCCATGTGATAAAATTCTACTAAATTTATAGCTTTAAAAACTCTTTCTAGGACTCAAAAGATTTCGGATTGATATCTAAAAACGAATGATTACTCTTAATTACTCCATATTTTAGAATTTCATCAACTTATTATACTTCTGACCTGTTATAATTTTTCTTTAAGTATAATTTTTCGATGCGGAATATTTTTACTTAAATTTATAGTCTGGCCTGTTATAAGATTCAAAATATTTTTGGTTAATATCTAAAAATGAATGATTTTTCTTATTTATGATATAGAATTTTACAGACCAATCATATCGCTCGAAAAAGTATCAAATATATATACGAAGTATCGTAATTTTTGGTGTGGGATAATTTCTATTTAAGTTTATAATCTTAGGAGCTTTTTTAAGACTCTAAAGATTGTTGGTTGATAACTGAGACCAAATGATCGATCTTAATTTATAATATAAAATTTCGTCAACCTACTGTAACTTTTCATGTGAGACAATTTTGTAGTGTTGGTTGATAAGTAAGAACGAATGATTGCTCTTATTAATATAGAATTTCATCATTTTATCGATCATAATTTATCGATGTGAGATAATATTATTAAGTTTATATTCGGAGCTTTGTTAAGACTCAAAAGATTTTTGATCGATATCTTAGAATAAACTATTGCTCTTATTTATAATATAAAATTTCATCACTTCATCGTAGTTTTTCGATGTGATATAATTTTTACTCAAATTTATAGTCTTCAGAGTTATTACTACGACTCAAAAGTTTTTTGGTTGATAACTAAGAACGAATAACTGTTCAAACTTTTTTTAAGATTGAAAAGATTGTTGGTTGATAACTAAGAACAAATGATTGCTTTTATTTATATAGAATTAGATCACCGCATAATAATTTTTCGATGTTATTTAAGTTTGTAATCTTATGAACTATTTTAAGATTCAAAAGATTGTTGGTTGATATCTCAGAACGAATTATTCCTCTTATTTAATTAGATGACAACTCTCTTAGCATCGACGAAAATCGTGTTAGTTAAATTATTTGACTAAATCATTTAGATTAGACATCCAATTATTGAATTGGTATCGAATCTAATAGATTGACACTTTACTTGAATTGAAAGACTTGACTTGATTCCCTCGGCATCCCGACATCGTAATAAATCCTTGCGGATTGTGTGCTATCGGATCCGCATCAACGGGTTTCGACCTTAACTAAAAAAAAAAGATGTTTGATTCGAAAATAGTTTTGAAATCGATGAAATATGCGATTGACGACAATGCGAACGAAATAAAAAGCTGTTATTTACGTTGACTTGCTTCAATAATCAAGCGCTAGGGGTGTCGGGATAAGCGACCAACAACATCGGGTGAAACACCCTTGTATATTCGGATTTCCTTATCCCGTCATCATTCGCACTCGACACAAATTCACAAGTATTTTAATATTTTATACTAATAATACTATCGATATTAGAGATGCGATAACAAAATAAAAAAACGAAAAAAAAAAAAAGGACGACGACGAGACGGGCGGACAAGGAGAAGAAGGAAAAAGAGAAGAACGGCATTTTGCACCCTCAACCTACATGTTTCTTAGTCTCGGATAGATCTCGTTAGTTATGGCTTTAGCACGGGAGAATCGAGGTTAATGTAAGTTAAGTTATGGTGGTTTAGGGTTGATTAGGGTTGTAAAAAATGTGTAATTAGGATTTTTTGTAAGTGTATTGTAGAGCTGAAAAGTAGGGTTGCAAAAAGTTGTGTAAAAGATGTGTGTAGTTATGAAAGTTAGGGTTTTAATTGCATGCAAGGGGGTGTATATATAGACAATTGCTCCCCCTTGTTGTCTAGGGTTTAGTGCCTTGATGGACTTGATCCGATGGCCCGCCTGAATGAGGACCGCGGGTTTGCTCTTCGGAAACGGCTTTGACCGGGTTTTGACCCGGTCGCTATAAGACGGTTTTATTTCCGGTGTCGATTTTGACCTAAATTAGTCTTATTTGATTGTAAACGACCCGCTGTGCGTGAATTTGAGGTTAGTTTTGTGAGATTTGTACTCCGTAAAAAGCCCAAGCCAGCAACTAATGGTTTCGAGCCCATATCCAAGCGCGTAGAAACACGTTTGCGTCCGATCATCATCGGGTGTTTTTTGGGAACCGCTATAGACACCTAGCGGCCAAATGTGGGTGTCTACAGAGCCCCCACTCTCACTGAGGCTTGGACAAGACGATAGTTAGAGTAGCTACCAGGCCAATCGAGGATTAAGACCTAGCAGACTTCCGGTCGTGTCGTTTATAGTCCATTGGACTTGCGTGAAGGGCTCGCCAGCCATAAGATTGAAGTCATACCTGAGCTTATGATGATAACTCCGTGGGGAATTTGGACTTGTCGTGTAAGTCCCGGGTGCGCCTATATGTGGGCCCATCCCGTGAAAAATGTCGCCTTGGGCTTTCTGCTGGGTAGATATATGAGTTGCGCGGGCCTGTTTCTGAAGCCTTGAGTCGTACCTGTATAAGTTACATAAAGTTTTGCATGCAACACGTTGGTAAAACTATGACTCGCGTTGGGGAATAAAAATTGAATTTTTCGAATTTTGAAATCAAAGTTCTGAAAGCAATTCATGTGCTAGGAGATAGGTTTTCAAAATTAAAAGGGGTGGAAAAGAAATTTGCAGTTTAAATAGACTGAAATTTGACCTTGTCGAAAAGGATTTTCTCAAATGGCTAAGTTTTGCGAATTTCAAAGCGGGAATTTGAAGAGAGAGGCCTACCGACAGACTCGACTTTGGACGTGACCGGACGAGTTGACAGACACGACTGGACTCTCGAGGGGTTGGACCGTGACTCAGTAGGGGGGTGGGCCACCTAACAAGACTCTTAAGTCGCGCTATTCCGTAGCCTAGGCGAGTGGCAACACGGTCGAATCCTCGGAATGGGAAAGGTCCGCTATAGGGGATGGAATTGCAATAGCCTGTAATGAGACTGTTTCTGCAGGCCTCAGCAGTAGTAGCGCTCTAAACTAGTGCTCTTTGAATTTTGGTTTTGGGGTACATTCCTAAAGTGGGGATTGTTTCGAGTCCTGACAGATTCTCGTCTTCGACTGAGCTGAGTATTAGGACACACTATAGAAAGGAGGCTAGATTTTGAAAGTATTTGGATTATGTGAGTGGATGGAGAACTTCTGCCTAGGAGAAGCCCCCAGGATGACAAAGCCAGTTGCTGAGAACATGACAGTGTCGTGACCGGAATGATGGTGCTTTTTGAATGTGTGTCAATGTGGGTGGTTGTGCCTCTGTTGAAAGGCTGCCTACGTATTCACGTGTAGTGAAATCAAACTAAGCCGTAGTTCAGTGAATTGAAAGATACATTATGGTGCCTAGTCTAATAGGACTTTGTGTGTAACTAGCCATATTGACGGTGCAGGCTAGGTGCATTCCCAATGATGTCTTGATCAAAGGGCTAGAATGGTTAGGATGTTGATCCTATGACTGTGAGCGTTCTCCGGGGTAGCCCTCAGAGGTGGTGTGAACTATTTGGGCATGTTCTATGCCGACCGCGGGTTGAGTTTCCGTGTTTGGGGTTGGTAACTGGTTTGGATGAGAAGAATTGGGATGGGATTTGACGAGTTTTGCTCTCGGGTCTTTGATGAGTTTTGATCCCGGGTCTTTGACGAGTTTTGATCTCGGGTCTGCGTATGGTGATTGTGAATTTTGTTATGTCGTGTTGTGTTGTGTTGTGTTGTAGTTGTTGTGCAAGGGAGAAGTCGAGTAAAAATGGCTCGAACTTTGATCGGGGTAGGTTTAATGATGCGGGATCTGGTTTCCATGTCTGGCCCTAATGGTTAGAGGTATCCTATGGAGCTTGAATCCTCAAAATTCCGGGCTGTCTTTTAGCCTAGGTCTCGAGAAGGTCTTGAGGGTTGTAATGTGGGAAGGCTAAATGTGGTGTTAGCTGACCAACCTGTTTATCTCTCCCCTATCGGATAGTATGGGCATTGATAATTTTTTAATTGACCGTACCCTGGTCAAAGCACTTTCACTTGGGTTGACCGTCGACCACGGTCATGGGTTTTTGAATTCTTTTTTTTTTTTTATGATGGCCTGCTTTTTTGTTTTGGCCTTTTGCTTTTTTTTTTCCTTGGACTTTTGTTTTCTTTTTTGTCCAGTTTTTTTTTCTGTTTTTTTTTTCGGTTGGTCAGACTAACACCTAAGGTAGGGATGGTCAGTCTTATTGGAGGGGTGTTTATTGTGGGAAATGGGCTTGCCTCCCGTCTTGAACTCAAACTAGGAGACTACCTAGATTCGTCATAGGATTCGATACCGCTCCTGCTAAGTGTAGTTTTGTGGCTTTCTATGTCAGACATGGAACAGGTAAAGGAAAACACGGGTCTCAATATCCTGCAGTCATTATAGATGTGCCTATAATAGTCACGTGCATGTGCTCACAGTGTACGATGGTGTTCATCTTGTTCTCGGAAACACATAAGGAAAGTATATACGAGAAAGAATATTGAAAGCTGATTTTATTGAATTTTGAAAAAGATGACAGAATACAGCTGACTCTGACTCTGACTTTGACTTTGAAAGAAATAGCCCATCCTAGACTCGGACTAAGACTCGGACTTAAATCAAATCCGGACTCTCGGATGATGTTGTCCTTAGTCGCGGGCTTCTAAGGACTCAAGTTGATGTCCAGTATAGCCTTCAGTAGAAGCTTCACCCAGATCTTCATTATGTCGAAGATCGTCTTCAATCCTAATGCCCATTTCGGTAAGCACTGCAAAGTTTGAAATGCCGGCATACCTAAGATGGACGCGGTAGGAAGGTAGGAGGTTGTTGATGAATGCCTCCACTAGTGTCTTCTCGTTGGGCTTATCTACGAACTTTACACTTTCGGCCCTCCCCCTTTGAAGGCGGTACTTGGTGAACCCTTCTTTGGGCTCTTGGCCCATAACCTCCGGAGTACGCATCGTAGTCTGGATCTCGGTATTATCAGCGTAATTCCGAGCGAACTCTGTTGCCACATCATCCCAAGTCTTGTACTTCCTGGAATCGAGCCTGTAGTACCAGGCTTTCGGGTGCTTCTCGAGGGAGGAAGCGAACAATGCAGTGTTTGAACATGGTGGACTTCACCCCCTTGAAGGCCATAAATTCTTTGAAAGCCCGGATGTGATGGACCGGGTCTTCAGTACCCTCAAACATCGGTATTCCCGTGAGGTTGAGGTTGGCGGGTAGCTCATCATTCAAAGGCGAGTAGGAACGAGCATTCTCCGTATGGATCGAGTTGCTTGTTGACAAGTGGACCTGTTCTTGAAGCTTGCGAACAACGCTAATTAGTTCAGCTATGGGCCCGGTGGGCTCCGATCCGGCAACAGGAGTCCCTTTCTCCACGGCACTCAAACGGGTGGTAAGGGTCGTTTGGTCGGTCTGGATGGCAGTCAATTGGATCTCAATTTTGGCCAGTGCGGCGGTCAGTTGATCCAGAGTTTCTTGCATTTTCTGGCGTCTGGTTATCGGTGGCCTATCTGTAAGAATACCGCGTAATCAGGAAAGTTGCTTCGGAACATAAATACGCCAAGGCATAGGAAATAGCGCGGGAGGAGAGACGACTCCAGTTTGACTCTGGTTAGACTCTCCTAAGACAAATGTGTAGGGTACGATTCTCAGAGTGACCGTGATTAATCGCTCTGTCGGAGAATAGCCCCCAGGTGAGACTAAGGACTCCGATAGGACTCAGATGGTGTGACATCTAAGTGACTCAAAAGTGGGGTACGTGAGACAACACGTGTAAGACATGAACCTCAGAGAAATCATGATTGATCGCCCTGCTGAAGGGTAGCCCCTAAGCGGGATTGAAAATTTTGTTAAGACTCAAGCGTTGGACGAGTGACCCTTAGACGTAAGGACCACAAACCTTTTGTTATGGGGCTATGCCCTGTAAAATGTTGACTCGGAAAAGACACTTAGACGGGTGACTTGTGAAAGATGGGCCTCCCTTAGAATTCGGCATGTGGGCCGAGTCCTGTTCGAAGTAAGGTCTATGTGAGACATTCACCAGACTTTAGACTCGAGTGTGTAGACGGGCCCTCCTTTGTAGGAGTATGTCCTACGTAGGTGGGCCTTGCCTTAGTCAAATAAGGCGGACTGGGATTGGGAGGAAACTCGCAATGTAAAATCGACGGAGTTTCGACGCTAAAGACCTTCGACGACCTATGACACGACCCGACACATGCTAAATACGGGAAGTCCTAAGAAGAGGAAGGTTTTGAAAAGGATTTTTTTTTTAATCCGAAAGAAATTCGGTGAGGGTGAGGCCGGTTTTTCAAAAATTAGAAAAAATGTATTGGGCCTCAATTTTGAGAGTTCGAAAATATTTTCGAGTTTTGAAATGGGCAGAATACCGGCTATAAATAGGCTATTTTGAGTAAAATCATAAGTCATAAATTCGGTATACGTACCGGGTTTTGAAATGGGCAGAATACCGGCTAGAAATAGGCTATTTTGAGTAAAATCATAAGTCCTAAATTCGGTATACGTCCCGGGTTTTGAAATGGGCAGAATACCGGCTATAAATAGGCTATTTTGAGTAAAATCATAAGTCCTAAATTCGGTATACGTCCCGGGTTTTGAAATGGGCAGAATACCGGCTAGAAATAGGCTATTTTGAGAAAAATCATAAGTCCTAAATTCGGTATACGTCCCCGGTTTTGAAATGGGCAGAATACCGGCTAGAAATAGGCTATTTTGAGTAAAAGCAAAAGTCCTAAATTCGGTATACGTCCCGGGTTTTGAAATGGGCAGAATACTGGCTAGAAATAGGCTATTTTGAGTAATATCATAAGTCCTAAATTCGGTATACGTCCCGGGTTTTGAAATGGGCAGAATACCGGCTATAAATAGGCTATTTTGAGTAAAATCATAAGTCCTAAATTCGGTATACGTCCCGGGTTTTGAAATGGGCAGAATACCGGCTAGAAATAGGCTATTTTGAGTAAAATCATAAGTCCTAAATTCGGTATACGTCCCAGGTTTTGAAATGGGCAGAATACCGGCTGGAAATAGGCTATTTTGAGTAAAAGCATAAGTCCTAAATTCGGTATACGTTCCGGGTTTTGAAATTGGATATTTTTAGAAAAGGATGCAGTTTTTGAAAAATGACGGTTTTTGAAAACGACACAGAAACCAAGTAGCATACAGTCACGCAAGCATTATAACGACACTATGTATGCTCTATACTAAGCCTCGGTCGGTCTATAAAGGGTCTATACCAGTGCACGTAGCCTAGACGTGAATCGGGACGGACTCTCTAAGTCGAGTTGAGCTTAGAACATGCCGCGAAACCCATACGAATCTGCTATGGACACCTTTGACATATCCATATTGGAGTACATCACAGTATAGTGGGACGTCGATCGCGAGTATCGGCCCGGGAAAATATAAGGTTATGCATGAACCGTAAAACTAAAACGCGTATTGTACTAGTCAAACGATTTCTATTCGAGTCTTACCCTGAGGATGCCGATGGTAAGTCACGCATCAGTTAATCCCCAGTGGAGTCGCCAAATTGTGGACATGACATAGGTCCACCCCGACGCGGCCACGCGCGGGTTTGGGGAGGCGAATGAATCTCCATATGAGAATGGGTCGAATTGAAATTTAAATCGAAGTGGAGTCGCCACCAAACTTTGTAGGAGTTCGGGCCCATTCGAAACCCACTCTATATCTTAGTGGGCCATGCACAAGGTACGGCCCATTCGGATGTCAGAGTTTATTGGGCTCGTCCCTTTGCATTTGATACCGATGCCGACGTTATTCGATACCGTGTATTGAATGACTCTCGTGCGCCAACGGTTTCGGACATCCGGAAACCGAGGTTCTGAGTAAGGGGTGAGGGTACGTGTTAGGAAGTTCACAAAAAACACCCAACCCCGCCCGCACTTAGCGGCCTGTACTAAGATATCGTTTGATTTTGAAATACGCGCGTTAGTAAAACGATGAAATAATATGCAAACATTGTTTTCCCTAAGCATGCGAAAAATTGAATGGGTTGCTACGTCGATTTAATTCATCTAATACTAACGTCAAAGTTATATTTAGCATGCGAGGTTTATTTTAGTACAATAAAATAAACAATGAAAATAAATCAACAAGAAAAAGGAACAAACTTGTTAGTAACGGTATAACGATAATAACAGTTTGCAAAATATAGAGTGATACGGAATGATGTAAATGAGAAGATGCATGGTTTTGGAAAAGTAATATTTCACGTGATAGATTTGACACGTGTTGACCTAAGTCATAAAAAAGTATTAACGAGACTAAAACCACGTTGTGGGACTCACGGTTTGACGTGATAAAGGGGCCACTCGACCAAGTCATTGAGGGACTCGACCGAGTGGACCTCTGAAGAAGCTTTTGTCCGGATTTCGAGACGTCACTCGACCGAGTCACAAGGGGACTCGATCGAGTGCGCGGCCACTCGGTCGGGTCATGGCAAGACTCGACCGAGTGGTTGTCAAAAAAATCTCCTGTCTCGCTTTTTGGGGTGCCACTCGACCGAGTAGACTAGGCACTCGATCGAGTGCCCCCTGTACGAACTAGGGTTCGCTTTGCAATTTGTTATAGATTTCGAAATTGCTTTTTGATTTTGATAGTTCGATGATTTTGTTGAATCGGGCATAAATATTGTAAGATTTATGCTCGATTCGGACTGTGATACTCGTCACATCCGATATTCGATTATTGAATCGATATCGAATATTAGAGTGAAACTTGAAAAAATGCTATAAGTCGTTTAAATTAACTAAAACGATATAGATTTTCTCCACGTTTATAGTGTCGTAATTAATTCTATTGAACTAGATGACAACTCTCTTAACATCAACGAAAATCGTGTTAGTTAAATTATTTGACTATATCGTTTAGATTAGACATCCAATTATTGCCAATTATTGAATTGGTATCAAATCTAATAGATTGACAATTTACTTGAATTGAAAGACTTGACTTGATTCCCTCGGCATTCCGACATCGTAATAAATCCATGTGGATTGTGTGATATCGGATCCGCGTCAACGGGTTTGGACCTTAACTAAAAAAAAAAGATGTTTGATTCGAAAATAGTTTTGAAATCGATGAAATATGTGACTGACGACAATGCGAACAAAATAAAAAGTTGTTATTTACGTTGACTCGCTTCAATAATCAAGCGCTAGGGGTGTCGGGATAAGCAACCGGCAACATCGGGTGAAACACCCTTGTATATTCGGATTTCCTTATCCCGTCATCATTTGCACTCGACACAAATTCACAAGTATTTTAATATTTTATACTTCCTCCATTTTCTTTTTATCTTCCCAATTTTCTTTTTTGGCCACTTTTTTTTTATCTTCCCATTTCATTTCTTTCCATTTTAGTCCATAATTTTTACCATACTACCCTTACTATTTACAACACTTTATACCTTTATTCTTTCCTATTTACACACATTTTACCCTTCTACTCTCAATATTTACTAAATTTATCATTTTATATTCATTACAAAAACAATTGTGCCAAAAGTGAATGGAAAGATGAAAAGAAAATGGAGGAAGTACTAATAATACTATCGATATTAGAGACGCGATAACAAAATAAATAAAAACGAAAAAAAGGACGACGACGAGACGGACGGACAAGGAGAAGAAGGAAAAAGAGAAGAACGGGATTTTGCACCCTCTACCTATATGTTTCTTAGTCTCGGATAGATCTCGTTAGTTGTGGCTTTAGCACGGGAGAATCGAGGTTAATGTAAGTTAAGTTATGGTCGTTTAGGGTTGATTAGGGTTGTAAAAGATGTGTGATTAGGGTTTTTTGTAAGTGTATTGTAGAGTTGAAAAGTAGGGTTGCAAAAAGTTGTGTAAAAGATGTGTGTAGTTATGAAAGTTAGGGTTTTAATTTCATGTAAAGGGGGTGTATATATAGGCAATTGCCCCCCCTTGTTGTCTAGGGTTTAGTGCCTTGATGGACTTGATCCGATGATCCACCTGAATGAGGACCGCGGGTTTGCTCTTTGGAAACGGCTTTGACCGGGTTTTGACCCGGTCGCAAAAAGACGGTTTTATTTCCGGTGTCGGTTTTGACCCAAATTAGTCTTATTTGATTGGAAACGACCCGCTGAGCCTGAATTTGAGGTCAGTTTTGTGAGATTTGTACTCTGTAAAAAGCTCAAGCCAGCAACTAATGGTTTCGAGCCCATATCCGAGCGCGTAGAAACACGTTTGCGTCCGATCATCATCGGGTATTTTTTGGGAACCGCTATAGACACCTAGCGGCCAAATGTGGGTGTCTACAATCGTTCGTACTTAAATATCAACCAAAAATTTAAGAAAGTAAGATTATCAACCACATAGAAATATAGCATGGTCCTAAGACTCTAACGTGGTGAGCATCTACAATTATAAATATGAAGTCGTAATTTTCAACTTTACTATGATTTCAAATGCGTTCATAATTATGCATCGTTACTTTAACTGACAACATTCATTATTATAACGTGTGCGCTGATGATGACAAATTTGTTTTTTATCACATGTTTCATCGTTGTTAATTGGATATTTTGTCGGAAGGCACCTAACATTTATGTCTTCTGTAAAAAAGGCACCTTAAGTTTAATTTTTTGCCCAAAAGCACCTTAAGTTTCAATTTCTTTGTTTAAAGGCACCAAAGCCCCAATTCCGTTTAAAAAAAGTTAGATTTAATGGTTGCTTCATTTTTATTACTCTTAATCACTTCATTCCTTAATCAAACTAAATTAATTCATTCATCCCCTTTATTCATTCCTCATAATCCTCAATTTTTCCTTCAAGAACTCTTTTATCTCTTCCCAATATCAATAAGATTACATCATAAGTTCATAATAGTATTACTTCATAAGTTAATAATAATAAGATTACATCATAAGTACATCATAAGTTCATAATAGTATATCAATATTTACTTCAATTCTTCAAAGACGGTGAATATCAACTATGCTTCTGAGCCGAAGTATATATATTACGAATATCCCTTGCAGACTTTCGCAGATTCTACTCTTCATCTTGCCATATTCCATATATCAAAGTAAATGGACTTGATTATAGCATGATCAAAGTATAATCAGTATCCTAATTTGCCTACCAGGGCTTGATTTTCTCATTACATTTACATATCTTCCTCCGTCCATGTTTAGCTAGTACTCTGAGAGAAGGTTGATAAGTAAGCAAGTAATTTCCTTTTATATAGATAAAGTTGACCCACTTGATACAGGAATGATTATCTTTGGAATTAATCCATTTCATAAATGTGAGGTTAAATTAAGTAGAGAGATAAAAGAATTCTTGAAGAGAAAATTAGGATGATGAGGAATGAAGAAAGAGGATGAATGAATTAATTGAGTTTGAGTAAGGAATGAAGTGATTAAGAGTAATAAAAATAAAACAACCGTTAAATTTAACCTTTTTTTAACGGAATTGAGGCTTTGGTGCCTTTAAACAAAGAAATGGAAACTTAAGGTGCTTTTGGGCAAAAAATAAAACTTAAGGTGCCTTTTTTACAGAAGACATAAATGTTAGGTGCCTTTTGACAAAAAATAAGGTTTAATTTGACATAAATGTTATGTTTCCATTTTATCCATTGAATATTTATATCTACATATATTTATGTGCGAGCTACTTTAATTAGTTTTTCATTCTAACTACAATGCACCATATATAATGTCTATAATTTAATTTGACGTTTACCATATATATTATCTCTGATCCTTTGAACACATTCACGTATGTGGATAATATTAATCTACTACTCCCTCCGGACACTATTTTTTGCCCAATTTCATTAAAATACTCCTCACAAATATTAGGGTAACGGGGCGAAAAATAATGTCCGGAGGGAGTATTAGGCATACTCTCACCTTCAACTGATTCGACCGACTCTCTACTGTTGTGTAGTAGTCTCACCAATTTATGCAATAATCCAATTTATTATCCTTATCAACGTTACTAACAAGCGACACGTGCATCGCACGGGCTTTCCAAGTAGTTGATATTATTTTTGGAAAGATGTCATATAATTGGTATTATTATTATTGTTAAATAACCCATAATAAAATAAGAGAATCAAAAGTCATCTCTAGAGTGGGTGCTCTAAAAGAAAGTGGTATGGAGGGAATAGTCGGGACTTCCGCGGTAATCCATTCATTTCGATCAATGTTTACATTTTTGTTGTTTGGATATGTTTTTTTATTTACATTTATTTTTTTAATAATATAAAAAACAATTTTCCACCTTTCCTGAATTAATGTGACTAAGTGAATATTTCGTTAAAAAAAAACTTAATATTTATGTATAAAGTAAATTTAAACTAGTGACACGAGCGACTAATAAAGTACATATAAAAATTGAAGAACTTGTAAAAAATTCAATCAATAAGCCCCACATTATCACAATTAATATTCATTTCTCGCAATTAATTTGAAAATACAAAAAAAAATAAAACAAAAGGTGGAATTGAGTACAGAAGATGAAATGACAATCAAAGTGAATGCCAACTGCCAAGCAAGCCCACAGACTGACCAACCAACCAAAGATAGGAAAAGGTAGCGGAGAAGGGGAAAAAAGGCAGGAGTAAATTAAATGAAAGTGTGGATCGGAGTAGCAGTGGAGATCACTGAGGAAGAGGTGCATAGAGTCCCTCGGCCTCACGTCGTTCACGACCACGCTTCACCACGATCACGTACACCGCGTAGATGATTCCGGGAATGTACCCCAACAGGGTCAGCACCAAGCAGATGAAGAACTCACACTGCATATACATATCACATATCACATATCGCGTACACCACGCACAATTATTAACAATCAATCATCCATCATCTTTATATATATCACATTTACTCCCACAATCCCCACGCAAATTTTTCACTACAATTTTAATTACCCCGTTATAAATACTCCCTTTATTCCAGTAGCTCATTTTCTTTTGTCTGATCTAGATATATACGAGTATATCTTTATTTACGTATAAAAATTTGATACTTCCTCCGTTTGTTTGATATCTTCCACATTTTCTTTTTCCAATCATTTCTTTGATTTCTTCTACTTTCCTTTTTTCTATCACACTTCTCTCTTACCTAGGTTGCCCACTTACTTTACTCTCTCTACTTTTACTTATTTTATTGTTTTTCTTAAGAAATGTGCCACTTTTAAGGTGGAAGAAATCATAGAAACGGAGGAAGTACTTATTTATAATGGACTCGGTTAGATAAGAGAAAAAAGTAGGATCAAATCGGGATCAATTGAGTGATGAATCAAAGGTTAGGGGATAAAAGTGATAAAGAGTAGTTAACGTTGAACTTACACTGCAACACCCATCTTTAAGGCAGACACCAAGAGGAGGGAGGAGGATGGCAAAGAGTAGTTCCCAAAACGTATGGGTGCCTTCTGATGCCATCTTTCCCTTTACAAATTGAGATTTAACTAACTGCCTTTTTATTTAAATTTTTGGGAGGAGAAATTTAAAATTGTACAGTACGCCCTTGTTCTTGTGTTTGTGAATGGATGACGAAATGGTGGGTGGTGGGATGCCTTTAAATTGGGGCAGGATTTCGGAATTGGTCAAATATGAGGTCAGATATTTTAGCATAATAAAGGAGTGACCTTCCACTACACTGCCTGTGTCGGCAAAGTCAATACAAAAAATAATACAAAAAATATTGGAGACTTGGACATACCAATTATACAAAAAAAAAATTAATTTTCTTTACATTCGTATTCTTATATAGGTTATTTATCATATTCTATAATTATAGGGTGTCTTTTCAAAATAATAATTTCTTCATTTTTTTTATATTTTTCCATCTTATTATAATACTCCACCCATGTATTGAGGGAGTGAGAAGATATAAAAAGAATTAAGGAAATAATAATTTCAATAAATCTGAGAATAATATGTACTAGTAGGGTAGTTAAATCAGAATAGTATAATTGACTTTATAACCTGCGACATCAGATAACATAATTAATATTTAATCGGTTACTTATAGTTCATCCTCCTCCTTATTATTTCTCTTTTATTCTCTCTGTTAGGAATAAGTACCTAGCAATTGTCCTTTTTCGGTCTTGAATTGATTTGTTCCTGATATCTTTCCTAGAGTTGATATTCTTGTTTTGGTAACATAAGATTGTTTGGTTTTAGGAAAGATTGGCCTTTGTTTCCTAATTAGTTTAGGGAACTAGTTTAGTTAGAATAATACTATATAAAGACCTGACTAGTTTCTAGTTTAATTAGGACAAAAAGATGATTTGAAAACACAATATAGAGGGCTGATTTGTGAGGTTTTCTTGAGGGAAAAACCCAGTTTGTTCTGAGTCCCTATTATTTGGTGGTTCTATTGATCTTGTCTTCGTTTGAGTTTGTTCGCATCTTGGTTGGCCGCAAGATCGTTTGTCCTTCGTCTCGTCGGTGAGTTCGTCGTAGGTCGAACTCAGTCTGGGTAGTCTCTTTCCAGTTCGAGATTACTATCTGGTTGGTAGAATTGGTAGTACTTTTGACTTTAGCTGTGAGCTATTAAGTGCGTGTATTACGGTCTACTGTTGTACTATTATCTCCACAATAGTGAATTTGGTCTCCTTATCGGTGTGGACGTAGCCAGTGAGTTTGCTGGTGAACCACGTAAATCTGTGTGTCACTTTATTATTGTTCGCTATTTGTTTTGTTCTTCTCGCATAATTAACAAATCGTAGGTAACGGGACGCCTCCGTTACAACAAACTAGTATCAGAGCTAACAAACTGGAATCCGTTACAACAAACTGGTATTAGAGCTAACAAACTGGAATCCGTTACAACACTCTCTCCATCACTCTCCTCATTTTCTTCATTAATGGCAGATTGACAGATGTGCATTTAAAAAAAAAATCTTAAGATTTCTGGGCCTCAAATCTGCATCTCCTCCTTGGGGCTGTCGGGGGGGGGGGGGGGGGGGGGGGGGTCTGTTGTGGATGAGTTCAATAGCTAAAGGAAGCAACGAGATTTGGCTGAGGTGTTTGCTGCTGTACGAGCTTTGGATCCGTTATTCCGTTATTAGTTATTAGGTTTAGTAAAGTTACTACTAAATGAAGCTAGGCTTAATACTATACTGCTAAGGCCAGAAAAGGTGGCAGCCCTTATCAAAGCAGAACTGAAAGAAAGAGCTACTGTAAAAATTGGAGACATTGGATTTCTATGGTGGTAAGTAGGAAACGGCGTAGAATGATATTGTGTGGAACATGGCAAAGCCCACTCTCCCGGGACAGTGCGAAGTGAGCGCGGGTTCTTACTTGCTTCAACGAGAGTTCTCATGTGAGATGATTTCAAATTTCTATTGAATCGTAATGAAATCGCCACCAAACTTTGTGGGAATTCGGACCCATTCGAGCCCACTTTACACTTAAATGCATAGCACACTAAGCGCTGTTGGTCTTAGTGCTAGAGTTTGGGGGGGGGGGTCATCCCTTAGCATATGAATACAGATGTGTCGGATATTGAATGACTCTCGTTGTCAATGGTTTCGGACGTCCGAAAACCGAAGGTCCTGTGTAAGGGATGAAGGTACGTGATGGGAAGTTCACGAAGAACACCTAACTCGCCCGCACATAGTGGCCTCTACTAAGAATCGATTGATGTTGGAATGCGCGCGTTAGTAAGACGGTTATACATGACCACCGTTGTTTTGAACCTAGCATGCGAATCAAATGTTGCTACATCATTTAATGCATCTCGAATTGTATTGTCGAAGTTGTTTTAGCATTTGATGTTCATTTAGAAAACGGTAAATGCCAAACAACGGAAATAGATAACTTGAAATTAAATTACATGTTACACGGGCGGAATACAACTCGGAATTCACAATTCGACAAGCAATAATAATATCAAATTAGAAACGATAAACGTAAATTATAAAACGACTTGTTAAATAGAAACGTAAACTGGAAATAGAATACCATATACTTGACAGCCTTTGATTGACTACATATTGCATTACGTACTGATCAGAGGATAGAACTTGAGCGCATGGCATCGTGTGCCCTGATAGTTAGGCGCTGGGCCCCATTCGCCCCAGTTCTCAGGCTCGGGTGCTGGTGCGCATGTGCCTATGGTGTTCGGGACCAAAGCGTAATGCTAGCTCGATCCCGATGAGGGCATGGGAGGTCTTGTACCAACTCATCCTAGCTAGGCCCTATATTCGACGAACATCGTTTACGACTAGAAATTCGTTAGTTTTGATATCTTAAACCTAACAGCAAATACCTGTCATGTTATAAACATAACAGCCACATCAGTGAGGAGTAACTCAGACGTTCTTCCAGCCATATTATATCATATGAAAAATAATAGTATTATTATATCAAAATATTTAAAAAGAGAAAAAACATTAAAACGATATAATAAAAATAAGTTTTCTAATAAACTTAAAGCACTTGCCAACCTGCAAGTCAAAATCAATCGATAATAATAATAATAATAATAATAATAATAATAATAATAATAATAATAATAATAATATATTCAAAATGGCGTTATGGAAATTCGATCAGGACAAGGCTAGACTTTCACTAGGATAATACTGGAAATTAGCTTCGAGAACTGTAGACTTAACTCATACCGGAATCCAGTCTCTAACTAGGTAGCTCAACTATAACAGGACTGCATGTAGCGAGGTCCTAGTTTAAGTGGTGCATACCCCTTCTAGACAACAATTATGTCTAGTTCAGCTGACGGCGACTAACACGATGCCATATCTAGCTTAAGGTCAAAACATACACTCTCCTGGGTGAAACTACGCCCAGTTCAACGACCAAATAATGTGCCCCAAATAGGCATACCAGCTTTATAGCTGATGACAAAAAATTACATCCCAGACTATATTACTCTAACCCCACACTTGTCCTTATTCTATAACTCTAACACAAGCCATAATCGATAGAAACAAAAGATATAATCATCATCGTAAATAATATGAAAATAAAAGGAATAAACATTTCATATTAAAAGAGAAATTTTCTATAAATAGAAACTTACTAATTTAGAAACTTACATAAAGTAGAAATATTGTTATAGAAAACACGTAAGTGATTAAATAAGTGAAACATATAAAAAATAGCATTTCTAGCGAAATTAACATTTTATTATTATCGCCGTTATCGTAACTTTAATAAAATTTTAAATTCGTTACTCAAAATATAAAAAAAATATAATAAGTCAATATATAGTATTTTATAAATAATTAGAAAATCGAGTTAAAACTATAAATTTTAGAAAAGAGATGTTTTAAGAAAGACGATATCAAAATTAATTGAGTCAACGAGTTTTATAAATGAAATGAGATTTACAAAGATTTCAAATTATTTTTAACAAATAACTTTTATTAATAAATATTACGGATTTTACTAAAAATAGTCAATCGGAAACAAATAAGAGATTATTAGTTGAAATAGTCTTGTCTAAATATATATTTAAAACAAAAGCGACTATTTTCCCATTTATTAGTATAAATCGTAAAATAAAAATTATTTGTTAAACGAGAATACAATCTCGAGTTTATATTTAAAATACGATTTGACTTAAAATTATAAATTAACGAAATATGATAAAATTATGAAATCGATATTATTTAGTTACTAGTGTCACGATAACCAACAAAATATTATAACAATCATAAGTAATAGAATCACTAACGATTTATAAAACGATATCCAAAGTTGTAAAATATTTATAAGGTACACACTTTAAAAATAATATCATTAGCAAATAATAAATAGCTAAAATAAGAAAACCGAAGTAAAAATATTTACTACATACTACTACTCAAACATACGATATAAAATCGAATAACGTTCGTCTGTCCACAATCGATTTGGTCACATACTTGTCATCGGTTGGGTCTTCACGAAATCCTACGAAACACAATTATACGATATAAAATACCATATAAAATGAGTTGGACAAATTGGCGAATATCAGTAATCAAATTACCTAGCAAATTTGGAGATGAACGGAAAGATTAATTGAGAACAGAGTATGTGTAGACACCCGCATTTTGACTGCCAGGTGTCTATGGCAGTTTCCAAAAATCACCCGATGATGATCGGACGCTAACATGTTTCTACGCGCTCGGATACGGGCTCAAATCCATTAATCGCTGGCTAACACACTTACAGAGTACAAATATCACAAAATCAACCTCGAATCCAGGCCCAGTGGATCATTCCAAGTCAAACAAGACTAATTTGGGCCAAAATCGACACTGGAAATAAAACCGACTTTTCACGATTGGGTCAACCCCGGTCAAAGTCATTTCCGAGACACACAAAACAACCATACAACCATCAAAAGTCCAAGTCAAACACAAAACCCATCAAGCAATCGAGGTCAAGGTCCAAAACAAGACCCGTGCGACCCATCTAGGCCACTCGATCGAGTGACCTATCCACTTGATCGAGTGGGCCGACTTTGAGCCCGGCGGCTGGTATAACGGGCCACTCGACCGAGTTGGCCTCCTACTCGGTCGAGTAACCCTAACCGGGTGCCCTAGCCTAGCCTATATATACACCCCATGCAACACCCTACAACACATGATTCACATCCCTTACAAACCCTAAACACCTTCAAAACCCTAATCCCGGTGCATCCTCAAGCGACCCTAGACAAACCCTAGGAAAATCGACTTTAGCAAACCCTAAACCTAGTTTTAGGAATTCAACCGGAGCCACCACAACTTAGCCTCCATATACCTCGAAGACTCTCGTGTCATAGCCGTGTTTACGAGCCTTATTCCGAGACAGGAACATGTAGGTTGAGGGTGACAAACCTCGTTCTCTTTTCCCTTTTTCTCTCGTCGTTCATCTCCTTTTTTTATTCCTTTTTTGCGTTTATTATTATTATTATTAT
Source organism: Agrostemma githago (assembly GCA_958450325.1). Lineage (NCBI taxonomy): Eukaryota > Viridiplantae > Streptophyta > Magnoliopsida > Caryophyllales > Caryophyllaceae > Agrostemma > Agrostemma githago. The sequence continues at coordinate 12,890,300 of OY288250.1, read as the reverse complement.
TATTATTATTATTATTATTATTATTATTATTATTATTATTATTACTACGTTATTATTATTATTATTATTATTATTATTATTATTATTACGCTTATTATTATTAGTATTATTATTATTATTACGTTTATTATTATTATTATTATTATTATTATTTTTACGTTTATTATTATTATTATTATTATTATTATTATTATTATTCTTTACCTCGTTATCATTATTGCGTCATAATATCGGTAATATCGTTAGTATCAAAATATTAAAATACTCATTGATTTGTGTCAAGTAAGAAGGATATCGGGATAAGAAAACACGAACATACAAGTGTACTGCACACAGCGTTGACGGTCGCTTATCCTGGTAACCCGATTATTTGATTATTGAGATGAGCCAACTTAAACAAGAATTCGTCATTTTTTCTCGTCGTTATCATCTTTAATAATGCATTCATCGAATTTTCTAAAACCAATTTTAATAAGGGTCGAAACCCGTTGACACGAATCCGACATCACGATCTCTAGGGATTTATCGATGTCGGAGAAGTCGAGGGAATCAAGTTCTTTTATTATTTAATCAAAGAGTCAATCTTTCTAAATCGCATTAAATCAACTTAGGGCAATTTTCGTTGATGCTAAATAATTGTCAAAACAATTCTTTGGAATTATGACATTATTAACGCGGAGAGAATTTAATCACATCTCAATAATCAATTTAAAACGATTTTCGACATAAAACACGATTTTACAAACGAATCTTAATTCGTACAGAGGGCACTCGACCGAGTGCCTAGCCCACTCGGTTGAGTGGCACCTCAAAATCAAGTCAGAATGCTAATCACGATCACCACTCGATCGAGTCTCACAGTGACTCGGTCGAGTGGCCATGTACTCGACCGAGTTGGTCAATAACTCGGCCGAGTACGATCCATAATGCAAAACAGAATCACTTTTTACAGGCCTACTCGATCGAGTCCATCGACCACTCGATCGAGTAGCCTCATAACGACTAAAACGCAAGTCGTACATTATTCTATTTTTCAAACTCGATAGTATTTTACGACTTAGGTCAACATGCGTATAATTAATCACATGTATACTATCTTTTCAAATCGTGCATCCTCATATTTGCATCTTTTCAATTCAATTCAATAGTTTCAAACCGTTATTATTCGTTTCTTTACATCGTTTACTAACGCGTTTTTTTGTTTTTGTTGTCAATTTAATCGTTGTTCGTTTATTGTACTAAATGAACCCGCATGCTAAAATACAACTTCGACGTTAATTTTAGTTGCATTAAATTGACATAGAAACCCACTTTTCAATTCCATTCGCATGTTTAGGGAAAGTAAATCTTTGCATATCATTTTCCCGTTTTACTAGCACGCGTATTAGAAAGTCATTCGAATTCTTAGTAGAGGCCGCTAATGTGCGGGCGGGGTTGGGTGTCCTTTGTGGGCTTCCCAACACGTACCCTCACCCCTTACTCAGAACCTCGGTTTCCGGATGCCCGAAACCGTTGGCGCACGAGAGTCATTCAATACACGATATCCGATAATGTCGGTATCGGTATCAAATGCAAAGGGACGAGCCCAATAAACTCTGACATCGAAAATGGGCCGTATTTTGTATACGGCCCACTACGACATAGAGTGGGCTCGAATGGTTCCGAATAACCACAAAATTCGTTGGCGACTCCACATAGACCTAAATTTCAATTCGATCCTTCTCATATGGAGATTCATTCGCCTACCCAAACCCGCGCGTGGCCGCGTCGGGGTGGACCTATGTCATGTCCACAGTATGACAATCGAGAGTTCAAGGAGGACAGATTTGTAAGAGGGAACGATTTGTGAAAAATTTGATAGAAGTATCAAATAAACGACACAGAGGAGAAGAACGATCATCAGACGGATACGATACAAACAGCAGCCACGAGCACAACGATATCAGACAATAACAACTGAGAGCGACATCAATGAGCATCAGCATAACAATGAGAACAAGACGATCGAACGAAGAGAACCGCGATGCATAGATCACTACAATGAGCAGCAGAAAAATAGAGCAACAACAGCAACACACGCAGACAGCATCAATGCGACAGAAACAGCAAAGACGACAACGCACAAATCCTATTTGACGTTACTTGAACGGTACCGAAACAAAGAAGATAGTAACAGAATCAGGGTATCGAGAGGAGCAAAAAAAAAAAAAAGAACGGTAGATCAGAAATAAGAGATGAAGAAGAAGAAGAAGAAGAAGCGAGAAAAGGATTAACAAGACGAAGAAGAAGAAGAAAGGAAAACGAAGAAAGAAAAGAACAAAAGGAGGAGAAACGGACAGCATAGAAGCACGACAAACAGAAGCAGGGTGATAACGTACAACAGCAGCGGACGACAAAAGAAGAAGGGGAAAAGGAATTACCCTCACAAAATCAAGCAAAACGAGAGGGCAACACCGGCGCGACCCATAGCAGCGAAGCACAGCAGTAGTAACGAACACAAGCAACAAAACGCAGCAGCAGTAGCAAAAGGCAGAGGAGGAGGAACTCGACTAATAGCGACGACAGCAGCAGCAAACGAGCAGTGGCACAACAACAAAACAACGAGCAAAGGCAACAAAGTAACAAAACAGACAGCAAAGTCAGGACGAAGCAGAAGAAAAAGAAGGAGAAGTGGTTGCAGAAAGAGGAAAAAAATGAAGAAGAAGGGGAGGCGGATCAGATTGATGATGGAGGTTGGTAGGGGTATGAACGAAGAGGTGGAGATGAAAAGGATAAAGGGTGATAAAAAAGAGGTGCGTGAGAGGGGAGATGAACTGAATAAATGGGAGGAACACGTTAAACAAGTGGGAAAGAATTCAATTCACAAAAAAAAATGAGGTAGGTACTACGGATTCAATAAAATAGGTGTAGTACAAGTCGCTTTCCGAGACAATAAGTTGACTGACCAACGAAATCGAATAAAAATCGAATTAATAAAAATAATTGGGCCGACAAATAAAATTAGTAAAATAAATGTTTCTCGAGATATAAATAATTATTCAAGACAAAAATGAAGTTTATAGAAATAAATAATTAGACGATGAAATAGTATTTCCCGATAAAAAATAAATCTTCGATAAAGTGAATTTAATTAATTTCTCGTGGAAAGGTAATAGATGTTTTGACAAAAGTTAAAATAAATGATCTTCGAGCCGAAAATAGAAATTCGAGCTTGAATATAAATAAATAAAAATAATTTGGAATTTAAATCGTCGAAGTAGACTTTCGATAAGGATTAAATTAAATGTATAACATAAATCGTAACAGAAATAAACTATGTTTTAAATATAAAGTAAATTAGAAATTACTCCCTTCAAAGATGTGTTTATTAAAATTTACTCCCTTATGATTTTTTTTTTAATATTTACACCCAAAAAGATGTAAAACTTCAAAATTTACTTGCAAATCACTATTCCGATGAGTTTATGATTTTACTGACCGAAATGCCCTTCATTAATAGTACGCCCCTCCCCCACCCCACCTCATCCTCATTTCGACTTTCCTAACTCTTTCAGTCCCAATTCCAGGAGAACCCTAAATTCCCAATTCACCAAACCCAAAACTCGAGCATCCATTCATCAATCAATTGTGGGGACTTTTTTTGTTTTATTTACAAATCTGCAGACTAAATGAGAGCATAAGGGAAGGAGAAATAAGGGTATGAAGAAGAAAGAGGCACTTTCTGTATAAAAAAATAGGAAACAAGCAAAATAATTCAAACTCACCGGATTAACTCGTCAGAGTAGTAATTTGTAAGTAAATTTTGAAGTTTTGCATCTTTTTGGATGTAAAATATTAAAAAAAAAATCATAAGGGAGTAAATTTTAATAAACGCATCTTTGAAGGGAGTAATTTCTAATTTACTCTTAAATATAAGAAGAGTTTCTGAGACAAATAGAATTTTAGGAGTTTGAAACGATTAAATGATAAATTCGTTTTATAATAATTTTGAGAATTATGAGTTAAATCGTAAATAAAATAAAAATACGAACATAACTCTAATTTAATTTAATTTAAAAAATCAGGGGTGTTACACTTCCTTTAGAAGAACCTTCGCTGGTTAGACTCTGATCGGTGCTTATTCGGGTCACCCACTTGGTTTGTTTGGTATCGAGAGTTGGTCCTCCTTCGAAGGCACCCTACGGGGACATAGACTCCCTTATCGATTAGGTCTTGTACCTCGTGCTTGAGCTCAGTGCACGTTTGCGTCTCATGTCCCCGACCTTGATGGTACAGCCAGTAGGCGTTCGGATTCCAGGTCGTTCCCCTTTTATCCATTAGCGGGTCGGGAGTGGGTCCTATTGGCCATAACAACCATGCCTCTTGCAATGTTTGAGGGCCTCGGCGTTAAACTCTTCTTATTCTGTGAATTGCCTAAAAGGTCTTCTAAAGGTCATGGCTTCAGTGGAATGGGCGAGCCTTGCGTATTCAATGTATGGATCGCCACTGAGAACCAGTTCTCGCCCTATTGGCCTTTCATGATGTCTTGTTTCAGTTCCTTCCAAGGTCTCGAGCCGGCGCCTGACATCGTCGATGGAGGAAGAGATTGATGATACTAGCCCGAGGACGCCACAGACTACGTTCTTTAAGGCATTGAGTTGGTCGATGTTGTTTTCGTTGCTGTTTGAAGACATCCTTTGGTCAGCGGAACAGAACTGAAGATGAGACTGGATCCACCAGACGACTTAAAGACTCGAAGAATGCTCGTAGGTGAGCGACACAAAAATGAGACCCTTGATTCGCGCGTGTTTGCGGTTATCGGTTTTGGGACTCGGGTGCTTTAGACTCTTGGTGTGTTTGGCGAAACGCATAGTAGATAGTATCTCTAAAATGAGAGAATTTGACACAAATCTCGGGGTGAGATTTTGTAAAGAGGACTTCTCGCGGCGAGATGACCTAAAATATAAAATCCCGAATAGAGGTGACAATAACTAGCACAGACAGTTAATCACACGGTTGTACGACGTAAGGAATAGATCTCAATCCCGGCTCGGAATCAAAGAGTTTTGATGTTTCCGAAAAAGGATGGGTTTGAAAGCAGACTTTTCGAAAGTGAATTGTGATTTTATAAAGGTGCGGTTGTAGAAGATATGGTTTTTTAAAATTGTGATGTCGCATTGTCATCGAGATTTCTATTTGTTTATAGTTCGACATTCGCGATGTGAAGAGTATTTTGTGAGAAAACACGGTGTTTGTGGTGGTGCTTTTTGAAAATGTGACCAAGTTCTTATTACAGAATTTTGGCGGTGAAAGTGTTTTTAGAAAACTTTGAAAATGTGCGACCGTGTTCGTCCATCCCATTGATTGGAACTTCAACGATGGTGACGGTGTGTGTGAAATGCTTCGTAGTATAACCGTGTTGGGATTCCTCGATTTCATTAATTGAAAATTTGGAAATGTTAACGTTATGTGCAAAAGGTTTTGAAGCAAAATGTAACGGTGTTTAAGATGCGTTGATCCCGTTGGTCGGAAATTTTGCAATAGTAACGGTATGTGCGGGAATGTTTTGAAAACAAAATGTGACCGTATGAGGTACCTTGATCCCATTGGTTGGGAGTTTGGTAATAGTAACAGTATATCGTTGTTTTTTTGAGAATAACGAGTTTTATTTTGGCCTAAGTAATGGCGCTAAAAACTGTTTTGAAAACGATAAGTTTGAACTTAGCCAGGGTGATGGTGCTAAGGTGTCTTTGAAAATTAATTTTATTTTGGCCGAAGTGACGGCGTTAAAAGGTGATTTTGAAAAGATGATATCTTTTTCGAAAACGTAGGTTTGGTGTAGTTGAATATGTTGTCGTGGTTGAATCCGGATTTTAATGTTTTATTCGGGTTGTCACAACACGATACACATAACTAGCAATGCATACACTCATGCAGGATGCAGACACGGGTAGGTTAGGGTAGGATACCGTCCACGAATAGTCTTTGCTTAGGTGACGACGGGTCACCGGGGAAGGTGAGCGTCGTCCCGTTCGCTCAGTGCCACTCGCTTGGCATATTCACGGATTGCGTGGCTACCTTGGACGGCCGGAACGTCAATTGACGGTCTCTCCGCGCATCCATTAAGGATCTTACCGCGAAGAGGTCGATTGGTTCTAAAATCGGTTAGGGTGGATTTTTAGGGCCAAAACCTGTAATGACCACAAAAAAGGAACTAGAAAATGAGCTTCACCGCCCTCGTTCGAGTTACACCACCGCTGGAACCTTGTTTCCAAATCCCCAGCGGAGTCGCCAAACTGTGGACGCTCGCCCAAACCGCCCGGTGCCCCGCACTCGCGTGCCGGGATCCAGTCGCGGCGGCCACCCACGCGACCCTGTCGTCCGGGGGCCAGTCCGATCTCGCGTATGGGGCGAAGATTCGGACCACGATTTGATTGAGGATTTGAATTGTACTAGACGGATGCGGACATCCCTGTTTCCGTTAGAATTGATGGAGACGTGGTTGTAAGTGTTTAAAGGCCGATATGTTTGGTAAGACGACCTTTTTAGTGAACCGAATTCGTTTCCGATTTGTAGAGTCGCCACCGAGTAATTTTGGGAAATCGGAAACCGTTCAAGTCAACTTTAATCCTTAGTCAGCTCAAAGTTGAGTGACATGGGGACCTAAAGATAAAGACTTGCACCCCTAAGCATTCCATGTCTAGAATGACTCTCATTGCCAATGGTTTCGGACATTCGGAAACCATAGATTCTGAGTAAGGGGTGAGGGTACGTATTGGGAAGCCAACGTCCTCTAGACATCGACAACCAATCCCTCCCGCACGTATCGGCCTCTACCAATCAATCGGTGGGCTGATAACTTCGTTCCTTAATTGTGGCAGAAGTACGATAACATCCATTGTTTTAACCCTAGATATTTGCTAAGTTGGTTGTTTAAGAACAAGCAAGCTTTTGTCATCGAAGTAGTTGTGTTTACATCCTTTGCATGCGATTTCAGGTGACAGGCAGGCCATGAAAAGATGCACCTAGGAGATTGGAGATCGAGTACTAAGTATTATACGTATTAGCAAACCAGTTTTAACGTGATAATATAGATATTAGTCATTTTTGTGGTATACCTTACCTGGTATTCTGCTTAAGGTGCACCAGTTCTGTATTAATGAGGATGCGTCGAACCACGTGTGCGGGGTGAGCATCGGGATTAATATGGGACCCGACCACCACTTGTTCATTTGTAGATTTATTTACGTTTTTAATTTCGTGTTAGGTGATTTAGCATGCTATTATGGTCATAAAAGCGGTAAATCATACGAAAGAGGTAAATGCGAAATGTAAGTAAATCACATTGTGAGGAATTACACCCTCGGAATTACACCCTTGAAGTTGTGGACGTTATGTATGTTTACTACGTGCCATGGACCTAGCGTCCATACGAGTCGGACTCGGTGCTATCAAAGTGGATAGTAAAAAGGACGGAATGTAAAGTTGTGTTTAGATGACAACCTAGTGACGATACGACTTCTTAGGCGGATCCTCCTAGATTTCCTGCGGCAAATCCCTTTTCGTTCGGATCGAGCCAAGGATTCGAGGAACTACGAGGAGTAGTGTCGATTCGCGTATCGGAAACAAACGATCGAATGTATCGTAATTAGAGTCGGAGTGCGACGCTAAGTTAGAATAAGGAACTCTTAAAGAGGAGGAGGAGAAGAATCGAAGTGTATTCAAATTCTCGAGGTTGAGAGATGTGTGTTGAAATGAGCGAAAGAGGGGGGGGGGGGGGGGGGGGGGGGGCGTGCGCACCAGGATTGAGGCGCTTGAGGGTGAGCGAATCAAGATTGGGATGCCTGGAAGGGGGCGGTTCGAGATTTGAAGATCCGATTTCAAAATTTTCCAAAACGGAGATTATACGTCTTTTAGGTTTACTTGGACATTAAGCCTCTTCTGTGACCTAGCGCGTCAAGCGCCGGTGGGCCTCGGGCGCGTGTCTATTAGTATCGACGCGACAGTAATGACACGACTAGGACCGTCTTGATGATAATTTTTTTTTCGAGTAATTATTTGATCCATTCTATAGAAAAACAATCTAAAATATCCTAAACTCGTGTCGTGTTGTAGTCCGATCGTCATCGGGTGTTTGTCGGGTACTCCTGCAGCCACCAGGTCAGAATCTGGGTGTCTACACGAACAAATAACGAGTATGAACAAAGGGTAGATCTTTTCATTACTTCTTTAAAACCGTTTCTTGACGGAGCCGTCAACATTATTACTTGAACGTCCTCCGCCTGTTTAAGGAATTAAAAACTCTGAAAAAACTAGCTTACTTTTATTTAGACGTAATTCCACTGCAGGGTATCCGCGTTCCAGTGTGATGCCAGCTTCTGTTCCTCGGCATTGGCGAGTCTATAAGTGTCGGGGCCCATGATTTGAGTGACTTCGTAGGGGCCTTCCCAGTTTGCACTCAGTTTGCCATGCTCTCTAGCTCTGCCTACCACTTGGGTTTTTCTCAGGACGAGATCTCCCACTTGTAAGCTTCTTACGCTTACTCTCCTATTGTAGGCCTTTCGCATTCTCTACTGGTTTGCCCCTATATTTGCACAGGCTTTCTCCTTTACCTCAACAACCAGGTCCATGGCTTCATTCATTGCAGTCTCATTACTAGTTCTGTCAAATAGCTGCGACATGAGATTGGGATTAAGGCTTTGATGGGCAGGAGTGGCTCGACGCCATACACCAGGCCATAGGGTGTCTGGCCGGTGGATTCCTTTCTTGTTGTTCTTATGGACCAGAGGATGCTGGGGAGTTCGTCCATCCACCTTCCTTTCAGGTCGTCCACCATCTTCTTTAGGACATTCAGGATTTGCTTGTTGGCCACCTCGGCCAGGCCGTTGGTTTGTGAGTGGCATACAATGGAGTAGGTGACAACAATCCCATGTCCTTCCAACCAAACCCTCAACGGGTCATTGTTGAATTGCCGCCCATGGTCAAACATCAACACTTTAGGCAGGCCGTAGCGTGTGATGACGTTCTGCCATATGACTTTCCTAACCGCGGGCTCGGTAATGTTGGGGACCGCTTCTGCTTCCACCAATTTGGTAAATTAATTGGTCGCCACAGTAAGGAACTTTCTTCCTCCCGTCGCGACAGTAAGTGGTCCGAGGATATCCATCCCCCACTGAGCGAAGGGAATGGGAGATAGGATTTGCCGCAGGTCCTGGGCATGCGCATGTATCACAGGTGCGAACAATTGGCATTTCCTACATTTTGAGATTAATTCTTTGGAATCGGCCAGCATGGTCGGCAAGTAGTACCCAGCTCGCAGAGATTTATGGGCGAGGGTTCTTCCACCTATATGGTGTCCACAAATTCCGGAGTGGATGTCATCCAAAACCTCAGCTGCCTGCTCTGCCCCTAAGCACCTGAGCAGGGATGAGGAGAAGGGCTTCTGGTATAACTCGTTGTTGACCAATATGTACCACGCTACTTTTAATGGAATCCTTCTTCGCAGAGCAGGGACTTTTGGTAGCACGCCGTCCCTTTTAACACGAATAATCGGTGCCATCCAGCCTTTAGACTCAGACTCCTCGATCACGTTGATTTGCTGGAGGTCAGAAGTTGATTTTTCTTTTATAACGTGAACCCAAACTGACCTCCTGGTGTCCTATAGGCTAGAGCTTGCTAGCTTGGATAAGGCATCAGCTCGGTTGTTTTGTGATTTGGGGACCTGTCTGATTTCGTAAGATTTGACTTTTGACAACTCCTCTTCCACTATTTCCAAGTATGAGACCATGGTCATATCCCGGGCCTCGTACTCCCCATTGATTTGGTTGGCAATGAGTTGGGAGTCTGTGGCAAAGACGATCCTTTCTGCTCCAGCGGCCATAGCTATATTGTTGCCGGCCAACACAGCCTCATACTCTACTTCATTGTTCGACGCGGGGAAGGAGAACGTTAGCGCATGTTCAAAATCGACCCCCTCTGGGCTTGTCAGGACGACCCAAGCCCCCGTAGTGTTGGCTGTAGATGACCCATCAGTGAACACCAGCCATTCTCCGGCGGGTTGGCCATCCTCTTCTGAATAGGAACACTCGGAAAGGAAGTCAGCCAGAGCCTGTGCCTTGATGGCAGTTCTAGACTAGTTGGTTATGTCGAGGCCACAAAGCTCTATGGCCCGCCCACTTTAATAGTCTTCCTGACTTTTCAAAATTTTCCAGGACCTTTTCCTGAGGTTGGTCCGTGAGCACGATGATAGGGTGTGCATCGAAGTAGGGTCGGAGCTTCCAAGCCGCCACTACAGTAGCATATGTCACCTTTTCGACCATTGAATAATTTTTTTCGGCCTACCCGAGGGCGTGACTTACGAAGTAGATGGGCTGTTGCGTCCCGACTCTTCTTTCAGTATGACCGCACTTACCGTTGTATTGGTAACGACAGTGTCTAGGAACAATGTTTCACCAGTCACTTGCCTAGCCAGGGTCGGTAGCTGCTTGAGGTGCTCTTTCAGCTGCTGGAACGCTTCTTTTTGTTCAAATTCCCACTTGAACTGCTTATTATCCTTTAGAATCTTGAAGAAGGGTGTTGTTTTGTCGGCCGACCTAGCTATGAACCGCGCGAGAACGGCCATTCGGCCGGTCGGCTGTTGAATGTCCCAGATCGTCTTGGGTTCCGACAAGTCTTGGATGGCTTTGACCTTTTCAAGGTTAGCGTCTATCCCTTGGACCCTGACCAAGAACCCAAGGAACTTTCCCGACCGGAACCCGAAGATACATTTTTTGGGATTCAGCTTCATTTGGTAGGCTCGGAGCGAGGTAAAGGTTTCCTTAAAATCTTCAAGATGCTGCTCGTCCCCTTTACTCTTCACTATTGCATCATCCACATACGCCTCCAGATTTCTACCCTTTTGCTCCTTGAAGGCCTGGTCTACCAAGCGATGTTATGTGGCGCCCACGTTTATTAGGCCTAAGGGCATCATCTTATACATGTATGTATCGGCACTCATGATGAACGCGCATTTCACCCTGTCAGGTCCCCACAGATAGACTTGATGGTATCCCGAGAAGGCATCCAGGAAGCTAAGCATTGAATGCCTGCTCGTTGCATCTACCAGCTGGTCGATCCTTGGCAGAGGGTAGCAGTCTTTTGGGCAAGCTTTATTGAGATTAGTGAAATTAACCCACATCCTCCATGGCCCCGAGGCTTTTTTCACCATGACTACATTGGCCAGCCATTCCGGACAGTCACAAGTTTCGATGAAGTCGGCCTTCAGGAGTTTTTCAATTTCCTTCCAAATGGTCTGGTCCTTCTCGACTGATACGTTTCTCTTCTTTTGTTTGACAGGTCTGGCATTTGGGTCAACATTCAATCTATGTACGATGTGTCTCGGGTCCACTCCCAACATCTCGTCGGCCGAGTATGCGAAGACATCTCTATTGTCTTTAAGCACCTTTACCAGCCTCTCCTTGTACGACTCTTCCAGATCAGCACCTATGAGAATGGGTTCTCCAGGTTCTAGCTCCACCAGCATACTCTCGCCCCCAGGTTCCGGGCGGTCAGTTGGCTGCTGAATGGTTAGTTGTTCGGTGATGTGCGTCAGATTGTCGTTTACCTAACGCGAGCAAACAAAATTTATATCTCCAACTAACTACTATGTAGTAGCGGTAAGTCGGGATCGATCCACAGGGACTGAACACATGGGAAGTCGAGTCTAGGTCTAGTCTATTGATTGGGATCTAAAGGGGGGCTTAGATTGGCCCGAACTAAACTAATGAGAACGAAACTAGAATAATTAAGGGAGATCAAGTGAAGGAAATTTGTTAGGGGAGTCGGGAATCGGAAATCGGGTTCTATGAGTCTCGGACATATGGGTCGGTCACAAAGTCGATAGAAGGAGAATGCCACCTTTCGATATCTTCACCCAACTTATCTAGATCCCGCTTTCGTGGCGAAAAAGGGTAAGTTTCAAGTCAAGGTAACTCCTACCCCGAGTTTCCCCAGGCCATATTGATAGGAGTGAGTCAAGGTCGATCTAGTCGGCCGGACTAAGTCAACAAAGACACAACAACATCAAACACAATAAATCAACAAGCATGTAACCAAACCACAATTCTTTAATTCATATTATCCAAGATCTTCCTCCCTTAACCCCCTAACAAGAAAACTACTCAAGATCCATGAAGAAAACTACAAAAGCAATAACAATGGAGGTAATCACAAAAACATGCATAAAAATAAAATTTAAAGGAAATAAAACTAGAGCAACGATGGAAATTACGATCAACAAAAGAAGCTACAAAGCGATCAAAAAATAACGCAAGTAAAATCAATGAAAATGATGCGATAATGACAGAGCAATAGTAAAATTTTAATCTAGAAAAAAGGGAGAGGAAGAGAAATATACCAACAATGGATAAAGATAACAATAAAGAAGATGAAGATTGCATAAGATAAGTGTAGACACCCGCATTTTGCCTGCTAGTGTCTATAGCAGCTTCCAACAAAACACCCGATGATGATCGGACGTAAACGTGCTTCAACGCGCTCGAATATGGGCTCGAAATCATTAGTATTTGGTTGGGCTTTTAACGGAGTAAAAATCTCACAAAACCTACCTCAAATTCAGGCCCAGTGGGTCGTTTCCATTCAAATAAAACTAATTTAGGTCAAAACCGACACCGAAAATAAAACCATCTTTTAGCGACCGGATCAAAACCCGGTCAAAGACGAATTCGGTATAAAAAAACAGCCACATGTGCTTCTAGAAGAAAACCCAACAAACCAAATCTCTTCAAAATGGGGTAAAAATTTTTCCCTAAATACTCTCCACCCGTCTTGACCCACTCGATCGAGTGACATGGGTCCACTCGATCGAGTAGGTACCCGAAAAACACACAGGCACCCTTCAAACAGGCACTCGACCAAGTGCATCTAGGGACACTCGATCGAGTGAGCCCTGGACGAGACCAACTCTATAAATACACCCCCTCACAACACATTCAACCCATCACTTACAATCACATTCATTCTTCTACAACTTTACAAGGCATCAACTTTACAACCCTAAGCAACTTTACGCTTCAACCTTTTCAATTCATCTCCTCTACACATACACATACCCCGAGATCAAAACTCATAAAAAGACCGAGAGCAAAACTCGTCAAATCCTCTCCCCAATCATACACACCGTAACTCTCCTATATATCTCGACGCTCCCGTGCCAAAGCCACTACTAGACGAGCTAGCCGTATTCCGAGACTAAAGCATGTAGGTTGAGGGTGTAATTCAAAATACCGACATCTCCTTTTCTGTCTTCCCCTCTCCGTTTTTCTTTATATTTTTTCGTCGTTTTTTATTCTTATTTCTTTTCTTTCATTATTAATATTATTATTATCACATCACTATAGAATATCCGCCTATACGTATCGAATACGAGGGATGATGGGATAAGGAAACACGAATACGAGAGTATTGCGCTCGATGTTGCCGGTCGCTTATCCTATTACCCTTTGGTTGTTGAAGCGAATCAACCTTTAAAAAAGAACGCTTTTTTTATTTTGTCTTAGCATCGCTTTTTTTAGTCTAACTTTTTTTATATCGTTACTAACAAATAATACCGTGTATAATTATAAATATATATATATATATATATATATATATATATATATATCCAAACCGATCCCGAGTCAAATATGTTTAAAAACAAACCCCGTTTAAGATCCTTTTAACCCCTTTAAGTTGTAACGGAGGTGGCACCCTTTCGAGGAGCACCACCCTAAACACTTAAGGGCATAATGCGATCGCGAATGTTTGTCGTTAAATGTATTCGATTCCTTTTTAGGTTGGTACGAAACCCGTTGACGCAAAATCGATAGTCACACGATCCGAAAGGATTGATTACTACATCGTGACGCGGAGGGAATTAATTTCGTTCTAATCGAATTCAAAATGATTTCATAACACTTTTTCAAAATTCTCGATACCGGTCTCGTAATCATAAAATACATGTTACGAGTACCCACTTGATTCATTCCCCTTGTCAACTCTTTCACTCCCTCCACCGCTTCATTCTATTTCCTCCTTTTCCCGGATTCAGCCCCCCTATTTTACACACTCACACTCATCTTTTTTGTAACGTATCCTTGCCTCCTTCTTTACCTTTCCCTTTTTTCTTCACCTTCGCACCTCCTTATTCACCCCACCTTCGTTCTTCTTCTATTTCCTTTTTTTTCCATCATCTGTCTGTTCCTCCTTGTTTTCCCGTCTCCTTCTCGATATGGATGATGCTACCGCTCAGTTTGTGGGTTGCTGCTTGATAAGTGAATAGTGCCTTTTTCACTATGTTTTGGTCCCATTTCTTTGTAGAATTGCTCCTTGGGGAGCGATTTATGGGTTTCTTATGCTTCCTTTAGTTCGTTTCAGGTTCCCGAGACCGATTTGGACGAGTTGGAGCGATTCCGACTCTATACATACACATTTTGGAGCCAACGGAGTAAAGGAACGATGACTCGATGCCTTGGAATCGACCCCGAGACCTTGGGACCCAATCCCAAGCCTCCGAGACCCGATCCCGAGTCCCGAGAATCAGCGAGAAACCCATGAGAGGCAAGGAGGGACCAAAGAGCTCTTAAGGGAGGCCTACAAGACCCATCCCGTTCGGGATGGGGTGCGACATTGAGAAGGCTGCTGTGAGCCCATCCCGGTCGGGACCAACCCGTCCCGGTCGGGATGACAGGGCCGTCCCGATCGGGATGATCCGTCCCGGTCGGGAAGCTACAGAGGCAGCACGGGTCCTTCTATTTCATGCTCCTTCATTCTTGTACCCATATATATACTCCCCTCTTGTATTAGTAACATATCTTATCATACCCTAGACTAGTTTAAGCCTCCAAAACCCTAGATTAGTGTTCTCATATTAGCTTTAATCTTCCTTTAATTATTAGTTATTCTTTGTAATTAGTTCTTGTATTAAGAAGTTCTTGAAGATTGTTCCAAGATTGACAACCTTGGGATTCTATTTGGGTTCTTATTTATACAAGATTGCATATTTTCTTCATCTAGTGTTGGTATAATCTTTCTTACTCTTGTTCGTTTCTATCTTTTTTTGTTATGATTGTTATTGTTCTTGTTATTTACTATGGATGTTTGTTTTGTGATGATGTTTGCTCTTGTTATTGTTGTTTTGTTCTTTATCATGAGTGAGTAGTCTTCTTGTGGGGTTAGTAGGGGGATTAGGGGTAGATTATGGATGATTAGGGTTGATTAAGGGAAAAGGGTGAGTCTTTGTTGTTAGTCACATTGTGGGCACTCTATGTGTTTGTTGATATGCTTGTATGAGTTGTAGTGGCCATGCTTCCCATACTTGTGCTCATCTTCTCATTGTTTGTCTATGATGCGGAAATGTTGAGAATAGTTTAGTCGCGAGAGCGCGGACTAGGGTCTAAGTTGCGAGAGCCCGGACCCACCTTGACATCGGTCTAAGTTGCGAGAGCCCGGACCGACTCTAGTAACTAGGAGACACCTATACCCTTGATCACCCCAATTACCCTTCTACTCTTATGAACCCGACCTACCCCACTTTATTTCCATATTTGAGTACATCCTCCTTAGTTAGCCATAGTTTACTCTAGTTTACTTGTTAGTCCATCATTAGTCTAGTTCCCACTTCTCCTCCACCATAGTTTTCCATTTATCGCCTCTTTGTGTTTGTTTGGTAGCATAGTCTCGTTTGTAGGCCGACCTAGTCTAAACTTTACAATACCGTCCTCGTGGATACGATCCCGACTTACCCTAGCTACCCACTAGGTGTAATCGGTAGTTTATTGACGGTCTGGGACGTGACGAATCCCTACCATCAATTTGGCGCCGTTGCCGGGGACGGTGCATTGTTTAGACTTAGTTTGCTTATTTCTAGACTTAGTTACCCTTCTTTGTGCTCTCCCATCTTCTCTTGTGAATATTCTCTAGATTTTTCTTCTTTTCTTAGTTTTATTTCTCCTTTTTCTCTTTGTCTCTAGTTGTGCTTGTTTTTGTCGTTGCCTAGTGCCCATAAAGCACTAGGTGTTCTCACGTTTGTTCTAGTGTGTAGTGTATGCCTAGGAGGGGAGGCGACTTCTATCTCTTTAATCCAGAGCAGGAGAGACTCTTTCGAGCCTTTCGCCAACGGACGATTAATCGGGTTAGGATCTCTCAACCAAGTGCAAGCAATACTCATCAAGGGCAAGCTCAAGGAGCCGACTTTAGCGAGTCACCTCGAGAGACGGCCGGAGGGACCTTCATCAATCCCTTTGGTAACTCTTCTTCCCCTAGTTCCCCCTCTTCATCTACATCAACACCGTCTACACCACCATCTTCTCCCTTATATCCAATCATGCCGAAGTTTTCATCCCACTCCACTTTTACCGAGCATGTCTTCCCGGGACCGAGTGCATTACCGGAAGCCTATACCGGGAATTTTGTGGCAAAGACTCAATTTATCCAACTTGTGGAGAAGAGCCCGTTTAGTGGTTTGCCCATCGAAGACCCGCACCAACATATGGAGACCTTCTCCGATTATTGTGACGCTATATCTCAAACCGGGGTTACTCAAGATCAAATTCGTTGGGTACTTTTCCCGTTCTCTCTTATTGGAAAAGCGAAGCAATGGATCAAGAGTCTCGATAGGGCAACCATGGGTATTGACACTTGGAAAAAGCTTGCCTTGGCGTTCTACCAAAAGTTTTACCCTCCGGAAAAGACGAATTTGCTTAGGGCCTCCATCACCGGGTTCCAAAAAAGGGATGAAGAGAGCCTATATGAAGCTTGGGAGCGGTTTAAGTCTTTGGTAAGATCGTGCCCTCATCATGGACTCTCACAATGGTTCTTGGTGCAACAATTTTGGAATGGTCTTTATGAGGACTCGAGAGCTATTCTTAAAATAGGCTCCAATGTTAGGTTCACCGAAGTCGATGACGACCAAACTTGGGCGAGAATTGAAGAGATGGCGGTGCATAATTCGCAATACTCTAGGCCTAGGAAGGCAAATCGAGGACGCATGCATGAGGTTGATGCTATCACTAAGTTAAGAATTGACCTTGGAGCTCAATTGAAAACACACATGGAGACTATTGACAAGAAGCTCCAAAGCCACCTCAACCAAGTCCAAGGCACTAGTTCCTCACACCATCAACCGATTCAAGAAGTGAATGCTTTGGGATTTGCACCTCCTTTGCCCTACTTTGGGATTTGTGACACTTTTGGAATCGTTGGTCATGACCCTATGAATTGTAGAGGAAGTATTGAGCAAGTGAACGCCTTTCAAGCATTCAAGCAAGGTGCCTCCTACTCTAATCAATACCAAGCTTCCAATCAAGTCCCTCAACAACAAGCACTTCAACATCAACAACAACATCGTCCCTATGTTCCACCTCCCTTAAGGGACAACACCCAAGGTTACCAAGGTTATGTGGGTAATCCAAGACCCTTCAACAACTTCAAAACAACCAAGGTACCTTCCACAACAACAATCAAGGGTTCCAACAAGGGAACTTCAATCAAGGCGGTTTCCAAGGAAACCAAAACTTTCAAAGACAACAAAACCACAACCAAGGCCTTAATCAAGGCAATTCTCATGGGTTCCAAGGGAACCGTCAACAACAAGCTACACAAGGTAATCAACAACAAAGCAAGCCTAGGAGCCGGTCTCCTACTCATGATTATGGCATTCCTCTTGCCCTCACCGATACTCCACATAATCCATCATCCCCACCACGGGATTTCGACATTCAAAAGACTTTGATGGAAATACAAAGGAGCAATCAAGATATGCAACAAAGTCAAATGGACTTGTCAAGAAACCATCATGAGCTCTTCACTTATATTCAAGGGGAAAACGCGACGAGAGATGCCCGTATGAAGATACTTGAGACTCAAGTATCTCAACTCGTTTCGGGGAGCTCCTCAAGGCAAAAGGGGCAATTACCTTCTCAAGGTGAAACACCGACATTTGAGCATGTAAATGCTATCACCACAAGAAGAGGTACATCCTATGACCCCCCTCCATATCCTAGTGAGCAAGAGCCAATGCAAGAACCGACAAAGGAAATGGCATCTCCAACTCAATAAGAATCAAGCTTGGACAATCCAATGGAGGAACAAGTTTTATGGGAAGTTGAGAAACCCCAAGAAGACAACCCTCCCCCACTTCAAGAGAAAGACAAGGGTAAAAGGAAAGTGTCCTTTGAGGAGTCCACCCCTATTGAGCAAAACAAGTACCAAATCAAGTTGCCTTTCCCATCAAGGCAAATGAAGACTAAGGTGGACACTCAATACGACAAGTTCCTTAGTATTGTGAAGAAATTGGATGTTAGTGTCCCATTTACCGAGTTACTTACCCAAATCCCGGCATATGGTAAATTCATGAAAGAAATCTTGGCTAGGAAGAGGTCCATCGACAAGGAAGAGACAGTAGCGTTCACGAGGGTGGTGAGCGAGCTTATTCAAGGTTCCACGCTTCCGAAGTTGAAGGATCCGGGTAGTTTCTCGATCCCTTGCACCATAGGCAATTTCATGATCAAGAATGCATTATGTGACTTGGGCGCGAGTGTGAGCATTATTCCCTACTCTATTTGTTGCCGACTCGGGATGAAGAAGTTGAAATGTACATCCATTACACTCCAAATGGTCGATAAATCATTCAATCGACCATTAGGGATGCTAGAGGATGTGCCGGTTAGAATTGGGAAGTTCTTCATTCCGGTCGACTTCATCGTGCTCGATATGCCGGAAGATGCCGACACTCCCATTATTCTTGGGCGCCCATTTCTACACACCGCGGGTGCCATGATCGATGTGAAGAACGGTAGGATCACATTTGAGTTAGGCGAGGAAAAGATAGTGTTCGACCTCCAAGGTAACACTTCGCCTACTAGCGATGAGTCATGCAATATGATCCAAGCCAAGAAAGACATCGATCTAGGGGGTGAACCGGGACAAAGCTTGAAGAAGTACTCTTATGTACTTGAAGATGATGACTCCGATTTGGAGGAGGATGAGAGCCCATATCATGGGTTGGATGACAAGTGCAATGACAAGGAAGAAGATGAGCCTCCCTTGGGGTCACATGAGGACCGGTGGACGTTCGGGTATATCCCGAAAGACCAAAAGTACAAGTTCAAGCCATTGAACTTGGAAGATCGGGATGCCCCGGGAAAGTCAAGGCAAGGCCATGAAGAGCCTTGGGATGTGGTCGGTTACATTACGAGCTTGATTGAAGACTTCGCTAGGGCCTTTGACTTGTTCCTACGTGCTCTTGATGGAGATGGAACCGGTTGGATGTTGTTGAAAAAGAATGAAGAGAGCACCATCCTTGGTTTGACGGAGTTCCACAAGAACCGTCTCATTGTATATATCTCTTTCTTGTAGTTAGTTGGATTTTTGTGAATTCTTGTTATTTGGATTGATTGATGAGCGTTGTGAGGGAGAGAGTTTGATGTGTGTTTGAGTATTGTTTGATAGGTGAAGTGAGAATGCTTCCTAGAGAAGAATGGCTATGATATACCTTGGCTTGTAAGCACGAGGATCGGGTTTTTGAAGCTTGGAGCAAGCTTTTGGGATTGTGGAGGTTGAAGAAGACCCATCCCGACCGGGATGAGGCGTCCCGACCGGGAAGGGTAAGGCATCCCGACCGGGAAGGGTGCACCAGATTTCGAGCATGCTGTGGGTCCGTCCCGAACGGGATGAGGGCGTCCCGACCGGGACGAGTGAGGTAACCCGACCGGGACCAACCATCCCGACCGGGATGGTCCTCTACTCCCCCTTTGTGTTTCTTCTTCGACAATTGACTCCACCCAACCATTTTATGCCCCCTCCCAACCTCCCTAGCTATCCTAGCTTTATCATATGCCCCATGTACTTCATTGTCATGCCCTCACTCCATTTCTTATCCACTTTACACCGACTCTCACATCAAATCCCATCCCCTCGCACCATTACTACCCCGACCGTGAGTCCTTCTTGAGTGTGAAGCGAGATGGCAACCGAGAAGACAAGCGACGAGCCTCTAATGATCATCGAGACGATGGAGCAAGTGAGTTACTAGCCGCTCGGTTTGGGTAACTATCCTTACTTTTCCGTCTTTTTATCGCTTTTTTTCATTGTTTGCCCCCTTCCCTTGAGTCACGGTATCTTAGTGGCCTTCGAGGCCATAGTATGGTTGCTCCCGACTCCC
Source organism: Agrostemma githago (assembly GCA_958450325.1). NCBI lineage: Eukaryota > Viridiplantae > Streptophyta > Magnoliopsida > Caryophyllales > Caryophyllaceae > Agrostemma > Agrostemma githago. Next base: position 12,870,124 of record OY288250.1, on the reverse strand, counting down.
GACGACATGCTTGCGTCGAGAGTCAATTGTTTAATCCAATTGTACAAGATTTTCACCCTTTCTAGGAATTAGTCGGATTTGGACGGAATCCGGGCTAGGTGACTTGATTACACCTAGCCCTCCCCTCCCATTTCCTTTTATTTCTTTCTTTTTATTTTCTTCCCCCTTCCATATCTTTTCTTGTCTCGACCCATGGTGACTTGATTACACCCCGGTCGGACACCTTCTACCGTTTTCTTTGCTTTATTTTTGATTTTTAGCTTTATTTTCGTAGTTTCTTTTCTTTTTCTTTTGTCTCTCCGCACACTACGATTGAGCATATGAGGACATTGCTCGGTTTAAGTGTGGGGGAGCGGTATTCTGTCGTAGTTAGTTTTATTTTTCCCTTTTTCGAAAAAATTTTTTAAAAAAAAACCTACAAATTTGAAATTTTTTCACAAAAATCAAAAAGATTTTCTTTTTGTATCTTTTTCTTTTGTGTCGTTGTGTCGTACATTTGTTTTGTATTGTGTGTGTTTTGCCTCCCTTTTCCTTATAGGTTGCTTAATCATCGTTGTTTGGAAAGCTTTGAAGACATCGGGTAACATCTTCTAACCCTCTTTCCCTCTTTATTCCTTGTGATGTTTGGAGAAGGTTGTGTTGAGGTGTGCTCGGGTGGAGCTTGTATTTACTTGTGGTTGATTTGGTGATATGTTTGGAAGTTTGGGGTGGTGTTTGTTTGTTCATGTTTTGTTTTTGTTGCCTTTTGTTTCTTTTTCTTTTGTTTTCGTTGTGTCTTTGTTTTGTGTTGTGTTGTGTGTCTTGTGTGTAAACCATTTTCGAAAGCCCGGTTTAGAGGCTAGTGTGTGAGTGTGTACTTTCCCTTCCTAGTAGCATGAATCGAGTCTTGGGCTTTAGTCTAGTAGAATGACCTAAATCAATGATTTCGTTGGTCCTTTACCTTGAGTCCACCTAGCTTACTAGGGATTTACTACGGGATTTGCATTTTGACCACTATGACCACCCAAGATGTGAAAAGGCCCTGGTTACCGAGTCTCGTCCCCTAGGTGACCGTGTTTTGGATTGTTTTGATTAGTCCAAGTTCTCCACTTTTTGTGGGTTTGAAGGGAAGGGCCCGTCCCGACTTACCTATTCACCTACCTCCTACACATACCCACACAAATAAAATGCAATTTATCGAATTCTCTCTTTCACAATTGTCAAGAAATGCCAAAAAGCTAAATCTTGCCAAAAAGGGCAAAGAAAAGAAAAGAAAGAAAAAAAGAATGAAAGAAAGAAAAGAATGAAGAAAAAGAAAAGGCACAAAAGCCAAAAGAAAATAGAAAAGAAGAAAAAGAAATGGCATGGCAACAAACAAAGCAAAATGTCAAAAAGAAAGAAAAGTGCCAAAAGAAAACCCGTCTCACAAAAAGAAATCCCCACAAAAATAAGCCTTTTTCCGACTTTTGCCGTGAAGAGCCTACCAAAGGACCGAGTCCCTAGGAAGGATGATAGCGGCATTAGTCGGTCTTCCCTCATTTTGCATGTTTTCCACCTTTTTACTTGGACTAGTTAGGCGGTTTTGGACACGGGACGACCCTCTTGGCTCACGCTAAAGGGGGCGGGGTCTCACTTACCTACTATGTCGACTAACACCGTGGTTCTTCACTTCCCACTTCGCTGATCGTCCCGTAGTACGTTTTTAGAAAGTTAGGAGGACCTAGGTAAGTTACCAACGTTTTTGTTGCTTTATCGTCATACTATTAGGGTTTAGTCCACCTTGGTTTGTATTGCTAGCTTGGGAACGTTGTCACTTACCTCAAGTCCTAAACCGGTGCTTCTTTCACCGCTTTTTGAGGGAAGCGGTATTTCTTTTGTTTTGGGTGCAACCGTCTAAGTGTTTGTTTGCGTGTTTGTTTGTTTGTGTGTTTTGTGTCCGGTTGCATCCGCGGTTTTGTCGCAAGACCCGACTTGCCTTGCGGGGTGCACTTTTCCTCAAAGTGCATTCACGTGAGTTGAAAGGGCGTAGGGTGCGCTAATACCCATTCGGCTAGTATAGTACTTAGTTTGTGCTTACTCGAGGGCGAGTAAGGGTTAAGTGTGGGGGAGTTGATAAGTGTAGTTTGTAGTGCCTTTTTCACTATGTTTTGGTCCCATTTCTTTGTAGAATCGCTCCTTGGGGAGCGATTTATGGGTTTCTTATGCTTCCTTTAGTTCGTTTCAGGTTCCCGAGACCGATTTGGACGAGTTGGAGCGATTCCGACTCTATACATACACATTTTGGAGCCAACAGAGTAAAGGAACGATGACTCGATGCCTTGGAATCGACCCCGAGACCTTGGGATCCAATCCCGAGCCTCCGAGACCCGATCCCGAGTCCCGAGAATCGGCGAGAAACCCATGAGAGGCAAGGAGGGACCAAAGAGCTCTTAAGGGAGGCCTACAAGACCCATCCCGTTCGGGATGGGGTGCGACATTGAGAAGGCTGCTGTGAGTCCATCCCGGTCCGGACCAACCCGTCCCGGTCGGGATGACAGGGCCGTCCCGATCGGGATGATCCGTCCCGGTCGGGAAGCTACAGAGGCAGCACGGGTCCTTCTATTTCATGCTCCTTCATTCTTGTACCCATATATATACTCCCCTCTTGTATTAGTAACATATCTTATCATACCCTAGACTAGTTTAAGCCTCCAAAACTCTAGATTAGTGTTCTCATATTAGCTTTAATCTTCCTTTAATTATTAGTTAATCTTTGTAATTAGTTCTTGTATTAAGAAGTTCTTGAAGATTGTTCCAAGATTGACAACCTTGGGATTCTATTTGGGTTCTTATTTATACAAGATTGCATCTTTTCTTCATCTAGTGTTGGTATAATCTTTCTTACTCTTGTTCTTAGTTATTTAATCTTGTTTCTATCTTTTTTTGTTGTGATTGTTATTGTTCTTGTTATTTACTATGGATGTTTGTTTTGTGATGATGTTTGCTCTTGTTATTGTTGTTTTGTTCTTTATCATGAGTGAGTAGTCTTCTTGTGGGGTTAGTAGGGGGATTAGGGGTAGATTATGGATGATTAGGGTTGATTAAGGGAAAAGGGTGAGTCTTTGTTGTTAGTCACATTGTGGGCACTCTGTGTGTTTATTGATATGCTTGTATGAGTTGTAGTGGCCATGCTTCCCATACTTGTGCTCATCTTCTCATTGTTTGTCTATGATGCGGAAATGTTGAGAATAGTTTAGTCGCGAGAGCGCGGACTAGGGTCTAAGTTGCGAGAGCCCGGACCTACCTTGACATCGGTCTAAGTTGCGAGAGCCCGGACCGACACTAGTAACTAGGAGACACCTATACCCTTGATCACCCCAATTACCCTTCTACTCTTATGAACCCGACCTACCCCACTTTCTTTCCATATTTGAGTACATCCTCCTTAGTTAGCCATAGTTTACTGTAGTTTACTTGTTAGTTCATCATTAGTCTAGTTCCCACTTCTCCTCCACCATAGTTTTCCATTTATCGCCTCTTTGTGTTTGTTTGGTAGCATAGTCTCGTTTGTAGGCCGACCTAGTCTAAACTTTACAATACCGTCCTCGTGGATACGATCCCGACTTACCCTAGCTACCCACTAGGTGTAATCGGTAGTTTATTGACGGTCTGGGACGTGACGAATCCCTACCATCAATTTGGCGCCGTTGCCGGGGACGGTGCATTGTTTAGACTTAGTTTGCTTATTTCTAGACTTAGTTACCCTTCTTTGTGCTCTCCCATCTTCTCTTGTGAATATTCTCTAGATTTTTCTTCTTTTCTTAGTTTTATTTCTCCTTTTTCTCTTTGTTTCTAGTTGTGCTTGTTTTTGTCGTTGCCTAGTGCCCATAAAGCACTAGGTGTTCTCACGTTTGTTCTAGTGTGTAGTGTATGCCTAGGAGGGGAGGCGACTTCTATCTCTTTAATCCAGAGCCGGAGAGACTCTTTCGAGCCTTTCGCCAACGGACGATTAATCGGGTTAGGATCTCTCAACCAAGTGCAAGCAATACTCATCAAGGGCAAGCTCAAGGAGCCGACTTTAGCGAGTCACCTCGAGAGACGGCCGGAGGGACCTTCATCAATCCCTTTGGTAACTCTTCTTCCCCTAGTTCCCCCTCTTCATCTACATCAACACCGTCTACACCACCATCTTCTCCCTTATATCCAATCATGCTCGAAATCATGGACATTTGGTTTAGGCTTTTTATGGAGTACAAATCTCACAAAATCAACCTCAAATCCAGGCCCAGTGGGTCGTTTCGAGTCAAATAAGACTAATTTGGGTCGAATCCGGCACCAGGGGCAAAACCGTCTTTTAGCGACCGAGTCAAACCCGGTCAAAGATATTTTTCGAGACACACAAATCAGCCGTGACATCCCGTGAGTCCGGTTTGAGCTCAAAAACTACAAAAATCAGCCTCAAAAAAATATTAAATAAATCCGTTGAAGGTAGAATTCGATCCCCAGTAGAATTCCCGACCGAGCACTCCACCGAGCACAAGGAGTACTCGGCCGAGCACTCCCATGTCAGCCGGCTCAATGCCCTCTTCACCTGGCAACGGAGTTTTCATTCCGCTCAAATTACTTACTTTTCCTATCCTTAGACGGAATCCCACCTTATCCCGACCAGTGGCTTTCTTCCTTTTCAAGTTAGCTATCTCCTATTCAAGACGGGTATCCCATCCTATAAATACCCTGACGGTAGTGTTTGTCGTCTATCCTACCGGTCAAATAATAACCAACGAACCTAAGCTGGGTAGCTAGGGTAAGTCGAGTCGATCCACAAAGACGGGGTGTCGGACTAAGGTATGCTATGGTCAAGGACTAGGTTCAAGACAAGCTAATCTAAGGGATAGACTAATGACTAAACTAGGTCTAAAACACGGAAAAGGAAGACAAAACAAGTAACTAATGACTAAAGGAGGCAAATATATCAATAAGAAGGAAAACTAGGGCTAGGTCGGGTTCATGGATGCAAAGGAGACCAAAAGGGGAAAAACGGGGTTACTAGCGTGCTTTCGTAGCCTAAGTTCCGATCGGGCTCTCGCTACTTAAACGGCCTAGGGGTCATCCTCACCACGCTCTCGCTACTAATGAGGGAACCAAACCAACCAACCAAACACACACATACAAGAGAAGTGGCAAGAAAAACAAGGATTGATCGTCTCTAGTCTCACAAGCATTTCATCGAACATGTAGAGTGCAAGGTAAATGGGAAACAACAAAAACAACATCTAGTACCACCCATCTCACCCTAATCATCCCTAATTAAATCCAATCCCCCTAATAACCCTAGCAAGAGTCTACTCAAACATATCTAATGGAAAACTAACAAGAATAAGAGAAACTAGCACAAGAACAACAACATCCATTATGAAGAACAAATAAAGATGAACAACAAACAATAACAAAGATGAAAACTTGATTAAATATGAAAGATTGAAGGAAAAGAGAAAGGAAAGATTATACCAAACTAGATGAATGGAAAAGATGAACACTTGTACAGAAGAAGACCCAAAACATCCACCAATGTTGTCAAGATTGGTAGAATCTCCAAGAATTCCAATATTTGAAGAGTAATCTAACTAGATTAAACTAAGATTAAGGAGTAATTAAAGAGGGATTAAGCTAATCTACACTAATCTAAGCTAATCTAACCTAAAAGTAGTCTAGGATTTCATAAGATAGTGTATCAATACAAGAGGGGGTATTTATAAGGTTACAAGAGTGAAGGAGAAGAAAAGAAGAGTCACGAGCTGCAGCTGCTCCTTCCCGGTCGGGAAGGAATGATCCCGGTCGGGATGGACCATCCTTCCCGGTCGGGATCAAGCATAACACCGGGCTGTGTTATAAATAACACCAGGCGGTGTTATCGCTCTTTCCGGTCGGGAAGGGTCCTTCCCGGTCGGGACGGCCAGATCAGTAGCTTCTTCATTCATGCACTCCTTCCCGACCGGGAAGGCTACTCTTCCCGCCTGGGAAGGGTCTTGTAGGCCTCCAATAAGATCATAAAGGTCCCTCCTTGCTTCTCATGGGCTTCTCATCGACTCTCGGTGCTCGGGATCGAGTCTAAGGGGCTCAGGAATGGGTCCCAAGGTCTCGAGATCGAATCTAAGGCACCGAGTGATCGTTCCTTCTCTTCGTTGGCTCCAAATGTGTAGGAAACGAGTCGGAATCGTTCCAATTCTCCATGAATGGTCTTGGGAACCTAAAACGAACTAGAAGAAGCATAAGTAGCCCAGAAACCGCTCCCAAAGAGCGACTTCACAAGAGAAACCGGGACCAAACACAACAAATAGGCACTACAAACTACACTTACCATACCCCATCCTCGCAACGCATTGAAGAAGGACAATTACCGACATCAATAACTCATAACATCCAACCTTCAGACATCAAATACAATACACGTAGCATCGAAAGACCGTTTGTGTAACCTGAGATCCAAAGAAAACCGGCCACCACCCGCCACCTTACACGACCAAAACACCACCATAACTCACCGACATTATCTCGACGCTCCCGTGTCTAAGCCACATTCCGACGAGCCCCGTCTCGAGAAAACAAAGCAATTTAGGTTGAGGGTGTAAAATCAAACCCGAGTTTTCCTTTCTCTCTTCCTTTCTCTCGTCCTTTTCTTCTTCTTCGTCGGTCGGTCCGTTTTTTTTAATATGGGTCGTCGTCGCATTTTTTTTATTTCTAATAACGATATCACAAAATTATTTTCATAAAACAAAACACTCTTAAAAATACGATATCGATTCTCTAGTCGAATATCGTATCAAAAGAATAACATTAAACCCGTTGATGCTAGAAAATCGTTATACGGTCCTAAAAATATAATACAACGATTTTTAACGCGGAGGGAGTCAAACATCGTCTCTTTAGTTTAAACTTTACAAAACGATTTTCAAAGTTTTTTTTATCTTTTCTAAAAATCATTCCGAATATTTGATATCGATTTCATAATTGAATATCGAAAATATAATCGGGTACGAATTAATCCATATTTGTACGCGATTTATTAAAAACCAACGATTTTCGAAAAATCAACCCGAGAGCAGCCCGAGACGCGAGCCGTACGCGTCCGGGCGAGACGCCGTCCCGGGCGAGTCGCACCTGTCCCAGGCGAGTTGCGCGACAGCCTGGAAAATGCGATACAATTCCGCTTTTTTTAACTCTTCTTCGAGCATTATTTTTTAGACAAAACAGCCTTTTTTTAGGTATATTTCAGATCTCGATATTTTTCCTTGACCTCGGTCAACACGTGTTAATCCATCACGTGTCATAAAAAACTTTTTTCAAAATCATGCATATCATTGTATTTATGTTTTTTATTCGATTTACGAACCGTTACTAACTTGTTTGCTCATGTTTGTAGCGATTTATTCTTTTTTTCATCTTTTCATTGTTTTGTTTTATTATGCTAAAACAAACCTCGCATGCTAAATACAACTTTGACGTTATTAGTTTAAATGCATTAATTGACTTAGCAACCCATTTAATTTTTCTCACATGTTTAGGGAAAACAATGTTTGCATATCATTCAACTATCGAACTAACGCGTGTACACCAAAAACGAACGATATCTTAGTAAAGGTCGCTAAGTGCGGGCGGGGTTGGGTGTTCTCGGTGAACTTCCCAACACGTACCCTCACCCCTTACTCAGAACCGTGGTTTCCGGATGTCCGAATCCATTGGCAACGAGAGTCATTCAATATACGATTAACCGATCAAGTCGGCATCGGTATTGAACTGCAAAGGGACGAGCCCAATAAACTCTGACATCAGAAATGGGCCGTATTTTGTATACGGCCCACTACGACATAGAGTGGGCTCGAACGGTTCCGAATAACCACAAAATTCGGTGGCGACTCCAACTTCGATTTAAATTTCAATTTGACCATCTTATATGGAGATTCATTCGCCTCCCCAAACCCGCGCGTGGCCGCGTCGGGGTGGACCTATGTCATGTCCACACTACCCATCACTACTGTTGTTACTTGTGCGTGGTTGTAGTTGCAGCTACTGTCCGTTTTCTTTTTCTTTCTTCTTCATTCTGCTCTTCTTATTTCTCCCTCTTCCCATTTCTGTTGAGGCGTTGCTGTTGCTTATTGTCCCAATTTATTTTTGCCACTTCACCTGTTATCGTTGTTCGGTCTGTGTCTCTCTCCGTCCCTTTGTCGCTGCTGCTACTTTAGTCGAAGCCTTGGTTGTCTATGCCTTGTTCGTAGTTCTCACTGGTCGACTTTCGTGACTGTGTTTCGTTGTGTATGTTTCGTACTGTAGCAGTAAGTCGTTACGAGGCCTATCCATATCGATTTGTTACCGTGTTTATCGACTCGGTTCCTTCGAGTCTTCACATTCCTATTACGATATATTCCTTTCCGTCTTATGTCAAATTATCGTGTCTCTTTGTTTTTCCTTGTCTCGGGTCTATTTGTTGGACTTGAATCCAACCCTTATTTTCTTTCTTTTGCTTCTAGTCAACTCGGTTTTTGGCGGAGCACGCTTTTAAGGCTAGCGATTCTACAACTTGGTGCTTAAAAAGACTTTACAATTGATTCGGAACTTGGACTAATTAAGGTTGAGTACGTGATTGATGCGGTTACCGTATTAAGGTAACTTTAGGATGTTACTCGATTTTATATCGTATATTTGAGTAGTAGTATGTAGTAAATATTTTAATGTCGGTTTTCTAATTTTAGCTATTTATTATTTTTGCTAATAAAATTATTCTTTAAAATCGTGTTCTTTATAAATATTTTTTTTACAAGTTTTCGATATCGTTTTATAAATCGTTTGTAATTTAATTATTTACGATCGTTCTGATATTTTGTTGGAAATCGTGACACTAGTAACTAAATAATATAGATTCCATATTTTCGTTGTATTTCGTTAATTTATAATTTTAACTTAAAATCATATTTTTAAATTATAATCGAGATTTGTATACTTTTTCAATAAATTAACTTTTGTTTTACGAATTATACTAATAAATGAGAAAATAGTCGATTTTATTTTAAATATATTTTTAGTCGAGACTATTTTCACTAATAATTTCTTATTTTTTTACAATTGACTATTTTTAGTAAGATCTGTACTATTTATAAATAAAAACTATTTGTTTAAAATAATTTGAAATCTTTGTAAATTCATTTCATTAATAAAACTCGTTGACTCGATTAATTTTGATATCGTTTTTGTAAAACATCTCTTTTCTAAAATTTATAGGTTTAACTCGATTTCCTAATTAGTTACAAAATACTATATATTGACTTATTATATTTTAATTATATTTTGAGTAACGAATTTAGAAATATATTAAAGTTACAATAACAACGATAATAATAGAATGTTAATTTTGTTAGAAATGCTATTTTTAATACATTTCACTTATTTTAATAGCTTACGTATTTTCTATAACAAAATTTCTATTTTAAGTAAGTTTCTAAAAATAGTAGTTTCTATTTATAGAAAGTTTCTCTTTTAATATAAAATGTTTATTCTTTTATCCCCATAATGTTTATATCTTTTGTTTATATCAATATTGGCAGTTTTCGAGTTATGGAATAAGGACAAGTGTGGGGTTAGAGTAATATAGTCTGGGATGTACGTTTTTGCCATCAACTGCAAGGCTGGTGTGTCTTTATGGGGCACATTAGTTGTTGAAATGAGCATGATTTGTGTTCAGGAGAGTGTGCATTGTGCCCTTAAACTTAGATATCGCATCGTGTAAGTCGCGTCGGCTTGAACTGGATACGGTTTGTATCCACGAGGGGTGTATACTACTTAAACCAGGACCTCGCTGCACGCAATACTGTTATAGTTGAGTTGCCTAGTTAGAGACTGGATTCTGTTATGAGTTAAGTCTACAGTTTTCGAAATTATTTTCCAGTATTATCCTAGTGAAAGTCTAGCCTTGTGCACACTGATCGAATTTCCATAACGCCATTTTTTAATATGATTATTATTATAGATTGATTTGATTTGCAGGTTGACAAATGTTTTAAGTTTTCTCCAAAAACTTATTTTTATTATATCGTTAGTGTTTTTCATTTTAACTATTTTGATATAATAATACTATTATTTTTCCATATGATATAATATGGCTGGAAGAACGTCCGAGTTACTCCCCACTGACGTGGCTGTTATGTTTATAACATGACAGGTTTTTGCTGCTGGGTTTTGAGTGTGAGCTAGCAAGTAGCGTAGATCCTACTCTATCTTCATTCATGTTTACTTATGGATTTGTATAACCCTGTTTGGAGAATTTTCTTTTAGATCTTTTGTAAAAAGAGGTCTTTGTATTGACTTACCATTTATTTTAATAAGATGTAGTTTGTCAGTGTGTTTTTAATCCCGACTCTACAGTGTTTCCGCCACTGTATCGTGTTAGAATTTCTAGGGGATTACAATATAAATCATGCAATGTTTGTATTTGGCTCGGTTGGCTATCGATTTCAAATTCAATAAATTCGGAGTTACCTTCACACGAATTTCGAACAGCATTTCGAACAGGAGGCACTCGATCGAGTAGCACCCCAAAAAAGAGGCAGGGGGTCCGTAGCAGGATCACTCGATCGAGTCCCTCCCATGACTCGATCGAGTGGACCCTTTTATGTTAGAATTCGAGTTTCATATATCGTGTTTGCCTCGTCAAATATTTTTACGACCTTGGTCGTCACGCGTAAAGGCAATCACGTGTTCTTTCTTCAAAATCATGCATCTGTGGACGTCCGTCCGCACCGCGCGGGACCGACTGGGTTTTCAATCGCGGCGGCCACCCACGCGGCCCCCTCCCGATTGGGGGCCGGTCCGATCTTGTGTACGGGGCGATGTGTCGGACCTCGATTCGGATGACGATTCGTACCTGTACTAGACGGGCGCAGAAACCCGTGTTTCCGTTGAAATCGATCGAGTCGTGGTTGTAAATGTTTAAAGGCCGATATGTTTGGTAAGGCGACCTTTTTAGTGAACTGAATTCGTTGCCGATTTGTGGAGTCGCCACCGAATCAATTATGGGGACTCGGAAACAGTTCAAGTCAACTTTGATCCTTGGCCGGCTCAAAGCTGAGGGGCACGGGACCTAAATATTTTCGGACATCCAGAAACCGTCAATTTTCAGTAAGGGGTGAGGGTACGTATTGAGAAGCCAACGTCCGATAGACATCGACACCCAATCCCGCCCGCACTATAACGGCCTCTACTAATCAATCGGTGGGCCGATAACTTTGTCCCTTTGTTGTGGCGGAAGTACTGTAACATCCATTGTTTTAACCCTATACCTTTTGCTATGTCGGTTGTTTATGGACAAGTAAGTTTTGTCGTCGAAGTAGTCGTGTTTACATTCTTTGCATGTGATTTCACGTGACAGGCAGGCCATGAAAAGATACACGTAGGAGAGTAGAGAGTACTAATGTTATACGTATTAGCAAGTCAGTTTTAACGCGATAATACGGATATTAGTCGTTCTCGTGGTATACCTTACCTGGTATTCTGCTTAATTAAGATGCATCGGTTCGGTATTAATAGGGATGCGTCGGACCATGTAAGATGAGCACCGGGACTAATACGGAACCCGACCATCACTTTGTTCAGTTTTAGCTTATTTACATTTTGAATTTCGTGTTAGGTGATTTAGCATGCGATTATAAGGTCATAAAAGCAATAAATCATACGAAAGCGTTAAATGTGAATATAAGTAAATCACATAGTGAGGAGTTGCATCCTCGGAGTATACGCTAAACGGGACACGATGCATAGATAGTTGAGAAATGATCTCGGAATTACTCGGGTCTATTTAAAGTGTTTTAGTGTTTATGATTGAAGTTGGGACGTTACGTATTTTCGTACGTGTAATGGACCTAGTGTCCACGTTTGACATTATCGTAGTGCATATTAAAAGTATAAAAATGTAAAGTTTTGTTTAGATGACAACCTAGTGACGATTCGACTTCGAAAGGCGGATCCTCCTATCTTGCCTGGTGATTTCGGCAGAGTTTCGTTACCGTCGGCCCTTCCTGCGGCTAATCCGGCGGAGTTCCGCTACGACTTGCTGGTTATGCGGCTAATCAGACAGAATTTCGTTACTTAGGAGTAGCTAGTCGAACACAGACACCTCGGGATCGAGTGGAGTGCTTGAAGGTGAGGAGTAGCGTCGATTTCGCTTTATCGGAACTACGATCGAGTGGATCGTTTGCCTCGAGTGTCGGAGTGGGAGCCCTTAGCGAGAAACTCTTAACGAGTGAAGAGGGAGGAGAGAATGTTATGTTGTGTCGAATGAAGGGGGTGGAGGGGGGTATTTATAATTGTTTTCAGCTCTCGTCACCCGGATGGACGCCAGAGTCCAGGCGCACCAGAACTCAGGCGCCTGGGTTTCGGCGAGTGAAGCCTGAGGCGTGCAAGGTGAGGCGCTCGGAATTTTGAAGATACGACTTTGATACTTTCCAAAACCGAGACTCATACGTATTATACGTGACTTGGGAATTAAGCTTTCCCCCTCATGACCTAGCGTCGTTGCGCCGAGTGGGCCTCGGGTGCGTGTCCCGAGGTTCGCTTGGCAAGGTGATGACTCGGTTCGTGTTTCGGGACCGACTCGGGGTCCCGGTGTCAAAATTAGTGTCTATGCGACCGTAGCGACACGACTAAGGCTGCCTTGATGTTAATTTATTTTTTTCGAGAAATTATTTGATCCGTTCTATAGAAAAAACTATCTAAAACATCGCGAACTCGCGTCGCATTGCAGTTCGATCGTCATCGGGTGTTTGTCGGGCACTTCTGCAGCCACCATATCCAAATCTGGGTGTCTACAACATCATCTTATTGTCCTCAAGTCATTTAATCCGTTTATGTTACCGTCACTATATCGGTATTTCGACTTTGATCGTTATTTGGTTTTGTTCGGGTTGTATTTCCGCCCGTGTAATTTGTAACCTATTATCGTTCTGCTTTGCTTTTATTTGTTTGCGATATACCGTTTTACAAATGAACCGCGCATGCTAAACCACATTGACGTGAATTAAATGCATTAAAATGACATAGCAACGCATTCGATTTTCTATATCCCGTAAAATGTTGTTTGCATAACATTTCACCGAATCACTAGCGCGCGTATTAAAAACTCGAACGATATCTAATTAGTTCGAGAGGGTAAATAATTTTTTCTCGAGAGTAAAATAAGCGTCTGCGTTTAAAATAATGTGTCTCGAAGAAAATATAAATACTTTTCGACGAAGATGAATTAAGTTTGTTTCTCAAGAAAATATCAATAAATGTTTAGATGAAACTTCAAAATCAATGAGCTTCGAGCTAAAAATAGAAATTCAAACTTAAATTTAAATAAATGAAAAGAATTTAAAGTTTAAATCGCCGAAATAGACTTTCGATAAGAGTTAAATAAACGGACAAATTGAAACGTAATCAAAGTTACATTTTAAACATAAAACGACTTTGCGAGATAAATAAAATTTTAGGAGTTCAAAATGATTGAAAAATAAATTTGTTTTATAAATAATTTTAAAATTTACGAGTTAAATTGTAAGTAGAATAAAAGTTAAATAAAATTTAATTTATAAAAATCAGGGGAGTTACAACTCCTGTCTACGGTTGTCTGTGGCTGCTGTGTTAGAGTGTTTGCAAGCTGTTGTTATCCATTTCTTAGTTTTTATGCGTGGCCGTTGATTATCGAGCCCTTTTCGTTCTTCTTTTCAATGTATCTCATCTTGCCCTGCCCGTTGTTGTTGTTTCAGCTCGCTATGTTGTTCCGCGCCGGATGATGGTAGGGATTTGCCGCGGAATCCCAACCGTCAATAATATAACCGGCTAATCCTACGGTAGATAGGGCAAATCGGGTCGAATCCACGGGGACGGTAATGTATAGCCTAGACTAAGGTCGCCTAAATACGAGACTAAGTCAACGAGCTAAGTGATAAGTGTAGTTTGTAGTGCCTATTTTGCTATGTTTTGGTCCCATTTCCTTGTGGAATCGCTCCTTGGGAGCGATTCATGGGCTTCTTATGCTTCCTTTAGTCCGTTTCAGGTTCCCGAGACCGATTTGGAAGAGTTGGAGTGATTTTGACTCAATACATACACAATTTTGGAGCCAACGAGATAAAGGAACGATGACTCGAGGCCTTGGAATCGACCCCGAGACCTTGGGGCCCAATCCCGAGCCTCCGAGACCCGATCCCGAGTCCCGAGAATCGACGGGAAGCCCATGAGATACAAGGAGGGACCCTAGGGCTCTTATTGGAGGCATACAAGACCCTTCCCGGTCGGGATAGTGGCCTTCCCGATCGGGAAGGGATGCACGTTTAGAAGCGCCACTGTGGGTCCTTCCCAGTCGGGTTGAGCCCTTCCCGATCGGGATGACAGAACCCTTCCCGATCGGGATGATCTGTCCCGGTTGGGATGGGCTACAGCTCACCCGCATTTCTTTTTTTCTTCTCCTTCATTCTTGTACCCATATATATACTCCCTTCTTGTAATTTTAAGACATCTTATCTTACCCTAGACTAGTTTAAGCCTCCAAAACCCTAGATTAGTGTTCTCACATTAGTTTTAATCTCTCCGTAATTATTAGTTAATCATTGTAATTAGTTCTTGGATTAAGGGGATTCTTGAAGATTATTCCATGCTTGACAACCTTGGGATTTTATTTGGGTTTCTTATTAATACAAGTTCTCTTCTTTTTCATCCATTGTTTGTTGGTATAATCTCCTTCTCTTATTTACTCTTGTTCTTAGTTTGTTAATCAAGTTTGAATCTTTATATTTTGTTTATTGTTTTTGTTATTGTTCATTATGGATGTTTGGATGTTCAAGTTGTTTTCTCTTATTATTGTTAGTTCTTCATTGATAATGAGTGAGTAGATTACTTGTGGGGTTAGTAGGGGGATTAGGGGTAGATTATGGATGATTAGGGTTGATTAAGGGGAAAAGGTTATATCTTTGTTGTTAGTCACATTGTGGGCAATCTATGTGTTTGTTGATATGCTTGTGTGAGTTGTAGTGGCCATGCTTCCCATGCTTGTGTTCATCTTCTCATTGATTGCTTATTTTGTGGAAATGTTGAGAATACTTTAATCGCGAGAGCGCGGACTAGGGTCTAAGTAGCGAGAGCCCGGACCCACCTTGACATCGGTCTAAGTTGCGAGAGCCCGGACCGACTCTAGTAACTAGGAGACACCTATACCCTTGATCACCCCAATTACCCTTCTACTCCTATGAACCCGACCTACCCCACTTTCCTTCCATATTTGAGTTCATCGTCTTAGTTAGTCATCATTTCTATAGTTTCATCGTTTAGTTAGTTCTCGTAGTTAGTTCATCATTAGTCTAGCTATCTCTTCTCCCCCATCATAGTTTTCCATTCTTCGCTTCTTTGTGTTTGTTTGGTAATCTAGTCTCGTTGTAGGCCGACCTAGTCTAAACCTTGATATACCGTCCTCGTGGATACGATCCCGACTTGCCCTAGCTACCCACTAGGTTAGTCGGTGTTTTATTGATTGGCTAGGGACGTGAAAAATCCCTACCATTAATTTGGCGCCGTTGCCGGGGATGGTGCATTGTTTAGACTTAGTTTGCTTATTTCTAGACTTAGTTACCCTTCTTGTGCTCTCCCATCTTCTCTTGTGAATATTTTCTAGTTTCTCTTCTTTCCTTAGCTTTCTTTTTCTCTTTGTCACTAGTTGTGTTTGTTATTGTCGTTGCCTAGTGCCTATAAAGCACTAGGCGTTCTTACGTTTGTTCTAGTGTGTAGTGTATGCCTAGGAGGGGAGGCGACTTCTATCTCTTTAATCCAGAGCCGGAGAGACTCTTTCGAGCCTTTCGCCAACGGAGGATTAATCGGGTTAGGATCTCTCAACCGAGTGCAAGCAATACTCATCAAGGGCAAGCCCAAGGAGCCGACTTGAACATTTCACCTCGAGAGACGGCCGGGGGGACCTTCATCAATCCCTTCGGCAATTCTTCTTCTCCTAGTTCCCCCTCTTCATCTACATCTACACCGTCTATACCACCATCTTCTCCCTTATATCCAATCATGCCTAAGTTTTCTTCTCACTCAACCTTTACGGAAGACGTTTTGCCGGGTCCATCCACTTTACCGGAGGCATATACCGGGAATTTTGTGGCGAAAACGCAATTTATCCAATTGGTCGAGAGAAGTCAATTTAGTGGGTTACCAACCGAAGATCCTCATCAACACATGGAAACCTTTTCGGATTATTGTGACGCTATTTCGCAAACGGGAATTACTCAAGACCAAATCCTGTGGGTATTATTTCCTTTCTCTCTTATTGGTAAAGCAAAGCAATGGTTCAAGGGGTTGGACAAAGCGAGACTTGGCATTGACACTTGGAAGAAGCTAGCCTTAGCCTTCTACCAACAATTCTATCCCCCGGAGAAGACAAATCTATTGAGAGCTTCTATCACGGGTTTTGAACAACGTGATGATGAAAGCCTCTATGAATCGTGGGAAAGATTCAAAGCCTTGATCCGTTCTTGCCCACACCATGGTTTATCACAATGGTTCCTCGTACAACAATTTTGGAACGGGCTATATGAAGACTCGAGGGCCATACTCAACATGGGATCTAACGGTAGGTTTACCGAAGTGGAGGATGACCAAACTTGGTCAAGGATTGAAGAGATGGCGGTGCATAATTCACAATACTCAAGGCCTAGGAAGGCAAATCGGGGAGGTAGGCATGAGGTTGATGCCATTACACAATTGAGCATTGATCTTGGGGCTCAACTAATAACTCACATGGAGACCATTGACAAGAAGCTCCAAAGCCACCTCAACCAAGTTCAAAGCTCTAGTTCCTCCAACCAACACTCGATCCATGATGTTAATGCTTTGGAGTTTGCACCTCCTTTGCCATATTTTGGGATGTGTGATACTTGTGGAATCGTTGGTCATGACCCTATGCATTGTAGAGGAAGTATTGAGCAAGTGAACGCCTTTCAAGCGTTCAAGCAAGGTGCCTCCTACTCTAATCAATACCAAGCTTCCAATCAAGTCCCTCAACAACAAGCCTTTCAACATCAACAACAACATCGTCCCTATGTTCCACCTCCTTTAAGGGACAACAACCAAGGTTACCAAGGATACATGGGTAATCCAAGACCCTTCAACAACTTCAAGCAAAATAACCAAGGTACCTTTTACAACAACAATCAAGGGTTCCAACAAGGGAACTTCAATCAAGGCGGTTTCAAAGGAAACCAAGGCTTCCAACATCAACAAAACCACAATCAAGGCCACCATCAAGGTAACTCTCATGGGTTCCAAGGGAACCATCAACAACAACAAGCAAATCAAAGTCATCAACAACAAAGCAAGCCTAGGAGCCGGTCTCCTATTCACGACTATGGTACTCCATTAGCCCTTACCGATACTCCGCATAATCCATCATCTCCACCTCGGGAATTCGACATTCAAAAGACTATGACGGATATGCAAAGGAGTCAAATGGAGATGTCAAAAACTCATCAAGAGCTCTTTGCTTATATTCAAGAGGGAAACGCGTCAAGAGATGCCCGTATGAAGATGCTTGAAACCCAAAATAATCATCCAAGGTTGTCAAGCTTGGTGAAGATCTTCAAGAATTCCTTAATACAAGAGCTAATCTACGATTAACTACTAATTACCTACTAATCTACACTAATCTAATCTAATCTAACCTAAAGTAGTCTAGGGTTTTAGGAGAAGTGAAGAATATAACATAAGATGGTGTCTTAATACAAGAGGGGGGGTATATATAGGGTTACAAGTGGAAAGGAATTGAAAGGAAACAAGGCGGAGCTGCAGCAGGCCCGTCCCGGCCGAGACGGGGTGGTCCCGGTCAGGAAGGGGTGGTCCCGACCGAGACAAGGTTGGTCTCGGCCGAGACGGCTCTTCACAGCAACCTCCTTAAACGTGCACCTCTTCCCGACCGAGATGGCACTTGGTCTCGGTCAGGAAGGCTCTGTAGGCCTCCAATATGCTCTCTATGGTCCCTCCTTGCTTCTCATGGGCTTCCCATCGATTCTCGGGACTCGGGATCGGGTCTCGGAGACTCGGGATTGGGTCCCAAGGTCTCGGGGTCGACTCCAAGGCATCGAGTGATCGTTCCTTTACTCCGTTGGCTCCAAAATGTGTATGTATCGAGTCGGAATCGCTCCAACTCTTCCAAACCGGTCTCAGGAACCTGAAACGAACTAAAGGAAGCATAAGAAGCCCCTAAACCGCTCCCAAGGAGCGATTCTACAAGGAAAAAGGGACTAAAACACTACAAAATAGGCACTACAAATCACACCTATCAACTCCCCCACACTTAACCCTTACTCGCCCTCGAGTAAGCACATACTATCTACTAAACTAGCCGAGTGGGTATTAGCGCACCCTACGCCCTTTCAACTCACGCAAGTACACTTAGAGGACAAGTGTACTCCGCAAGGCAAGTCGGGTCTTGCGACAAAACCGCGGATGCAACCGGACACAAAACACACAAACAAACACACAAACAAACACTCAGACGGTTGCACCCAAAACAAAAGAAATAACGCTTTCCTCTAAAAGCGGTGAAAGAAACACCGGTTTAGGACTCGAGGTAAGTGACAACGTTCCCAAGCTAATAACACAAATCGAAATGAACTAAACCCTAATAGTATGACGACAAAGCAATAAAAACGTTGGTAACTTACCTAGGTCCTCCTAACTTTCTAAAAATGTACTACGGGACGATCGGCGGAGTGGGAAGTGAAGAACCACGGTGTTAGTCGACATTGTAGGTAAGTGAGACCCCGCCCCCTTTAGCCATGAGCCAAGAGGGTCGTCCCGTGTCCAAAACCGCCTAACTAGTCCAAGTAAAAAGGTGGAAAACATGCAAAATGAGGGAAGACCGACTAATGCCGCTATCATCCTTCCTCGGGACTCGGTCCTTTGGTAGGCTCTTCATGGCAAAAGTTGGAAAAGGGCTTATTTTTGTGGGGATTTCTTTTTGTGTGACGGGTTTTCTTTTGGCATTTTATTTCTTTTCGACATTTTGATTTGTTTGTTGCCACGCCGTTTCTTTTTCTTCTTTTCTATTTTCTTTTTGGCTTTTGTGCCTTTTCTTTTTCTTCATTTCTTTTCTTTCTTTCATTTTTTTCTTTCTTTTTCTTTTCTTTGCCCTTTTGGCAAGATTTGGCATTTTTGGCATCTCTTTGTATGACAAGAAAGGGAGAATTCAACAAATTGCAACTTATTGTGTGGATATGTGTGAGAGGTAGGTAAATGGGTAAGTCGGGGGTCGCGATTTCCCTTCAAACCCACAAAAAAGGGGAGAACTTGGACTAATCAAACAATCCTAAACACGGTCACCTAAGGGACGAGACTCGGTAACCAAGGCCTTTTCACACCGTGGGTGGTCATAATGGTCAAAAGTGCAAATCCCGTAGTAAATCCCTAGTAAGCTAGGTGGACACAAGGTAAAGGACCAACGAATTCATTGTTTTAGGGTCATTCTACTAGAGTAAAGTCCAAGACTCGATTTATACTACTAGGAAGGGAAAGTAAGCACTCACACACTAGCCTCTAAACCGGGTTTTCAAAAACCATTTACACACAAGACACACAACAAAACACGAAACAAAGACACGAAGACAACGAACGAAAGAAAAAGAAACAAAAAGGCAACAAAATAAAACAAAACAAGACAAACACATAAACAAAGCACACACCACCCCGAAACTCCAAACAAGACATCAAAACCACCACAAGTATGTACAAGCTCCACCCGAGCACACCTCAACACAACCTTCTCCAAGCATCACAAGGAATAAAGAGGGAAAGAGGGTTAGAAGATGTTACCGGATGTCTTCAAGGCTTTCCAAACAACAGTGATTAAGCAACCTATAAGGAAAAGGGAGGCAAAACACACACAATACAAAACAAATATACGACACAAAGACACAAAAGAAAAACACACAAAAGAAAATCTTTTTTGATTTTTGTGAAAGTTTTTCAAATTTTTAGGGATTTTTTCAAGATTTTTCAAAAAACTACGAAAATAAAGCTAACTACACTAGAATATCGCTCCCCCACACTTAAACCGAGCAATGTCCTCATATTCTCAATCGTAGTGTGCGGAGAGATAAAAGAAAAAGAAAAGAAACTACGAAAATAAAGCTAAAAATCAAAGAATAAAGTGAAGAAAAAGGTAGAAGGTGTCCAGCCGGGGTGTAGTCAAGTCACCATGGGCCGAGACGAGAAAAAGGTATGGATGGGGGAAGAAAATAAAAAGAAGGAAATAAAAGGAAATGGGAGGGGAGGGCTAGGTGTAATCAAGTCACCTAGCCCGGATTCCGCCTAAATCCGACTAAATCCTCAAAAAGAAAGAGTGAAAAACTTGTAAAATTTGGATTTTGAAAATGACTCTCGATGTAGTCACATCATCGAGAGTCGGGAGCAACAACTACCGAGGCCTCGAAGGCCACCATGACACCAAGACACAAAAGTGTACAAGGGGAAGGGAATAAACAAAGGAAAACAAGCAACAACAAAAACGGAAAAGAAAGGATAGTTGCCGTACCATAGGTTAGCAACTCACTCTCTCCATCGTCTCATAGATCAATATAGGCACTTGCTTGTCTTCATCATTGCTATCCCGCTTCAAGCTTGATAGAACCTCATGGTAGAGGTAGTAATGGTAGGGGGTGGGATTTGATGTGAATACCGGTCTAAAGTAGATAGAAGATGAAGTGAGGGTATGAAAATGAAGTATGTGGGTGGTATGATATGAGCAAGGAAGGTAGGGAGGTTGGGTGGGGGTATATAATGTTTTGGTGTGCTCAAATGTCGAAGAAGAAGCACCAAAAAGGAGTAGGGGATGATCCCGGTCGGGATGGATGATCCCGGTCGAGTTGATAAACCCTTCCCGGTCGGGAAGCCTCCTTCCCGATCGGGATGACACTCCAGTGGACTCAATTTTTGGCACCCTCATCCCGATCGGGACGGCCCCATCCCGGTCGGGACGACACACCCTTCCCGGTCGGGAAGGGTCTTCATGACTCCCGTGACCCCAAAACCGACTCCCCTACTCACGAACCGAGCTTTATCACTAACCACTCCTCTCTAGGAATCACCACCACTTCACACCTATCACAATAAACTCGAATACAACATCAAATTCCCTCCCTCACATCGCTCATCAACAATCCAATATTACAAGAATTCACAAAACAAACAAAATCAATAGAAAAATCACACAAATACAAACATAAGAATTCTAAAGAAGAGAGGAGGGGGAATATACAACATGACGGTTCTTTAGGAACTCCGTCAAACCTAGGATGGTGGACTCTTTTTCAACCATAGCCCTCAAGGGCATGGAGGAGCAAGTCGAACGCGCTACCGACATCATAATGATGGCCCAAGAAGCGCTCGAGCTTAGCCGACCTCCACGGCCTCCAAGGAGGAGGCAAGAAGTAGGAATCCCAAGACCCATCGTCGTCATGCATGTCATCTTCGGGGTCTATCCATCCTACGAGCTTAACCAACCTCTTCTTCCCTAGGCATCGCCTCCAATCACAAGCAAGCTTCATCTCTAAGAAACGAGGCAAAAAAAGCGGTTTTGGCCTCATTTCCTCGTTGCACACCCCCACACTTGCCTCAAGTTGTGGTTCTCCATCTTCATCACTTGGCCCCACATCATCGCACGATGTACTAGAAAGGGGCTCTTGATGCTCATCTACATTCTCGGACAAGGGCAACTCGAGGCTATCAATCTCACCCAACATCCTCACAAATTCCACCAACCCATCTAACTCACTATTCTCCTCCAATTCTTCACCAACTATGCCTTCACCAAGGGTCAAATCCTCATTCGTCTCTTTTTGGGAAGACGATTGAGGTTCTTCAAAGCAAATTTCTCCTCCAAAGGGAACTACGTTGGCGGCTTCGTGATTAGGTTGCTCCTCTTTCTCAAGTGGGCACCCTTCACCTAATTGTGATGTTCGGGATAAAAACATTACGGTTTGAACCGATAATGCATTTAATCGAGCATCCCTCGCCTCGTTTGCCCTTCGAATTTGGACCCATAATTCATTTTGTTGTTTTTGAATTTGGGTGGCCATTTCTTGGTTGCTCTTTTGCAATTGAAGAAGCGATTTGAACTCCTCCATGTCGGGAAATTGGTGATCATTGGGGTCTTGTAAAGCTCCTTGAAAATCTTGATGATGCCCAAAGGGTGGGGCATCGTATTGTTGGTAGTGAGGTTGAGGTGATTGGTAGTATTGTGGGTCATGGGGTTCATATTGTGGTTGGGATGGAGGGTAATATGTTGGGTTTTGGGAATATTGGCTTCCATATGGTAAATCTTGAGTGTACATGGTGGGTTCATATTGATAACTCGAGTAATAGTCACCATGCTCGTAGGATTGGTAATCATTCACTTGTTGGTAGCCATTTTCATAACCTTGAAGTTCATACCCACTGGAGTCACCCCAAGAAGCTTGATAGTGGTAGGGGGACGTCATGTCATACCCTTGGTTCATGGAAGAAGAGGGGTAGCTCATATCGGCTTCCGAGTGTGTGGAGTTTAGATCAAACCCCATGCTCGCTCGAAAATCGTAGCTCATACCCGGTTGGAAACCACTCATCCTAGCAACCGTCCGTTTAAGCGGCTCTGAGTTGCAAGAAGAAGATAATCACCACCTCTAAGCACAAACTGTAGACTAAGAGCAAACGTGAAAAGTCTAGTGCTTTTTGGGCACTAGACAAGAGAGAAATAAACCGCACACACACAAGAAGCAAAAAGGAACAAAAAGAAAAAAGAAAACACAAAACACAAAGACAAAGTCAAGTAACTAGGAAAACAAAGTCCAAACTAGCACCGTTCCCGGCAACGGCGCCAAATTGATGGTAGGGATTTGCCGCGGAATCCCAACCGTCAATAATATAACCGGCTAGTCCTACGTTAGATAGGGCAAGTCGGGTCGAATCCACGGGGACGGTAATGTATAGCCTAGACTAAGGTCGCCTAAATACGAGACTAAGTCAACGAGCTAAGCTAAACTAAACAATGATAAGGAGGGGAGAAAGCTAGACTAGGCTAAGGCTAAGGAGAAAGCAAACAAGGAAAAACGGGCTAGGATTAGGTCGGGGTCCAAGGGGTAACGGAATGGTCAAGGGAGAACTAGAGCGAAGGAGGTAGTAGGGTAATCTAGGTATAGTCCGGGCTCTCGCAACTTAGACCGACCTAGAGGTTTCACCTAAAACCCATCTCGGCGACACACATGACAAACGGGGTTCTAGCGCGCTATGGTGGCCTAGGTCGCATCCGGGCTCTCGCTACTTAGACCGACCTAGGGGTCGTCCTCACCGAGCTCTCGCAACTTAGTGAGGGAACCGAACACACAACAAACTAACACCCACAATAGAAAGGTAAGAAGAACAAGCATTCTCAACTACTTAGTCATTCAAGCATTTCTACAAACAAGTGATGTGCACCAAACCAAGAGGAAACCCAAATCTTCCACCAACATCTCTAACAAACCCTTAATCACCCAATCAACACCCTAATCAACCTACTAACCCTAGCAAGAACACTACTCTAACATAATCAAACTAATACTAACAAGAACAAGATGGATTAACAAAAGAAACAAAAGAAACATCTACAAACTAGTAATAACAATGAACAAGAACAATACAATCAACTAAAGATTCAAACTTGGACAACAAAAATAAGATTAAGAGAAAGGGAAAAGGATTATACCAAACTAGAGGATGGAAGGAAGAATAAGAACTTGTATAAAAGAGAAAACCCAAAATAATCATCCAAGGTTGTCAAGCTTGTTGAAGATCTTCAAGAATTCCTTAATACAAGAGCTAATCTACGATTAACTACTAATTACCGACTAATCTACACTAATCTAACTAATCTAACCTAAATTAGTCTAGGGTTTTAGGAGAAGTGAAGAATATAACATAAGATGGTGTCTTAATACACGAGGGGGGTATATATAGGGTTACAAGTGGAAAGGAATTGAAAGGAAACAAGGCGGAGCTGCAGCAGGCCCGTCCCGGCCGAGACGGGGTGGTCCCGGTCGGGAAGGGGTGGTCCCGACCGAGACAAGGTTGGTCTCGGCCGAGACGACTCTTCACAGCAACCTCCTTAAACGTGCACCTCTTCCCGACCGAGATGGCACTTGGTCTCGGTCGGGAAGGCTCTGTAGGCCTCCAATATGCTGTCTATGGTCCCTCCTTGCTTCTCATGGGCTTCCCATCGATTCTCGGGACTCGGGATCGGGTCTCGGAGACTCGGGATTGGGTCCCAAGGTCTCGGGGTCGACTCCAAGGCATCGAGTGATCGTTCCTTTACTCCGTTGGCTCCAAAATGTGTATGTATCGAGTCGGAATCGCTCCAACTCTTCCAAACCGGTCTCGGGAACCTGAAACGAACTAAAGGAAGCATAAGAAGCTCCTAAACCGCTCCCAAGGAGCGATTCTACAAGGAAAAACGGGGCCAAAACACTACGAAATAGGCACTACAAATCACACTTATCACCGGACTAAAACAACAATGACACAACAACCATAAACAAGATAAACCAACAAGCAAGCAACCCACCAATATCCCTTAATTCAAATAATCCAAATTCTCATCCCTAAACCCCCCAACAAGAAATCTACTCACTAATCATAATGAAAGACAACAAAACATTAACTAGGGAGAAAATAACTACAACATGCATAATAACTAGATCTAAGGGAACTAACAACAAAACAATGGAAAAACTATGATCTAACAATTACCCACTAAACTATGGAAGAAATAAGATCTAACATAATAAACTAGAGAATAGTCTAGAACATCATAAATAAAATGTAGAGTAACTAACAATAACACTAATATGATCTAAACAAGACAATAATAAGAGAATAACATTAAATCTAAACTAGAGATTAGAGAGTGGAAGAGAAATATATACCAACTATGAAGATCTACAAGATATAAGAAGATTGCATAGATAAAGATTGAATCTTTGATGAATAAAATGAAGAACTTGTCACTAATTCTTCAATAAACCCAACAAATCTTAAAATAAAACTTGAGATAATCTTCTACAAACTTGAAATCTAGAGAATTGTTGATGGAAACTAAGTAGATCTACTACTAAATTACTACTAGAATTATATAGAATTACTAAGAATACTACTAGATTGTTCTACTAATAGATGGTTATACTACACTAATGGTGGATGGAGTGATGGATAATTGTGAATGATGGATACTACACTAATGAATGGATGCCTTGGGCAACAAACTAGGGTAACATATATATAGTAATGCCTTAATGGGTTTTAAACCTAAAGCTCATATCCAACTTTTTGCTCCATTAGTGAGACAATCACCCTTAGCATCTTCATGGGGTGAAAATTTGCCCTGCGGCTTGACGTATTAATCCCACCGGGTGAAATTTCACCCGGTGAGATTTTCTTCTCAAATCGCGGTTTTTGGTGCTTCTTTCCATCGGACGAAATTTCACCCGGTGGGCGAAATTTCGCCCGGTCAGTTTCGCCCGGTGGGAAGTCTCGGAAAATTTTCGGGGAGGCATATTTACCGTCGGGTGAAATTTCGCCCGGTCATCTTTCTGGCCTCGATTCTTGTCTCATTCTTCATCGTATGATTGGATGACTTTAAACTTTAAGTTGTGTGCTTTGCTCTTTGGACGGTATTCCCTTCTCTTGTGCTCGTGGAAGCTCGATCGTGATTTCGGTGCCGAATCCTATCAAAATAGATAGAAAAACTACGAAAAATACGTAAAACGCACAAGAGGGACGCTAATGCGAGAATTACACAAAATATGGCGATAATCGCACTCAAGACTCGCAAAACGAGGGAAAAACGGGTCTAAATGGGAGGAAAAACGGTTTAAATTTAGTACACAACAGAGGCCCACCCAGCGCTCGACACGCTAGGGTTAACAAGGAGCCTTAATCCCCAAGTTAATCAAATATATGCATCTCCTTCATTTTGGAAAGTTTCAAAATCAGATCTTCAAAACTAGAGGCGTCTCGCTCCAGGCGACTGAATTCTGATGCGCGTAACGCCAGGCGACTCAGTTCAGGGGCGCAAGAGGCCAAGCGTCCGAATAGTCAATTTGAACTGCGCGAACAACTATAAATACCCCCCTCCTCCGCTCATTTCGACACAACACTCAAATTCGTGAACCTCTCTCTCACAATTCGCTCTCCCTCTGTTTCTCTTTAACTTAGGTCGCACTCCGACTCTAAGTACGATCCACTCGATCGTTTGTCCCGATACACGAATCGACACTACTCTTCGTCATTCGTCAAGCGCCCTACTCGATTCGAATAAAGAGGGGCACCCGTGCTTGACTAGCCACCTCCCAATACAGTAGCGAAGCTCTACCGGATTCACCGCAGGACAAGCTAGAAGGATCTGCCTCGAAGTCGAATCGTCATTAGGTTGTCATCTAAACAAAACTTTACATATCGTATTCGTTATTTATGCACTTCGATATCGTCGAGTCTGACTAGTATGGGCACTAGGTCCATATCACGTTATAAACATACGTAACGTCCGCAACTTCAACCATAAGCACTAAAACACCCAAACTAAACCCGAGTAGTTCCGAGATCCGTTCTCAGCCTTTTACACATTGTGTCTGGTTTAGTGTACACTCCAAGGGTGCAACTCCTCCCTACGTGATTTACTTACATTTCGCATTTATCACTTTCGTATGATTTACCGCTTAGTAATCAAAATGTAACACTTAATACCGATTACTCAAAACTTTACATTTCGTATGATCTTAAATCACTTAACACGGAATTCAAAATGTAAACAAACTAAAACTGAAAAAAGAGGTGGTCAGGTTCCGTATTAATCCTGATGCTCACCACACGTGGTTCGATGCATCCCTATTAATACCGAACCAACGTATCTTAAGCAGGATACCAGGTAAGGTTTACCACGAGAATGACTAATATCTGTATTATCACGTTAAAACTGATTTGCTAATACGTATAATACTTAGTACTCTCTACTCTCCTACATGCATCTTTTCATGGCCTGCTTGTCACGTGAAATCGCATGCAAAGAATGTAAACACAACTACTTTGACGACAAAAGCTTACTTGTCCTTAAACAACCGACATAGCAAAGACATAGGGTTAAAACAATGGATGTTATCGCACTTCCGCTACAATTAAGGAACAAAGTTATCAGTTCACCAATTGATTAGTAGAGGCCGGTATGTGCGGGCGGGATTGGGTGTCGATGTCTATCGGACATTGGGTTCCCAATACGTACCCCCACCCCTTACTCATAATCGACAGTTTCTGGATGTCCGAAACCGTTGGCAATGAGAGTCATTCCAGGCATGGAGTGCTTAAGGGTACAAGTCTTTATCTTTAGGGCCTATGCCACTCAAATTTGAGCCGGCTATGGATCGAAGTTGACTTGAACGGTTTCCGACTCCCCATAATTGACTCGGTAGCGACTCCACAAATCGGCAACGAATTCGGTTCACTAAAAAGGTCGTCTTACCAAACATATCGGCCTTTAAACATTTACAACCACGTCTCGATCGATTCTAATGGAAACACGGGTGTTCGCATCCGTCTAGTACAATCCGAATCGTCAACCAAATCGAGGTTTGACACATCTTACCGAACGCGAGATTGGACTGGCCCCAGGACGGACAAGGCCGCGTGGGTGGCCGCCGCAGAAACCAAAGGTCCTGCGCGGGCGCGCGGGGGGCGTCAGGCGGTGCGGACGGGCGTCCACAACAATCCGAGGGTGCAATCCTCTCAACATGTTTTACTAATGTTCTCGCGTGATTTACCGCTTTTATGACCTTAATCGCATGCTAAATCACCTAATTCGAAGCTAAAAAGTCAGCAACCAACACTGGTCAAACACCCAAACAAACTGATGGTAGGGATTCGTCACGTCCCAACCGTCAATAATATAACCGGCTAACCTAACTAGGGTAGATAGGGTAAGTCGGGTCGAATCCACGGAGACGGTAAGAGGCGTCTAGACTAGGTCGGCCCAAATACTAGACTAAGTCAACGGACTAAGCTAAGGATGGTAGAGAGGGAAGGAGACTAGACTATGACTAAGGAGAACAACTAAGGAAACGGGCTAGGATTAGGTCGGGGTCAAAGGGGTAACGGAATGGTCAAGGGAAGACTAGAGTGAAGAAGGTAGTAGCGTAATCTAGGTTGGTCCGGGCTCTCGCATCTTAGACTCACCTAGAGGTTCCACCTAAAACCCATCTAGGCGATACACAACACAAACGGGGTTCTAGCGCGCTATGGTCCTAGGTCGAATCCGGGCTCTCGCAACTTAGACCGGCCTAGGGGTCGTCCTCACCGGGCTCTCGCAACTTAGTGAGGGGACCGAACCCACAAACAAACTAATACCCACGAAAGAAAGGCAAGAAAACAAGCATTCGTACATACTTAGTCATTCAAGCAATTCAACAAACATGTGATGTGCATCAAACAAGAGGAAACCCAAATCTTCCACCAACATCTCTAACCAACCCTTAATCACCCTATTAACACCCTAATCACATTACTAACCCTAGTAAGAACACTACTCTAACATAATCCAACTAATACTAACACTAACAAGAGGATCCAGCATAAGAAATGAAACAAACATCTACAAACTAGTAAAAACAATGAACAAGCAATAATAAAGATTAAAACTTGAACAACAAAAACAAGATTAAGAGAAAAGGGAGAGGATTGTACCAAACTAGAGGAAGAAGAAAGAACAAAACTTGCATTGAAGAGAAAAACCCAAAACAAACATCCAAGGTTGTCAAGCTTGGAGAAGATCTTGAAGAAATCCCTTAATTCAAGTGCTAATCTATGATTAACTACTAATTACCGAGTAATCTACACTAATCTAATCTAATCTAACCTAAAGTAGTCTAGGGTTTTTAGGGTGTAACATAAGATAACATAAGATAGTGTCTTAATACAAGAGGGGGGTATATATAGGGTTACAAATGGAAGGGAGAAGAAACAAAGCAAGCGCGGGTGAGCTGTAGCCCATCCCGGCCGGGATGAGGTGGTCCCGGTCGGGACGGGGTCGGTCCCGGTCGGGAAGCCTTGATCCCAATCGGGATGGGCCCAGGTCAGGAGCCTTCTTGTTTGTGTACCTTATCCCGAACGGGATGAGCCTTGTAGGCCTCCATTATGATCTTTTTGGTCCCTCCTTGGTTCTCATGGACTTCTCACCGATTCTCGGGTCTCGGGATCGGATCTTGGAGGCTCGGGATTGGGTCCCAAGGTCTCGGGGTCGACTCCAAGGCATCGAGTTATCGTTCCTTTGTTTCGTTGGCTCCAAAATGTGTATGTATCGAGTCGGAATCGCTCCAACTCTTCCAAATCGGTCTCGGGAACCTGAAACGAAATAAAGGAAGCATAAGAAGCCCCTAAACCGCTCCCAAGGAGCAATTCTACAAGGAAAATGGGACCAAAACACTACGAAATAGGCACTACAAATGACACTTATCAACTCCCCCACACTTAACCCTTACTCGCCCTCGAGTAAGCACATACTGATACTAAACTATCCGAGTGGGTATTAGCGCACCCTACGCCCCTTCAACTCACGCGAGTGCACTTAGAGGACAACTGCACTCCGCAAGGCAAGTTGGGTCTTGCGACAAAACTGTGGATGCAACCGGACACAAAACACATAAACAAACAAACACACAAACAAACACATAATCGGTTGCACCCAAAACAAAAGAAATACCGCTTCCCTCAAAAAGTGGTGAATGAAACACCGGTTTAGGACTCGAGGTAAGTGACAACGTTCCCAAGCTAGCAATACAAATCAAGGTGAACTAAACCCTAATAGTATGACGATAAAGCAACAAAAACGTTGGTAACTTACCTAGGTCCTCCTAACTTTCTAAAAACGTACTACGGGACGATCGGCGGAGTGGAAAAATGAGGAACCACGGTGTTAGTCGACATTGTAGGTAAGTGAGACCCCGCCCCCTTTAGCGTGAGCCAAGAGGGTCGTCCCGTGTCCAAAACCGCCTAACTAGTCCAAGTAAAAAGGTGGAAAATATGCAAAATGAGGGAAGACCGACTAATGCCGCTATCATCCTTCCTCGGGACTCGGTCCTTTGGTAGGCTCTTCACGGCAAAAGTCGGAAAAAAGTTTATTTTTGTGGGGATTTCTTTTTGTGAGACGGGTTTTCTTTTGGCATTTTCTTTCATTTCGATATTTTGATATGTTTGTTGCCATGCCATTCTTTTTCTTCTTTTCTATTTTCTTTTTGGCTTTTGTGCCTTTTCTTTTTCTTCATTCTTTTCTTTCTTTCATTTTTCTTTTTTTTCTTTTCTTTGCCCTTTTAGGCAAGATTTGGCATTTTTGGCATTTCTTGACAATTAAGAAAGAGAGAATCAACAAATTGCAAATTATTGTGTGGATATGTGTGAGATGTAGGTGAATGGGTAAGTCGGGATTGCGCATTCCCCTTCAAACCCACAAAAAGTGGAGAAAACTTGGACTAACCAAACGATCCTAAACACGGTCACCTAAGGGACGAGACTCGGTAACCAAGGCCTTTTCACACCGTGGGTGGTCATAATGGTCAAAAGTGCAAATCCCGTAGTAAATCTCCTAGTAAGCTTGGTGGACTCAAGGTAAAGGACCAACGAACTCATTGATTTAGGGTCATTCTACTAGATTAAAGTCCAAGACTCGATTTACACTACTAGGAAGGGAAAGTACACACTCACACACTAGCCTCTAAACCGGGTTTTCGAAAACCTTTTACACAAGACACAACACAACACAAAACAAAGACTCAACGAAAACGAAAGAAAAAGAAGCAAAAGCAACAAAACAAGAACAACACAAAACGGACATATACATAACACAAACACCACCCCTAGCTTCCAAATGAGCAACCAACCAACATGGAACTTTACAAAGCTCCTCCCGAGCACACCTCATCACAATCTCCTCCAAATTCCGCAAGAGACAAAGAAGGAAAAAGGGATAGAAGATGTTAACGGATGTCTTCAAAGCCTTCCAAAATTAACGGTGGTTAAGCAACCTAAAAGGAGAAAGGGAGGCAAACACGCACAACAAAACAAAAATACGACACAATGACACAAAAGGAAAACACACAAAAGAGAAAAAATCTTTTTGATTTTTTTGTGAAAATTTTTCAAATTTTTAGGATTTTTAAAGGTTTTTCGAAAAACTATGAAAATAAAACTACTACGATAGAATATCGCTCCCCCACACTTAAATCGAGCAATTTCCTCATATGCTCAATCGTAGTGTGCGGAGAGACAAAAGAAAAAGAAATAAAGTACGAAAATAAAGCTAAAATTAAAAACAAAGTGGAGAAAAAGGTAGAAGGTGTCCGGCCGGGGTGTAGTCAAGTCACCATGGGCCGAGACGAGAAAAAGATATGGAAGGGGGAAGAAAATAAAAGAAGGAAATAAAAGGAAAAAGGGAGGGGAGGGCTAGGTGTAATCAAGTCACCTAGCCCGGATTCCGCCTAAATCCGACTAAATCCTCAAAAAGAAAGTGAAAAACTTGTAAAATTTGGATTTTTCGATTGACTCTCGACGTAATCACATCGTCGGGAGTCGGGAGCAATCACTACCGAGGCCTCGAAGGCCACCAAGGTACCATGACTCAAGGGGAAGGGGGTAAACAAGAGAAAAACAAGCAATAAAAGACGGAAAAGAAAGGATAGTTGCCGTACCGACCGGTTAGCAACTCACTTGCTCCATCGTCTCAATGATCAATATAGGTGCTTTGCTTGTTGTCTTCGTTGTCATCCTCCTTCAAGCTTGATAAAACCGCACGGTTGGGGTAGTAATGGTAGGGGGTGGGATTTGATGTGGATCTCGGTGTAAAGTGAGGTGCATGGGTCATATGATAGGAGTAAGGAGGGGTAGGGAGGTTGGGAGGGGGTATAATGGATGAGTGGAGACAAAGGGACCATCCCGGTCGGGATGGATGGTCCCGATCGGGTTGATGAACCCGTCCCGATCGGGAAGCTCTCGTCCCGGTCGGGATCACACTCCAGTAAGTCCGAATTTCAGCACCTTCATCCCGATCGGGATGGCTCCTTCCCGGTCGGGATTCCTCATCCTTCCCGGTCGGGAAGCCCTCTTCCCGGTCGGGATGAGTCTTCTTTGCTTCCCCAAGCATAAAAGCTTATCATAAGCTTCAAAAACCGACTTCCTTGCTCGCAAACCAAACTCCATCATCAACCACTCCTTTCTAGGAGTCACCTTCACTTCACCTATCACAATAAACTCAAACAAAACATCAAATTCTCTCCCTCACAACGCTCATCAATAATCCAATATTACAAGAATGTCACAAAACTAACAAAATCAAGAGATAAAACACAAATACAAGCACAAGTATTCTAAAGAAGAGGAGAGGGGAATATACAACATGACGGTTCTTTTTAGGAACTCCGTCAAACCTAGGATGGTGGACTCCATTCTTCAATCGTAGCCCTCAAGGGCATGGAGGAGCAATTCGAACGCGCTACCGACATCATAGTGAAGGCCCAAGAAGCGCTCGAGCTTAACCGACCTCCACGGCCTCCAAGGAGGAGGCAAGAAGTAGGATTCCCAAGACCCAATATCATCTTCAAAGTTGTTTCCGGGGTCTATCCATCCTACGAGCTTCACCGATCTCTTCCTCCCTAAGCATTGCCTCCAATCATTAGCAAGCTTCATCTCCAAGAAACAAGGCACAAAAAGCGGTTTTGGCCTCACTTCCTCGATGCACACCCCCACACTTGCCTCAAGTTGTGGTTCCCCATCTTCATCACTCGGCCCCACATCATCTTGGAGAGGAGAATCGAAACTTCTACCGGCGGTTTCAATCTCTTCCAAGTCATCTCTCGGTGTAATAGCAAGGGGCTCATGATGCCTATCCACGTTCTCGGACAAGGGCAACTCGAGACTAACAATTTCACCCAACAACTCCACAAACTCTACCAACCCATCCAACTCACTATCCTCCTCCAATTCTTCACCAAAGATGCCTTCACCAAGAGTTATTTCCTCATCCGTCTCTTTTTGGGTAGACGATTGAGGTTCTTCAAAGCAAACTTCTCCTCCAAAGGGAACTACATTGGCGGCTTCGTAACTAGGTTGCTCATCTCTCTCAAGTGGGCATCCTCCATCTAAATATGATGCTCGGGATAAAGACATTACGGTTTGAACCGATAATGCATTTAAATGAGCATTCCTCGCCTCGTTTCCCCTTCGAATTTGGGCCAAGAGTTCCTTATTCTTTTGCAATTGGATGACCATTTCTTTTTGCATTTGAAGCATTGTTCGATGAAACTCCGAGCTTGGCATTTGGTGGTCATTGGGGTCTTGTAAAGCTCCTTGAAAATCTTGATGATGCCCAAGGGGTGGGGCATCATATTGTTGGTAGCAAGGTTGGGATGGTTGGTAGTATTGTGGGTCATAGGGTTCATATTGTGGTTGGGGTGGAGGGTAATTTTGTGGGTCTTGGGGGTACTGGCTTCCACAAGGTGAATCTTGAGTGTACATGGTGGGGTCACAATCATAACTCGAGTAATAGTCACCATGATCGTAGGATTGGTAATCGTTCAGTTGTTGGTAGCCGTTTTCATAGCCTTGAAGTTCATACCCACTAGAATCACCCCAAGAAGCTTGATAGTGGTAGGGGGACGTCATGTCATACCCTTGGTTCATAGGAGAAGAATGGTAGCTCATATCGGCTCCCGAGTGTGTGGAGTTTAGGTTAAACCCCATGCTCGCTCGAAAATCGTAGTCCATACCCGGTTGGAAACCACTCATTCTAGCAACCGTCCGTTTAAGCGGCTCTGAGTTGCAAGAAGAAGATAATCACCACCTCTAAGCACAAACTGTAGACTAAGAACTAACGTGAGAAGTCTAGTGCTTTTTAGGCACTAGACAAGAGAGAAATAAACCACACACACACAAGAAGCAAGGTAACAAAAGAAAAAAAGAAAACACAAACACAAAGACAAAGCCAAGCAAATAGGAAAACAAAGTCCAAACTAGCACCGTCCCCGGCAACGGCGCCAAATTGATGGTAAGGGATTCGTCACGTCCCAACCGTCAATAATATAACCGGCTAACCTAACTAGGGTAGATAGGGTAAGTCGGGTCGAATCCACGGGGACGGTAAGAGGCGTCTAGACTAGGTCGGCCCAAATACTAGACTAAGTCAACGGACTAAGCTAAGGATGGTAGAGAGGGAAGGAGACTAGACTATGACTAAGGAGAACAACTAAGGAAACGGGCTAGGATTAGGTCGGCGTCAAAGGGGTAACGGAACGGTCAAGGGAAGACTAGAGTGAAGAAGGTAGTAGGGTAATCTAGGTTGGTCCGGGCTCTCGCATCTTAGACTCACCTAGAGGTTCCACCTAAAACCCATCTCGGCGATACACAACACAAACGGGGTTCTAGCGCGCTATGGTCCTAGGTCGAATCCGGGCTCTCGCAACTTAGACCGGCCTAGGGGTCGTCCTCACCGGGTTCTCGCAACTTAGTGAGGGGACCGAACCAATAAACAAACTAATACCCACGAAAGAAAGGCAAGAAAACAAGCATTCGTACATACTTAGTCATTCAAGCAATTCAACAAACATGTGATGTGCATCAAACAAGAGGAAACCCAAATCTTCCACCAACATCTCTAACCAACCCTTAATCACCCAATTAACACCCTAATCACCTTACTAACCCTAGCAAGAACACTACTCTAACATAATCCAACTAATACTAACACTAACAAGAGGATCCAACATAAGAAATGAAACAAACATCTACAAACTAGTAAAAACAATGAACAAGCAATAATAAAGATTCAAACTTGAACAACAAAAACAAGATTAAGAGAAAAGGGAGAGGATTGTACCAAACTAGAGGAAGAAGAAAGAACAAAACTTGCATTGAAGAAAAAAACCAAAACAAACATCCAAGGTTGTCAAGCTTGGAGAAGATCTTGAAGAAATCCCTTAATACAAGTGCTAATCTATGATTAACTACTAATTACTGACTAATCTACACTAATCTAATCTAATCTAACCTAAAGTAGTCTAGGGTTTTTAGGGTATAACATAAGATAACATAAGATAGTGTCTTAATACAAGAGGGGGGTATATATAGGGTTACAAATGGAAGGGAGAAGAAACAAAGCAAGCGCGGGTGAGCTGTAGCCCATCCCGACCGGGATGAGGTGGTCCCGGTCGGGACGGGGTCGGTCCCGGTCGGGAAGCCTTGATCCCGATCGGGATGGGCCCAGGTCAGGAGCCTTCTTGTTTGTGTACCTTATCCCGAACGGGATGAGCTTATCCCGAACGGGATGAGCCTTGTAGGCCTCCATTATGATCTTTTTGGTCCCTCCTTGGTTCTCATGGACTTCTCACCAATTCTCGGGTCTTGGGATTGGATCTCGGAGGCTCGGGATTGGGTCCCAAGGTCTCGGGGTGGACTCCAAGGCATCGAGTCATCGTTCCTTTGTTTCGTTGGCTCCAAAATGTGTATGTATCGAGTCGGAATCGCTCCAACTCTTCCAAATCGGTCTCGGGAACCTGAAACGAACTAAAGGAAGCATAAGAAGCCCCTAAACCGCTCCCAAGGAGCGATTCTACAAGGAAAATGGGACCAAAACACTACGAAATAGGCACTACAAATGACACTTATCACAAACCCCAAAACCGCGTCTAAACCTCAACACTTAGAGCTAGGGCGCACGGCCTCATGCGCCTGAATAATGAGACGCTAGGGATGTCGTGTCTGTCCTCTGTGGGCGTTTATGTGTTTTATCAGTTCAATCAAAACAAGCAGTGGTCTAGTCCTGTATTAGCCCAGACGCTCAGCCTGTCGCGCCTCGGTATCAGAACGCACAGTAGAGCGCGCCTGATTCCTCTTAAACCGCATGGCTTCCCGCGTCTCGGTTAATGTTGTACAGACGCACTTTAAGAAAAATATCAGGTAAGGTATACCACGAAATTCCACTAATATCCGTATTATCGCTTTAAAACTGATTTGCTAATACGTATAATTACTAGTACTCTCTACTCTCCTACGTGCACTTTAACATGGCCTGCTTGTCACGTGTTATTGCATTTTTCACATGCAAAGAATGTGAAAACACTTACTTCGACAACAATATACTTGTTCCTAAACCAACCGACATAGCAAAGACATAGGGTTCAAAATAGTTGGTTGTTACAGTTTTTCACCACATTAGAACTAGAAGCGTCTGACATCGATTGACTAGTAGAGGCCGCTACATGCGGATAGGATCAGGTGTCGATAGACAACCGATGTTGACTTCCCAATACGTACCCTCACCCCTTACACAGAATCTACGATTTTTCGGATGTCCGAAACCATTGGAAACGAGGGTCATTCCAGACATGGAGTGCTTAAGAGTACAAGTCTTATATTTAGATTCTCATGTCACTCAACTTTAAGCGGACTAAGGATTAAATTTTACTTGAACGGTGTCTAAACCCCCTTAATTTTTCGGTGGCGATTCCAACATTACATCGCATATTCGGGTTCACTAAACGGTCGCCAGACCAAATGATCCGACCTTTAAACATTTACAACCACATCTTAATCGATTTCAATGGCAACATAGATGCGCCCATACATCTATCAAGTACAACCCACAATCATCAACCAAATTGAGGTCCGACACATCACCCCGAACGCGGGATTGGACAGGCCCCAGGGCCTTGTAGGTGGCCGTCGCGAATTTTATGTGCAGGTGGTAGCATCCACAAAGACAAGACAAGCAATAAGGCAATAATATGTGAACGATCAATCAAATAAATAATCAATTTAACATCCCCAATTCAATTGACATAGATGCCTTCATCCCTAGATGAATAATTAGTTACTCATAACTATAGGTAAAGCAATAGAAGAATTAAACTAATAAAAAAACAATATGAAAATAAGAGAATAAGGAAAAATACCAATTACGAAGAACAGAAAGATTGACGATCTGAAAGTATGATTACAAGCTAGAAAATTCTGATGCTAATAATAAGTCTAAACTGAAGTTCTGAATAATAAAGCGTAAATTAAATCTAACCCTAAGAAGGGTATTGTGGAAATGACATAGGTCCACCCCGACGCGGCCACGCGCGGGTTTGGGGAGGCGAATGAATCTCCATATGAGATGGGTCGAATTGAAATTTAAATCGAAGTAGGAGTCGCCACCGAACTTTGTGGGAGTTCGGACCCGTTCGAACCCACTCTATGTCATAGTGGGCCGTGTACAAAATACGGCCCATTTCCGATGTCAGAGTTTATTGGGTTCGTCCCTTTGCATTATGATATCGATACCGATGTTATCGGATACCGTGTATTGAATGACTCTCGTTTGCCAATGGTTTCGGACATCCGGAAACCATGGTTCTGAGTAAGGGGTGAGGGTACGTGTTGGGAAGTTCACTAAGAACATCCAACCCCGCCCGCACTTAGAGGCCTTTACTAAGATATCGTTCGTTTTTGGTGTACACGCGTTAGTTCGACGGTTGAATGATATGCAAACATTATTTTCCCTAAGGATGTGAGAAAAATTAAATGGGTTGCTAAGTCGTTTAATGCATCTTAAACTAATAACGTCAAAGTTATATTTAGCATGTGAAATTCGTTTTAGTCTAATAAAACAAAAGATGAAAATAAATCGCTACAAACATGAGCAAACGAGTTAGTAACGGTTTATAAATCAAAATAAGAATGTAAATACGATGATATGCATAATTTCGCAAAGTTTTGTGACATGTGATGGATTAAACACGTGTTGACCGAGGTCGAAAAATATTTGTCGAAATCTGAAAATATGCCGAGAGAGTCGCTGTTTTATGTAAAAAAAACGATGTTAGAGAAAACGAGAAAACGAAAAAAAAGGGTCTCGGTTTTCAGGCCCCTACGCGACTCGCTCGGGAGGGGCGCAACTCGCGCGGGTGGCTGTCTCGGGTCGGCTTTTCGAAAATCGCTAATTTTGATAAATCGCGTACAAATATGGATTAATTCATACTCGATTTATATTTTCGATATTCGTCGTATTCGATATTCGATTATGAAATCGATATCAAATAGTCGGAATGATTTTTAGAAAAGGTAAAAAAAAGTTTGAAAATCGCTTTGTAAAGTTTAAACTAAAAAAATGATGTTTGACTCCCTCCGCGTTAGAAAAATCGTTGTATTATGTTTTTAAGACCGTATAACGATTTTCTAGCATCAACAGGTTTAATGTTATTCTTTTAATACGATATTCGACTAGAGAGTCGATATCGTATTTTTAAGAATGTTTGGTTTTACGAAAATAATTTTGTAATATCGTTATTAGAAATAAAAAAAATGCGACAACGATCCATATTAAAAATAGGACCGACCGACGAAAAAAGGAAGAAAAGGACGAGAGAAAGGAAGAGAGAAGGGAAGAATCGGATTTGATTTTACACCCTCAACCTACATGCTTTGTTTTCTCAGAATAAGGCTCATCGGAAAGTGGCTTAGGCACGGGAGCGTCGAGATGATGTGGGTGAGTTAGGGTGGTGTGTTTGGTGCGTGTAAGCTGGCGGGTGGGGGCCGCTTTTTGGTCGGATTCGTCGGGTTATATTATCGGTCTTTCGATGCTATATTGGATGTTACGAGGTTGTTGTATGTATGTGTATGTGTATGTCGGGAATTGTTTGAATCGTTGATTTTAATGTGTTGTGAGGGTCCTATTTATAGGGAATGACTAACTAATTGCAAAGGAAGAAAGTCACCGGTTGGAATGAGGTGGGATTCCGTTTTAAGGATAGGAAAAGTAAGAAGTTGAAAGGGACGAGAATTCCGTTTCTTGGTCGGAAAGAAACGCATCTCGGCTGAAATAGGGCTGCTCGGCCGAGTGTTTGATGCTCGGTCGAGTGTTGATTTGGTATCCGGATAGAATTCCTATTTGAGATCGAATTCTATCCTTAACGGAATTGTTTAATACTTGTCGTAGCTGATTTTTTGTAGTATTTGAGCCTAGGCCGAACTCGTGAGGTGACATGGCTGGTCCGTGTGTCTCGAAAAAATATCTTTGACCGGGTTTGACCCGGTCGCTAAAAGACGGTTTTGCCCCTGGTGTCGGATTCGACCCAAATTAGTCTTATTTGACTCGGAACGACCCACTGGACCTGATTTTGAGGTTGATTTTGTGAGATTTATACTCCATAAAAAGCCTAAACCAAATGTCCATGATTTCGAGCCCGTATCCGAGTCCATTAAAGCATGTTCGCGTCCGATCATCATCGGGTGTTTGTCGGAAACTACTATAGACACCTGGCGGTCAAAATGTGGGTGTCTACAGAGCCCCCACTCTGACTGAGGCTTGGACAAGGCAAAAGTCAGAGTAGCTACCAAGCCAATCGATGATTAAGACCTGACAGACTTCCGATCGGGTCGTTTATAGTCCATTAGACATTGCGTAGCAGGGCTCGCCAGCCATAAGATAGAAATCATACCTGGATAAATGCCGATAATTCCGTGGGGACTTTGCCTAAAAAGTCATGGGTGTGTCTGTTTGCAGACACATCCCTTGTTTTCCAGTAGAAATGCTGCATAGGGCTTCTGCTGGGGAGTTTTCTTTGCAATAAAATTTCTTCCGGAGTCTTGGGTGTACCTGTATGCTGACACATAGCAATTTGCATGTAACATTTAGGCGAAACACCGACTCACGCTAGGGAAGAAATGATTTTTGATTTTCTACAAAATGCCGAAAAATTTCGATTTTTTTTTTTGAAATGGGAATGCTTGGGATGACTTGATTCCTAATCAGATTCTGACACGAATTCCTAAGATTCTCTGGTTAGGCCTGTATGCCTAGATGAAGTGGGGAACATGATAAAGATCCCTATTCCTAAGGTGACTAGGAAAAGTATTTTCTCTATTATAAATAGAGGGTTCTTGCCCTTAATTTTTCATATTCCAACCCAAATCTTTTCTCCTATCTTAAAATCCTTTAGACTTTTAAGACAAAAATGATTCTTTCCATGGGTATTGAACATCTGACCGCGATGCTTCAGGCATGGGCTCAAAACTTTCGAGATGAAGATAAAGTTCAGCTAACTCAAATGGGAATTGTCGCTTTATTCCCGCTTCAGCGACTTAGGGTAGATTCACACTTTTTGGATGCTTGCCTATCCTTTTGGGATACTACCCATCAAGTTTTTGCCTTTCCTCGGGGAGAAATATGTCCCCTTCCTGAAGAGATTGCAGCCATAGGGGGTTGATGCCCTAATGCTCGTCCTGCTATTCCTCCTTTTTATCCTGACCCAAGGAGGAGACTGAGAGATTTTCTTTGTTTGTCACATGCTGAGACAGCCCGTATGGTAAAGGGAAACTCCGTCTCTTTATTTGACCTAGCTGATAAATTTATGAACTCCAACAGCACAAGAGTTACTTCTACCCACAGGCGTAGAGCTTTTGCTTTTTGCATGCTGCATCGATATGTCTTTGAAGGTCGAATGGATGTTGACTCGTGCTTAGGCGAAATCAGGCTAATTAGCATAGTTGACCAGATGGAGACAGGTCACAGTCTGGCTTGGCTGATAACTGGGGAGATCATTATGGGCCTTGATGCTAGAAGACTTGACCTGGATCGACAATTAACGGGAAGCATTCGTCATTTGCAGGTATCAGACTGCGTTTTTTTTCGAATTTCCCGATTTTTGATTTTTTTTCTTTCTTTCTTTTTGAATTTTTCCGAAAAAAAATTTCGAAAATATTTTTTGAAATTTTTTTCCAAAAATTTTCCGAATTTTCCGAAATTTTTTTTTTCTGAATTTTTTCGATTTTTTTTTTGACAGATCTGGTTATCCGAGCGCCTGTCGATCATAGAGCCCCCGATGAGCATATCCGGATACCGCAGCTGTCAGATTGGTTCACGGACACGATGAATAAGCTCGAGTCATCACATAAATCGGAATTATTGGGATGAAGAGCTAAAATTCCATGGTGGGCCCTTGATTAGATGGACTGTCATCTGGTGGTTCCTCTCAAAACTGACGGGGTTAGCTAAAAGAGACAAAGCCCGCTACTTAGTGATCCTGTCCTTGGATTGGACCGTCCACATTTACCCAGATTGTATTTTGAGGCAATTTGGTTCGTTTCAGCAGATCCCCGAGACTGAAGCAATCATTAGCGTTTCGCTCCAATTGACGGACGCTATGTGTGATACGTGGCTACAATGTTGGTCTACCCGTGTTGTATGGACCGTACCTCGCCCCTGCCAATCTGTTTGGGTCTCAAAAGCATATCGTAAATGGACTTCCGAGAAATCTAAAGAGGCCCGTAAAGCCTTGAAGACTGATGAGGCCTTTGACATGGTTCGTAGGGAGACAGTGAAAGATAACAGGTGGTTCTTTGATGAAGGAGAAACTCCTGCTACTCTCGTCCGACTGGAGTCGGGTCTTAAGACAAAAACTAAGACTCGAGCGAAAGAGACCGGTGCTAGCGACTTGGAGAGAAGACTTGGACCGAGACTAGCGGTCCGAGATAGGCTGGGCCCGCGAGACCGGTTACCTGAAAAGGTGAGGGCCCGACTAGGACCGATTGAGGTGGCCGAGGATTCGAGCTCAACGAAACGAGTCCGGGCTAAGGAGGTTCCCTTGGTGATTCGGGAGCGCTCACCTCCACGTCGACGCCAGTGGACGGAAAAAGAAGCTAGGGACAAAGGAAAGGGGAAGATGTCTCAGTTTTTACTCCCTCCCATTTATTGGAATCCTACCATTTGATTAAAATATACCTCACATATATTCAATCTTTGGTAGGTATCCAGTGAATGGGAGGTAGTATTATTTAATTATTATTACTATTTATGTGTGCTTATTTTGGATTTTTTGTGATTTCCCGAGTTTATCGGAATTTTTTGAAATAAATAAAGGAAGTTTATTATTTAAACCGTTCCTGTTTTTTTTTTTTTCTCGATTGCAGTGGTTGTGCCCTTTTAAGGGGCTGCCTACGTATCCGCAATTAGCGGAATCAAACCAAACATAGTTCAGGCTAAATTGCAATTTCGAAATACAACAAGACTATTGGTTCAAGATGTTTATAACAGTAGAATGAGTAATTCTAGCTTTTGACTTTCTCTTTGAAAGTTTATTTGGAAATGATTTTTATAAACTTTGCCAATGACATTGAGAGAAATGGGTCAAGGGTAGTAAAGCTTCAGCTGGTCCAGGTTAGTTGGGTTGACAAACTCATTCCCGTCCAGGTCCGTTAGCATTACTGCTCCGCCTGATAGAATCTTCTTTACCAAATATGGCCCGGCCCAGTTAGGTTTGAACTTTCCCCTTGGGTCTACTGGTAATAAAGCTCGAATAGACTTGAGTACTAAATCCCCTTCTTTGATGTTCCTGGGCCTTACCCTTTTGTTGAAGGCCCGTTGGATCCTCTTCTGATATATTTGTATATTATTGAGGGCACGAGATCGTCGTTCGTCTAATAGGACTAGCGAGTCATATCGTGCTCGAATCCAATCGGCTTCGGGTACTTGACTTTCGAGTAAGATTCTGAGGGACGGTACCTCTAACTCAACGGGTTGGACTGCTTCCATCCCGTATGTAAGGTAATACGGTGTTGCCCCGGTCGCAGTACGGATTGACGTCCGATATCCCCAAAGTGCAAATGGTATCTTATCGGGCCAGTCCCGGTAATTATCAGCCATC
Source organism: Agrostemma githago (assembly GCA_958450325.1). Taxonomy (NCBI): domain Eukaryota; kingdom Viridiplantae; phylum Streptophyta; class Magnoliopsida; order Caryophyllales; family Caryophyllaceae; genus Agrostemma; species Agrostemma githago. Next base: position 12,827,381 of record OY288250.1, on the reverse strand, counting down.
TTTTTGAGTATGGTGACAATAGTCTTATTAGCCGCTTCTACCGCTCCATTGGTTTGGGGTCGGTAGGGTGAAGATGTATGCCTTTGAATTTTGTACTTAGTTAACAAGGCTGCCGTCTCGGCTTGAAAATGGGTCCCGTGGTCACTGATGAATTCATGAGGGATCCCATACCGGCATATTATCCTATTTTGGATAAATTTGGCGACATGACTGGCGTTGAGAATACGATAAGACTCAGCTTCGACCCATTTGGTAAAGTAGTCGATTGCTACCAAAATGAAGCAATGTCCTCCGGTTCCCGAGGGGTTTATCTTTCCGATTATATCGATTCCCCATGTTGAAAACGGCCAAGGTGACGTCATGGTATATAACAGGGATGGCGGCATATGCTGTACATTAGCGAAAATCTGGCAATTATGGCAATGTCTGACATATAGCTGACAATCGGTTTCCATGCTATTCCAGTAATATCCGAGTCTCATGATCTTCCGGACTAGCATCTTGGCATTCATGTGTGGACCACACTCGCTGTCATGTACTTCGGCCATAACCTTTTCGGCGTTAGTTTTATCAACACATAAAAGGAGAGCCCCTTGCGGTGTCTTTTTGTAATGTTGCTCGTCGTCGGTACGGATGAACTGGGTCGCTAGCCTACGTAAGGCCTTCTTGGCTCGATTGTCGGCCCCGGGTGGATATTCCCCGGTCGTCAAGTATGCTTGGATAGCCTTATACCACGGCTCGAGGTCAGGTATCTTGATATCTTCGATGTCGTGGATATACGCTGGCTCGGATCGTCTTTCGACACAGATTGGCATGCTAGTCACATGATCGGGGATGATTAGTAAAGATGCCAGTTTTGAAAGTGCATCTGCGAACTGATTTTCCTCCCGAGGTAAGTATATATACTCTACCTTTTGGAATTATTTCTCGAGATGCCTTACTCGTGCCTGGTAGGCCACAAGGTTAGCATTTAGGGTTTTCCATTTTTGGAGCGCTTGATTAATGACCAGAGATGAGTCGCCGTGTACTCGGAGGTTTGTGACCCCTAAATCGGCGGCGGCTTGTAGCTCGTGGATGCATGCTTCATACTTAGCGGCATTATTAGTGACGTCAAAGTCTAATTTGATGGACACAGGAGTATGTTCCCCTCTTGGCGAGATTAGGAGAATCCCGACCCCAAATCCTCGGAAATTGGATGCCCCGTCAAAGTATAAGTTCCAAGTTTCGGTGTCGGTATGGAAAATATCTTCATCCGGGAAGGACCAAGTGTCGGTGTGTCCTTCTTCGGTTATGGGACTGTCGGCGAGAAACTCGGCTACTATCCGGCCTTTGATGGCTTTCAATGGTACGAACTTTAGATCGAACTCTGCCAACATTAGGGTCCATCTTGATATCCTGCCGTTGAGAATGGGCTTTTCGAAAAGGTACTTGATCGGATCCATTCTAGATAGCACTTGTACCTCGTAACTGAGCATGTAATGTCAGAGCTTCTTGGTGGCCCAGACCAAAGCTAAACACCTTTTTTCGAGCATAGTGTACTTACACTCGTACTCTAAAAACTTTTTGCTGATGTAGTATATAGCTCGTTCTTCGGAGTTGATCGTCTGAGCTCGCATAGCCCCCATGGCTATCTCTGTCGTCGTTAGGTATAGTGACAAAGGTAGGCCGGGTTGAGGTGGCATCAAAACCGGCGGTGAAGACAAGATTTCTTTGATTCTGTCAAAGGCTGCTTGACACTTATCGTCCCATAGCAACCGTTCCCCTATTTTCAGTTTCTTGAAGATCGGTTCACACACCATGGTGAGCTTTGAAATAAACCTGCTGATGTATTGGACTTTTCCGAGAAACCCTCTTATCTCTTTTTCGGTTTTAGGGGGGTTGCATCTTGGTGATGGCCTTGATTTTGGCTGGATCGACTTCGATACCGCGTTGGCTAACGATATGACCCAGTAATTTGCCAGATGTTACCCCGAAACTGCATTTCTGAGGGTTTAACCTCATATTGTATTTGCGTAATCGGGTGAAGAACTTTCTCAGGGCGGTGATGTGACCGTCCCTGTCTTTAGATTTGACGATCATATCGTCCACGTAAACTTCCACTTCTTTATGCATCATGTCATGTAATAAAGTCGTGGCGGTTCGTTGATAGGTGGCCCCGGCGTTGATGAGACCAAACGGCATAACAGTATAGCAATAAGTACCCCAAGGTGTAATGAAGGTGGTCTTATCCATATCTTCTTATGCCATTTTTATCTGGTTATACCCAGCATACCCATCCATAAATGATAGCAGGGCATGATTAGCTGTGTTATCCACCAGTATGTCGATGTGTGGTGACGGGAAATCGCCTTTCGGGCTCGCCTTGTTAAGATCCCGAAAGTCTACACATACACGCACCTTACCGTCCTTTTTAGGAACCGGCACGATGTTTGCAACTCAATCTGGATACTCGGAAACTTGTATGAAACCGGCTTTGAATTGTTTGTCAACCTCCTCTTTGACCTTAAGGGACCATTCGGGCCTCATGCGGCGGAGTTTCTGCTTAACCGGTTTGAACCCTTCCTTGATTGGTATATGGTGTTCGGCTATTTCGCGGTCTATCCCCGGCATGTCCTTATAGGACCATGCGAAGACGTCTTTGAATTCTTGAAGGAGATTCATGAATTTTTGTTTCTCCTCGGGATCTAAAGATAACCCTATCTTAAGCATCTGAGGTTGTTCCCACGTTAATGGATTCGGTTTCTTCGATTACCGGATTGCGGGATTCCCTTTGCTCTAGCTGCTCGATCAGATGTGGAGGTAGGGATACCTGTTCGTCGGGTTTCTCAATGTCATTGCACAGAATATTTTTGAAATTGAGAAAGTTTTGAAAATGAGACAAGTCGTAAGCAGAACGGTTGTTATTATTGCTCATAAATTTAGAGAAAAGCTCGAAAAGAGCTGCCATCTAATCGTTAGTCAGTGGCGGGATAGGTAGGGTGCCCGGGACAGACCCCGAGACACCAGGAATAACAAAAGGGAGAGGGGGAGTTACAGGACTGACCCTAGCACCGGACTCACTAGAGTCAATCTCAGACTTTGACTCGGACTCCGACTCGGACTCGGACTCAGACTCTGGCATTTCTCCTTCTCCCGCGGTCAGCTTGTAGGTCCTTCCATGACCGTCATTCCATTTGACGGTCTTACTCCAGGCTCTTTTTTCCGTCTCGGATCCTATGTCCGAGATCAGCTTAGATGGATCAAAGTTATGGTTGCGGAGAATGAGATTGACCAGCTCTTCCTTCGGCGCTGGGGCCGTGAGTTCTTCTCCAAAAATTAGTCCCAGTGCGGGCTCAGCATTTTTAGTATCTTCGGACTGGATGAGAGCGAAGATGTCATCTGGTATAAAGTTGCAGTCCTGGGCCAAGTGGGTCCCAGGGCGCGTGGTGTCGGGCCGATATAGGCCTGTCTGGATGGGTTCGAATACTGGAGTGACAAAGGTGACTTTGCTGGCTTCGGTTTGGCCCATATTTTCCGGGGTCATGGTGTAACCCAGGCCGGTTTGAGACCTCCCGTTATCTAGAACCTCGATAATTTTCCCTGCGGGGAGATTGGGCCTTGATGTAGCCCCTGGTAGATAGCCCAGATTTTGCAGCATCCGATCGATGCTAACCGTGAAGTAGGGTCGGAAAAGATACTCTTCTTCGATTGCCCCTATGAAGTCGAACCCCCAGAGATCGTTGCGGCCTGAGGTGTTACAATTAGCCACAGTCATAGGTGTGGCTTCTAAAGTGATGACGGTATCGTGCAGAGGCAGCTTGATTTTTCGATGCAGAGTGGAGGATACTGCCCTGGTCGCATGGATCCAAGGTCTTCCTAAAAGAAGGTTAAAGGAAGAAGTCATGTCGATCACTTGAAATTCCAGCTCCTTCTCTATCGGGCCTATTATGATAGTAATTTTTACGTCCCCAGCTACTGACTTTGGACTTCCGTTGAAGGCCTGAATGGTTGGAGCCGTAGGAATGTAGTCGTCATCGGTGATGCCGAGGGATTTAGCGGTCCTCAAGGGGAGGACGTTGACTGCGGACCCGTCGTCGATTAGGGTCATGGGCAGGTACTTTCCACGGCAGATTACCGTAATGTAGAGGGCCATGTTGTAGGCAGGCCCAAATGGCGGTAGATCAGCGTTGGAGAAGGTAATAAGTGGGCCTTCTTCCTTGGCCTTCCCATTTAGGTGGGGCAGAACCGTGGCTACCATTTCAGCTGGAGTAGCCGTAGAGTCGATTTTGACTTGATCGAGGGCCTTAGTGAGTGTCTCTCGATGTTCTTGTGAGCTGACTAGAAGTTACCATATAGAGAGGTCAACTCGAGTTTTGTTCAGCTGCTTCACGAGAGCCTTTTCGGTAGTTGGCTTCTCTGGGGCGGCCTCCAATCTAGACGGCTCGGCGATGATAAGGGCGTGATTACTGGCTAAGGCTGTGGTCTTAACCTTCTGGATCTCTTCGGCCGTGATGGAGACAGCTTCCCCCTTGGCGAGATAGACGTCGTCTTCGTTGTCGCACCAGATCCCGTTTATTTGCGGGACAAATGGGGAAATGAGATGTGTGCAGTCAACTACTTCCCCGGAGAAAATGGCGTGAGTGGCCAACGGATTATCCTTGTTGCTGGGCTTGCCTCCAGGTAAAGGGATCTTTTCATTTTCTATGAGATCCTGGATAAGATGCTTTAGCTTCCAGGATTTCTCGGTATCGTGTCCCTTACCACGATGGTACTGGCAATAGGCCTGGATGTCGTAGGCCTTGGAGCGACGTTCGACCGGGATTTCAGGTGTTGGGCCTATCGGGTTGATCAGGCCTTTTGATGAGAGCCTTTGTAAGGCATTTGCATAAGTGGTACCTATGTCGGTGAATACCCGAGGTGTGGTATTCTTCTTGGACAGGGTATCAAGTAGATTAACCTCGTCAAAAATGCTATGAGCAGCAGTAGCAGATGTGGGCTTGCTTGTTGATGAGCTGGCCCCTTGGTAACCCTTGGCAGAGGCCTTAGTGAGGCTTTCCAATTTTAGATCATCTTCATTCCTTGTCCCCATTTCAGTTAGGGCAGCGAAATTGGGTATGATGGCGTACCGGAGATGAACCCGGTAGGCGGGAAGGAGGTTCTTCACGAAAGATTCTACCAGCACTTTCTCGCTGGGCTTATCGACCAGTTTGACGCTTTCAGCCCTCCAGCGTTGAAGGTATTTTGTAAATTCTTCCTTTGGTTCCTGGGCCATTACTTTCTGGGTGCGCATCGTGGTTTGGATTTCGGTGTTGTCGGCGTAGTTCCGAGCGAATTCCGTCGCCACATCATCCCAAGACTTGTATTTCTTGGAATCGAGCCTGTAGAACCAGGCTCTCGGTGCTTCTCGAGGGAAGAGGCAAACAGGTGCTTGAACATGTTTGACTTAACCCCCTTGAGGGCCATGAATTCCTTGAAAGCCCGGATATGTAATACCGGGTCTTCAGTTCCGTCGAACATTGGGAGGCCCGTCAGGTTGAGATTGGCAGGCAACTCGTCGGTTAAGGGTGCATAGGCCCAAGCATTTTCCGTATGAATTGAGTTGTGGGTCCACGGATGGACCTGTTCCTGCAGTTTGTAGAGTGCGCTGGCCAGTTCAGCTAACGGCCCATTGGTCTCGATTCCACCACTAGGAGTTCCTTGTTCGACTGCGCTTACCCGCGTGAGGATGGCGATCTGGTCCTGCCTCATCTGTGTCAGTTGATCTTGTAGCTTAGTCAATGAAGCTGTCAACTCATGAATGGCTTCTTTCGTCATTGTTCGGGTGAAGGGTGGCCTGTCTGTAAGAACACCGTGTAATCAGAAACGGACCCAGATAGTGCATCCCGAGCAAGGAAAGACTAGACTTAGAAAAGGACTGGAAACCGGCTCCTAGACGGGTGACTCGTGGACGATGGGCTTTCCTTAGGATTTGGCAAAGTGGGCCTAGTCCCGTTTGAAGGAAGATCCACGTGTGAATTCCCCAGACTTTGGACTCGAATTTGTAAACGGGCTTCCCTTTGTAGAAGTTCGTTCTACGTAGGTGGCCCATGCCTTGACAGATAAGGCGGACGGGGATGGGGAGGAAACTCGTGATATAGGATCAACGGAGTTTCGATGCTATAGACTCTTATGACTTACGACAAAACCCGACACTTCTAAATACGGGAAGTCCTAAGAAGGGGAGAGTTTTGAAAAGGGAAATTTGGATTTGGTCTGGTCCGAAAAAGTCGGAGGTACGACCGATTTTTTTTTTGAAAATCGGTAAAGGGCCTTTGGGCCGTGATTTTTCGAAAATTTTGAAAATGTTCGGGCAGCATATCGGCTAGAAAAATAGGCTATTTTGAGTCAAAATCATAAGTCCTAAATTCGGTAGCTTTCCGGGTTTTGAAAATGGATGATTTTCAAAAGATGCAAGTTTCGAAAATGACGGTTTTTGAAAAGACGATAAATAGATCAAGTAGCACGTAGTCATGGAAACAGTATAACGACACCATGTGTGCTCTTAATCTAAGTCTCGATCGGTCGAAAGAGGGTCTATACCAACAACGATAGCTTTCTCGCAAATCAGGACGGTCCTCCTAAGCCGAGTTGGTCTTAGAATCTGCCGTAAAACCCATGCGAGTTCCGCCATCGAAGTCTTTAGCGCGCCCATTTAGGAACGCACCGTGGTATAGTGGGACATCGGTCACAAGTAACTGGCCGGGGAAAATTTGGGTTATGCATGAACCATTGAACTAAAACGTGTACGTTACTATTCGAACGATTTCTTTTCGAGTCTCGCCCTGAGGATGCCGATGGTAAGTGACTCACTAGTTGATCCCCAGCGGAGTCGCCAAATTGTGGACATGACATAGGTCCACCCCGACGCGGCCACGCGCGGGTTTGGGGAGGCGAATGAAACTCCATATGAGATGGGTCGAATTGAAATTTAAATCAAAGTAGGAGTCGTGATGCGTGCAATTTATATATGATTCTTCCGTCTTTTACGCACGCATTTCCATGCATATCGAGTAGCATTGTCTACTATTTTCCCCGAATTTGATACTTTGTGGTCATGTTGCATCTTATGCAGGTTTGAACCCGTGGACGCGTAAACAAGGCAAAACTCGTGCTTAAAGAGGAAATCTTATGCGAAATAAGAAAAAAGAATGATCGTTCTCAAACGGGTCAAATTAAAACGTGAATATCTTGAGTTCTAAAACTCCAATTGAGCTGATTCCAGTTGCGTTGGAAAGCTCTTTCTCTTATATTTCCAACGGTATATTAGACGCTCGATTTGAAGAAGTAATGAATAAATGGCAAGCGTTTGAAGTTGAGCGCGCAGTGCTGAGAACGGGTCAAGATAGTCGAACGACTATCCATAATAGTCGACCGACTATTGTCGAGATTGGACGAAGACCGAGACTTTCTTAATTTGATGTTTAGTCTTAATAAAACTTTTGGGCTTTTGTTTTAGCTTAGTAATTAAAAAACTATTAGACTAAACCTCTTCTACCTCCTCAATCTCTTCTTTTACGCTTCTACTTTTCTATAGACTACTCTCTTTAGATTTCTCTTTACCCTCAAATTTTAGATCTAGATTTATGAATTCTTTTCTACTCTTCCTTTAAACTCGGTAATCTAATTCTTTCTTTGTTCTTTCTTATTCTCTTTGTTCTTAATTCTTTCTCTCTTAATCTTATTAATTCTTTTATTCTTAATTTCTCTTTAGATCTATTCGCTATGCTTAATTTATTTATCATCTTTATTATTGTTGTCGTAAATTTCTCCATGAGTAGCTAATTTTCCTTGCTAGGATTTAGGGGATCCATGAATTGAATACGATTGCTAATTAGTTTATAGATCTATCTACGATATTGTGTCTATGTTGTTAATTGTAGCATTTAATTGAGATTGATTGATTTAGTCGACGTAATTGATTAATTGAATTGGTGAACTCGAACCTAAGATCGGAAGCCTGGTAAGAGTTAGACCTACTACAACACATTAGTTTGCCCTAATAAGATCGGAAGCCGTTAGAAGCATTCTAGGGTGAATAGCGAACCGGAAGGACCTTTTCATTACCCCTTAGACCAATATCTGCGATAGACCTTTGACTTACACCGTGACCGTAGGAAATTCATGGTGAACCGACAATCCTAGTTTTCTCTCTATATTTATTCATCCTTATTCATCTTATGTAATTTAGTTATTCTTTTTTTTTTCTCTTCCTTCATTACTTTTAGATTAGTTAAACACAAAAATAAAAACCCGCGATTTGGTTACTTAAGATAAACTTTAATTGCGAGTAGAATTTATTTGTCTCCTTGTGGATACGATCCTGACTTCCCTAGCTATATTTTTAGTTAGACCTAAGTTGGTTATCTTTGATAAGTATACGACTAGCTTATCAATTCGCCACCGAACTTTGTGGGAGTTCGGGCCCGTTCGAACCCACTCTATGTCGTAGTGGGCCGTGTACAAAATACGGCCCATTTCCGATGTTAGAGTTTATTGGGTTCGTCCCTTTGCATTATGATACCGATAACGACGTTATCGGATACCGTGTATTGAATGACTCTCGTTTGCCAATGGTTTCGGACATCCGGAAACCATGGTTGATAAGTCGATATTTATGCGTGTTTTTACTCCTTTAATATTATTATATTGATGTCGTCTTTTGTAATATTTGAGTTAAAATGATTATTTTATATAAGTTCGGTTTATTATTAAACTTTCGATATTTTTGTGCTAAATTGAGTTTTTAATATATATTTTAATTAATTAATAATAACCCACTTGGATTAAGATTGCGAGACTATTAAAATCGTATGTTTGTTTGTAGATCAAATTCCATCATTTAATGGGTTGAAATCAAGCTTGAAACCATCAACCCATTATGGAAAAAACAAGAAAAGAGCAATAAATTTCAAGACAAAAAAAGGAAAGAAGAAGATCAATTAATTAAGGAAAAAATAAATTTACCAAGAGCAAAATCAACACTATAAAAGAAGCATTAGGGCTTTCATGAGAGGGAAAAAAAAAGAGAGAGAACAAGGAGCAGCACACACACATAGGAATATATAGGGCGAAGGCCTTGGCCTTCATGACCAAGGTCGGTACAAATTCAACCGGATTTTAATGCGGGACGCGATCAATTCAACTCCTAATTTATCTAACGGTTGTATCTATCTATCTTATTTAGTTTATTTATTGTTTAATTAGTTATTTAGTTTAATCTTTCAATTATTCGAACATGTAATGTACCGATTATTGTCAATGAGTTATGAGATTACGTTATTGTTTTAACGTTTAATTAGTACTTTGATATTCGTATGAAATTCACGATTTGACTGTTGTTTTCATGTTTATTAATTTAGCCTGATCACCTAGATTATTTATATGAGTCGATTGTTAAATTAATAGTTTTTTAAATTAGGTTGCAGCTTACTGGTCTAATTTAACTACTAGAATTTTGTATGATAATTGAGTTCTATTTAATTGCAGCTTTCTGGTTCTATATAATTCAATTGATTGGTGTTCTTAAAGCGATTAAATTTATTGACTTGATTCGTGCTTACATGGTTGAGTCAATCTAATTTAGTTAGGATTAAACTTGCGTGGTTAACGGAGTTTAACGAGTAAGAAATATAAAATTGTTGATTTACTTGCTTACAAGGCATTAAATAGTTACCGATCTATTTGAGTCTAATTAATTGAATCGATGATTAACCCGACTATATCATATATTGCATGTCTCGAATATTGTTATGATTAATTTTTTATTTATGTTATGTTTGTTTATTATTATTATTATTTTTATTATTATTATTATTATTATTATTATTATTATTATTATTATTATTATTATTATTATTATTTTCAAAACTAACAAAACCCCCCTTTTATATATATTTATATACTATTAAATAATAAATCGTCTTAGATAATAACGTCAGTCTCTGTGGGATCGACCTCTACTTACCCTATCTACCGTAGAGTTAGTAGTGTTTATAAATTTAATTTTGATTGCGGAAACGAAACGCATCAATGGTTCTGAGTAAGGGGTGAGGGTACGTGTTGGGAAGTTCACTAAGAACACCCAACCCCGCCCGCACTTAGCGGCCTTTACTAAGATATCGTTCGTTTTTGGTGTACACGCGTTAGTTCAACGGTTGAATGATATGCAAACACTATTTTCCCTAAGCATGTGAGAAAAATTAAATGGGTTGCTAAGTCGTTTAATGCATCTTAAACTAATAACGTCAAAGTTATATTTAGCATGTGAAATTCGTTTTAGTCTAATAAAACAAAAGATCATGAAAATAAATCGCTACAAACATGAGCAAACGAGTTAGTAACGGTTTATAAATCAAAATAAGAAAGTAAATACGATGATATGCATAATTTCGAAAAGTTTTGTGACATGTGATGGATTAAACACGTGTTTACCGAGGTCGAAAAATATTTGTCGAAATCTGAAAATATGCCGAGAGAGTCGCTGTTTTATGTAAAAAAAAAAAAAGCGATGTTAGAGAAAACAAGAAAACGAAAAAAAAGGGTCTCGGTTTTCAGGCCCCTGCGCGACTCGCCCGGGAGGGGCGCGACTCGCGCGGGTGGCTGTCTCGGGTCAGCTTTTCGAAAATCGCTAATTTTGATAAATCGCGTACAAATATGGATTAATTCATACTCGATTTATATTTTCGATATTCGTCGTATTCGATATTCGATTATGAAATCGATATCAAATAGTCAGAATGATTTTTAGAAAAGGTAAAAAAAAAGTTTGAAAATCGTTTTGTAAAGTTTAAACTAAAAAAACGATGTTTGACTCCCTCCGCGTTAGAAAAATCGTTGTATTATGTTTTTAAGACCGTATAACGATTTTCTAGCATCAACAGGTTTAATGTTATTCTTTTGATACGATATTCGACTAGAGAGTCGATATCGTATTTTTAAGAATGTTTGGTTTTATGAAAATAATTTTGTAATATCGTTATTAGAAATAAAAAAAATGCGACAACGACCCATATTAAAAAGAGGACCGACCGACGAAAAAAAGAAGAAAAGGACGAGAGAAAGGAAGAGAGATGGGAAGAATCGGGATGGATTTTACACCCTCAACCTACATGCTTTGTTTTCTCGGAATAAGGCTCGTCGGAAAGTGGCTTAGGCACGGGAGCGTCGAGATGATGTGGGTGAGTTAGGGTGGTGCGTTTGGTGCGTGTAAGCTGGCGGGTGGTGGCCGGTTTTTGGTCGGATTCGTCGGGTTATATTATCGGTCTTTCGATGCTATATTGGATGTTACGAGGTTGTTGTATGTATGTGTATGTGTATGTCGGGAATTTTTTGAATCGTTGATTTTAATGTGTTGTGAGGGTCTTATTTATAGGGAATGACTAACTTGCAAAGGAAGAAAGTCACCGGTTGGAATGAGGTGGGATTCCGTCTAAGGATAGGAAAAGTAAGAAGTTGAAAGGGACGAGAATTCCGTTTCTTGGTCGGAAAGAAAGGCATCTCGGCTGAAATGGGGCTGCTCGGCCGAGTGTTTGATGCTCGGTCGAGTTTTGATTTGGTATCCGGATAGAATTCCTACTTGAGATCGAATTCTATCCTTAACGGAATTGTTTAATACTTGTCGTAGCTGATTTTTTGTAGTATTCGAGCCTAGGCCGAACTCGTGAGGTGACACGGCTGGTCTGTGTGTCTCGAAAAAATATCTTTGACCGGGTTTGACCCGGTCGCTAAAAGACGGTTTTGCCCCTGATGTCAGATTCGACCCAAATTAGTCTTATTTGACTCGGAACGACCCACTGGACCTAATTTTGAGGTTGATTTTGTGAGATTTATACTCCATAAAAAGCCTAAACCAAATGTCCATGATTTCGAGCCCGTATCCGAGTCCATTAAAGCATGTTCGCGTCCGATCATCATCGGGTGTTTGTCGGAAACTACTATAGACACCTGGCGGTCAAAATTTGGGTGTCTACAGGTATATATATACTAATAATAATGAGTCTAATATATTCTACTTTCCTAAAGATTAGAAAAACTAAAAAAGTCTAGAAGAATGAACAAATCCCGTATAATAATTATTATGGCAAGATGCAGACTCCTCAGCAAATTAAGAAAGTCTGAAAAAGGCTGCAGCGAACCGTCGGGTCCATGATTGTACCGACCAATTTGGTTTTGTACCAACCAATTTGACTTCGTCCCGAACGATTCATTTTTGAACCGTCCGGTTCATGCGACGTAACTCTGATTTCGTCCATTTTGTTTCGTATTACTTCACTTGTAGATTTTAAACCTTGATTTTGTATGTTACCTACAAAATATAAACAAAATACCCGACATAACAAACAGTGGATAAATAACTACTAAAGCTTATTTAACATGCTAAACGGGCTAAAATGAAGTTAGAAGTGAGGTTAAATATATAAACAATATGAGTTCATCAGGGATCACCATGGCAAGAAGGAAGCTTATTGTCAAAGAACATACTTCACCAATTTCATACACAATCTCCTGAAAGAAGCTTATTGTCAAAGGGCCTAATTCAGTATCAATCCAAGTTCAAGAAGGAAGTTTATTGTCAAAGGGCATTCTTCACCAATTTCAGCCACGGTCTCCGGGAGGAAACTTATTGTCAAAGGGCCTAATTCACTATATCAGTTCGAATCCAGAAGAAAATGTATTCTTCAACTAGCAATGCAATATTAGCAAGTTATGTAAAGACTTCAAACCTAATAGAAGATATCAGAGAAAGCTCTCATTCATGGTACTAGAAGCAAAATCTAGATCGAAGGAGACTGTTTCACCAACTATGAATTTCATTCCATCACTCCACCTCGGAAGTTATCTTAGGTAACAGAGGTCGGGTATGATTTCTAACTTATGGCTTGTGAGCCTTGACGCAAAGTCTAACGGATTTTAAACGATCCGAGCGGATAGCCATTAGGTTGTAAAAGTCGATTGACCTGGCCTGGGGGCTATAGTTTGACTGTCGCTTTGTCCATGCCTCAGTCAAAGTGAGGGTTTCTGTAGACACCTTAATTTGTATCTGTTGTCTACTCGAGTTGCCGACCAACACCCGACGATGATCGGACTGCAACACGATACGATTTTGCGATGTTTCAGATGATTTTCCATAGTTCGAATCAAAATAATACTCGCAAATATTAATTCATCATTTAGACTATCTTAGTCGAGTCATTACGGTCGCATCAACACTAATTAAATTAAATTACGACTCCAGGGCCCCGAAATGCAAAGTCAAACTCGAGTGACCGAGTCAAACATCGAAAGTCAAACCAAAGCCCAAATACACGGAGCACATAGCCTTATCGCTTAAAACCGTAGAAAAATATCCTCACATCCCGTATTTCTTCGATTAGGAAACTTTTGCAAGTTGCGGCGCCAAGTCATTCAATCGCCTTGCTCCCTGTGTCCCATAACTGGGTCACATAGGCCCATGCGCCTCAAGCCCAGGGCGGATGGTGGCACGCTCCTAAAGGGTTATTTTACCCTAAATAAAAAACCTATAAATAACCCATTTCCTCGACCATTCAAACAACAACTTCACATCCTCTGAGCACTCTAGAATTCAGAATTCGACGAGAACAAAAAAAGACCATAAGAAGTAAATCCCAATATGGATGAATAAAAGAGGGTACCCATTTCTTGCAAAAAAAAGACCTTAAGAAGTAATAATCGATCATTTGAACAATTAATAATTTCTTAAATTCTCTTAGTTTATCGTTAGTCTCTCGAATTCTTAATTTGCAAAACCCAAGTTCATAAATCAAACCCTTATCCAAGCAACGCAAATCAAGGTCGAATTAAACGATTCTTAACCTAATTAATTCACACGTTCATAACATACATCGAGTTCATCCTAACCAAGTCGTAATCGTCACTAGGTTGTTTCTTAATCTATTTATTTTCTTTTACCTTAAATAAGGGTCGAATTAAAACGGTTCATAATTCGATTAATTCAAATATGCATTATGATTTTTGTAGACCAGTGAATTCACAATCCACTCAATCGGACGCGTACATCTGCAGTCCTTAATCCAGGTATAGTGTAAAAACTGTGCTCATTCTCGGTTTCAGTTGTAGTGCATGTCCGAATAGACCCTCTTGACCAAACCATTCAATCTACATAACGTCCACAACTTAAACCCTAATATAAACACTTAATAAATCAAATCCAAGTAGTCGTTTATAGATCCGTTCTTTATCGTCTACGCATCATATTTATACAATATTTGGGTGCAACACTGCAACACCTCTTTAACATGATTTGCTTCCGTTATCGCATGTTTTACCGCTTCTATCACATGTTTTATCGTTTTTATGACGAAATCGCATGTTAAAACACTAATAGATACATAAAACGTAATTAACAATACTAACCAGAAAACTAAACAAACACAAAAAACTGTGCCTGATCCCATCTTCTAGACCTGAGACGCACTGCCCCATACGCCTCAACCCTAGAACGCCTGGTTAGCCGCGTCTTTCCCTGTGAGCATTTCTGTGTCTGAATAGTTGTGGACATGACGTAGGTCCACCCCGACGCGGCCACGCGCGGGTTTGGGTAGGCAAATGCATCTCCATATGAGAATGGATCGAATTGAAATTTAAGTCGAAATGGAGTCGCCACCGAACTTTGTGGGAGTTCGGACCCGTTCGAGCCCACTCTATATCGCTATGGACCATACACAAATTTGGGTCGATTCCGACACCAGGGGTAAAACCGTCTTTTAGCGACCGAGTCAAAACCCGGTCAAAGATTTTCCCGAGACACGTGAGTCAGCCGTGACACCTCACACGGCTGATTCCCACTTTAATCCTACAAAAAATCAGCTACACAAAATATTAAACAAATCCGTTAAAGGATGGAATTCGATCTCAAGTAGGAATCCTATCCGAAAACCGATTCAAACACCCGACCAAGTGCAAACACTCGGCCGAGCAGCCCTCTACCAGCCGGTTCCCTTTCTTCCTTCACAAGAAAGCGGAATCCTCATTCCTTTCGAATTCTTACATTTCCTATCTTAAACGGTAGTTCAAACTCTCCTAGCCAAGGTCGGGAACTCCCTATAAATAGCCCCTTGCACACACACTTTTACACAATCAATTAGCATCTACAACATCCATTATTCTCATACACTCATAACATCAAATATATAAATCGACATCCGTACACACACATTCATACAAGCATAAAAACTAGGCACCGAGGAACCGACATCTCGTCCAAAACCCGAAGGAAATCCGGCCCTATACCCGACGCCCTTCACGACCAAACCGAACCACCATAACTCACCGACATCTACTCGACGCTCTTGTGCCCAAGCCACGTCCCGACGAGCCCCGATCCGAATAAACAGAAGCATGTAGGTTGAGGGTGTAACAAAACCCGATTTCTCTTCTTCTTCCCTTCTCCTCCTCGTCGTTCGTTTTTTTATTACGGGTCATTCGTCGTTTTTTTTATTTTATTTTCTAATATCGATATTATTAAAAACTACTTTCATATAACAACATTCTTAAAAATATGATATCGATTCTCTATAATCGAATATTGTATCGAAAAGAATTAAATTAAATCTCGACGATATTAAAAATCGTTACATCTTTTTTTCAAACTTGTTTTTACAAAACCTTTTTTTTTAATTCGTTCCGAATACTCGATATCGATTTCATAATCGAATATCGGGACGGCGAATATCGAAAACATAAATCGAGTACAAATTAATTCATATTTTGTACGCGATTTATCAAAATTAGCAATTTCGAACAAAAAATAAAAAACCGGACAGACCCGCATGCGAGTCGCGCCATGCCCAGGCGACTCGCGCACGGGCCTGAAATCCGAGACGTTTTTTTTAGCTTTTTCGTTCGTTTTATTTTATTCTTCTACGAAACAATCTTAAAACTTATATCTTTTCTAAAGCTATTCGGAATATTTGATATTAATTTCGTAGTTAATTATCAAATATAACGATTATCGAAAATATTGAATCGAGTACGAATTGTGCAATATTCATACGCGGTTTAATAAAAACATCGAGTTTTCAAAAACCGTCTTCAAAAATCAGACCGACACGCGACTCGCCGGCATCCCAGGCGAGCCGCGCGGCCGGCTGCCTCGACGCCCCTTTTTCTCGTTTTTTTATTATTTTTCGAACTTCGTTTTTTATACAAAACAGCGTTTTAACGATATTTTTCAGATTTCGATTAATATTTATTTTCTCGATCTCGTATATTTATTTGCTATATTATTATTTACAAATCGATACTAACTCGTTTGTTCATCTTTTGTAGCAAATTCATATCTTTTTCATCATTTGTTTTATTATACTAAAACGAACTTCACATGCTAAATTCAACTTTGACGTTAAATTTTTCATGCATTAAACCGACTTAGCAACCCGTTCAATTCCTCGCATGTTTAGGAAAACAATGTTTGCATATCATTCATCGTATTACTAACGCGCGTATTAAAACATCATTCGATATCCTAGTAGAGGCCGCTAATGTGCGGGCGGGGTTGGGTGTTCTTAGTGAACTTCCCAACACGTACCCTCACCCCTTACTCAGAACCGTGGTTTCCGGATGTCCGAACCCATTGGCAACGAGAGTCATTCAATATACGATTAACCGCTCAAGTCGACATCTATATCGATATGCAAAGGGACGAGCCCAATAAACTCTGACATCGGAACTGGGCCGTATTTTGTATACGGCCCACTACGACATAGAGTGGGCTCGAACGGTTCCGAATAACCATAAAATTCGGTGGCGACTCCAACTTCGATTTAAATTTCCATTTGACCATCTCATGGAGATTCATTCGCCTCCCCAAACCCGCGCGTGGCCGCGTCGGGGTGGACCTATGTCATGTCCACAATTTGGCGACTCCGCTGGGGATCAGCTGATACGTTACTGACCTTCAGCATCCTCAGGGTGAGACTCGAATAGAAATCGTTTGACTAGTACAATACGCGTTTTAGTTTTACGGTTCATGCATAACCCCATATTTAACCGGGCCGGTACTGGTGACCGACGTCCCACTATACTATCGATGTAGTCCAAATTGGATATGTCGAAGGTGTCCATTAGCCGATTCGTATGGGTTTTACGGCATGTTCTAAGCTCAACTCGACTTAGGAAGTCCGCCCCGATTCTCGATAAGCTGTGTACACTGGTATAGACCCTTTCAGACTGACCGAGACTTAGAATTAGAGCATACATGGCGTCGTTATACTGTTTCCATGACTACGTGCTACCTGATTTACAAGTCGTTTTTCAAAAACCGTCTTTTTTTCAAAATAGCATCCTTTTCAAAATATCCAATTTCAAAACCCGAGACATATACCGAATTTAGGATCCACGATTTTACTCAAAATAGCCTATTTTTAGCCGGTATTACGCCCATTTCAAAACTCGAAAATATTTTCGAAAGTTTTCAAAACCGTCCCCGGTCCGCCTTTCCGTTTTCTTTCTCAAAAAAGGGCCGGTTCTCCCCGATTCTTTCGGGCCTTTCAAAAATTCAATTTTTCAAAACCTTCCTCTTCTTAGGACTTCCCGTATTTAGCAGTGTCGGGTCGTGTCGTAAGTCGTCGAGGTCTCTAGCGTCGAAACTCCGTCGATCTTATATCACGAATTTCCTCCCTATCCCAGTCCGCCTTATTATACTAAGGCAAGGCCCATCTACGTAGGACATACTCCTACAAGGGTCGGCCCGTCTACACAATCGAGTCTAGAAGTCTGGGGAATGTCTCAAGTGGACCTCCTTTCAAACAAGGCCCAGCTCACACGGTTGGATCCTAAAGGAGGCCCACCTTTCACAAGTCACCCGTCTAAGTGTCTTTTCCGAGTCAACCTTTTACAAGGCATAGCCCTATAACAAAAGGTTTGTGACCTTTACTTCTAAGGGTCACTCGTCCAACACTCGAGTCTTAAACAAAATTTTCGATCCCACTTGGGGGCTACCCTTCATTAGAGCGGTCAATCACGGTTGCTCTAAGGGTCATGTCTTACACGTGTCTCACGTACCCCACTTTCGAGCCACTTAGATGCCACACCATCTGAGTCCTATCTGAGTCCTTAGCCTCACTTGGGGGCTATTCTCCGACGGAGCGATTAATCACGGTCACTCCGAGGATCATACCCTACACATTTGTCTTAGGAGAGTCTAACCCGAGTCAAACATGGTCGCCCCATTTTCGGACTCACCCTCGTGCAGCTTGAGTCTCATCGTCAAATCCAAGCCAGTGGTCGTTACCTTGTCCAGGTCAACGTTCGAGTATCCCGATCCAAGAATCCTAGTCATTCCAGTCACCCTGGGTCGCGTCTAGTTTGACTCCCTCTCTTGCATTTGCGCAAAACCGAGTTTAGGCGAGTCGTGGCACCTGTCGAAGACCTTACCAAAAAAAACAACCAACCAAGCATCCGAGTCCGGATCTTATTCGAGTCTAAGTCTGAGTCCGAGTCTAGGATACCCTACATCCTCATTTCCAAATCAGAGTCAGAGTCTTTTGCATTCTGTCCTCTTTTTCAAAATTCAATAAAATCAGCTTTTCTATTGCTCATATATACTTTCCTTATGTGTTTCCGAGAACATGATGAACACCGTCATACACTGTGAGCACAAGCACGTGACTATAGGCACATCTATAATGACTGCACTAAATCGAGACCCATGTTTTCCTTTACCTGTTCCATGTCTGACATAGGAAGCCACAAAACTACACGTAGCAGGAGCGGTATCGAATCCAATGACGAATCTAGGTAGTCTCCTGGTTTGGGTTCGAGAAGGGAGGCAAGCCCATTTCCCACAATAAACATCCCTCCGACAAGATCAACCATACCTACCTACGGTGTTAGTCTGACCAACAAAAAAAAAGACAAAAAACTGGACAAAAAAAAAATCAAAAGTCCAAAGAAAAAAGCAAAAGGCCAAAACAAAAAAGCAGGTCATCATAAAAAAAGCATCCACGACCAGAACGGTCAACACAAATGAAGATCCCATGACCGGGGCTAAGAGGTCAACCAACAAAAATATTCAAATGCCCATGACCGTGGTCAACGGTCCACTCAAGATCAATACTCATACCATCCAATAAGGGAGAAACAATCAAGCTGGTCAACTAACACCACATTTAGCCTTCCCACATTACAACCCTCAAGACCTTCCCGAGACCCAGGCTAAAGACAGCCCGGAATTTTGAGGATTCAAGCTCCATAGGATACCCCTAACCATTAGGGTCAGACATGGAAACCAGATCCCGCATCATCAAACATATCCCGATCAAAGTTCGAGCCATTTTACTCGGCTTCCCCTTTACATAACAAAATTCACAATCACCATATGCAAACCCGAGATCAAAACTCGTCAAAGACCCGAGAGAAAAACTCGTCAAATCCCTTACCTAATCATACACAATCCCGAGAGCAAAACTCGTTAAAATCCCCGAGAGCAAAACTCGTTAAAATCCCCGAGAGCAAAACTCATCAAATCCCCGAGAGCAGAACTCGTTAAAATCCCATCCCAATTCTTCTCATTCAAACTAGTTACCAACCCCAAACACGGGAACTCAACTTGCGGTCGGCATAGAACATGCCCAAATAGTTCACACCACCTCTGGGGGCTACCCTGGAGAACGCTCACAGTCACAGGATCAATATCCTAACCATTCTAGCCCTTTGATCAAGACATCACTGGGAATGCACCTAGCCTACACCATTGCTATGGCTAGTTACACACGAAGTCCTATTAGACTAGGCATCATAATATATCTTCCGACACTGAACTACGGCATGGTTTGATTTCACTATACGTGAATACGTAGGCAGCCTTTCAACAGAGGCACAACCACCCACATTGACACACATTCAAAAAGCGCCATCACTCCGGTCACGACACCGTCATGTTCTTAATAGCTAGCTTTGTCGTCCTGGGGGCTTCTCTTAGGCAGAAAACCTCCGTCCACTCACAAAATCCATATAAATTCAAAAAATCTAGCCTCCTTTCTGTAGTGTGTCATAGTACTCGACTCAGTCAAAGACAAGAATCTGTCGGAACTCGAGGCAATACCCACTTTGGAAATGTACCCTAAAATCAAAAATTCAGGAGAGCACTAGACTACAACAGTCTCATTACAGACTACTGCAACCCCGAATAGCATATCTATCCCACTTCGATGTTCGACCATGTTGCCACTCGTCTAGGCTACGGAATAGCGCAACTTAAGAGTCTTGTTAGGTGGCCCACCCCCTACCGAGTCACGGTCCAACCCCTCGAGAGTCCAGTCGTGTCTGTCAACTCGTCCGGTCACGCCCAGCGTCGAGTCTGTCGATAGGTCTCTCTCTTCAAATTCTCATTTTAAAATTTGCAAAACTTAGCCATTTGAGAAAACCCTTTTCGACAAGGTCAAATTTCGGTCTATTTAAATTGCAAATTTCTTTTCTACCCATTTCAGTTTTGAAAACCTATTTCCTAGCACGTGAGCTGCTTTCAGGACTTCGATTTCAAAACTAAGCAAAAATCATTTTTCTATTCCCCAGCGCGAGTCATCTTTGTTTCACCTACATGTTGCATGCAAAATTTTATGTAACTTATACAGGTACAATTCAAGACCGCGCAATTCACATAACTCCCCAGCGGCATAGACTTATACGACAAGTCCGATTCCCCACGGAGTTATCATCATCAACTCAGGTACATTTCTAGTCTCCGGCCGGCGGGCCCTTTACGCAGGTCTAATGGACCTTAAACGACCCGACCGGAAGTCTGCCAGGTCTTAATCTTTGATTGGCCTGGTAGCTACTCTGACTTTCGCCTTTTCCAAGCCTCAGTCAGAGTGGGGGCTCTGTAGACACCCACATTTTGACCGTCAGGTGTCTATAGCAGTTTCCAACAAACACCCGATGATGATCGGACGCAAAAGTGCTTTAAATACTCAGAAACGGGCTCAAAATCATTGGCATTTGGCTTGGGCTCATTATGGAGTACATATCTCACAAAACCAACCTCAAAATCAGGCCCAGTGGGTCGTTTCGAGTCAAATAAAACTAATTTGGGTCGATTCCGACACCAGGGGTAAAACCGTCTTTTAGCGACCGAGTCAAAACCCGGTCAAAGATTTTCCCGAGACACGTGAGTCAGCCGTGACACCTCACACGGCTGATTCCCACTTTAATCCTACAAAAAATCAGCTACACAAAATATTAAACAAATCCGTTTAAGGATGGAATTCGATCTCAAGTAGGAATCCTATCCGAAAACCGATTCAAACACCCGACCGAGTGTAAACACTCGGCCGAGCAGCCCTCTACCAGCCGGTTCCCTTTCTTCCTTCACAAGAAAGCGGAATCCTCATTCCTTTCGAATTCTTACATTTCCTATCTTAAACGGTAGTTCAAACTCTCCAAGCCAAGGTCGGGAACTCCCTATAAATAGCCCCTTGCACACACACTTTTACACAATCAATTAGCATCTACAACATCCATTATTCTCATACACTCATAACATCAAATATATAAATCGACATCCGTACACACACATTCATACCAGCATAAAAACTAGGCACCGAGGAACCGACATCTCGTCCAAAACCCGAAGGAAATCCGGCCCTATACCCGACGCCCTTCACGACCAAACCGAACCACCATAACTCACCGACATCTACTCGACGCTCTTGTGCCCAAGCCACGTCCCGACGAGCCCCGATCCGAGTAAATAGAAGCATGTAGGTTGAGGGTGTAACAAAACCCGATTTCTCTTCTTCTTCCCTTCTCCTCCTCGTCGTTCGTTTTTTTATTACGGGTCATTCGTCGTTTTTTTTATTTTATTTTCTAATATTGATATTATTAAAAACTACTTTCATATAACAACATTCTTAAAAATATGATATCGATTCTCTATAATCGAATATTGTATCGAAAAGAATTAAATTAAATCTCGACGATATTAAAAATCGTTACATCTTTTTTTCAAACTTGTTTTTACAAAACCTTTTTTTTAATTCGTTTCGAATACTCGATATCGATTTCATAATCGAATATCGGGTACGGCGAATATCGAAAACATAAATCGAGTACAAATTAATTCATATTTTGTACGCGATTTATCAAAATTAGCAATTTCGAACAAAAAATAAAAAACCGGACAGACCCGCATGCGAGTCGCGCCATGCCCAGGCGACTCGCGCACGGGCCTGAAATCCGAGACATTTTTTTTAGCTTTTTCGTTCGTTTTATTTTATTCTTCTACGAAACAATCTTAAAACTTATATCTTTTCTAAAGCTATTCGGAATATTTGATATTAATTTCGTAGTTAATTATCAAATATAACGAATATCGAAAATATTGAATCGAGTACGAATTGTGCAATATTCATACGCGGTTTAATAAAAACATCGAGTTTTCAAAAACCGTCTTCAAAAATCAGACCGACACGCGACTCACCGGCATCCCGGGCGAGCCGCGCGGCCGGCTGCCTCGACGCCCCTTTTTCTCGTTTTTTTATTATTTTTCGAACTTCGTTTTTTATACAAAACAGCGTTTTAACGATATTTTTCAGATTTCGATTAATATTTATTTTCTCGATCTCGTATATTTATTTGCTATATTATTATTTACAAATCGATACTAACTCGTTTGTTCATCTTTTGTAGCAAATTCATATCTTTTTCATCATTTGTTTTATTATACTAAAACGAACTTCACATGCTAAATTCAACTTTGACGTTAAATTTTTCATGCATTAAACCGACTTAGCAACCCGTTCAATTCCTCGCATGTTTAGGAAAACAATGTTTGCATATCATTCATCGTATTACTAACGCGCGTATTAAAACATCATTCGATATCCTAGTAGAGGCCGCTAATGTGCGGGTGGGGTTGGGTGTTCTTAGTGAACTTCCCAACACGTACCCTCACCCCTTACTCAGAACCGTGGTTTCCGGATGTCCGAACCCATTGGCAACGAGAGTCATTCAATATACGATTAACCGCTCAAGTCGGCATCTATATCGATATGCAAAGGGACGAGCCCAATAAACTCTGACATCGGAACTGGGCCGTATTTTGTATACGGCCCACTACGACATAGAGTGGGCTCAAACGGTTCCGAATAACCATAAAATTCGGTGGCGACTCCAACTTCGATTTAAATTTCAATTTGACCATCTCATGGAGATTCATTCGCCTCCCCAAACCCGCGCGTGGCCGCGTCGGGGTGGACCTATGTCATGTCCACAGGAATGTATAACTAAAATGATAGCCAATAAATAGAAACGGACCCATATATAAACTAGACCGTAAGTTAAATGATATGCATGGGTTTTGAAAGAAATCACGTGATTGACTTTACACGTGACGACTAAGTCGCTTTTTAAAAGACGAGGCTCGGATGATAAAAAGGAGCTCTCGATTTTCTAGGCTACAGGACCCACTTGATCGAGTCATGGTCTGACTCGGTCGAGTGTGTCCTCGAGGAGGCTACTGCCCAAGATTTGGGGTGCTACTCGATCGAGTAGCTTATGTACTCGGTCGAGTGGCACCTGTACGAGTTATGACTCGTTTTGTTTAATTCGTTTTAAATCAATGGTTGGCCGAGTTAAATAAAAATATTAACGATTTAGATATAACTTGTTTTTTCGGTACTATAATCATGTCTTATATGATTATAATACCGTTATCGGAATTTTATGAAAAATGTTGTCGTTAAATCGAAAAATTTGGATTAGTGACGAAATTGTGTCCCTCCACGTCACGACATTGGTATTAATCCTTACGGATTATGTGATGTCGGTTTTCGTGTCAACGGGTTTCGTACCAATCTTAGAAATGGATCCATACGCGTTCAACTACGAATGACCATGATCGCGTTACGCCCTTGAGTACATTGGGGCGGCGCTCCTTGAAAGGGTGTCACCTCTGTCGTTGCTCTTAAAGGGATTAAACGAACCTTAAAATGATTATCGTAGTCAAACGTGTTCGGATCCGAGTTTTAGATACTATTATATATATACACGGTATATAATGTTAATGTGACGAGAACGAAGAAAATAAATGATGTTAGCGGTTAGATGCGATAAATGAAATGCGAAAAATAAAATGTTAGTGTTAAAGATCATGTCGTTATTATCGACTAATTATAATACATAGACATAAATGTACATAAAAAGAACGAAAAGAAAAGGAAGAAGGAGAAGTCGGTGTTGAATTGTCACACCCTCAACCTACATGCTCTTGCTTCTCGGGATACGGTTTGTCAAATGGCGGCAATGGCGCGGGAACTTCGAGATACGTAGGAAGAGTTGATGGTGTGTATGTATGGCTCGGTTTTTGTATGGGTTTGCTTAGGGTTGTAGTGTATTATGGTGGGGGACTTAGGGTTGGAAATGTAGGGTGTTTGGATGTGTAAAGTTGGCTGAAATGATGATGGAAAAAGTTGTTTTTTGTTTGAGGGTTGATGGGGTATTTATAGGAGAAACCCCACGACCTAGGGTCACTCAATCGAGTGGCCCTAGTACACTCGGTCGAGTGCCCTTGAGGACGGATCTAGTCTGGTTTTGAGGCTCCACTCGACCGAGTGGGTCAATCCACTCGATCGAGTGGATAAGGTTGACGAGCCTAAATAGGGAAGGAGTTGACCTTTTTTGATTTTTTGAATTAGTTATTTGGCGCAAGTTTCTAGAAATGCACCAGGTTGTTTTTGTGTGTCGGATTCGTCTTTGACCGGGTTTTGACCCGGTCGCTAAAAGACGGGTTTTAATTTTGGTGTCCGTTTTGGCCCAAATTAGTCCCATTTTACTCGGAACGACCCACTGGGCCTGAATTTGAGGTTATTTTTGTGAGATTTGTATCCCGTTAAAAGCCCATGCCGGACATTACTGATTCCGAGCCCATATCAGAGCGCGTTAGAGCATATTTGTGTCCGATCATCATCGGGTGTTTTTTGGAAACTACCATAAACACCTGGCAGTCAAAATGCGGGTGTCTACAGAGCCCCCACTCTGACTGAGGTTTGGACAAGGCGAGAGTCAGAGTAGCTACTAGGCTAATCGAGGATTGAAACCTGGCAGACTTTCTGTCGGGTCGTTTATAGTCCATTAGACTTGCGTAAAGGGCTCGCCAGCCATAAGTCAGAAATCATACCTGAGTTGTTGATAATACGTCCGTGGGGAATAAAGACTTGTCGCGTAAGTCCTGGGTGTGCCTGTGTGTGGGCCCATCCCGTGCTATTCCGGGAAAAATGTCGTCTCTAGACTTTCCGCTGGGGAGATATATAAACTGTGCGGGCTTGCTTCTGAAGCCTCGAGTTATACCTGTGTCAGTTACATAAAGTTTTGCATGCAACATTTAGGCAAAACACGACTCGCGCTAGGGAATAAAAAATTTGGATGATTGAAAATTTGGAACAAAGATTTTTTGAATTTTGACAGACTGCTCGGGATGACTAAATTCCTGTGTCCGTGGGGAGGAGACAAGAGTCGGGCCTGTATGCCTAGGCCCATTTGGGCCAAGGAGGCATAGCTGCAGGGGAGCTACCAGGGTTTTGATGTTATAAATACATCATCCTGGTTTCTTTTTTTTTTTGTCACAATCCTCAAAACTTCTTCTCCTCAAGAAAAATTTATCTCTTTTAAGAAATTCAACTATGGGTATTGAGCGCCTGACTAACATGTTGCAAGATTGGTCCTACCGCTTTAGGGATGCGAGTAAGGTAGCCCTAAAGCAGTCGGATATATTTCAATTGTTCACGTTCCGCCAGATGCACGTGGACCGCCACTTTCTCGACGCGTGTCTGTCCTACTGGGACAACACTTACCACGTTTTCGCCTTTCCTCGGGGCGAAATCTGTCCCCTCCCTGAGGAGATTGCTGCCATAGGAGGGTGGAACCTATTGCTCCGTCCTGCTGTCCCTTTCTCAGTTCGGGACCCTAGGAGGAAATTACGGAAGTTTTTAGGGCTCTCCCATGCTGAATTGTCCCGTATGATTGAAGAGGATACTATTTCTTTGCTAGCCCTGGCTGAGAAATTCATGAACCCGTATGATATTCGGGTTTTGCCTATTCATAGCCGCAGGGCGTTTGCTTTCTGTATGATTCACGTGTATGCTTTCGAAGGCTATCTGGACCAGTTGTCTTGCATGGGCAGCGTTCGTCTTCTTGTCATTGCTGACCTGATGGAGACGGAATACAGTCCTACGTGGTTGATCACCGAGGAGATCATTCAGGGCTTAGACAACCGTAAAAGGGATGAGTCAGCCCGTTTGACTGGGAGCACCCGCCTGCTGCAGGTATATCGCTTTTTTCTTTTTTTCTCGATTTTTTTTTCGCAATATACTGCTACAGGGGCACTCGGTCGAGTCACCCTGGAACTCGATCGAGTGCCTTCGTAAAGAGGCTTTCTGTTCTGCTTCAGAGGTGTCACTCGATCGAGTGACCCTGGCACTCGATCGAGTGACCCTGGCACTCGATCGAGTGCCCTCAGGCGAATGTCCGAATCGTTCCGAGATCTCGTGAATGTTGTGTTCTTTTCCAGTTCTGGCTATTTGAGAGATTATCGATTATCGAGCCTCCTCCCAACCCGAGTCAATATTGGTTAGACCAAGTGATGACAAAGAGACGTGCTGTCGATTCATCCTATCTCACTACCCAGAAGTATTGGGAGGAAGAATTATCATTTCATCGCGGTCGGCTGATTCGATGGGTGGTTCCATGGTGGCCAATTTATTCCTGGACCAGTTTGGCGCCCAGAGATAAGGCGCGCTATCAGGTGATTTTGTCCCTTAGCCAGACAGTTCACCTCTATCCCGACCGCATACTCAGGCAGTATATTATTCTTTTTGCTTATATTTTTCCCTATGTTTCAGGTGTTTCATCATGGAGGAAGCTAACAATATGAATAATGATGTCCAAAATCCACCAACAAAAAAGAAGTATAAACCTAGAGGCCCGACAACTGGCCTGAAGGAGAAAAAGAAAGATACTAAAAAGGTTCCGAAAATTTTAGACTTTGATGAAGTGGATAACCCAGTTGGACCACATAGAAAATCCTTTTCGACAAGGGTAGGGGTTATATCTCGAGAAATTAAAATCACATATAAGGGTTGGCCTAATGTACCCGAGGGCAAAAAACAAACTATTTGGCTACAACTGAAGGTAATTTTTTTTTAGATTGGTAAAGAAATCTACTTTAATTTATGATAAACCTACATTTTCATTTGTTACTTGTGTAGGATGAGTACACCATCAACGAAGACAAACGTCATGTTGTACTAAGCATTGTGGGGAATCGTTTCAAAGATTTTCGGACAAGGTTAACAAGAGAATATATTCACAAAAAAAGGAAACAAAGAAGTGAAGAGGAGTTAGATGAAAATGGGTTAGAGGTAGAAAATTTGGATGTCAATCCTTGTTCAAAATTTGGGATCGCAGAAGAAGATTGGGAGGAGTTTGTAAGACAACGTATGGATCCAAAGTGGAAGGTATGAACATATGATTGGCTATTTTTTTCTTTTTTGTTTTTTTGGGACTGTTTTATGGTTTTCGGGTTGTATACTGCTGTTTCGGGACTATTTGTTCGGTTTTTTTGGGGACTGTTTTGTCCTATTTACTGCTATTGCCTACTGTTTTTAGTTGTTTTCCGGTTTTATGTCGCTGTTTTGGGACTATTTATTCTGTCTTCTTTGTTTTTTAGGCTGTTTAGTTCAATTTACTGCTATACTCTGCTGTTTTCAGCTATTTTCTTGTTGTATATTGCTGTTTTGGGACCATTTGTTCTGTTTTTAATTTTTTTTGGGGGCTGTTTTTTTTGCCGGTTGTTTTATGTTTTAGTGTTGTTTTTGACCTATTTTGGTGTTCATTATTATGTTTTTGAATTGTTTTCACTATTTCTTTTGTTGGTTGTGTTGTTGTCATGTTTGCAGGAAAGGAGTGAAAAGGCTCGAGCCGCCCAAGTCAATAACAAGATTCGACATTTCATGGGTAGAGCAGGATATGTTGGCAAGAGTGAACAATGGTTTGCAGAAGAAATTGCTTCCGAGAAAAAAAAAATCCTACTGCCGATCCTATTGAAATAGAAAAAATTAGTTTGAAACGTGTTAAAGATAGAAGCTTTAAGTGGATTAAAGGACATACGCCATCATCAAGTGCTCCTACACCTGAAACTCAAGAAGTTATCGACAACATTGTAAATCTTATCCATAACCATATTAACTAAAAATATGTTATTTAGTTTTTTGTAACTTCCAAAAAATTACGTAACATAATTTCATTTTTATGTGAACAGAAACATTGGTCAGATATGGAGAGCAAAGGGGAGTTTGTTTCTTCGAGATCGGTAGATGTATTGGTGAAAGCAACGGGCAAAAAGGAGCATCCTGGAAGGACAAGAGGAGTTGGAACTTTGGTTGGTAATCGGAAAGTTTTTGGTCAACCAATTCGAAGTAATCATGAGAAAATGTACACGGCAGAAGAAATGGATGCAAAGTTAGAGGAGATGCAAAACCAAACAAGGGTGGAGATGAAGAGTATGTTTTTAGAAATGGCAAAGTCTTGTGGTTTGATTTTACCCCATGCTTTTGTCGAGGATGAGAGAGCTTCAAATCATTCCCCGTCTGGACATGATTACGAAACAACTTCTCCTTCAATGTCATATTAATTATTTAACAAGTCTTTATACTTACAATTTATAATAGCATTTTTAATAGGAAATTTCATGAATAATTAATTAATTAAATAAATAAAAATATTTTATGATACTTATAAATTAATTTTAACCAAAAAAATCAGAATATATTTATGTAAAATACTATATGAATTTATCTCATATTTATTATAACTCGAGGGTTTTATTACCTAATTATCCATTTAAATCCAAAAAAAAATATAATTATATAAATTATAAAATCACCATGCAAAATTTTATTACATACTAAAATGTCATATTATAACAAAATATATATATATATATATATATATATATATATATATATATATATATATATATATATCATAGTTATTTACATATTGTGGATATTTATGCATGCATGCATGAGTGTTTCTAAAAAAATGTGATAACATGGAAAAATAAAATAATAATCCGAAAATCACGTCTAAAACTTAAAAAAATCTACATGCAACATCATCAACATAAAAAAGTAGGAATATAATTAAAAACATATTATTTTAATCATTCATATAATTTATATATTTATTGCATGATAAATAAATTACAAGCATGATTAAATAATGAGCAATAAAACCAATCATATATTCATCACAAAAATATATACATAATTTATACCATGGAGTTCATATATTATCATAATTTTTTAAAATTTCATATATATCCTCAATCTTATTATAAATTCATAAAAATGATAGAATTTCATAAATCAAGAAAAGGAGTAACATAGTTACCTTGAGAGAAATTAGTATTACTAATAGGTAGGAGATGAATGATATTAACCCAAGTGGTTTCCTTCCATCAAGGTCTCTTCTCCACCTAGTTTAAATTAATAAAATTTATAAGAAAACACTACACAATTTAACTAGAAATAAATAAAACTAATGGATAAATAGTCTATACTTACTAGTAATTAGGAATGATGTGAGAAGAGGATATGGAAAAGAAAATGGTGAGAAATGGGGATGATGTGAGTTGAAAAGGTGAAGAGAAAAGTTGTGAGGAATTGAGATGATGTTTACCACAACATGGAGGAAGAATGAAGAGTAAAGAGTGAAGCACATGAATTTATGGACAAGATGATGAGATGACTAAGGCTAGGTAGTTTAGGTAGGTGATTAGCCATAGCCATGCATGGACTATAAATCTATGCTCATAGACAGGGCCGTTCATTGGGCTGAGCAGGGTAGGCAAAGGAACAGGGCCTCATATTTTTGGGGACCAAAGTTAAACAATGAACTTGGATATATACAAAAAAAAAAAAAAAAAAAAAAAAAAATCAATAGTGACGTTACATTGGGGAATGAATGAATCAATGAATGATTCTTATTCTCTCTCTTCCAAATTTTCATCTCCTTCTTTATTTACTACCCTTTCGAAAAAAAAAACTCCATAATTTCTGAAATTTTTTTTAATTAATTTGATATTTTCCATATGTAATTACCAATTGATTATTATAAAACTTGGAAAAAAAATTATACAGTATGTCTCTAATTTTCAATTATTCCATATTCCTTTCACTCCCACAAAAGCAATCATCAAGAATCATCATTTTTGCAAATTTGGGAGTACTTGAACAAACAAAGTAAGTTCTCATGTTTATAGGCTAATAGTGAAATTGCTTATGACTTGTTTAATTTGTAAATTGTGACCCGTATAGTTTTATGCTTCTGAAATCTGAATATGTATTTTCCAATTTTGTTTCCATATACTTCATTTTTTTATTTGTATTTTAATTTCAAATTCTAATTTTTTGTTGTTGTACTGTGTTTTAAATTTTGTTGCAGGTGAGTGTGATTTGTGAATTTCCGAGTTCCGACAGTTCGTGTTTCATACTTTCATTTTTCGTTTTCCGACATTATTTCGGCCTGTTCAGTCATTTTCTATACGGTTGTTTCTTCCTCAAATTTATTTTCTTTATTATGTTTCGAAAGTTTGATTCCGGGGCTGAATTAATGATGATATTCATGTTCATTATCTTGGTCCCACCATTCAAAATGAATTAATTCTTCTCATTGTTTCCGCAATTAAATCTGAAATAATAAAAAATGTGAAAAAAGCTAAATATTTCTCTGTGATACTTGATTGTACTCCTGATTCAAGTCACCAGAACAAATGTCGTTGATTTTGAGATATGTTGATGTGTCTACAAATTTTATTTGTGTTGAAGAGTCATTTTTAGGATTTATCCATGTAAAAGACACAACCGGTCAAGGACTTTTTGATGTTTTACTAAATGAGTTAAAGTCCCTTGAACTTGATGTTGATGATGTAAGGGGTCAAAGTTATGATAATGGGTCTAACATGAAGGGTAAACATCAAGGAGTTCAAAAAAGATTGTTAGACATAAATCCTAGAGCATTTTTTACTGCTTGTGCTTCTCATAGTCTTAATTTAACATTATGTGATATGGCCAACTCGTGCGGTAAAGCTAAAGATTTTTTTGGAGTCATACAAAGAATATATACTATTTTTGCCAACTCTTCAAAGAGATGGGACATACTGAAAGATAATGTAAAAGGACCTACACCAAAACCTTTATCTCCTACGCGTTGGGAGAGTCGTGTTGATATTGTTAAAGCTATTCGATTTCAAATTGCGGAAGTACATGAAGCTTTACTTCAAGTAGGAGAAGTTGATAATGACTCTAAAATAAGAAGTGAAGCCAAATCTTTGGCTACAAATGAGCTTGGTGATTTTGAGTTTTTGGTAGCACTGGTCATTTGGTATGATGTATTGTATAGAATAAATTTCATTAGTAAACAATTGCAATCAAAAACTATGGTTATTGATTTAGCAATTGAAGATATTGAAAAATTGATTTTATTTTTTGAAGGCTATAGAGACACTGGGTTTTCTAATGCCATAAATTTAGCAAAAGAAATTGCTTCTGAATTAGATGTTGATCCAGTGTTTCCCAAGAGGCGTGAAATTCGAAGAAAGAGACATTTTGATGAGAATCAAAATACATCTGAGGTAGTTTCACAAACTAGTGAGGAATATTTTAGAGTGAATTATTTTTTATTTATAGTTGATCAAGCTATTGGTTCACTTAAGAGGAGATTTGAACAATATCAAGATTTTCAAAATGTATTTGGCTTTTTGTTTACCTATAATAATTTGCACTTATTAGATAATGCTAGTTTAAAATCTTCTTGTATTAAACTTCAAATGTCACTAACAAATGGTGAACGATGCGATATTGATGGAAATGACTTGTATATGGAGTTAATGTTGTTAAAAGACATATTGCCTAATGAACAAATGAATGCCATGGATATATTGAGGTTTTTGAAACACAAAAGTTATTTTCCTAATGCATTTGTTGTGTATAGAATTTTGTTGACTATTCCTGTCACAGTTGCTTCGGCGGAGAGAAGTTTTTCTAAGCTTAAGTTGTTGAAATCTTACTTGCGTTCTACGATGTTACAAGAGCGACTTAATGGGTTAGCATTGATAGCCATCGAAGCTGATTTGTTGGAGAAGGTAGACTTTGAAAATCTGATTGACGAGTTTGCTTCGGCAAAAGTTAGCAGAAAGAAGCGCTTCAAGAAACTTCAGCGTCATGGTTAAGGAAATCGGTGGACTTTGTAATAGTTTTATGCTACCTACTTTTTTTAATAAAAAATTGTAATATTATGAAATATTGCATTAATTTTATGAAATAAGAGGCCTCAATTTTTTTTTACACCGGACCTCCATTCATTTTGAGACGGCCCTGCTCATAGACCTTGGGCTCAAAGAAAGTGCAAGTTGGCAAGTTGGCAAGTTGCAAGCATGTGGCAAAAACAAAAACAAAATAAGTGAAGTGTGGGTGAAATAGAGATAAGGACGGAATAGATTTGGTCCGCGGGTTACGGTGACAGCCTGTCGTATTTCGAGTCTAACTTTCTCTAAAGAACTTCGATTAAGATAATTAAGGTGGCGTTGGAAAGCTAAGAGAAATATCTAAAACTTTTATGTTTTGATCAAGAGCCAAATACGTCTCTAACCAGACGTAAAATGAGCAAATACATTACCTCAGTTTATTAGTCCATCCGAACATAAGGGTTTAAGAGTATAAATAAAAGTGTGAAGGGTAGGAACATGAAATATTAATTCCAAGCATACAAGGGATGGATGGATTAATGGATAATGGGGTTGGAGTTAAAAGAGTTTATATATGTTTATCGAATTATGAAAACACGGGGTCACAATATGAGAATGGATCGAATTGAAATTTAAGTCGAAATGGAGTCGCCACCGAACTTTGTGGGAGTTCGGACTCGTTCGAGCCCCCTCTATATCGCTATGGACCATACACAAAGTATGGCCCATTTCGGTTTTAGAGTTTATTGGGCTCGTCCCTTTGCATTACGATACCGATACCATCTACACCGGTAATTGTGTAAAGAATGACTCTCGTGCGCCAACGGTTTCGGGCATCCGGAAACCGAGGTTCTGAGTAAGGGGTGAGGGTACGTGTTGTGAAGCCCACTAAGGACACCCAACCCTGCCCGCACTTAGCGGCCTCTACTAAGACATCATTTGACTTTCTAATATGCGCGTTAGTGATTCGGTGAAATGATATGCAAACAACGTTTTTAGCTAGCATGCGAATTAAGTGTGAGCTACGTCATTTTAATGCATCAAAGTTATTGTCGAAGTGATTTAGCATGCGATGGTTCATTTATAAACGGTAAAACTCAAATAAATAAAGCAAAACAAAAATAAATTGGTTACAAGTTACACGGGCGGAATACAACCCGGAATTCACAGTACAACGAGCAATAATATAGAATAATCGGAATGTATAACTAAAATGATAGCCAATAAATAGAACCGGACCCGTATATAAACTAGACCATAAGTTAAATGATATGCATGGGTTTTGAAATAAATCACGTGATTGACTTTACACGTGACGACTCAGTCGCTTTTTAAAAGAAAAGACTCGGATGATAAAAAGGAGCTCTCGATTTTCTGGGCTACAGGACCCACTCGATCGAGTCATGGTCTGACTCGGTCGAGTGTGTCCTCGAGGAGGCTACTGCCCAAGATTTGGGGTGCTACTCGATCGAGTAGCTTATGTACTCGGTCGAGTGGCACCTGTACGAGTTATGACTCGTTTTGTTTAATTCGTTTTAAATCGATGGTTGGCCGAGTTAAATAAAAATATTGACGATTTAGATTTAACTTGGTTTTCGGTACTATAATCATGTCTTATATGATTATAATACCGTTATCGGAATTTTATGAAAAATGTTGTCGTTAAATCAAAAAATTTGGATTAGTGACGAAATTGTGTCCCTCCACGTCACGACATTGGTATTAATCCTTACGGATTATGTGATGTCGGTTTTCGTGTCAACGGGTTTCGTACCAATCTTAGAAATGGATCCATACGCGTTCAACTACGAATGACCATGATCGTGTTACGACCTTGTGTACATTGGGGCGGCGCTCCTCGAAAGGGTGCCACCTTCGTCGTTGCTCTTAAAGGGATTAAACGGACCTTAAAATGATTATCCTAGTCAAACGTGTTCGGATCTGAGTTTTAGATACTATTATATATATACACGGTATATAATGTTAATGTGACGAGAACGAAGAAAATAAATGATGTTAGCGGTTAGATGCGATAAACGAAATGCGAAAAATAAAATGTTAGTGTTAAAGATCATGTCGTTATTATCGACTAATTATAATACATAGACATAAATGTACATAAAAAGAACGAAAAGAAAAGGAAGAAGGAGAAGTCGGTGTTGAATTGTCACACCCTCAACCTACATGTTTTTGCTTCTCGGGATACGGTTCGTCAAATGGCGGCAATGGCGCGGGAACTTCGAGATACGTAGGAAGAGTTGATGGTGTGTATGTATGGCTCGGTTTTTGTATGGGTTTGCTTAGGGTTGTAGTGTATTATGGTGGAGGACTTAGGGTTGGAAATGTAGGGTGTTTGGATGTGTAAAGTTGGATGAAATGATGATGGAAAAAGTTGTTTTTTGTTTGAGGGTTGATGGGGTATTTATAGGAGAAACCCCACGACCTAGGGTCACTCGATCGAGTGACCCTAGTTGTAGACACCCGCATTTTGACTGCCAGGTGTCTATGGTAGTTTCCAAAAAACACCCGATGATGATCGGACGCTAACGTGTTTCTACGCGCTCGGATACGGGCTCAAATCCATTAATCGCTGGCTAAGACACTTACGGAGTGCAAATCTCACAAAATCAACCTCGAATCCAGGCCCAGTGGATCACTCCGAGTCAAACAAGACTAATTTTGGCCAAAATCGACACCGAAATTAAAGCCGACTTTTTGCGATTGGGTCAACCCCGGTCAAAATCGTTTCCGAGACGCACAAAACAACCCATCAATCATCAAAAGTCCAAGTCAAACACAAAACCCATCAAAGTCAACGGACCTGCGCGACCCAGCTGGGCCACTCGATCGAGTGACCCACCCACTCGATCGAGTGACCCACCCACTCGATCGAGTGACCCACCCACTCGATCGAGTGGGCCTGTTTCGAGCCCGACTGCATGCTTCACGGGCCACTCGACCGAGTTAGCCCCATACTCGGTCGAGTAACCCTAATCCGGATGCCCTAGCCTCGCCTATATAAGCAACCCCCATGCAACACATAACAAAACTTTTCACAACCCTACAACTTTTTACACCTCTCACAAACTCTAACACTACACAAACTCGAGAACTCTAATCTCTACACAACCCTAAGCAAACCCTAAGCAAACCCTAGCAATTCTACACTAGCAAAAACCCTAAACCTAGTTTTAGGAATCAATCCGAGCCACCATAACTTAACCTTCATCCACCTTGAAGACTCTTGTGTTAAAGCCACGGTTACGAGTCCGTTCTGAGACAAGAACATGTAGGTTGAGGGTGTCAAAACCCTCTCTTTTCTCCTTCTCTTCCTCACGCCGTCTTCATCTTCTTCGCATCTTCTTTTTTTGTTTTTTTGTTTCGTCGATTACATCATAATATCGATAATATTATTAATAGAAAAATATTAAAATACTTATTGATTTGTGTCGAATGTGAATGATGGTGGGATAAGGAAAACCGCATATACAAGTGTACTGCACACGCGTCGTCGGTCGCTTATCCCATCACCCCGATCGTTTGATTATTGAAATAAGTTAACTCAAACAATAATTCGTTTTTATTTTTGTAGTCATCATCATCGATTTTGCATTCATCAATTTTTAAAATCAATTTTAATAAGGGTCGAAACCCGTTGACACGGATCCGACATCACAATCCCTAGGGATTTATTTCGATGTCGGAGAAGTCGAGGGAATCAAGTCCTTTTTTATTCAAGTAAAGCGTCGATCTTAGATTCGATACCAATTCCATAATTAGATATCGAATCTAACGATCAAGTCACATAAATTAATTAACGTGATTTGTTCATATCACGATAATTAATTTAAGACGACTAAAATTAATCTACTTTTTTTTTATTTCACTCTAATATTCCATATCGATTCAAATGATCGAATATGGGATACAACGAGTATTCATAATTAGAATCGGGTATAAATTCAACAATATTTATATTCGGTTCAACAAAATTCGCGATTTATAAAAAACCAAGTCGAACATAAATTATGCAATACTTGTGTCCGATTCGGTAAAATCGTCGAACTACCAAAAAATCAAAAGCAATTTCAAAATCAATAATTAAATTGCAAACGAACCAGGTTCGTACAGGTGCCACTCGACCGAGTGCTTTAGCCACTCGATCGAGTGACATCACAAAATCGAGTCAGAATGCTTATTTCGACACCCACTCGGTCGAGTCTCACAGTGACTCGATCGAGTGGCCATGTACTCGACCGAGTTGGTCAATAACTCGGCCGAGTACGGTCTAGCACGCAAAACAGAATCGTCTTTTACGGGTCCACCCGATCGAGTCCATCAACCACTCGATCGAGTAGCCTCATAAACGACACAGACAACAAGTCGTACATCCTTCGTTTCAAACTCGATAGTATAGTCAACACGTGTTTAATTAATCATGTGTATTACTATCTTTTCAAACCATGCATCTCATATTTGCATCTTTTCATCTCATCTCATATTTGCACAAACCGTTATTATTCGTTATATTATCACATCGTTACTAACGCGTTTGTTATTTCTTTTGTCAATTTAATTATTGTTTGTTTATTGTACTAAATGAACCCACATGCTAAAATTCCACTTTGACGTAGAATTAATTGCATTAAATTGACATAGAAACCCGTTTTTCAATTTCATTCACATGCCTAGGAAAAACAATGTTTGCATAAGCATTTTTCCCGTTTTACTAACGCGCGTATTGGAAAGTCATTCGAATTCTTAGTAGCGGCCGCTAATGTGTGGGCAGGGTTGGGTGTCCTTTGTGGGCTTCCCAACACGTACCCCCACCCCTTACTTAGAACCTCGGTTTCCGGATGCCCGAAACCGTTGGCGCACGAGAGTCATTCAATACACGGTATCCGATAATGTCGGTACCGGTATCAAATGCAAAGGGACGAGCCCAATAAACTCTGACATCGGAAATGGGCCGTATTTTGTGTACGGCCCACTACGACATAGAGTGGGCTCGAACGGTTCCGAATAACCACAAAATTTGGTGGCGACTCCACATAGACCTAAATTTCAATTCGATCCATTCTCATATGGAGATTCATTCGCCAACCCAAACCCACGCGTGGCCGCGTCGGGGTGGACCTATGTCATTCCACAATTTGGCGACTCCGCTGGGGATTAACTGATGCGTGACTTACCATCGGCATCCTCAGGGTGAGACTCGAATAGAAATCGTTTGACAAATACAATACGCGTTTTAGTTCTATGGTTCATGCATAACCCATATTTTTACGGGCCGGTACTCGCGACCGACGTCCCACTATACCGTTGATGTAGTCCAATATGGATATGTCAAAAGGTGTCCATAGTCGATTCGAGTGGTTTCGCGGCATGTTCTAAGATCAACTCGACTTAGGAAGTCCGTCCCGATCAACGTCTAGACTATGTACACTGGTATAGACCCCTTATAGACCGACCGAGACTTAGTATAGAGCATACATGGCGTCGTTATAATGCTTGTGTGACTACGTGCTACTTGGTTTCCAAGTCGTTTTCAAAAACCGTCTTTTTTCAAAGATTGCATCTCTTTCAAACTATTCAATTTCAAAACCCGGGACACATACCGAATTTAGGACTTATGATTTTACTCAAAATAGCCTATCTTCTAGACGGTATGCTGCCCAATTCAAAACTCGAAAATCATTTCGAACTGTCAAAACCCGCGGCCCAATACCACTTTCGTTTTTTCCGAAAAATTGGGCCCTCAACCGATTTTTCTCGGACCCCTTTTCAAAACAATCAATTTTCAAAACCTTCTTCTCCTTAGGACTTCCCATATTTAGCAGTGTCGGGTCGTGTCTTAAGTTGTCAAGATCTTTAGCGTCGAAACTCCGTCGATCTTACATCACGAGTTTCTTCTCTATCCCAGTCCGCCTTATTAGACTAAGGCAAGGCCCACCTACGTAGGACATACTCCTACAAAGGAAGGCCCGTCTACACACTCGAGTCTAAAAGTCTGGGGATGTTTCACGTGGACCTTCCTTCGAACAGGACTCGGCCCGCATAGCCGAATCCTAAGGAAGGCCCACCTTGCACAAGTCACCCGTCTAGGTGTCTTTTCCGAGTCAACCTTTTTAGCCCTATAACAAATGGTTCACGGTCCTTACGTCTAGAGGTCACTCGTCCGACACTCGAGTCTTAACAAAATCTTCAACCCCACTCGGGGGCTACCCTTTAGCAGAGCGATCAATCACGGTTGCCCTAAGGGTCATGTCTTACACGTGTCTCACATAACCCACTTTCGAGTCACTTAGGTGTCACACCATCTGAGTCCTTAGTCTCACTTGGGGGCTATTCTCCGACGGAGTGATTAATCACAATCACCCCGAGAATCGTACCCTACACATTCGTCTTAGGAGGGTCTAACCCAAGTCAAACATGGTCGCCCCATTTTCGGACTCACCCTTCTGCAGCTCGAGTCTAATTTGCGGTCGTTACCTCATCTAGGTCAACATTCAAGTATCCCGGGCCGAGAGTCTTTGTCGACCCGTCGCCCCGGGCCGTGTCTAGTTTGACTCTCTCTCTTGCGCAAAGCCGAGTTTAGGCGAGTTCTAACACCCGTCGTTCCTTCCGATCAGGGACCCTATGAACGAGACACTGCCAAACCACAACAAATCCCACGCCGTCAAGAAAGGGGACATCCAGGGGAGTATGCTTATGCTATCTTGCTCCATTAACAACATCTTCTCGAAAATCAATACTGCCCTAGATAACCTAAGTTCCAGGGTAACCATCATTGAAGAAGACCTTGTAAGAACCCGATCTCGTCTAACACAGCTAGAGCGGGCAAGGCAACCGATCACCCAACTGAGCCATTTGAAGGGTGAACAATCTTACGAAACTGTCCGATGTCCTCAAGATGGCAAGGCCGAGAGAGGTAACCCTCAAGTCACCTCTCCAAAAATCAAGAACCAGTCAAAGGAAAGGACATTTACCCACTTGGATATGTCCTACACCGTCGCTTTCCAGAGGTTAGTTCCGAAGGGCCTAGTGCTACCTATAGGCCCAACAGCCGACCCACCTGTGGAAAAACGTTCCAAAGCATGGAGCACCGAGCATTACTGCAAATTCCACAGAGGGAGAGGACACGATACAGAACAATGCTGGAAGCTGAAACACCTCATTCAAGACTTCCTCGATGCCGGGAAGACTCTCGTTTTGGAAACATTGTCACTTGCAAAGCCCCTCATGGACTACACAAGGCCCGATGACCGAAGCATCCAATCTACCTCTCATGCACCCAAGAGTCCGGATTTGATTTAAGTCCGAGTCTGAGTCTGAGTCTAGGATGTTCTATTCCAAAGTCAAAGTCAAAGTCAAAGTCAGTTGTATTATGTCCTCTTTTTCAAAATTCAATAAAATCAGCTTTCAATATTCTTTCTCATATATACTTTCCTTACGTGTTTCCGAGAACATGATGAACACCATCATACACTGTGAGCACACGCACGTGACTATTATAGGCACATCTATAATGACTGCAGGAAACCGAGCTCGTGTTTTCTTTTTACCTACTCCGTGTCTGGTATAGAAAAACCACATAACTACCCGTAGCAGGAGCAGTATCGAATCCTATGACAAATCTAGGTAATCTCCTAGTTTGGGTTCAAGACGGGAGGCAAACCCATTTCCCACAATAAAACACCCCTCTAATAAGACTGACCAATCCCTACCTTAGGTGTTAGTCTGACCGGGGAAAAAAAAACGAAAGAGCACTGGACAAAAAAATCAAAAGTCAAAAAAAAAAGAAAAAAAGAAAGGGCCAAAGCAAAAAGAAGGCCATCAAAAAAAGAAAACTGGACACAAAAAAAAAATCGAAAGTCCATGAAAAAAAAGAAGCAAAAGGCCAAAACAAAAAGGCAGGCCATCATCAAAAAATTCAGAATACCCATGACCGTGGTCAACGGTCAATTCAAGTGAGAGCCCCACGACCAGGGTACGGTCAAAATTATCAAAACCCATGACCGCGGCTGAGAGGTCAATCAAAAAAAATCAAATACACATGACCGTGGTCAACGGTCAACTCAAGTGAAAATCCTTTGACCGTGGTATGGTCAAATTCAAAATTATCCATGCCATCCAATAGGGGAGTAACAATCAAGCTGGTCAGCTAACACCACACTCAGCCCTCCCACATTACAACCCTCAAGACCTTCCCGAGACCCAGGCCAGAGATAGCCCCGAATTTTGAGAATTCAAGCTCCATAGGATACCCCTAACAATTAGGGCCAGACATGGAAACCAGATCCTGCATTATCAAACCAGCCCTCGAAGCGTTAGCTCCACAGAACCGACCTCCAGATTTCGAGTCATCGAAACCAGATCCCACATTATCAAACCGGCTCTCGAAGCCTCAGCTCCACAGAACCGAGCTCCAGATTTCGAGTCATCAAGGCCATTTACTTCCTAGCACCACATTCCCAAATACATCAAATCCCGAGAACAAAACTCGTTAAAATTATCCGAGAGCAGAACTCGTTAAAAATCCCGAGAACAAAACTCGTTAAAATCCCGAGAACAAAACTCATTAAAATCCCGAGAACAAAACTCGTTAAAATCCCATCCAAACTAGTTACCAACCCCGAACACGGGAACTCAACTTGCAGTCGGCATAGAGCATGCCCAAATAGTTCACACCACCTCTGGGGGCTACCCCGGAGAACGCTCACAGTCACAGGATTAATATCCTAACCATTCAAGCCCTTTGATCAAGACATCACTGGGAATGCACCTAGCCTACAACCGTCATTATGGCTAGTTACACACAAAGTCCTATTAGAATAGGCACCATAATACATCTTCCGACACTGAACTACGGCATGGTTTGATTTCACTACACGTGAATACGTAGGCAGCCTTTCAACAGAGGCACAACCACCCACATTGACACACATTTCAAAAATTACTATCATTCCGGTCACGACGCCATCATGTTCTCAATAGCTAGCCTTGTTGTCCCGGGGGCTTCTCCTAGGCAGAAGTTCTCCATCCACTCACAAAATCCAGATAAATCCAACAAAAAATCTAGCCTCCTTTCTGTAGTGTGTCCTAGTACTCGGCTCAGTCGAAGACAAGAATCTGTCAGGACTCGAGGCAATACCCACTTTGGAAATGTATCCTAAAATAGGAAATCCAGAAGGGCACCAGACTAAAACAGTCTCATTACAGGCTACTGCAATCCCCCCATAGCATATCTATCCCATTTCGATGTGCGGCCGTGTTGCCACTCGCCTAGGCTACGGGATAGCGCAACTTAAGAGTCTTGTTAGGCGGCCCACACCCCTACCAAGTCACGGTCTAACCCTTAGAGAGTCCAGTCTGTGTCGGTCAACTCGTCCTGTCGCATCCAGAGTCGAGTCTGTCGGTAGGCCTCTCTCTTCACATTCCACTTTGAGATTTGCAAAGTTTAGCCATTTGAAAAAAGATCTTTTTTGACAAGGTCAGATTTCAGTCTATTTAAACTGCGAATTTCTTTTCTACCCCTTTCCATTTTGAAAACCTAGCTCGTGATTGCTTTCACAATTTCAAATTCAAAATTTTAAAAACTTCAAAAAGGCATTTTCCCCAGCACGAGTCATTTTACTACCTACGTGTTGCATACATTTTTATGTGACTTATACAGGTACGACTCAAGCAAAGACATGCAAGTCATCAAATCTCCCCAGCAGCATTTTCCGGGATAGCACGGGATGGGCCAACACACAGGCACACCCAGGGCTTACGCGACATGCCCAAATTCCCCACGGAGTACAATCATCAAGCTCAGGTATGATTTCTGTCTTGTGGCTGGCGAGCCCTTTACGCGAGTCTAACGGACTATAAACGACCCGACCGGAAGTGTACTAGGTCTTAATGGGCTTGGTAGCTACTCTGACTTTCGCCCTGTCCAAGCCTCAGTCAGA
Organism: Agrostemma githago; assembly: GCA_958450325.1. Taxonomy (NCBI): domain Eukaryota; kingdom Viridiplantae; phylum Streptophyta; class Magnoliopsida; order Caryophyllales; family Caryophyllaceae; genus Agrostemma; species Agrostemma githago. The sequence goes on along the minus strand of OY288250.1, from coordinate 12,785,129 downwards.
GTGGGGGCTCTGTAGACACCCGCATTTTGACTGCCAGGTGTCTATGGTAGTTTTCAAAAAACACCCGATGATGATCGGACGCTAACGTGTTTCTACGCGCTCGGATACGGGCTCAAATCCATTAATCGCTGGCTAACACACTTACGGAGTGCAAATCTCACAAAATCAACCTCGAATCCAGGCCAAGTGGATCATTCCGAGTCAAACAAGACTAATTTGGGCCAAAATCGACACCGAAATTAAAGCCGACTTTTTGCGATTGGGTCAACCCCGATCAAAATCGTTTCCGAGACGCACAAAACAACCCATCAATCATCAAAAGTCCAAGTCAAACACAAAACCCATCAAAGTCAACGGACCTGCGCGACCCAGCTGGGCCACTCGATCGAGTAACCCACCCACTCGATCGAGTGGGCCTGTTTCGAGCCCGGCTGCAGGCTTCACGGGCCACTCGACCGAGTTAGCCCCATACTCGGTCGAGTAACCCTAATCCGTATGCCCTAGCCTCGCCTATATAAGCAACCCCCATGCAACACATAACACAACTTTTCACAACCCTACAACTTTTTACACCTCTCACAAACTCTAACACTACACAAACTCGAGAACCCTAATCTCTACACAACCCTAAGCAAACCCTAAGCAAACCCTAGCAATTCTACACTAGCAAAAACTCTAAACCTAGTTTTAGGAATCAATCCGAGCCACCATAACTTAACCTTCATCCACCTCGAAGACTCTTGTGTTAAAGCCACGGTTACGAGTCTGTTCCGAGACAAGAACATGTAGGTTGAGGGTGTCAAAACCCTCTCTTTTCTCCTTCTCTTCCTCACGTCGTCTTCATCTTCTTCGCATCTTCTTTTTTTGTTTTTTTGTTTCGTCGATTACATCATAATATCGATAATATTATTAATAGAAAAATATTAAAATACTTATTGATTTGTGTCGAATGTGAATGATGGTGGGATAAGGAAAACCGCATATACAAGTGTACAGCACACGCGTCGTCGGTCGCTTATCCCATCACCCCGATCGTTTGATTATTGAAATAAGTTAACTCAAACAATAATTCGTTTTTATTTTTGTAGTCATCATCATCGATTTTGCATTCATCAATTTTTAAAATCAATTTTAATAAGGGTCGAAACCCGTTGACACGGATCCGACATCACAATCCCTACAGATTTATTTCGATGCGGAGAAGTCGAGGGAATCAAGTTCTTTTTTATTCAAGCAAAGCGTCGATCTTAGATTTGATACCAATTCCATAATTGGATATCGAATCTAACGATCAAGTCACATAAATTAATTAACGTGATTTGTTCATATCACGATAATTAATTTAAGACGACTAAAATTAATCTACTTTTTTTAGTTCACTCTAATATTCCATATCGATTCAAATGATCGAATATGGGATACAACGAGTATTCATAATTAGAATCAGGTATAAATTCAACAATATTTATATTCGGTTCAACAAAATTCGCGATTTATAAAAAACCAAGTCGAACATAAATTATGCAATACTTGTGTCCGATTCGATAAAATCGTCGAACTATCAAAAAATCAAAAGCAATTTCAAAATCAATAATTAAATTGCAAACGAACCAGGTTCGTACAGGTGCCACTCGATCGAGTGACATCACAAAATCGAGTCAGAATGCTTATTTCGACACCCACTCGGTCGAGTCTCACAGTGACTCGATCGAGTCGTCATGTACTTGACCGAGTTGGTCAATAACTCGGCCGAGTACGGTCTAGCACGCAAAACAGAATCGTCTTTTACGGGTCCACCCGATCGAGTCCATCAACCACTCGATCGAGTAGCCTCATAAACGACACAGACAACAAGTCGTACATCCTTCTTTTCAAACTCGATAGTATTTTACGACTTAGGTCAACACGTGTTTAATTAATCATGTGTATTACTATCTTTTCAAACCATGCATCTCATATTTGCATCTTTTCATCTCATCTCATATTTGCACAAACCGTTATTATTCGTTATATTATCACATCGTTACTAACGCGTTTGTTATTTTTTTGTCAATTTAATTATTGTTCGTTTATTGTACTAAATGAACCCACATGCTAAAATTCCACTTTGATGTAGAATTAATTGCATTAAATTGACATAGAAACCCGTTTTTCAATTTCATTCACATGCCTAGGAAAAACAATGTTTGCATAAGCATTTTTCCCGTTTCACTAACGCGCGTATTGGAAAGTCATTCGAATTCTTAGTAGAGGCCGCTAATGTGCGGGCGGGGTTGGGTGTCCTTTGTGGGCTTCCCAACACGTACCCCCACCCCTTACTCAGAACCTCGGTTTCCGGATGCCCGAAACCGTTGGCGCACGAGAGTCATTCAATACACGGTATCCGATAATGTCGGTACCGGTATCAAATGCAAAGGGACGAGCCCAATAAACTCTGACATCAGAAATGGACCGTATTTTGTGTACGGCCCACTACGACATAGAGTGGGCTCGAACAGTTCCGAATAACCACAAAATTCGGTGGCGACTCCACATAGACCTAAATTTCAATTCGATCCATTCTCATATGGAGATTCATTCGCCTACCCAAACTCGCGCGTGACCGCGTCGGGGTGGACCTATGTCATGTCCACACTAGTGCACTCGGTCGAGTGCCCTTGAGGACGAATCTAGTCTGGTTTTTGAGGCTCCACTCGACCGAGTGGGTCAATCCACTCGATCAAGTGGATAAGGTTGACGAGCCTAAATAGGGAAGGAGTTGACCTTTTTTGATTTTTTGAATTTGTTATTTGGCGCAAGTTTCTAGAAATGCACCAGGTTGTTTTTGTGTGTCGGATTCGTCTTTGATCGGGTTTTGACCCGGTCGCTAAAAGACGGGCTTTATTTTTGGTGTCGATTTTGGCCTAAATTAGTCCCATTTTACTCGGAACGACCCACTGGGCCTGAATTTGAGGTTATTTTTGTGAGATTTGTATCCCGTTAAAATCCCATGCCGGACATTACTGATTCCGAGCCCATATCCGAGCGCGTTAGAGCACGTTTGCGTCCAATCATCATCGGGTATTTTTTGGAAACTATCATAGACACCTGACAGTCAAAATGCGGGTGTCTACAATAGTTCAAATCAAAATGAGCAGTGGTCCAGTTCAGTATTAGTCTGATCGCTCAGAGTCTCACGCCCTGGAACTAGATCGCATGACACCATGCGCCTCAGTTCAGGATCGCATGACACAAGGCATCCCTACTAATGCCTTCCAAACGCACTTTAAGCAGAATACCAGGTGGGTTATAATCACGTAATCGACTATTATTCGTAATATCGCTTAAACCTGTTTTCCAGATTTGCCTATTATGTTTAATAACAACTAATAATCCATATTCTCTCCCTTTTACGTGCAACTTAACATGTTCGAACTATTATTTGTTATCGCTTTTATCGCATGCAACGAACAGTAAATCCTGACTCTGACGTTAGTTTATTTGCTCCTAAAAAAACCGACATAGCAAATATGCATCTGTAGTGTTAAAACGCTGAGTTTTAATTTATTTTCAACACTTCAGAACGAGAAAGTCCAACATAGTTTGATTATTAGAGGCCGATATGTGCAGGTGGGATTAGGTGTCGATGTTCCTAACATTGGCTTCCCAATACGTATCCTCACCCCTTGCTCGAATCTCCGGATAGTAGATGGCTTAATCCTTGAAACGAGAGTCATTCTAGACATGGGATGCTCAAGGGTACAAGTCTTTATATTTGGGTCTCATGTCATTTGGCTTTGAACTGACTAATGGATCAAAGTTGACTTGAATGATTTTCGAACACCCCATAATTGTTCGGTGGCGAGTCTAACACCACATCGCGAGTTCGGTTCACTAAAGCGGTCGCCAAATCAAATGATCCGATCTTTAAACATTTAAAACCACATCTAGATCGATTTCAACGGAAACACAGATGCTCCCTATGCATCTATTTAGTACAACCCACAAATGGTAACAAAAATCAGCCCCGAACGCGGCATTGAACCAGCCCTGAGCAGGCCGTGTGGGTGGTCGCCACGGAAGGCGCAAGTGCGCGCGCGGCTGACAGCGTCCACATCACTGCGTCCAAGTTATGAGAAATATACTGCGTTGAAGTTTAAAAAAATGTATTGTGTAAAAGGGAAAAAAATTGTATTGCGTTGAGTAAATATAAATAGGAGGGAAGAAGAGGAGAAAAGAGAGAAAAATAAAGGATATTTTTTAGGGGAGGAGAATTGAGAGAGACAAAATTGAAAAAAAAAAAACGTGCTGCGTCAAATAAAATGTGTACTGCGATGAGCAACAATTTTTCCTAACAACAGCGTTCATTATTGGAATTTCTTGTTCTCATTGAAAACTATCACAGTGCGAGGAATTCTAGTTCTTTCGTGAATTTCGTTTCTTCAAATCTTAAATTGTCAAAGGCAATTCACATGCCACGAGAAAGAACAATGTTCACGAAAACTTCTCTTAGAAATGTAAGTGAATTATCAACGGGGTTGCGTGCGACGGACGGGTTGGATGCGACTGGTGCTTGACGGTGCTTGACAAATTCCGGTGAGGTGAGGAAAATTTTGTGTTTTCTAAAACTAATTTTAACTCGGTGTTGTTGAGAATGTTGGGGGAATGATAAGGGCATAATGGTAATGTTCCGTTAGAATTGAGTAAACTTTTGTTAGAAAAAAAAACATTATTATTTTTTTGGTACAACATGTATTCTTGGACCCCTCTCTTATTCGGGCCTTTGTTCTATAACTGAATTGAACTATCTTTGGACTAGTCCAATATGAATTTTGTTCTCTTTGATTCTTGTCTTCTGTCGTTCGAAACTGTCCTCTCCTTGACTTCCCTTGTTATATCTGGACTGAATCTCATCCCATCAGCCCAACTTTCACTTCTTGCTCTCCCTCTATCGAGAATGAGTCGATTCGGCCCAAAGGAGACATGCTTTTCCCCTCGATCTATCTTAGTCCGATTGTTTTCATTTGCTTCCTTTCGATACTATTAAATGTTGGTTCGACCACCCTTTTCGTACGTAATCCGTCTGCACTCCTTATACACATAACTGATAACGATGGTTTTCTATAGCTAGTGAAACAAACAGGTAGCTCGGTTCCTCCATTCGATTCTAAGAATTGTTGAGTACACCTTGCTATAATGGTAGGCTAAAAGAAAGAAAGAAAGCTAAGCTAGTGCATTTCTATTCTGAAAAGCATTTGGAACTAACTAATTCTTTAATTAGAATGTTTATAATGATTGGTAGGCTGTATTGTATAACCGATAATTATTGCTTGGTTTTCGTCAACTTTAGTAGGACATTGCAATCTTACAATGCTATGTGAAGCATATTATCAGATCAGTTTTCCAAGTCTCATCTCATAACCACAGTACAAAAGAAGAAAGCTGCATTTTGAGTGGTTTAGATAGCCTTTCGCCTACTTAATACAAACCAATTAAGACTTGACTTGAAGACAAAAAACTTTCTTATCAGTTTTTACTTTTTAGGACCACAAATCCATTAAATTTGAGAATTATAGGCTCTTAATTAATAATGACTTTCTCATTTAGAAATGATGATTGATCTACATTATCACGTATACCGAGTATAAGACAAGAGTGTTATAGGTACGAGACTACTGCAAGCCAATCACAATTCACACTAACATTAACTGTCTCGCGGGTTTGATTTTTGGTGTAATAAGTAATAATGGAGTGTCAAGTAACGAGTCGGATGCATTCAGATTTACTCTTAACTGAAAACACAAACACTTTTTTTTAGATGATGCACAGCGTAATAGTGAAATTTGCCACGAAAATTCCATAAAATAATAGATACAACGACTGAAGCAATCACAAGAAATGCATTGTAAATTTAGGAGCATGGGTTTTAGTCTCTTTTGTTTTTTACAAGTTAGTCCAATGAATATCTAGTTACAGAATGTCAAAATTTGTTGGGGACATCATCACTGAGCACTGAAATGGGGTTCGAGATATATTGCTTGAGCCCTTCCATTTCTTGGGCTACATCCAACATAGTCGGCCGAGTTGAAACTGAGTACTGTGTGCACAATAATCCGAGCTCTATCATATCCAAGAGAGCGTCGCGCCACAGCTTGTTCTCCTGTTCTGCAGCGATGCTATGAGGAGCTGATCTTAACAATGCTTGTTCAACTATTGGTTCAAGATTGTGTGGATAATGACTCTTAACCCATTCGTGCAAATTCGAACCTTCCTCTAAGAGAACGTCTGTAGGTCGTTTCCCTGTGACTATCTCAAGCAGGAGTACCCCAAAACTGTACACATCTCCTTGTGTTGAAGCCCTCTTCCCCATGCCATACTCTGATATATAGCAATAAAATATCAGATCGTTAAATCCAGCAGAATGTTAATTATGCGTAATTTGTTGCTGATGTTATGCTAGTATGCTTAATATCACAATGGAGTTTATATAAGTTGTATTTAGATTTACTGATAAGAGGTTGATCCAAGTCAACTCGACAGTGGGATGCAGCTGTGTTAGATTATATCGACCTAGGTCGAATACAGACTAAACGAGATGGAATTAAAAAAACAAGCTAAGGGCTAAGAAAACTGCTCGTACCAGGAGGAATATAGCCAATAGACCCGCATAACAGGCCATCTGCGAAGCTGAAAGAGACAGAATGGTTGGATGAGACGGTCTCACTGTCAGCTCTCACAAGCTTTGCAATGCCAAAATCAGTGAGTAGAGCAGTCATATCATCATCTAAGAGAATATTGCTTGGCTTAAGATCGCAATGAACAATTGTAGCCGGTGAATGATGGTGAAGATAAGCCATTCCTTGTGCCACGTCAGTGCAAATGCTAACTATCTGGGCCAAGTCCAATCCCTGCCGAAACCCGTGACAAGGGTATAAATGTCTTTCTAGGCTTCCATTTGACATCAATGGGAAAACAATGGCCTTGAATTCCGGCTTACTACATATTGTTATAATCCTTGTCAAATTCCTGTGCCGGGTACTCTTCAGAACCCGACATTCCGTCCAGAAGCTTTCCGAAACTTCTTTAGCACAGCAGTCTAGTACTTTGACTGCAATTTTTGTATCGTCTTTTAGAGTTCCTTTGTAAACCCGTCCAAAGCGACCTGAACCAATTAAACCAGAAGGGCTAAACCCACCTGTTGCCTCATAAAGTTGAGAGTAAGAGATTCTTGGAATCTTAAGCTCCTCAGAAGCTTCTTGATTCTCGGATTTTGGGTTCCTGCTGTCGTTGTAGATATCCATAGAATGTCGTATTCTTGGTGTGTGCGCTAGAGAACGCGCAAAAATGTAAAGGAAAGTTACAGCAAATGCCGCTAGTACTACGAATGACCATAACATGACGTGGCGAGAAGAGTTTCTCGACCGACAAGTAGGCAGCCCTTTGATGGCCCCACGAAGGGCATCATTCCCTAGGAAGGAAGTTCCATCAAGCAATGAAAATACACCTTCATTTGGCACACAACCTGAAAGCTGGTTGTATGACATGTTAAGTCGGTTCAGAGTTGTCGAGAGCTGAAACGAGTCTGGAATCTCACCGGTTAACTGGTTTTTCGAGACATCGAGTGCCTGCAAATAAGGGAGCTGTCCTAAAGATGATGGAACTGTCCCTTGTAAGTGATTTCCTGATAGGTTGAGGCACTCGAGAGCAACACAGTTCCCAAGTTGTGATGGTATAGTGCTTGAAAGTTTGTTCATAGATAAATCAATAGCTAGTACCATCTCCATCTTGCTTAGCTCCAAGGGTATAGGTCCTGTTAAGCAGTTACTAGACAAGTTCAAGTACAACTTCAAGCTACTTAGCCCTGCAACTTCACCAGGAATTTTCCCTGAAATTTTGTTCTTTGAAAGGTCTAGTATCTCCAAATTGACGCTTTTCCCGAGACTTGGAGGTATTTGACCCGAGAGTTGGTTCGAGTATAATAACAGCTGCCTTAACTGAGGCAAATTGGCGAAACTGTCGGGGATTGAGCCGGAAAGCTTGTTTTTAGACAAGTCCAAAAGACCAAGATGAGGGATTTCACCAAAACATGACGGTATTATGCCAGATAGTGAGTTATCTGCCAAATATAGTCTTTCAAGAGTCTTGATTGCACATAACTCAAGTCGGATGGATCCGTTTATGAGGTTACTAGACAAGTTAAGTAATGTGAGGTTAAGAAGGTATGAAATTTGAGGTGGGATTGGACCATATATGTGATTGTCATCAAGGTGAAGTTGCACAAGATTAGTAGAAAGATCACCAATAACTGAAGGCAATTTCCCTCCTAGATTGTTGCCCGCGATCTCAAGTTCTTGCAAATTAGACGCATTAGCCAAAGAAGCAAAGAAGGGTTCAAGGTTAGTGTTACCGTCATGACTTACAAAGTCATTGTAGGACAAATAGACAAATTGCAGCTTGGGCATATGATGTAGGACTTGAGAAGGTAACTCCCCGGTCAGATTGTTTGATTCTAGATCAACCCATTTGAGATTCGTAGAGTTACAGAGGGCTAGAGGGACATTACCCGTGAGGCTATTCGACCACAGCAAGAGATATGTAAGCTCCTTAAGATCACACCCATCTTTCATAGGGATTTTTCCACTAAGTGAATTGTTAGAAAGGTCCAAGTACTCCAAATTCGATAGCCCACTGCAGAAAAGAGACTCAGGGATATGACCAACTAGCCTATTACTCCCTAAGTTAAGGTAGTTTAACTTCCTAAGCCTACCAAATTGAGAAGGAATCTCCCCTTGAAGAGAATTCCAAGCAAGGCTTATTTGTAAGAGTCCTGAAATGGCGGCTAGCTCAGTTGGAACTCGACCTTGGAACATATTGTCAGAGAGATCAAGGATAGTTAGGTAAGTAAGATTTCCCAGAGAAGGAGAAATGGTTCCACTTAGCAACCTGCTACTGAGATCAAGCTTAATGACGCGATTTTGGTTAAGGTTGCAAGCAATTCCGGTCCAATTACAGACATGGACTGTTGAAGAATTCCATAGTTTCAGGGCTCCCTGTGGGTCTGCAACTACGCCAGACATGAATGACAGCAATGATAGTCTGTCATTTGACAATGTTGCATTGCATTTGCATACAAGAAGAAAATACAGAAACGTGATGACAATTTTGCTTATAAATCCCATGATAGACGAAATCAAAATTTCAGCTTAAGACATTGAATTCTGTATATATATATATATATTTAAGAAAAAAGGGGAATGAATGATGCTGGAGATCAAACTAAAAAATATCAAAGACAAAAAAAGAGAGTGGCAAGTGAATATGCTGAGTTTATAGGTATGAAATGAACATTGTAGCACAGTTTTATAACAAGATCAGGCAGGAATAATGAAAGAAAAAAGAGGTGTGACAAAATTTTATCCAAAATAAACTATTGTACAAATTGTGTACCTAACTGCCATCCAAGATTTGGCGGCAGCGAAATTTGATTGTGGTTATTGCCAATACTGAACGACCATGTGGCGGCATGGGACTATGGGGTAGGAGTAGACCGGTAGAAGATTGACCCGACCCAAAACCGCCCAAAAATTATCGAAATCCGAAAATGACCGACCCAATAATAAGATGAATATTTTGGGTCAAAACTCGCCCAAACCCGTTACCCGTTCGAAAATAGTTAAATTAAAAAAATATATCTATCCTACACTAAAGTTTCTCAAAAACAGTAACAAATGTTTTTTTTTTCAAAATCTTAAGGAATAAAAAAAAAGGTCATACTTTTTCCTAACAAGTTTTTACTCAATTCTAACAATTTTTTACCGTTTTATCATTGTCATTTCATCCCATTACTGTGTTTCTCTCACCAAAAATCCTCAAAATTAATGGCCAATAAATACACCCATGAACCACCACAAACATTGGAACAGAAGGGATGACAAGGGTGGTTGATGGGGCTGGTAGGTGGGTGAGGACCGGGTCGGGATCGTTTTGGGTAGGGGATGGATGGGTGAGGGTGGTGGGATGACTGGGATCAGGGGACGGTCTGAGCGTTGGGTGGCGAGGGTCGATTTTGGCTTTCTGGTGGTTGTCGTGGTGGGTCGCTGATTGGGGTGGTGGGGTGAGGGTGGTTGAGGGTGTTGGAAAAATGCTTCAAAAGAAGCTTATTTGTGTAATGACATACACCGTGACTAATGGTGATGTATGCTCCTTGGATACTTGGAGGCCAAGTACTTGCATCATCTCCATGACATCATTTTTATGTCAGACCATGACATCCATTGTGATGTATTATGCTTGGTGGCCAAGTATATTGTTCTATAAATAGACATCAAACTCCATCATTTTCAATCATCCAAAAAATTATTCATCTACTTCTTTTTCTATCACAAAAATATTCTCTCAAATATTATTAATAATAATTCTAGTTTGAGTGGAATTTTTGCGACGATTTTGGTAGTTACTCATCTATGGTCTTGCCTACACATAGATTGTAGCGGTTGTGCAATCCGGGGGGTCGAATGTCAAGGAGTCCGTGTGTAGTAGACGGGGCATAATCGACTTTAGGACAGTGATCTCAAGTCACGTCACAACATTTCCTCTCAGATAAGATTATTCCTCTTTTCCGTCTCATTTATTTATTCACTACTAACAATCTAAAGTCGATTATTGCTCTTTTATTTTTATTATGGCTAGTAGTGAAGCATATGATGTTATTCCGTTAACATCTACCATGTTGACTAATCTCATAATTTGTTATATGTCAAAACTTGACCCGTTTATAAAATGTGGTCTGACAAAATGGACTTTTTTCTGTGTCAAATACGGGTAGACTATACTTTGACTAATATTCGAACCCCTGAAAATATTAGGAGGGATTTCGAGACGGATAACAAAACTTGTCGAGGAATGTGATGCGCGTATTTTATATACACTTTTTATACCTTTTATACGCGCATTCTCGTGTTTATTGAATAGTGAAAACTATTATTTTGCCCCGAATTGGCTACTTTGTGGTTGTATTGTCATTTTGCAGAAACAGAAGACAAAGGAGCTAAAACGAACCAAAACCGGGCCAAAACGAAGCTAGAAGAGCTGTTCGCTGAAACGAGCAATAGTCGACCGACTATTAAGATAGTCGGCCGACCATGACTATAGTCGACCGACTATTACAATAGTCGGCCGACTATTCTGGAGCTGCAGAATTCAAGTTGATAAATGAATAGTCGACCGACTATTACAATAGTCGGCCGACTATTCTCTGGACCGCGGACAGGCTTCGTGATCAGCAAGAAATTTCCTAAACACAAAGGAATTTCCTAAACCGTTTTTAGGTTATTTGATTTGTATAAATAGGGCTTTTCAGCCACATTAGAATTAACTTCTTCACAATCTCTACACAACTTACTACTCTTTAGATTTCTTTTAGACTTCTTCTCTACTCTTATTCTCTCTAGTTTTAATTTCTTCCCAAAAACTCGGTTATTGTAAGCACTTCAAGATTCTAATCGCCTTCATTCCTTCGGTAATTTTATTAATCTTTCTTCCTTCTTCGTTCTTGATTGATTCTTCTTCGTACTTAATTATTGTTTTATGCTTGTCGTAAATTTATTAGTATTCATCATGTTCAATCTAGTAAATTCTTCTATCAATCTTGTTATTATCAAATTAATCATGAGTAGCTAATTTTCCTCGCTAGGATTTAGGGGATCTGCGAATTGAATGTGGTCACTAAATAATTTATAGATCTGTCAATGATTTTGTGTCTGAGTTGTCAATTGTAGCATATAATCGCGATTAGTCAGTTAATGCGCATGATTGATTAATTGAATTCGGTAAACTTGAACCTAAGATCGGAAGCCTGGTAAAAGTTAGACCTGCTACAACACATTAGTTTGCCCTAATAAGATCGGAAGCCGTTAGAAGCATGCTAGGGTGAATAGCGGACCGGAAGGACCTTTTCAATACCCCTTAGACCAATATCTGCGACAGACCTGTGACTTAGACCGTGACCATATGAGATTCGTAGTGAACCGACAATCCTAGTTTCCTCTCCATATTTTTATTCATCTTAAATTCATCTTATTTTATTTTAGTTATTTCTTCCCTTTTAATTCTCTTTCCTTCACTACTTTAGTTTAGATAAAAACAAAACAAAACCCCCCGATTGTTACTTAGATAGACTTTAATACGAGTAGGATTTATTTGTCTCCCTGTGAATTCGATCCCGACTTCCCTAGCTATATTTTTAGTTAGACCTAAGTTGGTTATCTTTGATAGGTATACGACTAGCTTATCAAATTTTGGCGCCGTTGCCGGGGAGACAGTTAATTTTACTTGTCTTTTTAGTTTATCTTTTGTCTCAAGGAACTTTCGTTCCTTGAGACGGTTCTCATATTTTCCTTCTTAGTTCTGTGTATGCCCAGGTCTAACAGGTCCGAGATTCATCCTTTTGATCCCGAACCCGAGAAGACCTTACGAGCTAGACGGAGTTTTTGGAGGGAAATACGTCAAGCGGAGAAATCTAACCCGCCTGACCCAGTTTTCGCTAATCTGGAAGCGGAATATTCGTCCCACGAAGAGGACAACTCCAGCACTAAATCAGACGCCGAGTCAGATATCTCAATTCCGATCATGCCACCGAAGCTTTCCACTCACTCCGAGCCGACTCAGGGCAACATCCCAAAAGGATGGAAGCTACCTACTCCTACCACTGGCTCCTTCGAGATTCGTCCCGCTTATATCAATTTAGTGGAGCGAAATACCTTCTCGGGCAATAAAAACGAAGACCCCGGACAGCATATGGAAATATTTACTGATTATTGTTGTTCGATCCCAATTGCTCCCGGGGTAACACAGGAACAAGTAATGGAAGCCTTATTTCCATTTTCACTTGCAGGTCCAGCCCGTAGATGGTATCGAGACTTGGATAAGGCAGCAGCAAACATTAACGACTGGAACTCGTTGGCGCTTGCTTTTTATAAGCATTACTACCCTCCTCAGCGCACTAATCAGATACGGAGTCAGATAACCAGTTTTAAGCAAGGACCATTGGAAGATCTTAACGAGACATGGACTAGATTTAAGGATCTAGTCCGTTCTATTCCTCACCACGGATTTGAACCATGGTTTTTATGTAATCAATTTTATAATGGTTTATTTGATGATAATCGTGCTATTCTTGATGGTGCAGCTAACGGACGTTTCCAAAACAACGTTGATGATGACAAGGGTTGGAAATTGATCGAGGAGATGGCCACGCATCGAGCCGAATATGGAAATCCGAGGGGTAATGTTCGGGTAGCCGCAGCGGAAACCAGTGAGATTATGGCTCAATTTGATCATCTTCATGCCCGTCTCGATAAAATTCAGAATCCACCTCATAGGAACGAGTCGAATCAGCAAACTGTCCATGCCATGATCAAACAGGAGGCAATGTGCGAGCGATGTGGTATCGAAGGCCATAGCGCGGGGGAATGTATGACCGGGATGGAACAAGTTCTAGCTTTTCAACACTTCAAGCAAGGTAATCCCTATTCTAATTATTACAATGAGAGGACTAGGGAGCATCCGAACTTCAGTTGGACGAGTCAGAATGTATTGAACCCAGTTCCTCAGCCGAAGCAACAAACTTATGTTCCGCCTCATCGCGGACAACAACAAAGCTTCCAAAAGCCTCTAGCTCTTCCACCGCCGACTCAACCTCTTGCTATTCTTCCTCCACTGCCCACGACTCCAGCTCCAGTTCCTAGCGAATATCAGGAATTGAAGAGTATGATGCAATCTATTATGATCCAGATGCAGAAAAGTGACCAATCCAAAGATGCACAGATCAAGATGTTGGAGACGCAGGTGGCGCAACTTGCCACAAATCAGTCTGCTAGGCAACCGGGCACACTACCGTCACAACCGGAAAAACCGCATGATACAGCCAACGCGATTCAACTTCGTAGCGGCCTTACTTATGACGAGCCCAAGATGCCTAGTTACCATAATTCCGTTATTGTGGATGATGTAATTGAGGATGTAATAGATGATGATGTATCGTTAAAAACTGCTGAAACTGCTGTGAATGACGAACTGGTCAATAATAGTCGACCGACTATCCCAGATAGTCGGCCGACTATTGTTGACAGATTAACAGAAAGTGAAGGTGAGGAGGAAAATAGTCGACCGACTATCCCTGATAGTCGACCGACTATTAATATTAGTCGACCGACTATCCCTGATAGTCGGCCGACTATTCCAGAGGCTAGATCCAGATCCGAGACGGTTGCTGCTGATAAGCCGTCTGATGTTGCAGTGGAAACGGGTATTCTACAAGATAAAGCTGCTGAACAGGTCAAAATTCAAGTTCCTTTTCCTAGCCGGTTGAAGAATAAGAAGGTCGAGAACCAGTTCAGTAAGTTTATGGAGGTCGTCAAAAATCTCCAGGTAACCGTCCCCTTCACGGAATTAATTACCCAGGTACCCTCTTACGCAAAATTTATGAAAGATATTCTGACCCGTAAGAGGAACTTTAATGAACATGAGACTATTGCTTTTACTGCTGAGTGTAGTGCTTTAATTCAAAGTAAGTCTCCACCCAAACTGAATGACCCGGGTAGTTTTTCCATACCTTGCACCATAGGCACCCATGTAATCGATAAAGCTCTATGTGATTTGGGTGCAAGTGTCAGTGTCATGCCCTATTCAGTTTGTGAGAAACTAAATATGGGTCAGCTTAAAGTCACAAGTGTGACTCTTCAGATGGCTGATAGGTCGGTCAAACGTCCTCTAGGAATCTTAGAGGATGTCCCCGTTAGGATAGGTAAATTCTTTATACCTGTCGATTTTATTGTTCTAGATATGGCTGAGGATACTCAAATTCCTATAATTTTAGGTAGGCCGTTTCTACATACTGCGGGGGCCCTCATAGATGTCAAGCACGGACGCTTGACTCTAGAGGTGGGGGACGATAAAGTGACCTTTAACTTGGCTAACACATTAGCTAAGCCTATGATAGAAGACACATGCTATGCGCTCGATATCATTGATGATGCTGTTTTTGATGTTTGTATGGGTTCCCTGAGTAGGGACCCACTCGAGGCTTTGATGTGTTTAGACACTTGTGCAGGTGATGAGCTTAATGATGACGTTGTATGGGATATGCTAGGATCTACACACTATATATCGGACCATGTATTTCGAGACGATTCTAAGTCTTGTTCCGTCATCATAAGTAATAAGGTAGAAAAGAAGAAGTCCACTGCGAGGAATCGTTTCAAGGTGAATGACCAACATCACCATATTAAGGACGAGAAAGGAGGAGGAGTCGAGGTTTTGCACCTCGATACAGTCACCAACTGAGCAAAGTGACTACGGTCGTGCGGGACCTTAAACCAGCGCTGACCGGGAGGCAACCCGGGTTGTAAAACAAATTGTACCTGCATTTAGTTAGTTAGAGCATATTTAATTTTCTGCATTATAGATTTTGTGAGGGTGAGAACGAGGGTTTAAAGGTTTGAATTGAGTTTTGCAGAGAACAGGCTGCTGACGGAAAACTGGAACTGGTCAACAATAGTCGACCGACTATTTTTATAGTCGACCGACTATTATAATAGTCGGACGACTATTTTTAATAGTCGGCCGACTATTCTGGCAAAAGTCGCGCACCTTGGATGACAATTTCCGTCACATAAGTTTTTTCTCTCTTTACTCTACTTCAGTTATTTTTAATTTGAAAAATAAACTCCTAAACCCTATTTTCTCTCTTACTCCTCCCACCTAACCTCATCCTCAACATTCATCCTATTCAAATCTTCATCTTCAACCTCCCTACCCATCTCCTGCTCTCCATCTCTTTTTCTTCTTTAATCTTTTCATCCTTGCTAGTTTCTTGTCCTTTTGAAGTTGCAACTACTTTCCAACCATTCAAGTAAGTTTTTCTCAAATTTGCCTCAATTTTTTTGTCTAACTTTTTCTCGGTCTGCTGTTCGCCGTCCGCCGGAGTCGCCGACCATCAGAATAGTCGGGCGACTATTCTGATAGTCGGACGACTATTCCGATAGTCGGACGACTATCGTGTTTATCGGGCGATTCTGTTTCGCGATTGCTGGGTTTCTGCCGAGGTTGTTCCGACTGCTTGAATTTCAGATTTTCGATTTAGTTTGTCTCAGATTTATGCTATTACTCATTTTGTTTACCCAAATTTGTTGATTTCATCACATTATAATGTTTTTACCCAAATTTCAGTTATGAAATTAGGGTTTTGATTTCAATTGATTTGGGGTTTTTTGTGTGAATAGTACAGTAGTCTGATTTTTGCTATTTCAGGTCGAAATGGATGCAAAAAGACAACGCCGGGGGAGCACAAGACGTCGGACCGACATTAGCCGGGAGTCAGCGCCAACTCAGGATCTCGTTCCATTTCCCGAGGAAGGCATACCGGAATACCCATACATTCAGTTTGCCTCAGCTGATCAGAGAGAGCGTTTTGTCCGGTTGGCAGCTCTTAAGGTAACCCCGACACGGTTCCTAGACCGTGAGCTCTTGGGCAGGTTAGGCATTTATCAGCCTGTTATTGACTTACTTAATGGCACTGGTATGAGTGGGCTAATTTATATGCTAGAATTCACATATAAGGGTCCTACTCTTGAGTTTTTTAGTAGTTTCAATTTTTTTAGTGACATGAACTGGGACACACCTTGCATTTTTTTTAGACTCTTTAACACGAGTTTTTCTAGGACCGTTCGCGAGTTCGGTCAGCTTTTAGGTGTTACTAGCGAAGGGGATTCAATTCATCCCCCTCGCCGTCTAGCCAATGAAATCTGGTCTTGCATTACTGATCGTAATACGGGTCGTAAGCGGGGCAACGAAGTCCATCACCCGGCCATTCGATACTGGCTTCGTTTGATAGGGTGCACCATTTACGGACGTACTGAGCCGAACAATGTTAATGCTGATGAGTTAGAGAGTCTAGCGGGCTATCTAAACATCGATAGCGAGCGGCCATATGTCATGAATGTGGCCGCCCTTGTTGCCCACCATTTCCAACATATCGGAAATGGGCTTATTTCTGTCATTCATTGTGGAGGTCTCGTTTCCCACATCGGTCGTAGGCTATTTCCGGACTTCCCGTACGAGGAGGAACCTATAGGACACGATCTTCCGTCTGCCGAGCGACTTGAAAGTCGCCTTTTGAACTTTTCTGTCCTTAGGAGTCTTCATTGGCTAGGTCCTGATTTGCGTTGGCGCATAGCTAAGGATGAATCGGTTATCCTCCCATACAATCTACCACCTCTTACCCCCTTCCCCTATCTCCCCTTTGGTCATGAACGAGACCCTCCACCGTATCCCTCCTATTTGCTACCACTTAGGAGGGATCTTCAGACCCCGACACACTTCGCACCCGATACGGGTGGACCGTCTCGACCTCCTCGACAATCTCGAGGGGGTGGCCGATCGACTAGCCATGCATCACATACACCATCGTTTGCGGCTGGACCTTCGGTCCCACCACGGCCTCCTTATGCATATCCATATACTGATTATTCTGATGTGCCTGCATTTCCTGCCCACTTTGTGCCTCCTCCGCCATATGTTACACCTGCGGTCCTCGACCAAGCGGCGGTACCTGGAATGCTTAATGAGTTATGCCACCGGATGGCAGCGGTACAGCTAAATCAGGCACTTGCCGACTTTCCATGTTACGACAATGGAGTGCGGATCGGCCTGATCTCTCCTACAGGGTGGCATCCGACTTACTACACCTACCCCGAGGGAGGCTATGGTAACACTGCCGGGAATGAGCAGAGAAATGACGATGATGGAGATAACGATGGTGGAAGTGGTGATCAGGAGGAGAGCGGTGACGAGAACTCCGATTAGGACGGTTTGGGGAGGTCTCCATTTGTATATATCTTGTAAGTAGTTCTTCTTTTTCTTTTTGCACTTCCATCGTTTAGCATTCCTTCCCCGTATTTATTGTGACTCTTACTGTTTGCTATACACAATGAGAACATTGTGTGATTTGGTTTGGGGAGGGTATGCATCTGTCTGTTTTCATCCATCTGCATATTTCTTGCATTTTCGCATGCATTTTAGAAAAATCAAAAAATCACAAAAATATGTTTTTGCATTTAGTCGAGTCTTAGTTGAGTCGGAATGCTATGTAGCGATGATGATATTGCTTTTATGTCTTCATTTAGTTGCTTATGCTAGTACGCCGTTAGAATTTTTGTATATAATTACATGTGACATTCTTGCATCTTTGGTTAATGGTACTGAACGAATAAACTTGACTCATTGTTGGCAAACTACTCAGATTTGTAAGGAATTAGAGCCTTAAACTGATGACATTCATGATCAGTTTCATTTAGGTTGAGAGTAGTACTCCTTATGAGGCATGTAATATCAAACTGCATAAGCATGACATTCGTCTCTTAGGTACCTGTACGTTTTTGACTCGTGGTTTTGACATGTGCGAAAAAAAGGCAAATCCTTTCTTTTAATTAATCCCCATGAGCCTCACATAGCCAAATTGACCTGTTTGACCCGTTTTTCAACTACATGCTATATATTGCCTACCCTAGTCAAGCTAGTAGATTAGTTGAACGGAATTGTTTTTTCCGGGTTGATTGTGGTACCGTGATGATTGAAAAAAAAGAAAAAAAAAGTTGAAAAGAAAAAAAAAGAAAAAAAAAAGAGAAAGGAAAGAAGAAGAAAAGAAAAAAAAAATTGAAGTGAAACTAGAAGAAGAATGTGTTTTTGCTATGAGAAAAGAATTGATCTCTCTAATTTCATAGTTATTGGTGAGAAGCGATTTTTATAAGGCGCTTGTTATTATCCCTAATTTCTTCGACTAGAGTTTGGTGAGAACGGAATGAATTTTATGTTGATTGTAGTTGTACTAGCTTGGCTTTTACCTCCTCATATCCATATCGTTTTGCCCCTTATTACCCGATTAGCCTCACTTTATACTATATGTAAGTCCTTGGCACTTGTCATTACCCGATAGAATGCGTATGTACGGTTATTAGAGATTGATTTCATGTTAGATTGCATGCATGTTCTTGTAGGTCGCAGTTTAGGTGAGTGCTTTGTTTTTTCCACTTTTACATAAACTCACAATATCACCCGATTTGTGTGATGAGCGATCCGTGAGAGTCCGACATAGACGAGTCTTGCAAGGTTGAAGGTTCAGTACTGTTGTCATTGGTCAAGCTTGTTGTACGTAGTTGTTTACATTTATTTTAATCGTTGCGCATTAGTTTGGGTGACTTTGGAGCATATTCCGCTATGAGCTATATACATTCCATTAGGATTGAGTTATCGTTTTGTGCTTGCTTGAGGACAAGCAAGGGTTCGGTTTGGGGAGATTTGATGCGCGTATTTTATATACACTTTTTATACCTTTTATACGCGCATTCTCGTGTTTATTGAATAGTGAAAACTATTATTTTGCCCCGAATTGGCTACTTTGTGGTTGTATTGTCATTTTGCAGAAACAGAAGACAAAGGAGCTAAAACGAACCAAAACCGGGCCAAAACGAAGCTAGAAGAGCTGTTCGCTGAAACGAGCAATAGTCGACCGACTATTAAGATAGTCGGCCGACCATGACTATAGTCGACCGACTATTACAATAGTCGGCCGACTATTCTGGAGCTGCAGAATTCAAGTTGATAAATGAATAGTCGACCGACTATTACAATAGTCGGCCGACTATTCTCTGGACCGCGGACAGGCTTCGTGATCAGCAAGAAATTTCCTAAACACAAAGGAATTTCCTAAACAGTTTTTAGGTTATTTGATTTGTATAAATAGGGCTTTTCAGCCACATTAGAATTAACTTCTTCACAATCTCTACACAACTTACTACTCTTTAGATTTCTTTTAGACTTCTTCTCTACTCTTATTCTCTCTAGTTTTAATTTCTTCCCAAAAACTCGGTTATTGTAAGCACTTCAAGATTCTAATCGCCTTCATTCCTTCGGTAATTTTATTAATCTTTCTTCCTTCTTCGTTCTTGATTGATTCTTCTTCGTACTTAATTATTGTTTTATGCTTGTCGTAAATTTATTAGTATTCATCATGTTCAATCTAGTAAATTCTTCTATCAATCTTGTTATTATCAAATTAATCATGAGTAGCTAATTTTCCTCGCTAGGATTTAGGGGATCTGCGAATTGAATGTGGTCACTAAATAATTTATAGATCTGTCAATGATTTTGTGTCTGAGTTGTCAATTGTAGCATATAATCGCGATTAGTCAGTTAATGCGCATGATTGATTAATTGAATTCGGTAAACTTGAACCTAAGATCGGAAGCCTGGTAAAAGTTAGACCTGCTACAACACATTAGTTTGCCCTAATAAGATCGGAAGTCGTTAGAAGCATGCTAGGGTGAATAGCGGACCGGAAGGACCTTTTCAATACCCCTTAGACCAATATCTGCGACAGACCTGTGACTTAGACCGTGACCATATGAGATTCGTAGTGAACCGACAATCCTAGTTTCCTCTCCATATTTTTATTCATCTTAAATTCATCTTATTTTATTTTAGTTATTTCTTCCCTTTTAATTCTCTTTCCTTCACTACTTTAGTTTAGATAAAAACAAAACAAAACCCCCCTATTGTTACTTAGATAGACTTTAATACGAGTAGGATTTATTTGTCTCCCTGTGAATTCGATCCCGACTTCCCTAGCTATATTTTTAGTTAGACCTAAGTTGGTTATCTTTGATAGGTATACGACTAGCTTATCAGAATGCTCCTTCATTATATGACTCCCGCCTTATTTATGATATATAGCAAGTTTAAGTCGGTTAAGAAATTTGGGAGGCTCTGAAATTGAAATATGGGAGCGATGATTATGGGTCTAAGAAATATGCTTGTAGCCGATGGCTAGCTTTCAAAATGTCTGATGATAAACCCGTCTTAGACCAGATTCATGAATATGAAAATCTGTGTTCCGAAATCGCTTCCGAGGGAATGAAAATTTGTGAAATATTTCAAGCCAATTGTCTGCTTGACAAACTTCCCCCGTCTTGACAAAATTTTATCCACAATATGAAACACAAACAAAAAGATTTTTCCCTCCTCGAACTTGTGTCTCATATAAAAGTCAAGGAGCAGAATAGGATTCAGAGCGAGGAAAAACGAGTTGAACACTCTTCCTCTACTGCTAATTTGGTCGAGTCTAGAAAAAATAATCATAAGGGGCAGAAAAATTCCAACAAAGGTCCTAACAAATACTATTGGCCTAAACAAACTGAACAGTTCAAGGAAAGTGGAAATAATAAAAGGGAATTTAAGGGAAATTGCTTCACATGTGGGAAAGTGGGTCATGTGTCAAAATTCTGTCCAGAAGGGTTTAACAACAAACGCCGACAAAATAGGCCACAAGCACACCTAGCTGAGTCTGATTCAGAAGAAATTATAGCTGTTGTAGTATCTGAAGTCAATTTAGTTAGCAACCTGTCTGAATGGGTATTGGATACAGGTGCTACAAGGCACATCTGCTTCGACAAGAACATGTTCAAGGAATATTCTGAGGTTCCCGAGAATGAATGTGTATTTATGGGCAACTCTAGCTCCGTTAGAGTTCATGGAAAGGGCAAAGTAGTACTCAAACTAACCTCAGAAAAAACCCTTGAACTCAACAATGTGTTGCATGTACCCGAAATTAAGAGGGATTTAATTTCTGGGTCACTTATGAACAAGGTTGGGGTTAAATTAACTTTTGAATCCGACAAACTTGTACTCACTAGGAATGGTAATTTTGATGGGAAGGGATTCTGTAATGGTGGTTTATTTGTCCTCGATGTTAAGACAATTAATAAGAATGTTCCCGCTTCCATTTATAGTGCTGAGTCTGTTTCTCTATTGCATTCTAGATTAGGACATGTTAATGTCGACTCGATTAATTAAACGACTCAAATAGCAAAACCTCATACCTCAGTTCAGTAGCATAAGTTTTGATAAATGCGAGGTTTGTGTTGAGGCTAAACATGAAAAGACGTTGTTTAATAAATGTGTAAAACAATCTAGTAGTCTCCTAGAACTAGTTCACTCTGACCTAGAAGATTTTAGAAACTCAATGAGTAGATGTTTGAAGCACTAATACATTACGTTTGTAGATGATTTCTCAAGATACACCAAGGTCTATTTACTGAGTACAAAAGATGAGGCTGAGGAAAAGTTCATGATCTACAAATCTGAGGTAGAAAATCAATTAGATTTACTTATAGAGGTGGAGAATATGATGGGAATCCACTAATGGTATGTTTGGGAACTCGAATTTGGATTTGAATTTCGAATTTGAAATATTTCAAGCGTTTGAGAACCTTGGGATTTGGATTTGAAATTTTGAGAAAATCCAACCTTATTCAAATTTGGCTCCCTCAATTTTTTATTATATGGGTAGTCATTTCAAATTCCTCACTTGTTTTTTATTTTTTTTTCCGCATAATCTTGTTAGAATATATTTTTTTCTTTATTTTTTCCGTATTTGAAAATTTATATTTTTCTAATGATAAAGTTTTTTTTTAAAAAAAATTGATGAGTTGACCCGACTCTACCCGCCCAAGTTCCAAATCCAAATCCAAGAATACCCAAACATAATTTTGGATTTGGATTTGGATTTGAATTCTAGAAATTCAAATACAAGAATTGAATTCATGATATTCAAATCATTTCCGAGTACCCAAACGCAACCTAAAGAGATTTTATGAGTCTTGTGGAATTATTCACGAATACACAGCACCTTATGCTCAACAACAAAATGGTATAGTTGAGAGGAAAAACCAGTCGCTAAAATATGATGAATGCAATGTTAATTAGTTCCGGTATGCCTGTCAACATGTGGGGTGAAGCAATGTTGTATGCGTGTCATATTCTCAACCAAGTTCCGCACAAGAAAACTGGTAAAATACCCTGTGAGTTATGGAAAGGTTATCCACCTAACCTTAATTATCTGAAAGTGTGGGGGTGTTTAGGTAAGATTGGTCTTCCGGAATTTCAAAGCTAAGGAACAAAATAGGGCCTAAAACCGTAGACGCAATTTTCGTTGGTAATGACGCCAATAGTGCTGCATATCGTCTGATTCTCAAGGATTCATCGGGTTTTGGACCCATTAGAGAGTCAAGAGATGTTGAATTCTTTGAGCACATTTTTCCCATGAAAATTGGTATGAGAATAAATGTGCCAGTTACACCAAGTGGTTCAACTCAATCTTCTGCTCATAAAGGGGAAGTAGTAGAGCCTAGGAGAGGTAAACGTGACAGGACCCAAAAGAGCTTTGGTTCAGATTTTGTCAAGTTGATTGAGAATAAGTGTTTGAGTGAACATGAGGTGAGTATTTTTATACTTGAAGAAGACCCGAGAACATACAAAGAGGCTATGCAATCTGTGGACTCTACGTTTTGGCTGGAGACCATAAACAACGAAATTGATTTAATAATGAACAACCACACCTGGGTTTTGACCGAGCTTCCCAGGGGTTGCAAAGCTTTGAGTAATAAGTGGGTTTTCAAATGAAAACTCAAAATAGATGGGTCAATTGATAAGTACAAGGAGAGATTAGTGGTTTGTGGAAACCAACAAACAAAGGGACTGGATTTCTTCGATACATATTCACTCGTGACAAAGGTAACCACAATTAGAGCCTTAGTAGCACTTGCATCTGTTCACAATATTGTCATACATCAGATGGATGTTAAGACTGCGTTTTTAAATGGCGATTTGCACGAGGAAATTTACATGAAACAACTGGAGGGATGTGTGATCCTCGGTCAAGAACATAAGGTGTGTAAATTGGCCAGATCATTATATGGCTTGAAACAAGCCCCAAAACAATGGCATGACAAGTTCGATAAAACCATTACATCAAATGGCTTCGTGGTAAATGACTCTGATTCATGTGTGTATGCCAAAGATGATGAAAATGGTTGTGTGATAATATGTCTTTATGTGGATGACATGCTTATCTTCGGTAGAAACATGAGGGTTGTAAATAAGACAAAGAATTTCTTGAGTTCATGTTTGGATATGAAAGATATGGGTGAAGCCGATGTAATTCTTGGTTTAAAGATCACGAGGACTGAATCCGGGTTGTGCTTGAGTCAATCTCATTACGTTGAGAAAATTCTAAAGAAATTCAATCAATTTGATAGCAAGCCGTTGCACACTCCCTACGATTCCAGTATACATCTAACCAAGAATACCGACAGCGTGTCCCAAGAGGAGTATGCGAAAGTGATCGGAAGTAGTGTCATGTTTTTGATGAACTGCACTAGACCCGACATTGCTTACACTGTTAGTAGACTTAGCAGATATACACATAGCCCTGGCAGAGATCATTGAGATACCTTGATAAGATTATTGAGATACTTAAAGGGGACCATAGATTGGGGATTACATTATCAAAGAACATCGTGTGTGTGTTGGAAGGATATTGTGATGCCAACTAGGTACTTGCGAATGACGAGATACACTCTACTAGTGGCTATGTGTTTACTTTGTCTAGTGTTGATGTATTGTGAAAGTCGTCTAAACAAACCTGCCTTGCTAAATTCGCAATGGAAGCTGAGTTCATTGCTTTAGCCTTGGCAGGAGAAGAAGCTGAATGGCTACGGGGCCTTCTAGCAGATATTCCTTTGTGGGAAATGTCGACTTCTTTGTGCTGGAGTCAGCATTGGGAATGGATTTAAAGCCTGTAATAGAGTAACTTCTGATGGATACCCGTCTTAACTAGCTTAAGTTCAACAGGTCAAACGAAGTCCCAAGAAACTCTTGTTGTGTAATACTACGACCATTCCTAATAAATTTGAGATGTAGTATTTGTGAGGGTGAGCTTCCGCTCTTAATGAGTTCATAACCCTCGTATGGGTGGTCTGTATGAGGCAGACTTGATGGATTCACCGATTTTTTTAAGGATGAGCTTTTGCTCTTAATGAGTTCATGGCCCTTGTATGGATGGTGTGTAAGAGGCAGACTTGATGAACTCACCGATGTGAAAAAAAGGGTGAGTGTTTTTACTCTTAATGAGTTTATAGTCCCTTGTGTGCATGGTCTGTGAGAGGCAGTCCTGATAAACTCACCTATGTGAATGTGGGGGGTTCTTGCTCTAATCACAAGAGATCTTCAGGCTTGGATCTCTGGAGGCATTCATGAAATACCAGGATGTATTGTGTGGGCACTTGGCTAGTCCAAGTAAAAGATATTTATACCAAAAAATCCATGGGATGAGTTCATGGATGTCGCGAGTTTCTACCTTAATTTGAGATTAAGTAAGTGCGCAACAGTTTTAGAGCCAACTCCATTAGAAGTAAAGCTGATCATGGACAGGGTTGGGCTGGTTGGGCCGGGTTTGGGTCGGGCCGGGCCGGTGATAAAAAACAGCCCAAACATGTAGCTCGGGCCGGGCAGAGCTTTTTACACGGGCCTATGAATCAAGCCCAAGCCCAATCATTTCGGGCTTTTTCGGGCTTCGGGCCAAAATCGGGTTGTTTCGGGTCATAAAGTTATTATGTAATAGGTTAACAGAAACCTCTACTGTTTGTGTAGCAACCATGAAACAATAGTAAAAAATTTGAAACAACTCAAATAACAACAAGAGAAATTAATGTCATACAAAAAGTCAAACCAAATCCAAGAAATTGGCAATAGAAAGTAATCAAGCCAAGTAGCCAAGTAGCATCACGTGAATGCTCTAAGCACTACACTAACAAAAGTCAATAAAATGGAGAATTCTTGACATCCTGCTTCATATTTCAATATTTCATACTTCAAATTCATCATCTTCTTCATCTTGATCCGGAACTACGATGGATGATCCTAAAAATACAAGCAATGAAAAAATTGATGTTAAAAACATCTTAGAAGAAAATTATGTAAAACTATTTCTTTATAAATTAAATAAATACTTACGAAAAGAGAAACCCTTTGCTCGTAACCAAGCGTCATAACAAGCAAATGACTCGATAGTGAGTGATGTAAGAGAACCACGCCATGGTGTAGAAACCCACATTTGGCCGTTAGTGTCTATAGCGGTTTCCAAAGAACATCTGATGATGATCGGCCGCAAACGTGCTTTAATATACTCGGATATGGGCTCAAAATCGTTGGCATTTGGCTTGGGCTTTTCACGGAGTACAAATCTCACAAAACCAACCTCAAATTCAGGCCCAGTGGGTCATTTCTAATCCAACAAGACTAATTTGGGTTAGAACCGGCCCCAAGGGCAAAACCATCTTTTAGCGACCGAGTCAAACCCTGGTCAAAGACGTTCCCGAGGCATAAATATCTGCCGTGTCACCCCACAAATCCGATTTGAAGTCCAATACTACAAAAATCAGCCACAAAAAATAATAAACAATTCCGTTCGAGATAGAATTCGATCCCTAAAAGGAGCCTCTTACCCGAGCTAGACCCACTCGATCGAGTGGATAGGCCCACTTAGTCGATTAGGCTCACAAAAAACGCAAAGACCGGCGTTAGACCGGGCACTCGATCGAGTGACATGCACCACTCGATCGAGTGACCTCTTTTTCAGCCGGAAGAGGATTCCCTTCCATCAAAGGACGAAATCCTGTTTCCACTCAAATTGTGTGCTTTTCCTATCCAAAGCGGTGTTTCTTCTCACCCAAGCCAAGGTACCTCTCCTAGTCAAGGTCGGGAAGCTCTCCTATAAATAGACCCCCTTGCACATCAATTACATCATCTACAATTCACAACATACATTCATTCACACCAGTACACCACGCATCAAACACACATACAACCCGATGTAATCCCACAACCGAGAACACGCCGTCTCTACCCGAAGATCCGTCCACCTTTAACCCAACATCCGTAAACCTACACGCCTAAACCACCATAACTCACCCGCATTATCTCGACGCTCTCGTGCCTAAGCCACATCCAGACGAGCCCCGTTCCGAGAATACAAAGCATGTAGGTTGAGGGTGTAAATTCAAATCCCGTCTTCTCCTTTCTCTCTTTCTCTTTCTCAATTTTTGCGTCGTCGGTCCGTCGTCCTCGAGTCGTCGTCACGTTTTTTTTACTCCTTTTCGTTTTTCTCGTTTCTAATATCAATATTATCGCAACTATCTAAATTTATACAAAAACGGCCATTCTTAAAATATGATACCGACTCTATAGTCGAATATCGTATCTACAAGAATTAAATTAATCTCGTTGATGCTAAGATATTCGTCACATAGTCCTAAACACGAAATACGACGATTTCAACGCGGAGAGAATCTATTTTTTAGTTCGATTTTCAAACGATTTACAAAACATCTTTTCTAAAAGGGTCGCTCCAAATATTCGATATTGATTCCATAATCAAGCGTCGAATATAACGAGTATCGAAAATTTAAGTCGAGTATGAATCATATTATATTTTTACGCGACTTAATTATTGATTTTTCAAAAAAACAATTTCGAGAGCAAAAACAAACCGGACAGCAGTCCGTATAGGGGGCACTCGATCGAGTGCCTAACCCACTCGATCGAGTGGCACCCCAAAAACGAGGCAAAATCCTTTTTTCGAGACCACTCGATCGAGTCCCTCAATGACTCAACCGAGTGGCTCCTGGTATAGCAAAACAGTGAGTCTTCAGCATGTTTCGAGTCCCGATAAAATATTTTTAACGACTTCGGTCGACACGTGTCAAGGCTATCACATGATTCATCTTTTCAAAACCATGCATCGCATAATATTTACATCATTTATTCAATTTGCAAACCGTTACTAACTCGTTTGTTCTTTGTCTTTGTATCTTATTATTCGTTGTTTGTTTTATTATACTAAAACGGACCTCGCATGCTAAATACAACTTCGACATAGATTCAAAGATGCATTAAACGACGTAGATCAAACATAATTCACATGTTTAGTCTAAAATACTGTTTGCATATCATTTAACCGAACTACTAACGCGCGTATTTCAATATCAAACGATATCTTAGTAGAGGCCGCTAATGTGCGGGCGGGGTTGGGTGTTCTTTGTGAACTTCCCAACACGTACCCTCACCTCTTACTCAGAACCGTGGTTTCCGGACGTCCGAAACCATTGGCACACGGGAGTATTCAATACACGGTATCCGATAACGTCGGTATCGGTATCAAAATGCAAAGGGACGAACCCAATAAACTCTGAAATCGGAATGGGCCGTATTTCGTACACAGCCCACTAAGATATAGAGTGGGTTTGAATGAGCCCGAACTCCCACAAAGTTTGGTGGCGACTCCACTTCGATTTAAATTTCAATTCGATTCGTCTCATACGGAGATTCATTCGCCTCCCCAAACCCGCGCGTGGCCGCGTCGGGGTGGACCTATGTCATGTTCACACATGGGTTAATCAACTTCTTTCCCATACTAAAAGCGGATTCCGAAGGAACGGATGAGATTGAAATAGCAAGAATGTCATGTGCCAAAGCGGAAAGTTGTGGAAAGTTAGATGAAACACTTTTCCAAAAATTATCAAGTACATCAAGTTGAGCATTATGATCATGATTCTTTTCCTCCAAGTATAGATCAAGTTCGGATTTTTCAATTTGAAATTTCGCCCTCTTACTCATCCAAGAGCCAAAATTATCCATCCTCCCATTTCTACCAAGAGAAATATAAACCTCCACATTACCTCCATTACAAGGGCCTCTTTGTTTACCCACTTTATTGTATTCCTTTAGCAAATTACCCAATGTAACTAGTACTTCATTTGTCTTCGCCTTGCCACATTGCTCACCATAAAGACTAGCATAACAATACTCAACAAAGTCTATCTTATAGCGAGGATCCAAAACACAAGCACAAGACAACAACTTGTTGTAATCATTCCAATATTTATCGAACTTCTTTTGCATCAACTTGACCATATCAACCAAATATTCATGTGGCCCACTAATCACTTCTAATAACAAACTTTGTATTTCCCATACTCCTTTAAAGTATATATTTGATGTTGGAGTCTTAGATGATGAAAAATCATTAGTGATATCATAGAAAGTTTTCAAAAATTTATGAATAGTAGCCACTTTATCCCACTCTTCCTCACTAAGAATGTGTTGCATAAGATCCTTATCTTTTCCAATCACATGATCAATAACACGTCTAAAGTAAAGAGCATGATCAAGCATCAAGTAGAATTCCATCTCACAACACAATCACCCCGAAGCCTTTTTTTTTGCATCCAAATGATAAATTTGATGAGCAACTTCGTAGAACTTCTTTTTCTTTGGTATAGAATGCTTAAAATGTTTAGCAATGCATCTAATATTATAAACTACACCTTCTAAAAGCTTCAAACCGTCTGGGACTATTAGATTAATAATGTGACAACAACAACGGATTTGAAAATTTTGACCATCAAACAAGAGATCGTTTCCACTTTTAAGGAGTTGTCGTTTGATTTTCATAGTCATAACATTGTTGTAAGTAGCATTGTCTAGAGTGAAAGAGGTAACTTTATCGACAATATTCCACTTGTTCAAGCAAATGGAAACATCATCCCCAATATTAACCCCATCAAATGGAGGTGCCAAAGCTCCAAATCTAATAATTCTCTTTTGCAATTTCCACTCACAATCAATCCAATGTGCAGTTATACAAATATATTCATCTTGAGTACTATCATTTCTCCAATTATCAGAAGTAAAAGCAATACGACCCGGTGCCTTCCTTAAATCCATTTCAACTACCTTTCTCTCGTCATCATATAGTTTAAGTATAGCTCTTCTAATAGTGTGCCTACTCATCATCGTGTAAGTAGGACATAAACGAGAAATCATATACTTAAATCCATGTTCTTCAACAATGGAAAATGAATGAGCACCGGCGGAAACAAACATGCAAATAGCTTTCCTTATCTCATCAAAATCGACAATTTGGTCTTTTAAGCCATACTTTGAGCATGATGTATATTATCATGATCTTCATTATCAATATCTATCACTTGAGCATTATCTCCTCTTGCCCCCATTTAAACTGATACAACAAATAAATCAAATAAAGTCCAAAGTTAATTAAAAAAAATATGTAATTTTCAATTCTAAAATATTAAAGATCTAAAAGTACAATAAAATATATTTATTTCAGGCCAATATTAGTATGGAAAAGATAAAATTGAAATCAATCCAAAAGGAGTAAATGATTAAATTCGGATTAGTACATAGATGTAAAAAACCTGGTTAAATTAATTCAAATCCAAATCCAATAAGGCAAAAAAATTAACAAACCTGAGTAACAATATGAAAGTATAAAACATTAAAACGATAGAACGAAGAGGAAACAAATCTGGAGATTATAAGATATGATGAATAGTTGAGTATAAT
Organism: Agrostemma githago; assembly: GCA_958450325.1. Classification (NCBI taxonomy): domain Eukaryota; kingdom Viridiplantae; phylum Streptophyta; class Magnoliopsida; order Caryophyllales; family Caryophyllaceae; genus Agrostemma; species Agrostemma githago. The sequence continues at coordinate 12,754,832 of OY288250.1, read as the reverse complement.
GTAGTATGCTGGATTGTTGGGTGAGAAATTTATAATTAAAAGTTGATGGAAGATTAGGAGTCTCATGTACTGTGCCATTATAATTGGGGATTGAAATTTGAAAACTGTGATGGACGATGGAGTGGTGTAGATTCTGTAGAATTTGAAGGGAGTGTTGGAGTTGATGAAGTATTGATGTATCAGTGTATTGGAGATGGAGTATGGCTCAATATTTACCCTTCTTCTTGGGAAAATAAAGGAGTAATGGTATGAGTCACATTGGGAAAATACGGGAGTATGAGTCACATACTACTCTTCTTCTTTAATATTCACCTTTTGTATTTAGATTTTAGAGTCCGTCGTTGTAGTTACTAGTAGATTAATAGTCTTATTTTATAAATTTTTGGTCTAACGTACATATTTATCTCAGAAGTACGTAAATTTTTTCTTAAAATCGGGTCGGGTTGGGCCATATTTCGGGCCTTAAGGTTGGCCCAAACCCGGCCCAAAATTTATATCGGGATTAGTTCGGGTCGGGCTTTGGGTTTTTTTGGGCCAACGTGGTGGCCCAAGCCCGGGAAAAAATCGGGTTGGGTCGGGCCGGGGCCGGGCATGGGCCATTGATCACCTCTAATTAGAAGGTTCAAGGATTAGTTCCACCTGGGATGGCGGTTCAAGATTGTTGTATGTCACTAGATGTTGGTTAACGTCCATAAGACACCGACATCTTAACGCTAAATCTCCGTTGCCAAATTTTTCTCTTTCTTTTGCGTCTTCTTTTGAACCACGTGGGGGGTTGTTGGAAAAATGCTTCAAAAGAAGCTTATTTGTGTAATGACATACACCGTGACTAATGGTGATGTATGCTCCTTGGATACTTGGAGGCCAAGTACTTGCATCATCTCCATGACATCATTTTTATGTCAGACCATGACATCCATGGTGATGTATTATACTTGGTGGCCAAGTATATTGTTCTATAAATAGACATCAAACTCCATCATTTACAATCATCCAAAAAATCATTCATCTACTTCTCTTTCTATCACAAAAAAATATTCTCTCAAATATTATTAATAATAATTCTTGTTTGAGTGAAATTTTTGCGACGATTTTGTTAGTTACTCATCTATGGTCTTGCCTACACAATGATCGTAGCGGTTGTGCAATCCTGGGGGTCGAATATCAAGAAGTCCGTGTGTAGTAGACGGGGCATAATCGACTTTAGGACAGTGACCTCAAGTCACGTCACAACCTTTCCTCTCAGATAAGATTATTCCTCTTTTCCGTCTCATTTATTTATTCACTACTCGCCTAACAGAGGGTAGGTGAGGGTGGCGGCGCCCTAGTTACTGTAGTTTGGGTTTTTTTTCTTAATTTTTTTTTGTTTTTTCCTTTTCACTACTCTTTTCTTTTTTGTTATTTATTTATTCTGTTTATTTTCTATATAAATTCTCTTTTTGTTTTATGAGGAAGAGAGAGAAATTGGTGGATAAATGTGAACCACACATTTATGGCCAAAAGTAGAAAATGGGTAAAATATCAAACTCAATCCAAAAAGGAAAATGGGGCAATGTTAGAAACTCGGAGAGAGTATTTTTTATACCCTAAATATTTAAGCCTAAATAATTAATCAAACAATGTTAATTAAAAAAAATTAAGTAAATAAGTAATTGATATTGCGTCATTGGATAATTGAATTAGAACTAGTGTAGACCCATGCAATTGCATGGTTTTGTAAGGAATATATATAAATAAGTATAAAATTAAAGAAATTTTATCAATTTAATTTTTTTTTATTGCATCTTAGATTATGTTATTAATATTATTAATCAATGAATACTTTAAAAAAGGAAAAAGAAAATGCCATTTTTTAAGTTGAAATTAAAAAATGACATTTATATTTAGTATAATCAATTGTCTTATTTAATCAAAGTTGATAAAAAAAATATGTATTAAAACTTGTGAATATTTTTGGTTATGTTTTTCTATTTTTTATTTATCCTAAACAGTTTTATTGATACGAGTTTCATAATTATAGGAAATTAATTGTTACTAGTATGGACCTCGTGCATGTATGCACGGTATTTATAGAAATTTATTCATTTTTAGTTAATTATTATATAAAATAGATTTTAATAAGCAACCCAATAATTTTTCATTATTTTTATCTTTATTTTTGGATATAATAAAATAATTTGAAATTGTATAATTAATCAAGATAAAAATCTCAACTAATATCATGAAATATGTAGTCCAAAAAATTACTATCTGTGTTTTATTTGTTATTCATATTTCTCGAGACAGTCAATTCTCTTTTAAATATTTTTTAGTATATTATATATGAATATATTGTGAAAAGTATATTCACTCTGAATTATTTTCAACAGAGTATATAATTTTATACTCTTGATGTTTAGATGTACTTTATTTTTGAAGTGAAGATCAATATTATTAATAATAAGTCATCCGGAATCTACAAACGATGTCAAATTGAACTGAATACAGATTTGTAAAAAATAAATAAAGAACACCTTTGAGACAAAGATCACTATTAGAATAAAGCGTTTATGCATAGCCTTCTATATATCGCTGTTTATTGACACAGCCTTTCGCGAAAGAATCTATAGATCTGATGAAATAGTCTCTAAAATGATAAACTTTCTCTATTTTGACAAATAGTAGACCGAGATTTGACCTCAATTGAATCACCGTACGTAGAAATTTCATCGCTCTCATGATCTTGCATATACTTCTTGAAATCTAAGCCCTATACTAATGTAAAGGACTGAAATCTCGAATTAAAGGACATAAACCTTGAAATAAAGGACGAAAAAGCAACTCTCATAAAAAGACTTTTATTTGTTATATTGATTTTGTCCAAATTAAGTGCTTAAAATTTATGTGGAATTTTTTTTTGAGAATTTTTACTCTCTTATCTAATAGAGGATTACAATATTTTATTACAATCTTATATTAGTCATAGTTATTACAAAAATAAAATGTATTTTCGTTGGAATATAAACTCTCGGTATTTAGTAAACACTAACGCAATTATAGAGATTGTAAAATATACTTAACGTATCAGTCATGCTGCTACATTTTAATTTAGTCATTTTCGTTCACATATCATTCCTAAATTATGACTATCTTTCATTTATACTTAAATATTCTAATTTGCACTTTAATTTAGTCAATCATTACTAAATTATGAATGTCTTTCATTTATAATAAAACATTCTAATTTACACGAATGATTAATAGTTTGGTTTTTTGGTTAATTAGTATTGTGTCTGGCCATGTCAAGTTAACTAAATTTCAGTAGTACATAACCAAAGCAGCAAAGGCCCGATATGAATAGACGGAAAAATGACATGGGGTGTTAATCTCTTAGTATATTAGTGATATATATACTACAATCTCGTATAAATACTTAATATAGTGTAGACACCCACATTTGGCCGCTAGGTGTCTATAGCAGTTTCCAAAAAAACACCTGATGATGATCGGACGCAAACGTGCTTTAACATACTCGAATATGGGCTCAAAATCGTTAGTATTTGGCTTGGGCTTTTACGGAGTACAAATCTCACAAAAATAACCTCAAATCCAGGCCCAGTGCGTGGGTCATTTCCAATCAAATAAGACTAATTTGGGTCAAAACCGGCACCAAGGGCAAAACCGTCTTCGAACCCCGGTCAAAGGAATTTCCGAGACATAAAAATCAGTCACGCAGCTTCGAAAGTCTAACTCGAAGTCAAAGACTACACAAAAATCAGATACAAAGAGGATTAAAACAACTAAACATCATCATTAGAGATAAAATTCTATCTCTAAAGAGTCCTCCCACCCGGCCAGACCCACTCGATCGAGTGGACCGGCCCACTCGGTCGAGTAGGCTCATAAAACCCACGAGAACCGGTGTCAGACGGGGCACTCGACCGAGTACCATGCACCACTCGATCGAGTGGTCTATTTTCTATCCGAAATCGGAATTTCTTCCTATCCAAAACCGGGTGTTTCCTTCCATCCAAAACCATCTTTTCCTATCCAAAGCCGTTGTTTCTTTTCATCCAAAACCGGGTATTCTCTATCCAAAAGCCAGGTACCCTTTCCTATAAATACACCCTTTGCAACCTTCAAAAACAAACAATTCATACCCCAAAAATTTAGCAACCTTCGGCAAACTACACACCTTTACAACACCCGATCTAATGACAACCTTACAACCTTTCATCTCTACACATAAACCTCCATAACTCATCTACATTATCTCGACGCTCCCGTGCCTAAGCCACAACTAGACGAGCCCCGTTCCAAGAATATAAAGCATGTATGTTGAGGGTGCAAATTCAATCCCGACTTCTCCCTTTTCTTCTCTTCTCTTTCTCTCGTTTTTTCCCGTTTCGTCCGTCCGTCTTTGTCACGTCGTCGTCGCGTCTTTTCTTATTATTTCTTTTCGTTTGCCTTGTTTCTAATATCGATATTATCGCTACTACCATATAATTAACATAAAACATTTGTTCTTAGGATGCGATATCGACTCCATAGTCGAATATTGTGTCTAAAAGAATTAGTCAACAAACCGAACTAGCACGAACTCGTTGATGCTGAGATAATCGTCACATAGTCCGAAAGGACTAATTACGACATTACAACGCGGAGAGAATTATTTCGTCTTAGTTCGATTTCAAACAACTTATAACGTCTTTTCCAAAATCCCCTCTAAATATTAGATATTGATTCCATGATCAAGTATCGAATATGACGAGTATCGGAAATTTAAGTCGAGTATAAATCGTATCATATTTTTACACGACTTAACAAAATTATCGATTTTCAAAATTAAAAGCAATTTCGAAATCAATTTCAAAGCAAACCATTGTTCGTACAGGGGCCACTCGACCAAGTGCCTAGCCCACTCGATCGAGTGGCACTCCACAATTCGGGCAGAAGGTTTTTTCGAGGACCACTCGATCGAGTCCCTCAATGACTCGATTGAGTGGCCTTTGTCACACCAAAGTCGTAAGCCTTCAACATGTTTCGAGTCTCAATAAATCTTTTTTATGACTTCGGTCAACACGTGTCAAGTCCATCACGTGTCCTACTCTTTTCAAAGTCATGCATCATGTTATATTATATCGTTCAAATCTATTTACAAACCGTTATTACCATTACCAACTCGTTCGCTCCTGTCTTTATGTTCTATTTTCGTTGGTTTTTTTTATTATACTAAAACGAACCTCGCATGCTAAATACAACTTAGACGTAATTCAAAGATGCATTAAATCGACGTTGCAACTTATTCAAATCTTCACATGTTTAGTCAAAATACTGTTTGCATAACATTTCAACCGAATTACTAACGCGCGTATTAAAACATCGAACGATATCTTAGTAGAGACCGCTAAGTGCGGGCGGGGTTGGGTGTTCTTTGTGAACTTCCCAACACGTACCCTCAACCCTTACTCAGAATCGTAGTTTCCGGATGTCCGAAACCATTGGCGCACGAGAGTCATTCAATACACGGTAACCGATAATGTCGGTATCGGTATCGCAATGCAAAGGGACGAACCCCATAAACTCTAAAATCCAAATGGGTCGTACTCTGTGCACGGCCCACCAAGATATAGAGTGGTTCGAATGGGCCCGAACTCCCACAAGGTTCGGTGGCGACTCCAACTTTGATTTAAATTTCAACCTGAGATCCATCTCACATGAGATTCATTCGCCTCCCCAAACCCGCGCGTGGCCGCGTCGGAGTGGACCTATGTCATGTCCACATATAGACTCTAATTATAATCTTATATACTAATCTTATATCCTAATCTCAATCAAATATGACCTGTCAAACGGGTCGGGCGGTCGGGTTTCGGGTTCGGTCAATACGGGTTCTGGTAAAATACGGGTCGTGTGTATTTCGGGTTTGAAAAATATGGGTTTATACGGGTCAAGTTTAAACGGATTTCGGGTCGGGTTTCGGGTCAAATACGGGTTATTAACGCACTTTAAAAATATTAATTTTCTTCACTTTTTTTTTAATCAATAGACTTTTATTCTTAATTTTCTTAATCATATCATTTAATACTGATATAAGATATTGGTATGTTTTATTTAATATATTTTTTAATATATGTTGATATTTTATTTATATAGGAGGTACGAATATATATATGACGAACTTTGACTCGATTTATTGATTTTTTTCTCTCTCATTATAATAATCATGTAATAAAAATATGATTTTGAAGATATATATAAATTTTATTTCTTAAAATTTTGAAAATAAAAAAATATTTCTTACTGTTTTTTAGAAACTTTAGTTTATAAAAGCAATATTTTTTAATTCATCTATTTTCGGGCGGGTAACGGGTTCGGGCGGATTTTGACCCAATATATTCGGGTTATTATCGGGTCGGGTCACTTTCGGGTTTCGGTCATTTTCGGGCGGGGTTTTTCGGGTTTTTTCCGGGCGGTTTCGGGTCGGGTTTTCGGGTCGGGTCAGTTTTTGACAGGTCTAGTCATGATTACTATAATATGAATATCAATTTTAGTTCTTATAGTCAACCTTTAAACAAAAGTATTCTAATTTGAGGATTGATTAATAATGGATAATTTAGTTACATTTTGGTTAATTAATAATTTAATACCGTTAGAAACAGATTATTTTCTTAATTTGTCTTAATTAAATTATTGGAGTGTATAGCTTTAGGTTAATTTAGTGATGATTGAATCAATGTGATATTTGAGTGTAGTGGTAGAAAATAAGTACTACATATCTAAGGTCAAAGGTTCAATTTGATGAGCATATAGCTCATTTTGCTACTTTTCTAATTTTTTTTATTTCTAATGGTGGATATCTTTAGGCGGAAAAAATTGGAGTAGAGTTATCCACTAAATTTTTTTATTTCTAATGGTGGATATCTTTAGGCTGAAAAAATTGGAGTAGAGTTATTCTTTTAATGGAAAGGAGATTGTTATTTGTTCCTTTTATTAATGTTTTCTTAATTGTAAAGATGAGGTTTTGGAGGGAAAATTTGGTTAGAGAGTTAATCTCTTAGTCGAAAGGGATTCCAAATCGAAACTTGAAGCGTTGATTGATTGTGTAATTGATAAAACGAATAGAACTTGATTGAATTTTCTTTGTGTAAAACTAGAGATTAAAGTTAAGGTTAAGGGGTAGAATAGGAAATTATTAAGAAAATTCGTTAGGATAGAGTAAACATTCGTTACGAAAAAGTAATTCTATAAGAATATTCAATTAATCGAGTCAAAGTTTGTCCTATGTATCCGTACTTCCTATAAAAATATAATATCAATGTATATTAAAAAGTATATTAAATAAAACATGTTTATTTATTTTTTTCTTGGAGAATAAAACATGTTTATTCTTAATAATATCATTTACTCCGTATTAAATTAGATGATTAAAAAAATTAAGGAAAAAAAATTGTATTTATGATTAAAAAAAAGTAAAAACAATAAGCATTTACAAAGTGCGTTAATAACCCGTATTTGACACGAAATCTGTAACCCAACCCATATAAAATCCATATTTTCCAAACCCGGAATACACCCGACCCATGATGAACCCGAAATCCAACCGTCCGACCCGTTGAACATGTGACATCACAAATTCTTGTGTTTGACGGTCTCACAATAAATTTATCGTGAGATCTTTCACATACAAGGGAGTTAATTTTAATTTTATTTTAATTCTATTAGTATGTGTCGTGAGACCTCACACATACAAGGGAGATAATTTTAATATTATTTTAATTCTATTAATATGTATCACAATAAATTATCGTAAAACAATATCACAAATTACTAAGGAGACAGACACGCAGGAGAAGTATGAAAAGTGAGTGTGATTTAAGATGCAGCTAGTGGTTTACATGTCACCTAAGACCTAACAACAGCATCTATACACCTCTTTGGCGCTCTTGTCTAATTATTGCCTACATAATGTTAAAATTCTCCGCAGATATTTGTTAATGACAAATACTTTTTTTTTGCCAACCAAGACAGAAAAGAGCCTAAATCTTAATGCCCATGGCTGCTAAACCATGAGCTTCCTTGTTAAAACGTCTAGGAATGAAAGAAACAAGAACGCAATGAAAATCTAAAAAAGCACTTTGAATCTGTTCTGCAATCCTGCATATTTCTGGGGAGATGTCCATTAGTCCTCCAAGTTGCTGTATCAGGTGTAGACAGTCAGAGAAAAAATGAATGTGGAGCAATCCACCATATTTCGCCCATCGAATAGCATGAAGGAGGGCAAGCGCTTCTGCATGGAGAGGGGATGCAACACAGAAATTCGTGAAATTCCGAACGAGACAGTAGCCAGATTTAGAGTGAGCAATCCTGCCCCCAGCTGCCCGGCCAAAATCTTTCCATGCTCCATCCACTTTAATATATGTCATATTGCAACCATCACCAGAGCCTATAATCATAAGAGGATGCCCATCCTTAACCTTGTTCAAAGCCTTATCATAATCCCTCCACAAAGCGTCGGGAGGGTGAACTCTGTCTGTAAGCATAGCATCCAGATCAATTAAATGTGCTTTGAGAATGGCCATAAGAGTGTGACCAGAGATCAGTACACCGTGGAACTTTGCTTTGTTGCGGGCTAACCAGATAGCCCATAAAGAAAGAACAAAAGGTGTAATCCGGGACCAATCCTTATCCAGACTCCAAAAGTAAGCAATCCAATCAACAATCCAATGTCGAAGGTCGATAAAAGATGACATGTCTGTCCTAATACCTAGTTCCGAACCAAACCATAGTCGAGAGGAGAGGGGGCAGTCACGAAAAAGATGTTCAAACGTTTCCTCATCCTCATTGTTACAGAGAGGGCACCCAGAATGGATGGAGAATCCACGCCTGCGGAATTCTGAGCCAATGGGGAGAGCCTTATACATTATTTTCCACAAGAAGGTCCTCGGTTTCGCTGGACCCTTAACTTTCCAGAGGAATTTACCACAAAAATCTTTCAGTTTGGGGTCCAGAGAAGGTCCAGCTGGATAGTTATGAAGGTAAGATTTAAGGGCAAGCTGATAAGCACTTTTGACAGAAAATTTCCCGTCTGCCGAACAGCCCCAATAGAAGAAATCCACGCTTCCATCAAGAGGAAGTTGGCATGACAAAATCTTATCAACCCAAGCGTCCTCATAGAACCTGCATAGTTTATCATAATTCCAGGAACCCGAGCAATCCAGCAATAATTCAGAGATATTGGTGGGTGGAGGATGCGAGCATTCCTCTTTTAGTTTCGGTATTGCACCAAGAACCCATCGCGTCTTAGTAAGGTCAATAGAGCTCGGATTACCAGGAAGCCATGCTATACCACACTGAACAAGCTGAAGGCCCCATTTTATACTTTTCCAGCCCCAAGAGCAATTGTGCGATGGTGCAGAAAGAAGACAGTGAAGAGAAAGTGCATTACATTGGTATTTGGAGTTAAGAAACTTACTTACCAATGTCGTCGAGCTAGTCAAAATCTTCCAAACCATCTTAGCCAAAAGAGCTTGATTCAAGCAATGGATGTCACGGATACCTAGACCCCCTTCATTCTTAGGGAGTGATAAGTAACGAGAGCTTCGCCAGTGAATAGTCTTGCACTGCCTAGTGCCAGCCCACCAGAAATGAGCAAATAGCTTGTTAATTCTATTTGCCACACTTACCGGTAATTTAAATACCGATAGGAGATGAACAGAAACTGAAGCTAGAACCGAGGTAATAAGAGTAAGACGTCCATCTGGTGAAAGAAGAGACCCATTCCATGAACCAATTCTGCGAACCACACCATCATAAATACCTTTGTAAAACTGCTTGCTATTTCGATTAACATCCAGAGGAACCCCCAAATATTTACCAACCGGGGTAGAAGCAGAGATGCCGAAGGATCTGTAGCTATATCGAGCAATATCCAGAGTAGTGTTTGGACTGAATAATAATGATGACTTCCTCTTATTAATGATTTGACTCGAGGCATCACAATATTCCACAAAAGCCAACTTGAGGTTTTCAATTCCAGTTTTGTTTCCTTCCAAGAAGAACATAACATCATCTGCGAAAAAAAGATGAGAAATAGGAGGGGCATAACGAGCCATACGAATTCCTTGAAAAGCCTGCAAGTCCTGCATTTTGCATAAATTCGCTGATAAAACCCCAGTGCAGAGAACGAAAAGGAAAGGGGATAAAGGATCACCCTGCCTTAAACCACGTTCAGGAAGAATCTTAATCCTTGGTGATCCATTGACAAGAATATCATAAGTGACCGTCGTTATGCAACTCATAATGAGATTAATCATCCTCCTTGGGAAATTCATGGATTCCAACATGGCACAAACAAAGTGCCAACTCATGCGGTCAAACGCCTTACTGAAATCAATCTCTAATGCTAGTTTGCATTTACGTCCGGGGGTAGTGCATTTATTGATGTGATTCATCAATTCATGAGCCATAATAATATTGTCATTTATGTTTCGACCCGGGATAAATGCATTTTGAAAGTCCCGTACCAAGTTACCAATCACATGCTTGATTCTGTTGGCAATACATTTTGTGGTGATTCTCATGATAACATTGCAAAGACTAATCGGCCGGAGCTGATCAGCAGAAGTCGGATTAGTAACCTTAGGGATGAGAGCAATGTAGGTGCGATTCATTTCCTTGAGAACATATCCAGAATTGAGAGTAGAACATATCGCCTTCGTAATACCGTCTTTAACTATTGACCAATGCTTTTGAAAGAAAATAGCGGGGAACCCATCTGGGCCTGGCGATTTCATTCCACCAAGCTGAAAGACAGCAGCACGGACTTCCTGACTTGTGAAGGATTTTCCCAAATAATCTCGATCATGATCAGACAGCCGAGAGACATAGATCTCCGAATAATCATCAAAAGATGGAATAGAATTCAAACCCTCAGCCTTGTAAGTATAAACCTCAGAGTAGTGATCATAAATGATACGGTTAAGATGATCAGGATCAGTGCTCCACGAACCTTCCTTATCATACAGCCCCGAGACAAAATTTCTAGCGGTTCGACCTTTTAGAGAGTTGAAAAAGAAACGGGAACATATATCTCTTTCAACAGCCCAATCAATTTTTGCCCTTTGTCTCCAATAAACACCCATTGCTATAACAAATTTTTTTACATCCTCATGGGCAGCGTCATATTTTTCTTCCGAGTTCCCATTAATAATATCTTCCATGCCTTCCACGAGCTTGTCATCAAAGTCAGTCCATTTTTTATTCCAGTCGGCCCTCTTATCCAAAGCCCATTTTTTTACCAGAGCTCATATCCGGCTTAGTTTTCGCATCAGAAGAAAGGAGGGTGAGCCCGATCTTGGTTGATCCCGATACCATTCATGCTGAATTAAATCATTGCAATCTTTAAAACTAAGGGTCCAAGCATCCAGTTTGTATGGTTTACCTCCCATCTTACGTGAAAGATGTAGATCAAGTTCGATCATAGCGTGGTCCGAAAATTGGATCGGATAATGGTGGACACCAGTGTTAGGGAAAAGGGTGAGCCAACTCGAAGAGGCGTAAGCTTTATCCAGCCTCTCATAGACCCGTTTTTTTCCTTTTCTATTGTTACACCAAGTAAACCGCGGTCCCTTGTAAGGTATGTCGAGAAGTTGATGTTGTATTTTCCACTCAACAAAGTCCTCAAGGCCCTCGATCCTACCATTTTTTGTACTATGCTTATCCTCAATGCAATCAACCTGGTTGAAATCCCCTATAAGGATGTAGGGATGATCAAAATAACCAATCCAAGTACTTAATTGATCGAGAACACCTTTTCTTTTCCGGGATTTCGGGTGGCCATAAACACAACACAAGTACCAAGCCGAGCCACTCGAAGTGACTTTGATTATAATAAAATTGCTACAGGTGTACAGAACATCAAAATCAGACTCGGGATTTCATCCTAACCATAGTCCACCACTTAATCCTAGCGAGTCAACTCCTACACCCGTAGAAAATCCTAAAGAACGACCCAACTTATTAGCAATATCAGACCTACACTTAGTTTCCATAAGGAAAAGGAAAGCGTACTTATTTTTATTGTTCCCTACTACCGCTCTTAATTTTCCAATTGTAGGGGCGAGCGGATCGTTAAGACCCCTACAATTCCACACAAGGCCTATCATGGCGCCTGTGGAGATTATTTAGGGTCAACCTCCTTACCCTCATCAGTTGAAGAGTCGTCATCCAATTCAGCATCAGAATCCACATGAACATGGAAGCAACCGGATGATAAACCACCAACACGTGCCTTTTTGCCCGCAAGATGGCTTAATTCAGTAAGATAATCTGTAGCATCCTTCTTCGAAATCAGAGCGTAACCTGGAACAGAGCCCATGACAGGATCAGAAAGGGCTTTGCGCTTCTTTGGAGGGACATCAGTGTCGCCCATAATGAGAGGAGAACTGTACGAATCCACAGTTTCAGGATTAGAATTCTTCACATCATGCATGTCAGGCAGCGAGATAGTAGGCTGATTCTGAATACCAGGCCCAATAACATCAGCATCAATAGTTTGAGTTGGATCAGAAAAGGAAAAAGAATGAGAGCCCAGTTGTTTCCTCTTCATGGCTCTACTAGCCTTTGCCAAGTCGACATGCTGAAGATCCACAAAAAGAGATTTAGCATTTGAGCCTGAGGAGATCTGCGATGGTTCCTAATGCAAAACAGGAAGGCCCAAACCAAGATCAGTATTAGGATCGGCAGATGGAGGTGAAAGACAATCATTAAGAGAAAAAGGATTCTCTGCAACCATCAGATCACCAGAAATTTCATCACCCACATCACAAAAATCAGCCTGCAAATCAGCAGACAAGTCAGTATTGATGGCAAATCCGCTTGGTTCAGAACCAGAAGAGAGAAAGCCCTGATCAAAAGCATCATGAGCATCATTAAATTCTTGAGAGTCACAATCCGAGTTAGCAATATCTTCATCTTGATCATCATCAGCAGTCCAATCCGGTACAGGCTCAGAATCCGAGCTGATATCAATAATCCATCCCCCGGCACGTGCAGTGGCATTCGGTTGAGCAAGACCACCAGAGGGATTATTGGTCGATTGATGGAGGGTATTTTGGGTATTGTGAAAGTTGATGTTGTTAACATTTATGTGAGTTCCTGGAGGGAAATTGTATGGTGGAATAAAGGTATCAGTACTGCTTTGTGGGTGAAAGTTGTGATGGGCATTTAGCATTGTATTGATATCATAATCATAAGGAAAGTCATGAATAGGAGGAGGGTCATGATTTATTTGAGGGATATTTGGGGGATGAACAAAGGTTTGATTGAACCCACGAGCTTCATCAATCCTTCTCGCATAAACTGGGTCGTTCTCCACGCGGAATCGAATAGACTCCTGTTGAATGACATCACGATTATTAAGAAATTCAACCCCTTCACCATTTCTCTTCAAGTTATTGGGATCTCCATTAAGATTAACGAGATTCTCAAAAATATGACCATAAGGACCCTGTTGTCTGTGAGGGGGACGATTTGCAGCTGCATTGGAGGATTCAGGGATATCTCGATTATTTGGATTCAACCCCATACCAGGGCCACCAGAGGCAAAGCGTCCGGTTGAAGCCAAAGTCGGGGGATCAAGGCCATCCGGGAAGAGGACAGGAGCACCAAAAGGTTGAGAATCCACCATAAAACGCATCCCCGGAGCAACGCGGCCCCCCGGCAAAATACCCAGTTCAAAATCGACGATATTATCTGCAAAAAAGTCTGCAGGTACATTGCGATTAACATAGTCACCCAAGCGAATGTCAGAAGTAAGATACCTGGTGGAAGAAGGGGTGGCACGAAGGTCTAGATTGAACATCGTATGAGTACTCGTAGCTTCGAAGACGACAAACCCCTTGGAATAAGCACGATCAAGTGCCAAATTAATTCCATCGATAATGCTTGATTGAAGTTCTTTGCATTGGTTTGCTTTATGACCAACCTTGCCGCAACGGACACAATATTTGAAAATGCCCTCATATTTAAACTGAATCCAGATCAGGAATTTCCCACCACAGGAAAGGAAGAAACCAGGGTTGAGGGATTCACTGAGATAAACATGGGCTTTAATGCGCAGGTAGTCTTTTTCAGGGATGTGACAAATACTTAAGTGAGATAGTCTCACAATACGAGATGTGATGTTTAATAACCTCTAATTAAGATAAGAGGTCTCAAGTTTAATTTCTTCAACATGTCTTCCTTATAACGGTACTATCTAACTTAAACATAAAACGGGTAAAGTATTACAGTATATCATTGTGTATATAAGATTTCATGTATTACGGAACAAGGATAGCAAATATTAAACAATTGTATTGATGATTCTTGTCCTGAATTACACGATATTACAACCTACTCCGTATTTAATATATACACGTATGAGATCGAATTATTTACAGAATGAAATAAAACAATAGCAATAAGATATACAAATATGGTAAAGGAAGATATGTGAGCCTTAATTGAAGCAGAGCAATAACGACTCTTAACGGCTAGTATAGGATCATGCTAATATGGTAATACCCCCTCAAGTTGGAGCGTGGAGCTTTGAAACACCCAACTTGGATAAAAGCTCTTCAAAAGAAGTTCGGCCCAGAGCTTTTGTAACGATATCGGCAAGCTGATTCTATGTATGAACCTAGGTGGTGGAGATCGTTTCTTTCTGTATTTCATCACTTATAAAGTGACAATCAACCTCAATATGCTTTGTGCGTTCGTGAAACATGCTATTTCATGCAATATGAAGGGCAACTTCTGTAACACCCCTGATTTTTATAAAATATATTTTATTCTGTAACAGTCGTTTTAAGAAAGATTTCTACATCACCGTTCAAGCAGGAGACCACCCATTCCAGAATCAAGGCAAGGTATGAAGGTAGTTTACCGACACATTTGTGGCTACTGGTGGAGCAGCTACTGGTGGAGCAGCTACAAGGTACTCCGTATTTGTATTTGGCAGCTGTAGACACCCACATTTTGACCGCCAGGTGTCTATAGTAGGTCCCGCCAAACACCCGATGATGATCGGACGCAAACATGCTTTAATCACTCGGATATGGGCTCGAAATCATGGACCTTTGGTTTAGGCTTATTACGGAGTACATATCTTACAAAACCAACCTCAAATCCAGGCCCAGTGGGTCGTTTCGAGTCAAATGAGACTAATTTGGGTCGATTCCGGCACCAGGGGTAAAACCGTCTTTTTACGACCGAGTCAAAACCCGGTCAAAAAATATTCTCAAGACACACGAGTCAACCGTGACGCCTCACACGGCTGATTCAGTCTCAAACACCGCAAAAAATCAGCTTTCAAATAATATTAAACAAATCCGTTTAAGGATAGAATTCGATCTCAAGTAGGAATTCTATCCGAAAACCGAAACAAATCGCCAACCAAGATCAAACACTCGGCCAAACAGCTGAGACACTCCCCAACCAGCCGAGTTACTTGGCTTCTCCACCAAGAAACGAGACTTTCGTTCCCTTTCGAACTCTCGTGTTTCCTATCCAAACCGGTATTTCTTGTCACACAAGCAAGACTACCTCGACTCCTATAAATAGGACCTCACATTCAACACAAACAAAAAACAACTTTTCACCGACCGAAATATATTCATACATCTAACATACGTGCATCCTCGATATCTAGTAAAAATAATACAAAGCAAATCCCAACGTATTCCCGAAGAAGTCTCGAAATACCGACGAAAACACCCCCATTCGGCCGAACCCGACGCCCCACACGTCCAAAAAAACGCACCATCCCAAACTCACCTGCATCATCTCGATGCTCCCAAGTTTAAACCACTTTCCGACGAGCTCCATACCGAGAAAATAAAGCATGTAGGTTGAGGGTGTAAATCAACCCCGATTCTTCTCCTTTCTCTCTCTCTCTCACGTCTTTTTTCTTTTTTTTCGTCCGTCACTTTTTTTTACGGGTCGTCGGTCGTTTTGTATTATTAATATGGGTCGTTCGTCACATATTTTTATTTCTAATAATCGATACAAAAAAAACTATTTTCGTATAACGTTCTTAAAATACGATATTGATTCTCTAATCAAATATCGTATCTAACAAGAACTAAATTAATTAATTCTCGTTGATGCTAATAAAATCATTACTCTTTTTAAACAAAATTCAATGATTTTAAACGCGGAGAGAATTAACATCTTTTTTCGTTCAAAATTCTTTTTTTTTACTTTTCGTTCAAAACAAACTTTTTTTCAAAACCTTTTCTAAAATCATTCCGACTATTCGATATCGATTTCATAATCGAATATCGAAAATATAAATCGAGTATAAATTAATCCATATTTGTACTCGATTTATCAAAATTAATAATTTTCGAAAATCGAATCCGAGACAGCCACCCGCGCGAGTCGCGCCCCTCCCGGGAGAGTCGCGCGGGCTGCTGTAAGCCGCAACCTTTTTTTGTTTTTTTCCGATTTTTCCAGCATCGTTTTCTCACATAAAACAGCGGTTTTTTCGGTATATTTTCATATTTCGACAAGTATTTTTCGGGTGTCATAAATCTTTTCTAAAATCATGCATATTATTCATTTACGTCTTTATTCGATTTATTCAAACGTTACTAACTCGTTTTCTCGTGTTTGTAGCAATTTATTTGTTTTTATCGTTTTATTAGACTAAAACGACTTCACATGCTAAAATAACTTTGACGTTATTAGTTTAACATGCATTAAACGACATAGCAACCCATTTATTTATTTTTCTCACATGCTTAGGAAAATAATGTTTGCATATCATTCAACTGTCGAACTAACGCGTGTACACCAAAAACGAACGATATCTTAGTAAAGGCCGCTAAGTGCGGGCGGGGTTGGGTGTTCTTAGTGAACTTCCCAACACGTACCCTCACCCCTTACTCAGAACCATGGTTTCCGGATGTCCGAATCCATTGGCAACGAGAGTCATTCAATACACGATACCCGATAATGTCGGTATCGGTATCGTAATGCAAAGGGACGAGCCCAATAAACTCTGACATCGGAAATGGGCCGTATTTTGTATACGGCCCACTACGACATAGAGTGGGCTCGAATGGTTCTGAATAACCACAAACTTCGGTGGCGACTCCTACTTCGATTTAAATTTCAATTTGACCATCTCATATGGAGATTCATTCGCCTCCCCAAACCCGCGCGTGGCCGCGTCGGGGTGGACCTATGTCATGTCCACAATTTGGCGACTCCGCTGGGGATCAACTGATGAGTCACTTACCATCGGCATCCCTAGGGTGAGACTCGAAAAGAAATCGTTCGAATAGTAATGTACACGTTTTAGTTCAGTGGTTCATGCATAACCCAATCTTTCCCGGGCCGGTTACTTGTGACCGACGTCCCACTATACCACGGTGCATTCCTACTTGGACCCACTAAAGACTTCGATGGCGGAACTCGCATGGGTTTTACGGCAGGTTCTAAGACCAACTCGGCTTAGGAAGACCGTCCTGATTTGCGAGAAAGCTATCGTCGTTGGTATAGACCCTATTTCGACCGACCGAGACTTAGACTAAGAGCATACATGGCGTCATTATACTGTTTCCGTGACTACATGCTACTTGATCCGTGTCTCGTCTTTTCAAAAACCATCGTTTTCAAAACTTGCATCTTTTTCAAAAATTATCCATTTTTTTCAAACCCGGAAAGCTACCGAATTTTGGACATATGATTTTGACTCAAAATAGCCTATTTTCTAGCCGGTATGCTGTCCAAACTTTTCTAAAATTCAAAATCTCGGCCCGATAACACCTTTTTTTTCGATTTTCAAAAAAAATCGGGCCATCCTATCCGACTTTGCTCGGTTTTCAAATCCAAATTCTCCTTTCAAAACTTTCTTCTTCTTAGGACTTCCCGTATTTAGTAGTGACGGGTCCTGTCATAAGTTGTTAAGAATCTTTAGCGTCGAAACTCCGTCGATCTTACATCACGAGTTTCTACCCCATCCCAGTCCGCCTCATTTGACTAAGGCAAGGCCCACCTGCGTAGGACATACTCCTACAAAGGAAAGCCCGTTTACACATTCAAGTCCAAAGTCTAGGGAGTATCTCACGTGGACCTTCCTTCGAGCGGGACTCGGCCCACATAGCCGAATCCTAAGGGAGGCCCACCTTTCACGAGTCACCCGTCTAGGTGTCTTTTCCAAGTCAACCTTTTACAAGGCATAGCCTTATAACAAAAGGTTCGTGATCCTTACATCTAACGGTCACTCGTCCGACACTCGAGTCTTAACAAAGTCTTCAGTCCCACTCGGGGGCTACCCTTTAGCGGAGCGATCAACCACGGTTGCTCTAAGGATCATGTCTTACACGTGTCTCACGTATCCCACTTTCGAGCCACTTAGATGTCACACCATATGAGTCTTACCAAAGTCTTTAGTCTCACTCGGGGGCTGTCCTCCACCCGAGCAGTCGACCACGGTCACCTTAAGTAGTACTTTACGTCCATCCTACACCGGCGTCCTTATGATGCCTTCTCCGAGTCGAACCTATGCTACAAACACTCGAGTCATCTAGGGTTAGGTCACCACTGTTGGTCCAAGCACGCGATACGGTCAAACACGGTCGCCCCCATTTTCGGACTCACCCTTATGCAGCTCGAGTCTAATTCGCGGTCGTTACTTTGTCTAGGTCAACATTCGAGTATCCCGATCAAGAGTCTTAGTCATTCCCATCCCGGGCCACGTCTAGTTTGACTCCCTCTCTTGCATTTGCGCAAAGCCGAGTTTAGGCGAGTCGTGGCACCTGTCGAAGACCTTACCAAAAAAAAAAAACAACCAACCGAGCATCCGAGTCCGGATTTGATTCGAGTCTAAGTCTGAGTTCGAGTCTAGGATACCCTACATCCTCATTTCCAAATCAGAGTCAGAGTCTGTTGGATTCTGTCCTCTTTTCAAAATTCAATAAAATCAGTTTTTCTATTTCTCATATATACTTTCCTTATGTGTTTCCGAGAACATGATGAACACCATCATACACTGTGAGCACATGCACGTGACTATTATAGGCACATCTATAATGACTGCAGGAAACCGAGCCCGTGTTTTCCATTTACCTGTTCCATGTCTGGTATAGAAAAGCCACATAACTACCCCTAGCAGGAGCGGTATCGAATCCTATGACAAATCTAGGTAGTCTCCTAGTTTGGGTTCAAGACGGGAGGCAAGTCCATTTCCCACAATAAACACCCATCCAATAAGACTAACCAATCCCTACCTTAGGTGATAGTCTGACCGACAAAACAAAAAAGTTGGACAAAAAAAAAATCAAAAGTCCAAGGAAAAAGCAAAAGGCCAAAACAAAAAAGCTGGCCATGATCAAAAAAGAATTATCAACATCCCTCGACCAAACACAGTCAAATCAAATGAAGAATCCCATGACCGGGGCTAAGAGGTCAACCCAAAGAATTCAAAAACCCATGACCATAGTTAACGATCAACTCAAGTGAAACGGTCAATTCAAAAATTATCAAAACCCATACCATCAAATAAGGGAGAGACAGTCAAGCTGGTCAGCTAACACCACATCTAGTCTTCCCACATTACAACCCTCAAGACCTTCCCGAGACCTAGGCTAAAGACAGCTCGGATTTTTGAGGATTCAAGCTCCATAGGATACCCTAACCATTAGGGCCAGACATGGAAATCAGATCCCGCATTATCAAACCTACCCCGATCGAAGTTCGAGTCATTATTACTCGACTTCCCCCTTTTCTACCACATTACAATACCTTACCCTCGAAGCCTTAGCTCCACAAAATCGAGCTCCAGATTTCGAACCATCAAAACCACTTACTTCCTAGCACCACATTTCCAAAAATATCTAAACCAGTTACCAACCCCAAACACGGGAATTCAACTTGCGGTCAGCATAGAACATGCACAAATAGTTCACACCATCCCTGGGGACTACCCCGGAAAATGCTCACAGTCACAGGATCAACATCCTAACTATTCTAGCCCTTTGGTCAAGACATCATTGGGAATGGACCTAGCCTACACCATTGCTATGGCTAGTTACACACAAAGCCCTAATAAACTAGGCACCATACTACATTTTTCAACACTGAACTACGGCTTGGTTTGATTTCACAACACGTGAATACGTAGACAGCCTTTCAAAAGAGGCACAACCACCCACATTGACACTCATTCAAAAGCACCATCATTCCGGTCACGACACTGTCATGTTCTCAGCAGCTAGCTTTGTCGTCCCGGGAGCTTCTCTTAGGCAGAAGTTCTCCATCCACTCACATAATCCAAAGACTTTCAAAAACTAGCCTCCTTTATATAGTGTGTCCTAGTACTCGGCCCAGTCGAAGACAAGAATCTGTCAGAGACTCGAGACAACACCTACTTTGGGAACATGCCCCGAAACCAATTTTTTTTTTCAAAAGAACACCAGTCTACGGCATTGCTACCACAAAGCCCTGTCGTACGGAAACAATCTCACTCTGAGGATTCGACCATGTTGCCACTCGCCTAGGCTACGGAATAGCGCAACTTAAGAGTCTTGTCATCTTAGGTGGCCCATCCCCTACCGAGTCACGGTCCAACCTTTAGAGAGTCCAATCGTGTCTGCTAACTCGTCCGGTCACGCCCAGAGTCGAGTCTGTCGGCATGTCTCTCTCCAAATTCTTATTTTAAAATTTGCAAAACTTAGCCATTTGAGAAAATCCCTTTCCTAGTCACCCCGGGAATAGGAATTTTTATCACACTTCATCTAGGCATACAGGCCTAACCAGAAGATTTTAGAAGTCCGTGTCAGAATCTGATCGGGAATCAAGTCATCCCAAGCATTCTAATTTCCAAAAAAATTCAAAAATTTTCAGCGTTTCCAAAAATTTTCGAAAATTTTCAGCATTTTCTTTCCAAAAATCAATCAAAAAAAAATCATTTTCTTCCCCAGCATGAGTCGATGTTTTATCTGAATGTTGCATGCAAAACAGGTAGGTATCCCAAGACTCCCGAAGAATTCTCAAAGTCTCAGTGAAAATTCAAGCAACATTTTTACTGAAGAATCGGATGTATCAGTAAGCGGTACATCCGCAGCTTCCAATGGAGGCTCCCGCGCAATTCAAAGATGGGACGTATCTGTAAACAGGTACACCCATAGCCTCCAATAAAGGCACCCGCATAATTCAAAGATGGGACGCGTCTGTAAACAGTCGCACCCATAGCCTCCAAGGCAAGCTCCCGCGCAATTCCAAGATGGGATATGTCTGTAAACAGACATACCCAGGACCTTTTTAAGAAAAATCCCCACGACATTGTTGACATCTATCCAGGTATGATTTCTATCTTATGGCTGGCGAGCCCCACCAACGCAAGTCTAATGGACTTTAAACGACCCGATCGAAAGTCTGCTAGGTCTTAATCCTCGATTGGCCTGGTAGCTACTCTGACTTTCGCCTTGTCCAAGCCTCAGTCAGAGTGGGGGCTCTGTAGACACCCACATTTTGACTGCCAGATGTCTATAGTAGGTCCTGCCAAACACCCGATGATGATCGGACGCAAACATGCTTTAATGACTCGGATATGGGCTCGAAATCATGGACATTTGGTTTAGGCTTATTATGGAGTACATATCTTACAAAACCAACCTCAAATCCAGGCCCAGTGGATCGCTTCGAGTCAAATGAGACTAATTTGGGTCGATTCCGGCACCAGGGGTAAAACCGTCTTTTTACGACCGAGTCAAAACCCGGTCAAAAAATATTTTCGAGACACACGAGTCAGCCGTGACACCTCACACGGCTAATTCAGTCTCAAACACCGCAAAAAATCAGCTTTCAAATAATATTAAACAAATCCGTTTAAGGATAGAATTCGATCTCAAGTAGGAATTCTATCCGAAAACCGAAACAAATCGCCAACCAAGCTCAAACACTCGGCCAAACAGCCGAGACACTCCCCAACCAGCCGAGTTACTTGGCTTCTCCACCAAGAAATGAGACTTTCGTTCCTTTTCGAACTCTCGTGTTTCCTATCCAAACCGGTATTTCTTGTCACACAAGCAAGACTACCTCGACTCCTATAAATAGGACCTCACATTCAACACAAACAAAAAACAACTTTTCACCGACCGAAATATATTCATACATCTAACATACGTGCATCCTCGATATCTAGTAAAAATAATACAAAGCAAATTCCGACGTATTCCCGACGAAGTCTCGAAATACCGACGAAAACACCCCCATTCGGCCGAACCCGACGCCCCACACGTCCAAAAAAACGCACCATCCCAAACTCACCCGCATCATCTCGACGCTCCCATGTTTAAACCACTTTTTGACGAGCTCCATACCGAGAAAATAAAGCATGTAGGTTGAGGGTGTAAATCAAACCCGATTCTTCTCCTTTCTCTCTCTCTCACGTCTTTTTTCTTTTTTTTCGTCCGTCACTTTTTTTTACGGGTCGTCGGTCGTTTTGTATTATTAATATGGGTCGTTCGTCACATATTTTTATTTCTAATAATCGATACTAAAAAAAAACTATTTTCGTATAACGTTCTTAAAATACGATATTGATTCTCTAATCAAATATCGTATCTAACAAGAACTAAATTAATTAATTCTCGTTGATGCTAATAAAATCATTACTCTTTTTAAACAAAATTCAATGATTTTAAACGCGGAGAGAATTAACATATTTTTTCGTTCAAAATTTTTTTTTTTACTTTTCGTTCAAATCAAACTTTTTTTCAAAACCTTTTCTAAAATCATTCCGACTATTCGATATCGATTTCATAATCGAATATCGAATACGACGAATATCGAAAATATAAATCGAGTATAAATTAATCCATATTTGTACTCGATTTATCAAAATTAATAATTTTCGAAAATCGAATCCGAGACAGCCACCCGCGCGAGTCGCGCCCCTCCCGGGCGAGTCGCGCGAGCTGCTGTAAGCCGCAGCCTTTTTTTGTTTTTTTCCGATTTTTCCAGCATCGTGTTCTCACATAAAACAGCGGTTTTTTCGGTATATTTTCAGATTTCGACAAGTATTTTTCGCGTGTCATAAATCTTTTCTAAAATCATGCATATTATTCATTTACGTCTTTATTCGATTTATTCAAACGTTACTAACTCGTTTTCTCGTGTTTGTAGCAATTTATTTGTTTTTATCGTTTTATTAGACTAAAACGACTTCACATGCTAAAATAACTTTGACGTTATTAGTTTAACATGCATTAAACGACTTAGCAACCCATTTATTTATTTTTCTCACATGCTTAGGAAAATAATGTTTGCATATCATTCAACCGTCGAACTAACGCGTGTACACTAAAAACGAACGATATCTTAGTAAAGGCCACTAAGTGCGGGCGGGGTTGGGTGTTCTTAGTGAACTTCCCAACACGTACCCTCACCCCTTACTCAGAACCATGGTTTCCGGATGTCCGAATCCATTGGCAACGAGAGTCATTCAATACACGATACCCGATAATGTCGGTATCGGTATCGTAATGCAAAGGGACGAGCCCAATAAACTCTGACATCGGAAATGGGCCGTATTTTGTACACGACCCACTACGACATAGAGTGGGCTCGAATGGTTCCGAATAACCACAAAATTCGGTGGCGACTCCTACTTCGATTTAAATTTCAATTTGACCATCTCATATGGAGATTCATTCGCCTCCCCAAACCCGCGCGTGGCCGCGTCGGGGTGGACCTATGTCATGTCCACAGCGGCATGCAGTTTGGCAATCGCATTAGGCAATCACGAGTGCAAAAGACATGAGGAGGAAGTAGAGAGTACCTTTTCACGAGAACCGTCAGCGCTGGCCAAGAAAACTCCATATGTTGCAACAAAAGTACCCAGTACCAACAACCAGGCACCTTTTGCCAAGAGATATCTTACCGATTGTTTCACATAAACATGTACAGCAAAAACAAAACTTTATTGTTCTGAATGGTCGTGTAGTCAGCGTCAAACTCTCAAGCTCCTGCTGATGCTTCTTGTGAATTCCTGAAGGCACCATATCAGAACCGTGAGGACTACATACACATCCTGTATATTATTTTCAAATTAATACGGAGTACTCCATAACAGAACTGTTAACAAATTAAATACATGGATTCATACCAAAGTAACTCATCATAAACTTGCAAGAAGAAGAAGCAAATTCGGGTTCAAAATAATATAATCAACTGACAAGACTGACACCCTACAAAGTATAAATATAAATACAACCCTTGTCTAAAATCAAAAATCCGGTGCACTATATCAGGAGTAAAATACATCTTTGACTCATTTTCAATTCATGGCAATTAGACATCCTAGGACGGTCCAATCAATGGCAAAGAGAGTTCATGTATAAAGATCAGATGATGATACCTTGTTGCAACTTAGAAGTAAGACTCACAATCTAATGATAGAATCTAACCGCCCAGTAGACCCTAATAGAAATTTCAGCTACTGGTGTTTCAAACTAAGACATTAAAAAAACTCATGATGCCTGCTTAAAATAAGCATGCATATACCTTTCAGATACCTCTCTATACTAGATTACTATCCCTTCCCCAACATCATGAGCATGCAACAGATTTCAAACTGTATACTTGAGCTTTTTCACTCTCTTTAGCAGCGTGTTTACGCGAGTCCTTGCCTCCTTGGTTACCAGATTCACTCTATCGGTCTATCCAAATAGTTCGGAGTGCATACTATCATGGAGCTCACTAAATGTCAATATGAGTGTTATAACATTCTCTATACTACAAGGGTGCATCCTGCATAGGATGTGGCGTCGTATTTAGAATGAGTTGCTAACACTTGGTCATGACTCATGAGTTACTTTGGTATGAATGTATGCATTTTTTGTACATTACGATACGATAAGCTTAGTACAAACCATAAAGGATAGAAATCAGGGATTTCAGCAAGTTATCTTACTAAGGCCGGTCAACAATAAAAACTAAATAAACTTGGCTAAATCAATCAATATATATATAAAGGAGGAAGTTTTCGAGCGATATAATTGGTCCGTTACATCAAAACTCAATTTAGGAAAGTATCATTAATAATTTAATAGTAATAAAAAATTAAATAGAGAATCTTTTAATTATTACAATATATATAATATGATGTTTTATAAATTTTCATCTAAAAATCTTTAAATTTCATTTAACAAAAAGTTATCGTAAATAAAATTATAAAAATGAATTAATTAGATTCGTGATAAAAAATGTTTTCATTAGAGTATAAATTTCATATTATTTGCTCAAAAAAGTGATGAATTTATTACATATGGATATTAAAATTATACCACATCAACAAATTATAATAAGATAATGAAATTTTATATTATAAATAATAGTAATCACACATCTATAATAATACTCAGTAATCATCGTTCTTAGATATCTACCAAAAATCTTTTGAGTCATAAACGATTCTTAAGATTATCGAAAATAATAGTAATCATCGTTCTTAGAATTACGATGATTCTATAATACTCCGTATAAATAAGAATAATCACCGTTTTTGAATATCGACCAAAAAACTTCCACATCGAAACAATTAAAATAAGATGATGATTCTATATTATAAATAAGAGTAATCAGGTGTTCTTTTGGGTATTAAAAGGAGCTCTTAAGACAGTAAATTATTTCACATCAAAAAAATCATTCGTTCTTAAATATCAATAAGATAAATTATAACATGGTGATGAAACTCTATATTATAAATAAGAAATAAGAGTAATCAATTATACAATAAAATGATGAAATTCTATTATACAAATAAAAGTAATCATTTCTCCAAATTATGATGAAGTGATGTAATTTTATATTGTAAATAAGTGTAATCTTTGTCCTTAAATATGACTAATAATGTGTTAATCTTCCAAAACTTAATTGAGACTTAAAACCTCTTAAGACTATAAACTCAAGTAATGACGACGAAGTACAAGAGTTCTTAAGACTATATCTAAACTTAGATCAAAATTATTCATTCTATATCGAAAAATTATGAGATGATGGAATTTGATATTATAAATAAGATTAATCATTCGTTTCTAGATATAAAAAAAATTAGACTTACAAAAGTACTTGAGACTATAAACTTAGGTAAAATTATCTCACATCGAAAAATTATAATAAGATGATCGAATTTTATTATATAAATAAGAGTAATCGCCCATTCTTAAGTCGTTGGATATAAAAACAAACTCTTTTATTACTATTATAATTATCATAACAATATTTGACATCGAAAAATTATGATGAGCTGATGAAATTTTATATAGTATACTAAAAAATTATGAAAAATTATGATGAGCGGAGTAAATAATAATCATTTGTCCTTGAATATCAGCTAAAAAATTAAAAATGCTCTTAGGACCATAAGCATAAGTTAATGAATAAAGAGAAATCATTTGTGTTTAGATATTGTAGACACCCGCATTTCGACTGCCAGATGTCTATGGCAGTTTCCAAAAAACACTCGATGATGATCGGACACAAACGTGTTTCTACGTGCTCGGATACGGGCTCAAATCCATTAGTTGATGGCTAATGCACTTACGGAGTAAAAATTTCACAAAACCAACCTCGAATCCAGGCCTAGTGGATCATTCCGAGTCAAACAAGACTAATTTGGGCCAAAACCGACACCAGAATTAAAACCGACTTTTAGCAATTGGGTCAACCCCGGTCAAAGTCGTCTCCGAGACACACAAAACAGCCCCTCACATCATCAAAAGTCCAAGTCAAACACAAAACCCATCGAACATCCAAAGTCAAGGTTCAAAAGACTGACCCACGCGACCCAGTTGGGCCACTCGATCGAGTGCCCGACCCACTCGATCGAGTGGGCCTGTTTCGAGCCCGACTGCAAGTGTAACGGGCCACTCGACCGAGTTAGCCACCCACTCGGTCGAGTAACCCTAAACTGGGTGCCCTAGCTTCGCCTATATAAGCAACCCCCATGCAACACAACTGAACAACTTTTTACAACCCTAATCTTACACACACAACCCTAAGCAAACCCCTAAGCAATTCTACACTAGCAAACCCTAAACCTAGTTTTAGGAATCGAACCCGAGCCACCACAACTCAACCTTCATACACCTCGAAACTCTTGTGTTAAAGCCACGGTTACGAGTTCGATCCGAGACAAGAACATGTAGGTTGAGGGTGTCAAAACCCCTTTTCTCTTCTCCTTCTCTTCTCGTCGTCTTCTTCTCTTTTTTTTTGCGTTTTTTTTTATTACTTCGTTCATTGCATCATAATATCGATAATACTGTTAATATCAAAGCATTAAAATACTTATTGATTTGTGTCGAATGTGAGTGATGGTGGGATAAGGAAAACCGCATATACAAGTGTACTGCACACGCGTCGTCGGTCGCTTATCCCATCACCCCGATCGTTTGATTATTTAAATAAGTTAACTTAAATAATAATCCTTTTTATTTCGTTTTCATCTTTATTCGAGTCACATACTTACGTCAATTTTCAAAACAAACATTGTATTTTAATAAGGGTCGAAACCTGTTGACACGGATCCGACATCACAATCCCTAGGGATTTATTTCGATGTCGAAAAAGTCGAGGGAATCAAGTCCTTTAATTCAAGCAAAGAGTCGATTCCCTAGATTTGATACCAATTTCATAATTGGATCTCGAATCTAGTAATCTAGTCACATAAATAAATTAACGCGATTTATCCATATCGCGTTAATTAATTTAAGACGACTAAAATTAATTTATTTTCTTTTATTTTCACTCTAGTATTCCGTATCGATTCGATAATCGAATATGGGATACTACGAGTATTCAAATTTAGAATCGAATATAAATCCCGCAATACTTATATTCGATTCAACAAAATCGACAATTTATAAAATCAAAGTCGAGCATAAATTGTGCAATATTTATGACCGATTTGGTAGAATCGCCGAATTATCAAAAATCAAAAGCAATTTCAAAATCAATAATAAAATTGCAAGCGAACTTGGTTCGTACAGGTGCCACTCGACCGAGTGCCTTAGTCACTCGATCGAGTGACATCACAAAATCGAGTCAGAATGTCTCTCTCGACCTCTACTCGGTCGAGTCTCATAGTGACTCGATCGAGTAGCAACGTACTCGACCGAGTTGGCCAATAACTCGGCCGAGTAAGGTCTGAAACATAAAGCAGAATCCTTTTTTGAAGGTCCACTCGATCGAGTCTATCGACCACTCGATCGAGTGGCCTCATCACGACCAAAACGAGAGTCGTACATTCTCCTATTTTCTAAACTCGATAGTATTTTACGACTTAGGTCAACACGTGCTTAATCAATCATGTGTATTTAGTATCTTTTCAAACCATACATCATCTTGTTTATCATTCAATTTTATTCAATATTTGCACGAACCGTTATTATTCGTTATATCGTTACTAACCGTTTGTCGTTTTCCTTTGTCAATTTTTTATCGTTTGTTTTATTTTACTAAAATGAACCCACATGCTAAATTCCACTTTGACGTAGAATTAATTGCATTAAATTGACTTAGAAACCCTTTTCAATTCCATTCACATGCTTAGGGAAAATAATCTTTGCATATCATTTTCCCGTTTAACTAACGCGCGTATTAGAAAGTCATTCGAATTTTTAGTAGAGGCCGCTAAGTGCGGGCGGGGTTGGGTGTCCTTTGTGGGCTTCCCAACACGTACCCTCACCCCTTACTCAGAACCTCGGTTTCCGGATGCCAGAAACCGTTGGCGCACAAGAGTCATTCAATACACGATATCCGATAATATCGGTATCGGTATCAAATGCAAAGGGACGAGCCCAATAAACTCTGACATCGGAAATGGGCCGTATTTTGTATACGGCCCACTACGACATAGAGTGGGTTGAATGGTTCCGAATAACCATAAAATTCGGTGGCGACTCCACATAGACCTAAATTTCAATTCGATCCATTCTCATATGGAGATTCATTCGCCTACCCAAACCCGCGCGTGGCCGCGTCGGGGTGGACCTATGTCATGTCCACAATTTGGCGACTCCGCTGGGGATTAACTGATGCGTGACTTACCACCGACATCCTCAGGGTGAGACTCGAATAGAAATCGTTTGACGAATACAATACGCGCGTTTTAGTTTTTCGGTTCATGCATAACCCATATTTTCCCGGGCCGGTACTCGCGACCGACGTCCCACTATACCGTTGATATACTCCAATATGGATATGTCAAAAGGTGTCCATAGTCGATTCGAGTGGGTTTCGCGGCATGTTCTAAGATCAACTCGACTTAGGAAGTTCGTCCCGATCAACGTCTAGACTATGTACACTGGTATCGACCCCTTATAGACCGACCGAGACTTAGTATAGAGCATACATGGCGTCGTTATAATGGTTGTGTGACTACGTGCTACTTGGTTTCCGAGTCGTTTTCAAAAAACCGTCTTTTTTCAAAGATTGCATCTTTTTCAAACTATTCGATTTCAAAACCCGGGACACATACCGAATTTAGGACTTATGATTTTACTCAAAATAGCCTATTTTCTAGACGGTATGCTGCCCAATTCAAAACTCGAAAACGTTTTCGAACTTTCAAAACCCGTGGCCCAATACCCTTTTCGTTTTTTTCGTAAATTGGGCCCTCAACCGAGTTTTCTCGGACCTTTCTCAAAAACAATCAATTTTCAAAACCTTCTTCTCCTTAGGACTTCCCATATTTAGCAGTGTCGGGTCGTGTCTTAAGTTGTCAAGGTCGTTAGCGTCGAAACTCCGTCGATCTTACATCAGGAGTTTCTTCCCTATCCCAGTCCGCCTTATTAGACTAAGGCAAGGCCCACATACGTAGGACAAACCCCTACAAAAGAAGGCCCGTCAACACAATCGAGTCCATAAGTCTGGGGATGTCTCACGTGAACCTTCCTTCGAACAGGACTAGGCCCACCCGCCGAATCCTAAGGAAGGCCCACATTTCAGAAGTCACCCATCTAGGTGTCTTTTCCGAGTCATTTCCCTTTTTGAGTCTTGTTCGGGATGTACTTTCTATTCCGGGTTTTGGGCTTAGTTTCTGATTACGCGGTGTTCTTATAGAAAGGACACCCGTGACAATACATCAACGCAAGATGGAAGAGTTGAAAGAAGCGCTAACCAAGATCGAGACTCAGCTGACTTCCATTCAGGTTAACCAAGCAACGTTAGCCACTCGCCTAAGTGTCGTAGAAAAGACGGCCCCAGTTGAAGGAGCTGAGCCCACCGAGCCCATAGCCGAGTTGATCAGTGTTGTTCGAATGCTTGAAGAGCAAGTCCACTTATCGACGAACAACTCGATCCACACCGAAAATGCTCGTACTTATTCACCTTTGAATGACGAGCTTCCTGCTAACCTCAACTTAACGGGATTTCCTATGTTTGAGGGTACCGAAGACCCGGTCCACCACATCCGGGCTTTCAAGGACTTCATGGCAGTCAAAGGGGTGAAGTCCACTATGTTCAAGCACTTATTCCCTTCCTCCTTGGAGAAGCATCCTAAGGCCTGGTTCTACAGGCTCGACCCCAAGAAATACAAGACTTGGGATGATGTGGCGACCGAATTTGCTCGGAACTACGCCGATAACACTGAAATCCAGACTACAATGCGTACTCTGGAAGTAATGGCCCAAGAGCCCAAAGAAGGTTTCACGAAATATTTGCAAAGATGGCGGGCCGAGAGTGTAAAGCTGGTCGACAAGCCCGGCGAGAAGGCCCTAGTGGAAGCTTTCGTCAAAAACCTCCTCCCATCCTACAGGGTCCACCTCTGGTATGCTATCATCCCAAACTTTGCTGTCCTTACTGAAATGGGCACGAGAATCGAGGATGACTTGAGACTAGAGAGCCTGACTAAGGCCTCTACCAAGGGCTATCAAGGGGCTAGTTCATCCACAAACAAGCCCGTACCTGCAGCTGCAACTCGCAGCATCTTTGATGAGGTAAACCTGCTCGACACCTCATCCAAAAAGAATATACCAAATCGGGTATTCACAGATATAGGGACTACCTATACTTATGCCTTGCAAAGGCTATCTTCAAAGGGCCTGATCCAACCGATAGGCCCAACCGCAGAGCCTCCAGTAGAGAAGAGGCCCAAAGCTTATAATGCCCAAGCTTATTGTCAGTATCACCGGGGTAACGGGCATGATACTGAAAAATGTTGGAGACTAAAGCATCTGATCCAAGATCTTATCGAGAGCGGGAAGATCCCGTTGCCCGGAGACAAACCGAGCAACAAAGAAAACTCGTTCAGTGCCCATGCAATATTCACGGGGGAGGTAATCGATTGTTCTCACCTCATTTCTCCTTTTATCCCACAAATCAATGGGATATGGTTCGATGACCAGGACGACGTGTACCTAGCCAAAGGGGAAGCTGTCCATCACCCTTGAAGAGGTCCGAAAAGCCAAGTCCAAGGCCTTGGCCACCAACCACCTCGCCACTGCTGGGCACGCCGCTCCAACACCCGTCACTGAACCTGCCAGGACGGGGTCTACCCTCGAAGATCCAAGCAACGATACGGCTCTAGTCCAACAACTGAAGAGGGTTCGAACTGATCTAACTATATGGCAACTATTGGTTAGCTCACAAGCACATCGAGAAGCCCTAACTAAGGCTCTCGATGAAATCAAGGTCGATTCACAAGCTACCCCTGCTGAAATGGTAGCTACTATCATGCCCTACCTCAAGGGCAAGTCCAAGAACGAAGGCCCACTCATAACCTTCGCCGAATCTGATCGGCCATCATTTAGGCCCAATCACAATCTGGCCCTATACATCACGGTCATCTGCAAGGGTAAGTACCTCCCGATGACCCTTATCGACGATGGATCAGCCGTGAACGTCCTACCTCTAAGGACTACCAAGGCCCTCGGCATCACTGATGCCGACTATCTCCCGACGGCACAAACTATCCAGGCTTTCGACGGAAGCCCAAAACCAGTCACCGGGGCCGTTAAATTAAAGATCATAACGGGCCCAATCGGAAAGGAGTTGGAATTTCAGGTGATCGATGTCACCTCGTCTTCTAATCTGCTCCTGGGAAGGCCTTGGATCCATGCAGTCAAGGCCGTGTCCTCCACACTCCACCGGAAAGTCAAGATGCCACTTAAAGACGGTATCATCACATTGGAGGCGACCCCGATGACCGTGGCTAGCTGTAATGCCACAAGCCGGGCCGAACCACGAGGATTCAATTTCGTGGGTATGATCGAAGAGGAATATCTCTTCAAGCCTTACTTCGCCCCTAGCATCGACACAATGCTACAAAATCTGGGTTACCTACCCGGAGCCACTTCAAGGCCGTACCTTCCGGCGGGGAAGGTTATCGAAGTCCTAGACAATGGAGAGTCCCGACTCGGATTGGGATATACTATAAGCTCGGAGAATGTGGGCCGGGCCGATGCAATCAAATTCGTCACTCAAGTCTTCGGAGCTATTCAAGTGGGCCTCTACCAACCCACCATCATATATCCCGAGACCAAAACGGCTCGGGAATGCAACTATATCCCCGATGATATATTCACCATTATCCAGGATGAGTCCGAGAAAGGTGAAAGCGACTCCGAGCCCGTGCTGGGGCTCTTATTTGGAGAAGACAAGACCGTCCCCGCTCCAAAGGACGACTTGGTCAACTTGATCCTCCGCAGCGATCGGTTCGACCCAACCAAGCTAATCACTGAGGTCGGCGCCAACACCGAGACAAGGGCTTGGAGGAAGACCATAAAATGGACCGACAGTCAAGGACGGGTCTACAAGCTGACCACCGGCGAGGGAGACATGCCGGATACCGAATCCGAGTCAGAGTCAGAGTCAGAGTCGGAGTCTGAGTCCGAGTCTAGAGGGTCTGGTGCTAGTGTCGAGTCTGTAATCCCTCTTCCCTTAGCCACTGAGGTCTCGGGGCCTATCCCAAGACCTCTCCCTATCCCACCACTGACCAATGATCAGATGGCAGCTCTATTTGAGCTTTTCTCAAAATTTACTATCAATAATAATATCGAAAACCGTTCTGCTTACGACTTGTCTTATTTCCAAAATTTTCTCAATTTCAAAAATTTTATATCCAAAGACATTGAGAAACCCGACGAACAGGTACCTTCGCCTCCGCATCTGGTCGAGCAGCTCGAACAAAGGGAATCCCAAGATCCGGTAATCGAAGAAACCGAGTCCATCAATATGGGAACCACTTTAGAGCCCCAGATGCTTAAGTTGGGCCTATCTTTAGATCCAGAGGAGAGAGAAAAATTCACAGACCTCCTCCAAGAATTCAAAGATGTCTTTGCATGGTCCTACACGGACATGCCGGGAATAGATCGAGAAATAGCAGAACACTGAATACCCATCAAAGATGGGTGCAAACCGGTAAAGCAGAAGCTCAGAAGAATGTAGCCCGAATGGTCTCTTAAAGTCAAGGAAGAGGTCGATAAACAATTCAAAGCGGGTTTTATACAAGTGTCTGAATATCCAGACTGGGTTGCAAACATCGTGCCGGTACCCAAGAAGGACGGCAAGGTGCGGGTATGCGTGGACTTCCGGGACCTAAACAAAGCAAGCCCAAAAGACAATTTTCCATTGCCACACATCGACATTTTGGTGGATAATACGGCCGACCATGCCCTTCTATCATTCATGGACGGGTATGCCGGATACAATCAGATTAAAATGGCAGAAGAGGATATGAGTAAGACTACCTTCATTACACCATGGGGGACTTACTGTTACACAGTCATGCCATTTGGGCTTATCAATGCCGGGGCCACTTATCAACGGACCGCCACTACTTTGCTACACGACATGATGCATAAGGAAGTGGAGGTCTATGTGGACGACATGATCGTCAAATCCAAAGACCGAAGCGGGCACATCTCGTCCCTAAGAAAGTTCTTTATCTGGCTACGTAAGTACAACTTGAGACTGAACCCACAAAAATGCAGTTTTGGGGTAACGTCGGGCAAATTACTGGGCCATATCGTTAGCCAACGCGGCATCGATGTCGACCCAGCTAAAATCAAAGCCATCACCGAGATGCAGCCACCCAAGACCGAAAAGGAAATAAGGGAGTTTCTCGGGAAAGTCCAGTACATTAGCCGGTTCATTTCGAAATTAACCATGGTATGTGAGCCCATTTTCAAGAAACTGAAGATCGGGGAACGGGTGCTATGGGACGACAAATGTCAAGCAGCTTTCGATAAAATCAAGGAGATTCTGTCTGCTCCGCCGGTACTAATGCCACCTCAGCACGGTTTGCCTTTGTCGTTATACCTAACGACGACCGAGACAGCCATGGGGGCTATGCTGGCCCAGACAGTCGAATCAGAAGAACGGGCTATTTACTATATTAGTAAAAAGTTCCTCGAGTACGAATGCAAGTACACCATGCTCGAGAAAACGTGCCTAGCCTTGGTTTGGGCCACTAAAAAGCTCAGACACTACATGCTCAGTCACGAGGTACATGTTTTATCCAAAATGGATCCTATCAAGTACCTATTCGAGAAGCCCATCCTCAACGGCAGGATGTCCAGATGGACTTTAATGCTATCTGAGTTCGACCTCAAGTTTGTACCATTAAAAGCCATCAAAGGTCGGGTAGTAGCCGAGTTCCTCGCCGATAGCCCGATATCCGATGAAGGCCACACTGATACATGGGCCTTTCCTGATGAAGACATATTCCATACCGACACCGAGACATGGGATTTGTATTTTGACGGGGCATCCAACTTCCGAGGATTTGGGGTCGGAATTTTGTTAATCTCACCCCGAGGGGAACACACTCCCTTATCCATCAAGTTGGACTTCGACGTGACCAACAACGCAGCCGAATACGAAGCATGCATTCACGGGTTGCAAGCCGCCGCTGATTTAGGGGTAACAAACCTCCGGGTCCACGGTGAATCATCACTGGTCATTAATCAAGCACTCCAAAAATGGAAAACTCGGAACGCCTTGTAGCTTACCAAGCGCGAGTACGGGTTCAAGAGAAACAATTCCAGAAGGTAGAGTATATCTATCTGTCCTGAGAGGAAAATCAG
Source organism: Agrostemma githago (assembly GCA_958450325.1). Taxonomy (NCBI): domain Eukaryota; kingdom Viridiplantae; phylum Streptophyta; class Magnoliopsida; order Caryophyllales; family Caryophyllaceae; genus Agrostemma; species Agrostemma githago. Next base: position 12,719,772 of record OY288250.1, on the reverse strand, counting down.
TTCGCAGATGCACTTTCCAAATTAGCATCTTTACTGAACATCCCGGATCACCTGACCAGCATGCCAATCTGTGTTGAAAGGCGGTCCGAGCCGGCATACATCCATGCCATTCAGGATATCGAGATAACTGACCCAGAACCTTGGTATCAAGCTATCCTAACCTACCTGACAACGGGAGAATATCCCCCGGAGGCTGAAAATCGGGCCAAAAAGGCCTTGTGAAGACTGGCGACCCAATTTGTTCGTACTGATGACGGGCAATTGTACAAAAAGACGGCACATGGGGCTCCCTCCTATGCATCGACAACATATAGGCCGAAAAGGTCATGGCCGAGGTCCACGACGGTGAAAACGGTCCGCATATGAACGCCCATATGCTATCCCGTAAAATCATGAGGCTCGGGTATTACTGGAACACCATGGAAACAGACTGCCAGTTATATGTCAAGCACTGCCATAACTGTCAGATTTTCGGCAATGTACAACATATGCCGTCTTCCCTATTATATACTATGACATCACCATGGCCATTTTCGACATGGGGTATTGACATAATAGGAAAGGTGCATCCTTCCGGGACGGGAGGTCATTGCTTCATTTTAGTGGTCATCGACTACTTCACAAAATGGGTTGAAGCCGAGTCATACCGTGTCTTGAACGCCAAGCACGTGGCCAAATTTATCCAAAATAAGATCATATGCCGATACGGGATCCCTCACGAATTCATCAGTGATCACGGGACCCACTTTCAAGCTGAAACCACGGCATTGCTAACAAAATACAAAATTCGGGGGCATGCATCTTCACCCTACCGACCTCAAACAAACGGAGCGGTAGAAGTGGCCAATAAAACAATTGTCACCATACTTAAAAAGATGGCTGAGAATTATCGGGACTGGCCCGACAAAATACCCTTTTGCCTTATGGGGGTATCGAACATCAATTCGCACCGCGACCGGAGCAACTCCATATTACCTGACATATGGAATGGAAGCAGTCCAACCGGTCGAGCTAGAAGTACCATCCCTAAGGATTTGCTTGAAAGCCAGGTACCTGAAGCGGATTGGGTCCAAGCCCGATACGATTCGCTAGTCCTTTTAGACGAACAGCGATCCCGGGCCCTCAACAATATCCAAGTATATCAAAAAAGGATTTAACGGGCTTTCAACAAACGGGTTAGGCCCAGGAACATCAAGGAAGGGGATTTGGTCCTAAAATCGGTTCGTGCCCTACTGCCGGTTGACCCAAGAGGAAAATTCAAACCCAATTGGGTTGGGCCATACTTAGTCAAGAAGGTCCTATGAGGAGGAGCGGTGATGCTTACAGACTTGGACGGGAACGAGTTCGTCAACCCGACCAAACTTGGACCAGCTGAAGCGCTATTACCCATAAACCCCTATCTCAATGTCATTTGCAAAAGTTTATAAAAATTTGTCTTTTTATAAATTTTCAAAATTTTAGACAAGTCAATGAGTTAGAATTAATTATTCTACCGTCGCACATCTCGAATTAATAATCTTGATGTATTTCGAAAATTGCAAAAAAATCAATCAAATCAAGTTTCGAACTACGTTTGGTTTGATTCCGCTAATTGTGGATACGTAGGCAACCCCTCAAAAGGGTACAACCACTGCAATAGCGAAAAGACGGGAACGGTTTTCAAATAATACGTCTTTTATTAATATCTCGATAAACTCAGGAATTACCAAAAAAAAAAGAAAAAAAGAAAAAAAAAACGGCAAAATTACAAAAAAATCACACCAAAAAAAATAATAATAGTAATACTCAAATAATAAAATAAGGAGACTAATATCCGGGCATCTTCCTCTTTCCCTTGTCCTTCGGGTCGCGCGGAGCCCGAGGTCGCCGAGGTGGGGATGAGCGTTCCCTAATCACAAGGGGAACCTCTTTAGCACGAACCCTCTTCTTTGACGACGTGTCTTCAATCACAGTCTTCGGTCCAAGTCGGGCTCGCACATGCTCAGGTAGCCTATCCCGTGAGCCAAGTCGGTCCTGCACGGCTAGTCTGGGGCCCAGTCTCCTCTCCAAGTCCGTCTGGGGGCTCACTTTCCCCCAAGCACCTTTAGCACTAGACCCTCCAGCTTGAGTCTTAGTCTTCTTCTTCTGTCCGGACATTAGACGAACTAGGGTAGCCGGAGTGTCTCCCTCATCAAAGAACCCTCTGTTGTCTTTAGCTTGCTCCCTTCTCAGCAGGTCAAAGGCTTCATCAACCTTCAAAGCAGCTCAAGCCTTGGCATCACCTGCTTTGGTCCACTTCACATATGAGTCCGAAATCCAGATCGAGTGACGAGATTTGGAAACGGGCCAAGTGTGCCGGGTATACCATCTTTGCGCCCAAGTATCGCACATTACATCAGTCAGTTGGGTAGGGTCACTCACAACTGCTTCAACTTCTGGTATCCGTTTAGCCCGTCCGTACTGCCTTAGTATGCGATCCGGGCAAAGATGAATTGTTTGCCTAAAAGATAAGATTACTTGGTAGCGGGCTCTGTCCCTCGGGTCCAAGCCGGACCAAGCATAGATGGGCCACCATGGCACAACCCATCGAATTAGCCGTCCACCGTGGATTGATAACACCTCGTCCCAATACTTCTGCGTAATCTGACGAGAAAAGTCGATGGCCCGTCTCCTCGTCATCACCTGGTTATGACGATAATTGCTCGCATCAAGGGGAGGATCTATCACTGATAGCCTCTCATACAGCCAAATCTGAAAAGGAAAACAAAAGCATTAGATCCCGAGACGAAACAGACGACACTCGATCGAGTGCCAGGGTGACTCGATCGAGTGGCGTCATTGGAAGCGAACAGAACGCTTTTTACGAAGGCACTCGATCGAGTGCCAGGGTGACTCGATCGAGTGCCCACTACAATAGCCAGATTCTCAAAAAAATTCAAAAAATCGAGAAATCAAGGAAAAAATAAAAATCCGACATACTTGCAGCAAACGGGTACTTCTGGTGAGACGAACGGACGGATCCCTCTTACGGTTGTCCAAGCCCTGGATTATTTCACCCGTAATCAGCCAAGCCGGGCTATGCTCCGTCTCCATTAAATCAACCACGGTTAATAGACGGATGTGACCCATACAAGACAATAAATCCATATGACCCTCAAAGGCGTATACATGGAGCATGCAAAAAGAAAAAGCCCTACGGCTATGAATTGATCTCACCCGGACATCGTGTGGGTTCATAAACTTCTCGGCCAGATCAATAAAGGAAACCGTGTTGTCATCCTGGGTCATTCGAGACACTTCATTGTGGGAGAGGCCTAAGAATTCTCGAAGCTTCCTCCTCAGGTCGTAGACCGAATATGGGACGGTAGGCCGAAGCATCGGGTTCCATCCTCCTACGGCTGCAATCTCCTCAGGTAAAGGGCAGACCTCGCCCGAGGAAAGGCAAAGACATGATATATGTCGTCCCAGTAAGCCAAGCATGCATCCAAGAAATAGCGGTCAACCACCATCTGACGGAACGGGTACAGCTGAGTTATGCCCGTCTGGTTCAAGACCACCCTATCAGCATCCCTAAATTGTCGGGACCATGCCCGCAGCATAGCGCTCAACCTGTCGATTCCCATGCTAGTTTTTCTTAAGAGGATAAAGAGACTTTCTTTTTGCCTTAAGGGAAATAAAGAGATTTTGTTTTGATTTGTGATGGGAATTATGAAGAAAATCAAGGGCAAACGGAGGCTATATATAGCATTAGCCTTGCAAACCTCTTTCCATATCACTTTTAGGAAAAGTTTCCTAAATCTATTCGGAATTAACCCGCAAGACTAGTCCCGATACTAGCACGGAAATATTCATCCCGAACTTTCCTAATTTCTTTAGGAGTCAATTCTTTCAAAATTTCCAAATTGCCAAATTTCAAAATTTCAAAAATTTCAAAAATTCAAAAATCATTTTCCCCAGCACGGGTCATTTTACCTACGTGTTGCATGCATTTTATGTAACCTATACAGGTACGACTCAAGCAAAGACATGCAAGTCATCAAGTCTTCCCAGCAGCATTTTCCGGGATAGCACGGGATGGACCAACACACAGGCACACCCAGGGTTTACGCAACAAGCCCAAATTCCCCACGGAGTACAATCATCAAGCTCAGGTATGATTTCTGTCTTGTGGCTGGCGAGCCCTTCACGCGAGTCTAACAGACTATAAACAACCCGACCGGAAGTCTACCAGGCCTTAACGGGCTTGGTAGCTACTCTGACTTTCGCCCTGTCCAAGCCTCAGTCAGAGTGGGGGCTCTGTAGACACCCGCATTTCGACTGCCAGGTGTCTATGACAGTTTCCAAAAAACACCTGATGATGATCGGACGCTAACGTGTTTCTACGTGCTCGGATACGGGCTCAAATCCATTAGTTGCTGGCTAATGCACTTACGGAATACAAATTTCACAAAACCAACCTCGAATCCAGGCCCAGTGGATCATTCCGAGTCAAACAAGACTAATTTGGGCCAAAACCAACACCAGAATTAAAACCGACTTTTAGCAATTGGGTCAACCCCAGTCAAAGTCGTCTCCGAGACACACAAAACAGCCCCTCACATCATCAAAAGTCCAAGTCAAACACAAAACCCATCGAACATCCAAAGTCAAGGTCCAAAAGACTGACCCACGCGACCCAGTTGGGCCACTCGATCGAGTGCCCGACCCACTCGATCGAGTGGGCCTGTTTCGAGCCCGACTGCAAGTGTAACGGGCCACTCGACCGAGTTAGCCACACACTCGGTCGAGTAACCCTAAATCGGGTGCCCTAGCTTCGCCTATATAAGCAACCCCCATGCAACACAACTGAACAACTTTTTACAACCCTAATCTTACACACACAACCCTAAGCAAACCCCTAAGCAATTCTACACTAGCAAACCCTAAACCTAGTTTTAGGAATCGAACCCGAGCCACCACAACTCAACCTTCATACACCTCGAAACTCTTGTGTTAAAGCCACGGTTACGAGTTCGATCCGAGACAAGAACATGTAGGTTGAGGGTGTCAAAACCCCTTTTCTCTTCTCCTTCTCTTCTCGTCGTCTTCTTCTCTTTTTTTTTGCGTTTTTTTCGTTTTTTTTATTACTTCGTTCATTGCATCATAATATCGATAATACTGTTAATATCAAAGCATTAAAATACTTATTGATTTGTGTCGAATGTGAGTGATGGTGGGATAAGGAAAACCGCATATACAAGTGTACTGCACACGCGTCGTCGGTCGCTTATCCCATCACCCCGATCGTTTGATTATTGAAATAAGTTAACTTAAACAATAATCCTTTTTATTTCGTTTTCATCTTTATTCGAGTCACATACTTACGTCTATTTTCAAAACAAACATTGTATTTTAATAAGAGTCGAAACTTGTTGACACGGATCCGACATCACAATCCCTAGGGATTTATTTCGATGTCGGAAAAGTCGCGGGAATCAAGTCCTTTAATTCAAGCAAAGAGTCGATTCCCTAGATTCGATACCAATTTCATAATTGGATGTCGAATCTAGTAATCTAGTCACATAAATAACTTATCGCGATTTATCCATATCGCGTTAATTAATTTAAGACGACTAAAATTAATTTATTTTCTTTTATTTTCACTCTAGTATTCCGTATCGATTCGATAATCGAATATGAGATACTACGAGTATTCAAATTTAGAATCGAATATAAATCGCGCAATACTTACATTCGATTCAATAAAATCGACAATTTATAAAATCCGAGTCGAGCATAAATTGTGCAATATTTATGCCCGATTTGGTAGAATCGCCGAATTATCAAAAATCAAAAGGAATTTCAAAATCAATAATAAACTTGCAAGTGAACTTGGTTCGTACAGGTGCCCCTCGACCGAGTGCCTTAGTCACTCGATCGAGTGACATCACAAAATCGAGTCAAAATGTCTCTTTCGACCTCTACTCGGTCGAGTCTCATAGTGACTCGATCGAGTAGCAACGTACTCGGCCGAGTTGGCCAATAACTCGGCCGAGTAAGGTCTGAAACATAAAGCAGAATCCTTTTTTGAAGGTCCACTCGATCGAGTCTATCGACCACTCGATCGAGTGGCCTCATCACGACCAAAACGAGAGTCGTACATTCTCCTATTTTCTAAATTCGATAGTATTTTACGACTTAGGTCAACACGTGCTTAATCAATCATGTGTATTTACTATCTTTTCAAACCATACATCATCTTGTTTATCATTCAATTTTATTCAATATTTGCACGAACCGTTATTATTCGTTATATCGTTACTAACCGTTTGTCGTTTTCCTTTGTCAATTTTTTTATCGTTTGTTTTATTTTACTAAAATGAACCCACATGCTAAATTCCACTTTGACGTAGAATTAATTGCATTAAATTGACTTAGAAACCCTATTCAATTCCATTCACATGCTTAGGGAAAATAATCTTTGCATATCATTTTCCCGTTTAACTAACGCGCGTATTAGAAAGTCATTCGAATTCTTAGTAGAGGCCGCTAAGTGCGGGCGGGGTTGGGTGTCCTTTGTGGGCTTCCCAACACGTACCCTCACCCCTTACTCAGAACCTCGGTTTCCGGATGCCCGAAACCGTTGGCGCACGAGAGTCATTCAATACACGATATCTGATAATGTCGGTATCGGTATCAAATGCAAAGGGACGAGCCCAATAAACTCTGATATCAGAAATGGGCCGTATTTTGTATACGGCCCACTACGACATAGAGTAGGCTCGAATGGTTCCGAATAACCATAAAATTCGGTGGCGACTCCACATAGACCTAAATTTCAATTCGATCCATTCTCATATGGAGATTCATTTGCCTACCCAAACCCGCGCGTGGCTGCGTCGGGGTGGACCTATGTCATGTCCACAGATATTAACCAAAAATCTTAGTTCTAAAAAGAGTTTTTAAGACTATAAACCAAGTAGAATGATCGCATATCGAAAAATTACGATGAGATGATGAAATTATATATCACAAATAAGAGACATCATTCGTTTTTAGATATATTAACAAAAAAATTGTCTTATAAAAGCTCTTAAAGCTATAAATTTAAGTAAAATTATCCCACATCGAGAAATTATAATAAGGTGATAGAATTCTACTATATAAATATGGAGTAAACGCAATCATTTGCCTTTAGATATCAACGAGAAATCTTTTGAGTCCTAAAAGAACTTTTTAAGACTATAAACTTAAATAAAATTATCCCACATCGAAAAATTATGATGAGTTGATGAAATTCTACGACTTAAGGCTATAAATTGAAGTATCCACATCGAAATATTACAAAAAAGTGATGAAATTTTATTATATAAATAAAAGTAATCATCGTCTTTAGATATCAAATAGAAATCTTTTGAGTCCTAAAAAAGTTCTTAAAACTATAAATTTAAGTGGAATTATTACACATCGAAAAATTATGATGAGATATCATAAATAAGAGAGAAATCATTCATTTTAGATAATCATTTGTCCAAAAGTATACTTCATAATAAGGTGATCGAATTCTATTATATAAATAAGAGTAATCGTTCGCCTTTAATAACTTAGATGGAAAAACAAAATCTTTTGGATCTAAAAAAAAATTCTTAAGACCATAAACTTAATTAAGTATATCCCACACTTTTGAGACTTAAAAAAACTCTTAAGACTATAAACTTGAGCAAAAATTTTCACATCGAAAAATTATTACAAAATCATGAATTCCAAACAAAACATTTTTTGAGTTTTAGAAAAGTTCTTAGGATTATAATAAATTTAAGTAAAAATTTCTCTTTTGAGTCTTAAAAAAGATCTTAAAACCATAAACGCGTGTGAAATTCTACATCATCAATAAGAAAAAATTTTCGTTTTGAGATATTACCAAAAATCTTTTGAGTCTTATAATAGCTCTTAACTCTTAAGGCAATAGATTTTATGAAATTATCTCACATCGAAAAATTGCATTAAGATGATGAAATTCTATTATATAAATAAAAGTAATAATTAGACCTGGCAAAGTAAACCTGAACCCGAAAAATCGATCGAATATAACCGAATCGAAAATCAATTGTTGACTCGAAACAAATAACCTGAAATCTTACCGAAAATTGACTCAACCCAAATCGAATCGAAATTGAACCTAAAATCGAGGTACCCGAAAAACACCCGTAACTAGACCTGTCAAACGGGTCGGGCGGTCGGGTTTCGGGTTCGGTCACTTCGGGTTCGGGTAATATACGGGTCGGGTGTCTTTCGCGTTTGAAAAATACGGGTTTTATACGGGTCGGGTTTATACGGGTTTCGGGTCGGGTTCTGGTCAAATACGAGTTATTAACGCACTTTAAAAACATTAATTTTCTTTACTTTTTTTTTTATCATAAATACAATTTTATTCTTAATTTTCTTAACCATCTCATTTAATATAAGATATTTGTGAGAATAAACATGTTTTATTTAATATATATATATATATATATATATATATATATATATATATATATATATATTAGTATACATTGATATTTTATTTCTATAGGAGGTACGAATATATATGACGAACTTTGACTCGATTTATTAATTTTTTTTCTATCATTATAATAATCATGTGATAAAAATTTGATTTTAATGATATATATAAATATTATTTCTTAAAATTTTGAAAATAAAAAAATATTTCTTAGTGTTTTTGAGAAATTTTAGTGTATAATAACAATATTTTTTTAATTTATCTATTTTCGGGCGGGTAACGGGTTCGGGCGGGTTTTGACCCAATATATTCGGGTTTTTATCGGGCGGGTCACTTTTGGGTTTCGGTCATTTTCGGGCGGGTTTTTTCGGGGGTTTTTTCGGGCGGTTTCGGGTCGGGTTTTCCGGTCGGGTCAGTTTTTGACAGGTCTACCCGTAACCGATTGTACCCATACCGATTCTCACTTGAACTGATTTGACCTGAATCGAAATAAACCTGAACCGAAATAGACCCGAAATTACTAATCGAATTCAACCTGAGTCACCCGAAATGACCCGATTTTATTTTTCCTTATCTAAAATATATATATAAAATTATACTTGAATACTATATTATAATTAAACAAGCGATTGTCTAATATGTCAACTTTGTTTAACAATGCAATATTATAAAGAGTTCAAAAAAATTACAGGTATTAACATTTAATATTGTCGAAAAACGTGGATAGTAACATTCAAAATCAAGTACAAAAAACCCCTTGGTTGCTCTGGAGATTCACGACCTCTGAGGGTTTTCCGGCGAACGTGCTCCGGCGTGGACAGCCCTGATCTGGACTAGGCTGTTCCACGCTTTTTTCTGTTCATCGATTTCATGAGGAAGAAGACCCACCCTGTTCCGAAAGGCCCTAGGGCAATGAAACCGATAACACGTAAGGCAAAGGAAGAAACTTTGAGAAAACTCGTTAGGAATTCGAACCTGGACGGAAATCAATCGCAGCCTGCCGGGAGTTCGTCGAATTCCTCGAATGTCCAATTGGCCGAGATACCTGGAATGCAATATTTTTCAGACAATGAGAACGAGGATGCGATTGAATTCGTGCCGGAATCGATGGAAGACAAATCGCTGAATGATGGTGTTTGGAAACAGAGGGAAGGCAAGAAAATTGTAGACATGGACGAGGATGAAGATCTTTTGCGATTTTCGGACGAAGACTTGGACGATGAAATAGAATACTGGAGTAATGCAGTGTACTGTTTCATTATGGGTGCAAACCCTCCGTGGGAAGTAATCGAAGGGTTTGTGAGGAGGATTTGGAAAGATCATGGAATCGACAAGATTTCGTTCATGCCCAATGGAATATTCGTTGTCCGTTTCAAGAATAAGGAAACAAAGGTAACAATTCTCGATCATGGCTGTTACATGTTTGATAACAAACCCTTGATTGTGAAGGAATGGAACCCAGAAGCTAAATTGAACAAAGAGGATGTTACTGAAGTACCTATATGGGTTCAGTTACATGAATTACCATTGAAATTCTGGGGAAGGTGTTTACCCCGGCTTGCTGGTCTTGTCGGAACGTATGTTAAGTCTGACATTGCTACGGAGGAGCGTACTCGTCTAGGGTACGCTAGAGTGTTAGTCATGGCTAGGGTGGGACAAAAATTTAAGAACTCGATTAAATTTTTGGATGAACGTGAGAACTTGGTTGAGGTATTTGTTAGATATGAATGGAAACCGACTTGGTGTACCAAGTGTAGGGGGTATGGCCATGAGGTTACAGAGTGTAGACGAGATGAATTGAGAAAGGCTAGGCAAGAAGCAATGAAAAAAAAGCTGATGGGAGAAGTGAGCCTGTCAAACAGGCACCAAAGCAGAATGCTGGACAGAAGTCTGCAGGTCAGCCTGCAGGTCGGCTAGTGCAACAGCAGCAAAATGTTCCGCTTAATCAGAAACGTACCGGGCCTGTGGGTGCGCAGAGTACTGCTGTAGTGAAAAATGGAGTCTCATTCATTGATGTAGTGATGGGAACTCCTAGAAATGAATCGGGTGAGGGAAAAGATGGGGTTGGATTGGAGATGGTGATCCATGGAGGTACATAATTTAGGATGTTGGAATGTTCGCGGCATGTGTAATATAAATAAGCAGCGGACAATTTGCGAATTTATTAGGAAACAACAAGTTGATATTTTTGGTTTACTTGAAACGAAAGTTAAGAATAAGGCGTATGCAAAAGTTCATAAGAATATTTTTTATGAATGGACCATTACGACGAATAATCATTGCTTTGGTGGAGGTCGGGTTTGGCTTCTTTGGAAACATGATAGGGTGAACTTGACTATTCTGGATTACAGTGATCAGAGTATTCATGTTAAAGTGACTACGAACTCAGGGTTAGAGTATTTCCTCACTTTTGTGTATGCTTTTAACTCTGGGTCGGCCAGATGTGATCTTTGGCGTAGATTAGAAACCTATGCCTCGAGTGGTCCTTGGATCATATTGGGAGATTTTAACTGTGTTATAGATGCACGAGAAAGGCTTGGTGGTTTGTCCTCGGAGGAGGAAATGAGTCAATTTCGGGAATGCATTGCGAATTGTGAGGTCAGTGACCTCAAGGCGAGTGGCTCTTGGTTTACTTGGAACAACAAACACAAAGAGGTTGAAACTAGAGTATACAGCAGAATGGATCGCTGCTTAGTTAATGATGAGATGGTGAGCCTGTTTCCGGACGGGTTTGCTAATTTCTTGCCTGAGGGTACCTTTGACCATTGCCCATGTATTGTGCAGCTGGGTAATCCTCCGTCGAGGAAAAATCGGAGCTTCAAATATATGAATATGTGGGGTAAGTCTCCGGATTTCAATAATTGTGTCTCGACAGGCTGGAGCGTGATGGTCACAGGGACAGAAATGTTCAAACTGGTGACAAAATTGCGGAGCCTTAAAAAACCATTGAAGGAATTGAACGCGACCTGTTTTTCCGATATAGAGAATAGATGCTCGCAGGCTGAAGTCAGACTCGCAGACCTACAGTCTAGGCTACGGTCTGACAGATGCGAATCGTTATTGAAGGAAGAGTCGGTCTTGAACGAGAAGGTCCGGGAGCTCCAAGCTGCTAGGGCGGACTTTTGGGGGCAAAAATCGAAGCAAAAATGGGTCAAGGAGGGGGATGTAAACTCCGCATACTTCCATGGCTTATTGAGGGCAAGGCATGCTCATAACGCAATATCGAAGATTAGTGATGCCGAGGGTCAAGTCCATGAGACGAAGGAGGGGATCGAGAATGCTTTTATTCGGTATTACCTAACGCTCCTAGGTGATTCGAGAAGCGTTGAGCCGATTAATGGTGCCATTGTTCGGTTGGGACGTACATGTTCAGAGGAGCATAAACAATGGCTGAGTGCGCCAGTCTCCGCGGAAGAAATCAAACGAGCTTTGTTCAGCATCCCTCGGGACAAAGCTCCGGGACCGGATGGGTTTTCTAGTCAATTCTTTATTGATGCTTGGGACATTATTGGTGACGATGTGGTGAAAGCTGTCAAAGATTTTTTCATTTCAGGTAAACTTCTGAAACAGTTGAACTGTGCTAATATCACCTTGATTCCTAAAGTGAATAGACCCCAGTCCGTGAAGGAGTTTAGGCCAATTGCGTGCTGTAATGTCTTGTACAAATGCATAGCTAAAATCATTTGCTCCCGTCTGGCTAGAGTGCTTTCTCATATAATTTCGCCTACTCAAGGGGGCTTTATTGAAGGACGAAGCATTGTGGAGAATATTCTGATTTGTCAAGACTTGGTTCATATGTATCAAAGGAGGCGTATTTCTCCTCGGTGCCTGTTTAAAGTTGATATTCACAAGGCCTATGATAGTGTTGAATGGTGCTTTGTGGATCATATGTTGAGAGCCCTTGATTTTCCGGACCATTTCCGTGGCCTTGTAATGGAGTGTGTTATGACGGTGTCTTATTCTCTTTGTGCTAATGGTGATAACTTTGGCTTTTTCCGGGGCAAAAGAGGGTTGAGGCAAGGTGATCCCATGTCTCCGTTACTTTTCACAATATGCATGGAATATTTTTCTCGACTATTGATTCATGGCAAGATGGATAGGAATTTTAAATATCATTCGAAATGTGGCCCGATGAAGCTCACTCACTTGCTGTTCGCCGATGATTTGCTCTTGTTTTGCAAGGGAGATTCGGATTCTATGGAATTCTTGTGGAGAACCTTTGCCACTTTCAGCAGAGCCTCGGGCTTATGTATAAGTGTGGGTAAGTCGCATGCCTATTTTGCAGGAGTTGATGAAGATAGAAAGGCGGCTATACTGCAATTTTCAGGCTGTGTGGAAGGTACGCTGCCTTTTCGATATCTTGGTTTGCCAATCCAATGTACTCACTTAGGTAAGATTGACTGTGAAAAATTGCTTGCTCGAATTATATCGAGGATTTCGAGTATAGGAGCCCGTAAGCTGTCTTATGCGGGAAGGCTGACTTTAGTGCAGGCTGTTTTATCTCAGCTGCATAATTATTGGGCAATGGTGTTTATTATCCCAAAATATATTTTGGCCCGAATTAATTCGCTATGTCGTAATTTCCTTTGGGATGGCGGTGTGGAAGGAACTAATAGGGCCTTAGTGAGTTGGGAGAAAATTTGTTTTCCTAAGGAGGAAGGTGGTTTGGGGCTTAGATATATTTCGGTGTGGAATGAGGCTGCTGTAGCGAAATTAGCCTCCTGGATTTTTGATCAGCCTGATCGATTGTGGGTTCGATGGGTAAGTAGCATTTATCTGAAAGGGAAGACCTGGGATGAGTATCAACCTAATACAGATGTCACTTGGGCTTGGAGGAAAATTTGTCATGTGAAGGAGAAAATTAAACACATGTATGTGAATGGAATGTGGCATGGCACGAGTAAGTTCTATTCGATTGCGACGGCTTATGAGGATATGCGTGTGTGTAAGCCACGAGTTCCGTGGTCGCGATTGGTTTGGAGTGCGTGGAGTGTCCCTAAGCATAGCTTTATTGCTTGGCTTGTGTTTAGGGGAGCTCTTAACACTAGGAAGAAATTATTAAGGATTGGGGTTGCTGATTCTGATAGGTGCTATTTGTGTGAAGCATAGGAGGAGACTTTGGAGCATTTATTTTTTAGATGTTCTTGGAGTTCTCGGGTTCTGAGCTTGCTGAGTGACTGGGTTAAGAAGAAAATGTCGGGTGATGGGGGCATGAGTTGGGCGTGCAGTGTTCGGGGAACGAAGCTGCAATGCAATATTCTTCGTCTTCTCGTTAATGCTGCGATTTACCATGTATGGAGACAGCGCAACTTAAGCAGAATTGAAGGAATGGTTCTACAACCACAATATGTGGCAAAATTGATTAAAATGGACGTCAGAAATAGAATCATGTGTAAAATAAAATACCCTTTAAGTGCGAAAGACGCTAGATGGCTACATAAATTGATGTAGTCATATTCTTTTGTAATTGTTACACGGCATATAGATATACTTACCCTTTACCAAAAAAAAAACATTTAATATTCATAACTAAAACATAAAGATGTCATGCTTGGAGGTTCTCTGCTTCACCTTCTACCGCTGTACTCCATTCCACATTAGAACCGAAAAAATCATCTTCTTCCGTGGCTGTAAAAACATACGTGTACAAAATGAAATTATTAACTTACAAGTTACAAGTCTATACACGAAAATCGTAGATAATCGGTTTAAAATATACTTACGTCGATAACCATGCAACCAACTTCTTGTAGTAATTAACGCCTCCACATTCTCCATTTATTCAACACTCTCCCCCCAATACTAAATGTCGACTCTGATGACAGTAGTAAGGGGCACAGTTAAGATATCCCTAGCCATATGAGCTAGTTCACCATAACGATTTTCATTTTTCCTCCAATACTCCAAAATGTCAAGATCCTCTCTTCGATCAAGTTTATCATCGTCTAAATAAACAGATAATTTTGACTTTTCAAAATAGTTATCAACCTCACCACCATCGTAATCCTACAAAAATAATTTAACTCAATTACTTGGAAAATATAATGGTATATGATGACAAGATAACTAGATAAGGGGGAGGGGTTTATATATCAATTTGAAAATAGAATTTTAACTTACTTCACAGAATGTGAATTTGCGTGTTAGAGTCTCGGAACGAACATGAGCTTCAGTAGTTGATGAAGGACTTGAAGAACTTGAAGAGTTGTAGGTTTTATACTCTCTAAGAAGCATCTCCATCTTATGTTGTATATCAAGCACCTTAGATCCTGCTTTGATTTCATCATCAAATAACTTCTTATAACAATATTTTAGAAAGTGAAGCTTACAACGAGGATCAAGGACCATAGCAAAAGCAAACATTGTACCATAGTTATCTTCATTTGAATCCGCCCAATACTTGTCGAATTTTTTTTGCATTTTCATAGCCATTTGACGTAACAGCTCGTCATGGCTTTGAATTTGAACAAGTTGTTTCAACATCATTGCAATCCTCCATACATTCTCAAAATATAAATTCGCGGTAGGATAATCACTTCCCGAAAATAGCTCAGTAATATCATTAAATAGTCCTAATACATCCTTAATTTTTTCAACCATGTCCCATTCAAAATAATCTGGGCAGCATATGTATGTTTTGTCAACAAGGTTTAATTTATTGAAAGCATCACGATATACTAGAGATCTATCAAGCATTAAATATGTGGAGTTCCATCTAGTAGGCACATCTAACCATAAGGCCTTTGTTTCCTTTAATCCAGCTTGCTCAACCGCACTCCTAAAATGAATTCTTTTACCTTCTGATGCCTTAACATGTTTCATACTTTCTCTAATCTTAATAACCGCAGGATTAATCACCTTAAGTCCATTTCTAACAATAAGGTTTAATACATGTGCAGCACATCTAATATGAAAAAACTTGCCTTCATTCAATAAACATCCCCAACCATTAAGTGTTGCTTTCAAATAATCTTGTGCCTTATCATTACTTGAAGCATTGTCTAATGTTAAGGAAAATATTTTTTTTCTCAATACCCCACTCTTTAATTAACCTTAATAGAAGAATATAGATCTCTTTTCCACTATGATGTTCCATGTGACAGAAGTTCAAAACCAAACTAGTCAATTTCCAATTAGCATCAACAAAATGAGCCATTTGACATAAATAACCCTCTGTTTGACAAGAAGTCCACAAATCGGCTGTCAAACATATACGACCTGGAAGATTACAAAGAGTTTCTTTTAATTGATCTTTCAAAGAAAAATACAATTTGACACAATCTGCTTTAGCCATATTTTGACAAATTGATTTCACATCCTCACACAAATATTCATGAATATCTCTATTTCCTTCATGTTCAACCCAAGAGAACGGATACCCATGCTTAATAATTGCTTTTGCAACCAAATCCCTATATTGTTTTTGACAAAAGACAGATTTACCTCTTGACGAGAGAGTTTTTTGGTATGCACGACATCTATTAAGATGGTTTTTGTGATTTGTGGTGCCATATCTTGACTCGGCTATTATACTCGTGTTCTTACAGTGCTTATAGCTTGCTCTTAGCTTTCCGTCCGAAAACCTACTGCCTGGGATTGCAATAAACTCTTTCCAGACAGTGCTTGTTCTTTTCTTGAACCCAGTAGTTTCGGTTTCAACTTGAATCTCATCATCGTTGATGAATTCCATTGCTGCCTGGTAGAAGGAATAAAAATGATCATTAATAAGCATAAAATGATTCTACATGAATTCGTAAAACAGGGGTAAGTAGCATAATTATATCATATAACACACTGAAAATAAGAAGTAAAGATAACAATTGAATTAGACTATATGAATAAATTCAACCTTAAAAAGGTTAATCAGAGATAGAAAACTAAAATTTGAAGGTTAAAAGTAGAACAGTGTATTTTGATCTAATTAAAATCATACTATAAGCAAGGTACTTATACTACTTTTACTGCTAGGGTTTGCAATGTGAACAAGTACGATTTTGGAGGGAAATTATTAGTATTAGGTGGGTAATTCACTAATTGGGGATTGGGATAATGCGCAGAAATTTTAGAAGAAAAAAAAATCAACAAGATTTGAGAAATCAACAATTAAACTTATTTTTATCCCGTTTAATTAGGATTTCATTTGGAGATAGAGGTGAAAAAGATTACATGCTAGAATTAATTTTGGGCATTACAGATAAATTAAGAGTTTATGCCTTTAGGAGTTTAGGGTAATTAATTATATATAGTAATCCGGCAAAAAAAATAATTTTATCATATCATTTACAAACTTAAATTTGGGAGAAATATCCCTAAATTTTTGATTTTAAATAAACAATTTTATCCTAATTAGCTAAAAAATTAAAATTAACCTGCTAATATTGAGCTTGCTGATTGTATCATGATTCATGGCTTGCTTGAAAGCTTGATCGACAATGATTTTCTAAACTCTATACAGTTCTTCATTCCATTATGATCGATCAAGATGATTTTATGATCTATGATCTTGATTTGTCTTTTTCTAATGTGAATTTGTGATAAACTAATTGAGGACAAATTAATTTACTGTGTGTTGGTTGTTGGGGGCGTTGGTGGAGGTGTGCAAAAGCCTCCTAGTCCTAATCTTCTACAATCTTATTAATTTTATTAATTGAATCATTGAATGAATCGTGTGATAAACTTCAAATCGTGTCAATGTGCCAATGTGTCATTGTTTATTTGTTTATTGATTATATTTATCGAATGTGTAATGCTCAAACATTAAAAACTGAAGCTAATATTATTAAATGATTATTAATTTATTATACAAGATAACAAGACTCGGCATAAATAGACAAAATAGTCATCGAGACAAGAGCAAGATACAACAAGCTAAGCTAGCAACTAATGCGAATCATACAAAGAGTTTACACTACGAGTGTTTGAAATAAAGAAATGGAAGAATATATACAAAACATAAATACAATTTATGGAAGATTTACTAAGAGAATGTTAGAAATGATCGTTCGATAGAAAATTAGAAAGCGTATTGAAATACCCCGTAATAAAAAAACGTATAGTAATCATAGTGTCGCTGGTTGAACTATTGATGATCCAATCCAATTACTCTATGATCAAATGGAATATTTTATGACATTATAATTATTTATATAGTTAGTTTTTAAAGATATTGGAGTCAAACATGTTGATTATACCGGTTTTTCATAAATTTTTCATAAATATTAGTGATTTTGTAATAATTAAAAGTTAGTCTCTTGTGAGTTTGTGACGGTTATGAGACGATCCCACCTAAAAATATTGTAAGACATCAAATCGAATACACTAACTAGTAAAATATAACTACCTTCTACTGTGCATATGAGTCATATGATCGACTATAATCTATATGACTATATGTCTATATGAGTATATGAGCTATGAGTCTATGACTATATGAGAGATCTCAAAATATAATTATCGTGAGACCGGCTCACATGGAAATTTGATAATTTATTGAAATTAGAAAAAAAAATCCAAAATAATAACGAACATTAGTTATAATTGGAATTAGCAAAATGTCATTTATAAGTTCACTAATATATACTCCTTACTTGTTAACTGTTTACGACATATTTTGTGATTCATGAATATCCAAGAAAGTCACGATAAGATGTATTTTTTCAAATTAAAGCGATATTAAATCATAATTTGTGCTACTAATTTTATTTTTTTAAATGAAATATGACCTTTATTGATATGAGAAAATAATTATTGTTCAAAGCCGAGAAATTTGATAGATATATCACTAATAAATTTATTTTATGTATTAAATAACTTATACAAATTGAACCCGAAACAATTGATAGTATGAATGTAACCTGATCGGTTAGAAAACCGATCCGACAAAGACCCGATTCGAATCTCACTCGATCCGATATTGACCTGTCTTGAACCCGCATCGAATCCGAATTAGCAAAAATCG
Source organism: Agrostemma githago (assembly GCA_958450325.1). Taxonomy (NCBI): domain Eukaryota; kingdom Viridiplantae; phylum Streptophyta; class Magnoliopsida; order Caryophyllales; family Caryophyllaceae; genus Agrostemma; species Agrostemma githago. Next base: position 12,701,350 of record OY288250.1, on the reverse strand, counting down.
AAAAAAAGTTGGTAACCCAAATGAACCTGAACCGAATCGAATCGAAACCGAAAATGACTCTCAATCGAAGGACGATCGATCCGATTCAACCCGATCCGAAATCGAACCGAATGACCCGTTTGCCAGGTCTAGACACGAGTCACACATTGGTATTGTTTCGGTAAATTTTTTGGAAATTATAACAGACTTCGGGAGCTCTGTTGGTCTAGTTGGTTTAAGGTGCGTTTATGACGTTCCTGGGACTTCGTCCCGCAACTGAACTCTTGGCCTGAGTTATATTTGAGTGGGGTATCCGGCCCCCACTTGCTAGGTAGTTAGACTTTCTCTTTTGCCAGCCTCATCCTACTGACTGTCCAAATGCGAGAGGTGCGCACTATATAAGTCGAACTAAGCACAGGTGATACCTCTAGACCGTGCAAGGGTAGGACTTTGGCACACAGGTGGTGAAAAATATATTTTGGTTGGTTTTCGGTTTTGACTACAGTTTTTATAATATTTTGTTTTGGTATCAAAACAGTGACTTTTAACCTTGGTTTCAGCTTACAAAAATATTATTATAATATTATTATTATTATTTCATGAGTTCATTTTATTATACTTTTACTCAGCTTTGCTGACGTTCTTTTGTTTTGGGTCGTTCCCCCGCTGGAACCTGTACCTATTTGTGTTTTGGGTACAGTTGATAGGTACACTTAATATGCTGCATGGGTGCATTTGGTTCGGGATGCTGAGCGGGGAAGGATTTTATTATTTAACATCTACCTCCGAACTATTTATATTTAAGTTGAATTTTGGTTTGAAGTTGTTTTAAACCGTTTTGAATTTTGTGGGACTTAAGTCTTCCGCTGCAACGTTTTCATTTAATTATTTATCGGATTTATATTTCTTTTTAAGTCTTATATTATTCTTCTGCCTTGCACTTGGCCTTGTGAGCTAAGTGCGGAGTAACGACTTTGAATTTTCCGTTTTATTCTCTTATTTTTGTTACGGAAATTTAGGGCTGTTACACCCCCAACTAGCATAGCACGACAACTCATACCAAAGCATACGACAATCCAAATACGCTATCTAAACAAAGAGAACACAAAATCAACCTTAACGACTCCCAAAGCACTCAACCTTAACGAGTCCCAAAGCACTCAACCCCAACGATCGCAAAGCACTCAATCTTAACGAGTCCCAAAGCACTCAACCTTAACGAGTCCTAAAGCACTCACTCTTAACGAGTCCCAAAGCACTAAGTCTTAACGAGTCCTAAAGCATTGAACCTTAACGAATCCCAAAGCATTCAACCTTAACAAGTCCCAAAGCACTAAACCTTAACAAGTCCCAAAGCACTCAATCCTAACGAGTCCCAAAGCACTCAATCCTAACGAGTCCCAAAGCATTCAATCCTAGCGAGTCCTAAAGCACTCATCTCTGGCGAGTCCCAAAGCGCTCAAAGCCAACACTTTATCCTAGCAAGTCCCTAAGCACTCAAAAGACAAGCGTAAATCCGTTATCCAAACGAGTCCTTAAGCACTCTAAAAGCAAACATAAATCTGTTATCCTAGCGAGTCCCTAAGCACTCAAAAGCAAACGTAAACCCACTATCTTAGCGAGTCCCTAAGCACCCAAAAGCAAAAGCCTGTTATCTTAGCGAGTCCCTAAGCACTCAATTCACATCCCCAGAGGAGTACCTAAAGCTAAAAGAAAACCCAAAATCAGCGCAACCCCCCAAGAGGAATAATTCTAAAACTTAATGCACCATCCGTCAAGGATTAAATCAAAACAAATTACCCATCTGAAAAACTTAAACACTAGTCAACTTTAAGCAACTCGAAGCAAAGCAAGCAAGCCCGGACCCGAGTTCCAACAGGCAACCATAGGCAAGGAGGTCAGGTATGATTTCTAAGCCTTGACTGACGAACATCAGTACGTAGTCTAACGGACTCAAAATGACTCGAGTGGACAGCCACCAAATCATAATCCTCAATTGACCTAAGCGGCTATACTTTGACTTTCGTCTTGTCAAAGCCTCAGTCAAAGTGGAGGCTTCTTTAGACACCCAGATTTTGACCTGGTGGCTAAAGAAGTGTCCGACAAACACCCGATGATGATCGGACTGCAACGCGACGCGAGTTTATGATATTTTAGATATTTTTTCTATAGAACGGATCAAATAATGACTCGGAAAAATTAATTCAACATCAAGACAGTCTTAGTCGTGTCATTACGGTCGCGTCGACACTAATTAGAGTCAATTACGACACCGGGGCTCCGAATCGGTCCCAAAAGACGCAAAGTAAAACCCGAGTCAGCGCGTGAGGCCGAGCGAACCTCGAGACGCTTGCCTGAGGCCCACCGGCGCTTGACGCGCTAGGTGAAGAGGGAAGTCTTAACCCCCAAGCAAACAAAGATACGTATAATCTCCGTTTTTGCAAGTTTTGAAATCGTATCTTCGAAACTCCAACCCCCCCCCTTCCAGGCGATTGAGTCTTCCCGCGCATTCTCCCATGCGTTCCAATTCTGGTGCGCACCCCACCGGGAGCCTAAAAAGTCGATTTGAACTACGAGAAAAATTATAAATACCCCTCTATTTTGCTCATTTCGACACACATCTCACAATTCTCAATCCCCCTCCTCCTCTTTACGATCTTCTTCTAAACTTAGCGTCACACTCCGACTCTAAGTACGATCCACTCGATCGTTTGTTCCCTATACGCAAATCGACACTACTCCCCGTAGTTCCTCAAGTCATTGGCTCGACCCGAACAAAAAGGGGCACCCGTGTTCGACTAGCCATTTCACAACACCGTTCTGGTATTCGGGACATCAGATTGGTTGTATACATCGAAAGATAGTGTTTAAATAGTGTTGATGAATACTTAATTAATCTCGTTCTGGTATTCTGGAACGTACATTCTACCCAAGGAGATTCAGTTTTCAGAGTGAAAGACATGAGCATAAAGTAGGGAGTACCTTTTCACAAGAACCTTTAGTAGTAGCCAAGAAAACTCCACATGATGATATTTTGTTGCAACTTACAAGACTCACAAGTCACAACATAATGATACGCTCTAACTGCACAATTTTATGAAAATTCTTGAAGTAACTTTGCCTGTCAACGCCACCACATAGAAAATTGTCATACTAACATGATAATCTATATATTCAATTTGAAACGAATCATAGATAAATGCTACGGAGTAAAACTTATACTCCGTACTATTTTTTTATACTCGTATATATTTTTAATGTAACTAAGATAATCCTTCTGCATGATGTGTCCTACACTAAATAACTTTCTAATAAAGTCTTGTACTCCGTATTTATTAGAGAATGTCCTCATTTTATTATTGCATATTGACATGTTGGCTAGCTATGCAGCAGCCGCCATCGCTTTCAAGAAATTCATTATTCACAAACTCATATTGCCTAACATCAGATAAGCTGCTGTCTTACTTTCAGCTAAAGAAAGAAAAAGGAAAAAGAGCATAACCCTCCACTTGAACCAATTTGGAGCTCAGTTGTTCTCTCAGACAAAAGTACAAACGGCCTTCTGTACAGCAGTCCCCTCAGTTTGCCTATCAAATATTAGAAAAAAAATGCTCAAATAAATAATATAAATAAATTGAGTTGATGTCAGAAGTCACGACCGATTTGGGAAAATAATAGACTCGGTCTAGATAACATAACACAACACAACTATAAATAAATAGCTTTGATTTTATACAGGTACGGCAAGGGTATGCTTTTTTTCAGTTCTCCAGCCTTGGCATTGAAAAACAACATGAATCCATAGCCAAAACGCTTTGGGACAACTATACATAAGTTTGATTTTATGCACAAGGCACGGCTAAGGAGGGCATAATACAATGCGATTTCCATTTTTTTCATTCAATTCAATTTTTTTTCCATCCTTCCTGATGACTTGTCATATACTTACGTACTTTTTTTTCGTTCAATTTTTTTTTGAAATAAAATTAGTTTGAGAAACTTGTGTGGATGGCTCGACACACTTCACACCCTAAAAAACCACACAAATTATAGTATACAACCGTTGTACCGTACAACAAACCTTAAAACTACGAATTTATGGTAAAAAGTTACCACTTTAGGTTATTTAGTGACCATTTCGTGATAAATAGTGACAACTTTTTAATAATAAAAACGTGGTAACTATTTTTTTGAAGTGGTAACTAACGGACCTAAAATGGTCACTTTTTACCTTAAATTGCAAATTACTATTGTCGCACCGGTACAATGGTTGTACACAATAATTACTCTAAAAACCAAGCCACTATGAGTATGAATGTATGATGATAATAATTTAGCCTCATTTAAGTCTTGATATAAATTAAATGTTCAAGGCAAGTTCGAACTTAAATTATCATTCCACAAATTACGATTTCTGGCATAAATACAAAACTGTAAATTTAAAATATAAAACTCAGGGAACAACATAAACTTTATTTTGTGAAACCAACTAAAATTTCGAAAATCATATACCAAAGATAAGGCATCAACGTACAATTGACACCATCAAAAAACTATTGTTAATGCATACACTTAATCCTGTAATCATATACCGATATGCCTACTCACCTTGGAATGCATACTAACTCTACCTCACTAACTAACATGAATGCAATCACCTAATTCCATAATCATATACTTAGTCACATTAATCCAGACTGATCAATTGGAATGCATAATAACTCTACATCACTAACTAATGCGAATACAAACGCCTAATCTAATTCCCGGAATCATATACGCAGTCGCATTGAACAAGACGGCTGATCAATCACTATTCACTAACTACAGGCACTTATATGCAGAAATTATCAAAAAGATGGGATTTTTTTTTATAAACCCTAATTTGATCATCTATAGTAACCCAGATGAGAAGCAGAGAGAGGACACTCAATTAGAGACTCAAAGTCTTTTAATACCTTATAATTGTCTTCCACAACCACTGATTTTTCGAGATCGTCGAGTTTCTTACGGGCAGCCTCCCTTTGTTTCTGAATTTCTCTTCTAACGCTTTGTTCTGCTGCCAATTTGTACTATTGAACATCAACTGTTCGAGCAAAACCCTTACCCTGTTTCTGTTGTGCCCGTAGAATGGTCTCCGCAAACCGACTGTTGAGCTTCGCAGCACGCAAGTTAATCTCAGAAACCCCCGATTTCTTCGCTTCCTCAAGCTGATTTTGTCCTTTCATCCCCTTTTCTGATTTCTGGGTAACTAATTTGGGAGGCAGACAAACCCTAGAAGAAGACGATGTAGTAGTAACACAGGAAAGGACTTCGTCGTGTTCATCGATATCAATGTTACTCTGAAAATTAGGGTTTTCACTCCTGAGCTTCTTCGACATTGAAATTGAAGGGGTTTCTTCACAATCGCCCAGAATCCAAGATGATACATTGCGTTTACGATTGGCATCGCAAGGAAGATGGGAGATTTGTGAGGCTGATTGTTGAGAGGAGAACTTGATCGACATTGTCGAACAAGCTTCGAGAGCAAAACCCTAGTTCAAGACTTGAAAGAGAGTGAGAGAGTGAGAGTTGAGAATGTGAGACTAGGAAATAGGAATGAAATAATGAAATAATGAATGTAGTAATACGGGTAGGAATATATATATATATATATATGAGATAGGATTATATATATGAGATAAGATTATATAAGTCTCATTTCAATATATAAGTCCATAAGTCTCATTCTCATCCTTTAGATCAAAATGAAATGAATGGTTTAGATTTGATGATGTTTAATTATTATTCAAATAAAGATGAATGAGGTTTACGTATTCCAAGTAACCTTTTTTTTTTTCACCCTATTCATTTCAATACATTTCATTCTCACTCTCACTCATCATTACTCTCATCTTTCTCATCACTATTCTCTTTCTTCATTCTCTATCATTCATCCACGTCTTCTTCCATCTATTGAAGAACAAAAAAAATTCAACTATTCCAAAATTATCTCTTCATCATCAATCTCCAAAATCCCTTCGTCGCGCAGGTAAATTTTTTATTTTGAATAATGATTGCATAATAATCTCTAGCGTACTGTAAATTGGGATTATAATAATTAGTTTTAAAATGGATGATTTTGGATTGATTATTAGGTTTGTATAATAAATTGGGGGATTATAATAAATAGTGTTAAAACGGATGATTTTAGGTCGATTATATTAAAAACGAATGGTTTGTATAGCTAATTATTGCATGAATTATATTAAAAATGAATTAGGGATTATTAGGTTTATATAATAATTTGGGGGATTATTGATTATTTCATCAAAACTATTTTATCTCAATATTGTATTGTTTGTCTTGTTAAACATCTGTCTGTCAATTTTTTTTTGTGGAGTTCATGTTCTGTGAAGTTGCTAAATATTCCATATTTTTAGAAGTGTCGATAGGTTGCATCATCAGTGCTTCTATTAGCCTGGCGTAAGGATTCTATGATTATCATATCATGATTATTTATTACAAGATATACATCTTTGACATATTTAATTTCAATAATAATCGTCTTCTACTATGCTACTAGATATTTTCCATGATGTTTTCCAAAGAAGATCAAATTGTTGAAGCCGTGGGAAACAAGGCAATAGCGGAGGAAGATGTCATTAATCTCACACGTATTTCGGGCATCGGAGTTGAAGGAGTTCATTGTTACCTAACATGATGTAACTTTAACTGCTAAATTTGTACCTTCATCTTCTTAATATCATAACTTTAATAAACATTTTTGTTGGTACTATGTTGTAACCTTCCCATTTACGTATTGAAACTTTAATTCATTATTTTTATAACTTCAACTCAATTGTTTTGAAACTTCAACGTCCGTAATTCTAAGTGCTTGTAGAGGGACCTCAACTTTATCTATCAGTCACTTCAATTGTTTGTGTTTGTAACTTCAACTCAGTTGTTTTGAAACGTCAACGTTCACAATTCTAGATGTTTGTAGAGGGACTTAAACTTTGTCTGTCACTTCAATTGTTTCAGGTTGAATTCCAATTTTGCTGGTATATATGCAACTTCAGTGCACTAAATTTGTAACTTCAACAGTACTGGATAAAACTTCAGCACCCAAATTTAATGAACATGATTTAAAACTTTTTATTAAACCTTATACTATATGTTTGAAACTTTAATTCAATTACTTTAGAACTTCAACACTAATCTTTCAAAACTTAAACAATCATTCAAATTTATCCACTTTCAAATTTATCTACGAATCACTTCACTGCTATTAACGCAACTTCAATGCAATTCATTTGTAACTTTAACTTAATTTATTTACCACTTCAACTCGCGCTCATGTGTCTATAAGTACTTCAATTCTATTTATCACTACAATTTACTTCAATGGTACTAGGTTAATTTACGTCCATCATCTTTGAATTGATCCGACCACGCAGCCCCGTTAGATGGTCGCACGACAAGACTTACAAACTTAGGGACATATTCATCAAAGATTGCCGCCCAACAGTGAATTTAAAATTGGACCTTATTTTTGTGTCAGTAAACCTTAATCAAAACTTTGCTTGCATTTGTATTAACTTCAAAAAGAACAAGGTCATATATCTTGTAGAATTCAATCGTCTTCTCAACATCATTAAATTGTTGCCCGACATACGGTGTAATATGTTTTTCCCACTGCCCTACAATACTCACCCGCACGCACATCCTGCACGTCCTCCACCCCTGCACTGCCAAATTCGACTTATCAATTCATAAAATTCGTAACTTCAATTCATATAATTCGTAACTTCAATTCATAAAATTCGTAACTTCAATTACAAGCAATTAATATTTTATGCGAACTCTACTCGCCACTGCCGATGCGCACCTTCCTCCACCAAAATTTACGTTCTTAGAACTTATTGCACAACTCAAGTTAAAGCTAACCTACTGATCCATATATCAAGCAACTCAAGTTAAGAATTGCATAAATTCTTAGAAATTATTGCAAATTAAATTCTCAATTTTAATTAACAAAAAAATTAATAAACGGACTATTAAAAAGTATAATTTCAAATCAAGTTCTTAGAAATTATTGTTGTACTCAAAACCTCAACAATAATTAATAAAAAAGTACAATTTGATAGTGACTTATGAAGATTATTATACAATCCACTTTCAAATTGATTTCACAATAGTTCACCTAAACCCTATGAAAATTTTTATACGATCTACACATAGTAACTAACAAGGATTATTATACAAAATTTGAAGGAAAAAATATCAGAAATTACCCGCGACAAACGAATGCCTATGAAGAGGGAAACGGTGGAGAGTGTTGACAATGGAGATTTTTGAACTGATATTTTTTAAATTGTTCTATAAAAGATGAGAATGGATCTGGAAAAACTAATGGAGATGAGAAGGTGTAATGGAGAGAGAAATGAGAATGAATCTGGAGAAAGTAATGAAGTAAGAAAAAAGAATTGAATATGGTGGAGAAAAAGAGGGTGTGAAAAAAGATGGTGTTGTTGGGATATGTAAACTTCATTTTTCTTTTTTAAAAATAAATAAAAACCATTACATCTCAACCATCCATTTTGTTTGATCCAAAGGATAATAACAAGACTTATGGACTTATGAACCTCTCTCTCTCTCTCTCTATATATATATATATATATATATATATATATATATATATATACACACACACACACACACACAGTCCAAGTCCAAGTGACATGAAGCCGACCCGATCCAATAACCCAAATATTCGATCCTATAGAATCCAAAAATCGATCCAACCCGACTTATGTGACCCGTAATCCGATATAATCCGATTATCAGCGAACTGAACCCGACCCAATAAGATTGACGATCAGACAATAATTAAGATTGATTCAAATGAAAGTGATTTAATGTATAATTTGATATATTCATTCGGAGTATTTGATATAATATCAAATTAATTAAACCAAATAATGACCAATAATTAAACTTATTGTGAAATTATTGGAGCAATATCATACATTAACTAGACCCGATAGGGCAATAGTGATCCAACCTAAACCCCATCTGACCCGACATGTAACACCCCGTATTTTTAACATCCTTTTAGAAATACTTTCTACTTTACGTTATATTTTGTCGTATTTTAGAAATTATCAGACCCCCTTCCGTGGGATGGGTAGAACTTTCATATTTGGTTTCTTCAAATTTTCTCATTTTATCCTTTCTTTCAAAATCCGTAACATGTCATTTTATTTATTTATTTATTTATATTATTTTACTATTATTTATAATAAATTATTCAGCTCAGCTTGAAGACAACTTAAGTTGATCATAACTCTTTCATTAATTTTCATACTTGCACACTCCAACACTCGTTTTGAAGAAGTCGGAGACAAAATTTCAATAGCTAATAGACAAAAACTGAGCTAAAGTAGTCACGGGTCAAACATGACACTCTACCCTCCTAACTCTACATTTTACTTCACATTTATACCAAATTATTTCAAAGAAATATTTTTATTCAAAAGTAATTTCCAAAAAATGTTACTAGCTCAAGTATTATGATATTTTATGTATCTTTCTATTTAAAAACGACATCAAAGAAATTAGTTTATAATACATGCGCCTTCTTAAACCAAAAATTATTCTATATATATATATATATATATATATATATATATATATATATATATATAGAGAGAGAGAGAGAGAGAGAGAGAGAGAGAGAGAGAGAGAGTCCTTTTTTTTGAATCCATAAGTCCTATTTAGAGCCATTGATTTAGATGGAATGGATGGTGGTGATTGAGTCTAGTAATTAAGGTAATAACTAACCTATTTTGGAAAAAATATAATAAAATCCTCTCCCCTCCCTTAATTATCTCCAACCACCTAACTCACTTGATCATGTTTCATCACATTCAATTTTTTCATTCAAACTCACCCGCCTAACTAAAACCCTTCATCTTCATCATCCCAAACTCAATCTCTCGACTTCTGATTTCTTTCAAAACACACCCGCTAATTCTCTCATCTTCAACTCAAGCAAGGCTACATTGTAGCAAGGCTACACACCCGTGTTACATTGACGTATTATAAGTGTTACTTTAATGAACAAATGATGTTACTCTAAGTAATTAATGGTGTTATTCTTTGTCTCATGGTTAAACAATGTTATTATCATCAGTTACTCTGACGCATTATATATCGTTCTTTAAAGAACGACAATCATTAATTTGGTAACGAATGGTTCCAATCCAAGTTATCCTCAATTACTTTGGTAATCATTTGTTTAAACAACGCTGCTGTCCTCAGTTACTTTAATGCATTATGTCTGTTACTCTAACTGACGAAAGGTGTTACTCCAATAGAACTGAGATGTTACTCTAACCAAATGCATGTGTATTAAATAAAATATAGAGTTAATTGCTACGTAGCACAGCACTACTTGTAAAAAAATGTGTACAAAATCTGTTATTCTTGTAAACAAAAAAAAGAAAAATATTTTCATCATGACCAAAAACACAAGTATTCTCAAAACACATGTTCCTCCTCCTCATCTTACTCATTGTCTTCCTCAGTTTCCTCATCTTCGTCGTCGTCATCCACTTCCTCCTCCTCATCCTCACCAATGGGTTGTCCTGTGCATTTGCATCACTTCCAATACCACCTGTACAAAATTAAACAACGTGTTACTCTCATGCAGCCAACGTGTTACTTCAACTCTTACGTTGTGTTACTCTAACTGGTAAAGTACGTTACTCTAACATCATCATCAAAAACTGTTTCTCAACATTCAGTGTGTTACTGTAATTACAATTAAGTGTTACTGTAACGTTAATATATATGTGTTACGCCCATGCAGCCAATGTGTTACTTCAGGTCTTACGTTGTGTTACTCTAACTGGTAAAGTACGTTACTCTAACATCATCATCAAAAACTGTTTCGTAACGTTCAGTGTGTTACTATAATTGCAATGGAGTGTTACTGTAATGTAGAGTGTATGTTACTTAAACGTCGTGACTGCGTTCATAGAAAACAAAACAATATTATCAGTGAACCTCATTGAAAACCCAAATATTAAACATAAAACTCTGGAATCAATATCAATTAACCATCAATATGAATCTATGATGAATGAAATGACAATGAAAACAATATCAACATGAAAATTGACGTAAAAAGGGAAGCCAAATCGACATGAAATATCAATTAACCATTGTAGACACCCGCATTTTGCCTGCTAGTGTCTATAGCAGTTCCCGACAAAACACCCGATGATGATCAGACGTAAACATGACTTAATACGCTCGAATACGGACTCGGAATCAATAATATCCGATGTGGGCATTTAGCGGAGTACAAATCTCTCAAAACCGACCTCAAATCCAGGCCCAGTGGGTCGTTTCCAATAAAATGAGACTAATTTGGGTCAAAAACGTCACCGGAAATAAAACCGTCTTTTAGCGACCGAGTCAAAACCCGGTCAAAGTTGAATCCCGAGACGAATCAGCCTCACATTATGTCCAAATACACAAAATGAATCAAGACTCAACAACCAAATCAACCAAATCTCATTCAAAAATAGTCAACAAATCTTTCCTAAAAAACCTCCATGCGGTTTGATCCACTCGATCGAGTGGTTCAGGCCCACTCGATCGAGTAAGCCTGTGAACCGGCTGAACCGTCCTTGAACCGGGCACTCGATCGAGTGCACTTATACCAATCGATCGAGTAACCCTAAACCGAGGTCCTCCTTATAAATATCCCATCACATCAATTCATTTCACAACTCTTTTGACTCCCCATTCAACCTTACACATTTCAACCTTAACCTTTTGCAACCCTCATCATTCAACACATACAAACCCTTTGAACTAGGCTTCAAACTCACAACATTCATATCCTTTCTACACACACATACACACCCTCGAGATCAAAACTCGTCAAAGACCAAAGAGCATCCTCTCCCTAACCATATACACCCTAACTCACCCTACATATCTCGACACTCCCGCGCACATGCCGCTACTACGAGTCCGTTTTCGAGGCCAATTAAGCATGTAGGTTGAGGGTGTAATTCAAATCCCGACATTCTTTTCTTCCTTCTTCTTTTTCGTTCCTTTTATATATATATATATATATATATATATATATATATATATATATATATATATATATATATATAGGCATGATCTGGTACATTTGTCACTTTTTGTACATTTTACCTCCTAATTGTGGCCATCAGATTTCATGGGATCAATAGCTAAGATTCGAGGATTGCACATTAATAAAATCCCTCATGTAACAGTTACACATCTCAGGATTCTTTTGATAAAAAATTGTCAACCTCTTTACAGAATCAAATAAAAAAAAATACGTTCAACTGGCATCAAAATTAAAAAAAAAAAAAATATTCGTTCAATTTCTTCGTTATTTAATTATTTTCGTTCTTCGTTTGGTTATTTCTTTTATATGCAATTATATTATTGAAGAATTCCTATATTTCTATGTTAATCAATTCCAATTTCATAACCTAATTGATTATTCTTTAATGTATTAGGATTACTCAACTTGTGGTTTTCCCTACGTATAATTGAAATAACAAATTAAATATGATAACAATGTCACGTGTTAGAATAACTGTTAGTGTACTATATAATCACTGCAATCATATAATACAATAACTGAACAATGCATTTGAAAAAATAACTAAATGAATAATATAAAATAACTAAATTAACATTATGAAATAACTGGATAAACACCGATTACAATATTTATTTAAGAAATACAATAACTGGATAAACACCTTACAATAAGTATATTTGTGAATTAGAATAGCTGGATAAACACTTTACGACCTGTATATAACTCACAGATTGATGATAACAAGTATATTATGTTCAATTGTGACAACTATACAAATTGAAATATAATAACTTATTTAAGGATTAAAATAACTAAATGAATATTAGGTAGATAGAAGCATCTTGGATATCATTGAAGGCGCACTCAGCAAAAAAACAAAACTTCCCTGAAAGACAAAAAAAAGATGGGTTAGTTGAAAGTACAAAAATTGAAATACAATAATCACGTATGTGTGATAGAATAATTGTTAAATCACTATAAAATAATTGTTTATAAACCACATTAACTAATATAATATAATAAATACCCTCTCCTTGCTCATAATTGATTCATAATTCCCACAATTTCCTTCTTCCTTCAAAGCAAAACAAGCCCTGAAAAACTTATCCTTCCTTTTTAGAAATCCAATTATGGGAATCGACCGATTAGTTGGAATGTTGCAAGATTGGTCCCGACTTTTCAGAGACGTAGATAAAGTTATCCTAAACCAGATTGGCGTCACCCAGTTATTCACGATCCGTCAAATGCAAGTAGACCGTCACTTTTTGGATGCCTGTCTGTCCTACTGGGACGATACTTATCACGTTTTCAGCTTTCCTCGAGGCGAAATTTGTCCTATTCCTGAGGAAATTGCTGCTGTAGGAGGATGGAATCCCATGCTTCGCCCTGCCGTCCCGTTTTCAGTCCATGACACGAGGAGAAAATTACAAGAATTTTTAAGGCTTTCCCACATGGAGGTATCTCGCATGACAGAAGATGATACCGTTTCCTTGATCGACCTGGCTGAAAAATTTATGAACACAGATGACGTCCGGGTCAGGCCGTTATAAAGCGGCAGGGCCTTTACTTTTTGCATGCTCCATGTTTACGCCTTCGAGGGTCATATGGATTTGTTATCTTGCATGAGCCATGTCAGACTTCTTTCGGTGGCCGACCTGATGGAGACAGAGCACAGCCCAGCTTGGCTGATTACAGGGGAGATTATCCAGGGTTTGGATAATAGTAAAAGGGATCCGTCGATCCGGCTGACTGAGAGTACCCGTCTTCTACAGGTAAATCGGTTTTTTTCTTGATCTTTCGCAATTTTTGATTTTTTCGCATTCCGATTTTTTCGAATTTTCTGATTTTTCCGGTTTTCTCGGTTTTTTCCCGATTTTTGCGATTTTTTTTTGCGATTTTATTATTTTTTTTTTCACGATTTTGACTTTTCAGCTTTGGCTATTCGAGAGGCTATCGATCCTGGATCCTCCTCTTGACATAAGCCGATATCGCCTGAATCAAGTGATGACGAGAAGACGGACTGTTGACTTTTCTCGTCTTACTACCCAAAAATTCTGGGACGAGCTGCTATCTTTTCATGGAGGCCCATTGATCCGTTGGACCGTACCCTGGTGGCCCATTTATGTCTGGACTGGTTTAGAATCGAGGGATAGGGCCCGATATCAATTAATCCTATCTTTTAGGCAGACAATCCATCTTTACCCCGATCGCATACTTAGGCAATATGGTCGGGCCCAGAGAATCCCGGAAATCGAAGCGGTCGTGAGTGAACCTACTCAGCTAACGGATGTGATGTGTGACACCTGGATGCAAAGATGGTATACCCGGGCTACTTGGCCCGTTTCCAAGGCTTTTCACTCGATTTGGGTATCCGATTCTTATGTGAAGTGGACCAAGGCGGACTCTACTAAAGCCCGTGCTGCTTTGAAGACCGACGAAGCCTTTGACCTGCTGAGTCGAGAACAAGCTAAAGACAATCGAGGCTTTTTTGATGACGGTGATACCCCGGCTACCATGGTTCGCCTGATGTCAGGCCAGAAGGGGAAGACTAGGACTCAGACTAAAGGGTCCAGTACTAAAGGTGCACGGGGGAAAGTGAGCCCCCAGACGGACTTGGAGAGGAGACTCGGCCCAAGACTGGCGGCTAAGGACCGACTTGGTCCACGCGACAGACTTCCCGAACACGTACGGGCTCGACTTGGGCCAGTGACGATGGCTGAAGATCTGTTGTCGAAGAAACGGGCTCGGGCTAAAGAGGTCCCCTTAGTGATACGGGAACGTTCGCCGCCGCCCCGTCGACCCCGGGCTCCGCGTGACCCAAAAGATAAAGGGAAGCGGAAGATGCATGAGCAGTAGTCTCCTAGATTTTATTATTTAAATACTACTATTATTTTTTGTGTGATTTATTTTTGCGTGAGGCATTTTTTTGAAATAATAAAAGACATATTAGTGAAAACCGTTCCTGTCTTTTCGTTATTGCAGTGGTTGTACCCTTTTGAGGGGTTGCCTACGTATCCACGATTAGTGGAATCAAACCAACCGTAGTTCAGACGTAGATGTTTTTCAATTTTCGAAATACATCAAGACTATTAGTTCGAGATGTGCGACAGTAGGATAAGTAATCCTAACTTATTGACTTGCTTAATTTTTGAAAATTTTTATAAAAAGATAAATTTTTATAAACTTTTAGCAAATGACATTGAAATAAGGTTAGGGGTAGTAGCGCTTCAACTGGTCCAAGTTGGTTGGGTTGACGAATTCGTTCCCGTCCAAGTCTGTCAGCATTACTGCTCCTTCTGATAAAACCTTCTTTACTAGATACGGTCCGGCCCAATTGGGTTTGAATTTTCCCCTTGGGTCGACTGGTAGCAAAGCCCTGACAGATTTTAGGACTAGATCGCCCTCTTTGATATTTCTTGGCCTAACCCTTTTGTTAAAAGCCCGTTGTATTCTTTTTTGGTATATCTGGATATTGTTAAGGGCTCGGGATCGTCGTTCGTCCAAGAGAATCAACGAATCATACCGGGATTGGACCCAATCTGCTTCAGGCACCTGACTTTCGAGTAGAATCCTCAGGGATGGTATCTCAAGCTCGACCGGCTGGACCGCCTCCATCCCATATGTCAGATAGTATGGAGTTGCTCCGGTTGCAGTGCGGATTGATGTCCGGTATCCCCATAAGGCGAAAGGGATTTTATCGGGCCAATCCCGGTAATTGTCAGCCATCTTTTTAAGTATGGTGACAATTGTTTTATTTGCTGCCTCTACCGCTCCATTGGTTTGGGGACAGTAAGGTGAAGATGTATGCCTTTGAATCTTATATTTTGCTAGCAAAGTAGCGGTTTCGGCTTGAAAATGGGTCTCGTGATCACTAATGAATTCGTGCGGGATCCCGTATCGACATATAATTTTATCTTGGATAAATTTTGCTACGTGCTTGGCGTTCAAGACACGATATGACTCGGCTTCGACCCATTTAGTGAAATAATCGATAGCCACTAGAATGAAACAGTGACCTCCTGTCCCGGAAGGGTTCACCTTCCCGATTATATCTATTCCCCATGTCGAAAATGGCCATGGTGAAGTCATGGTATACAATAGGGATGGCGGCATATGCTGGACGTTGCCGAAAATCTGACAGTTATGACAGTGTTTGACATATAACTGACAGTCGGTTTCCATGCTATTCCAGTAGTACCCGAGTCTCGCGATTTTTCGAGCTAGCATATGGGCGTTCATGTGCGGGCCGTTCTCGCCATCGTGTACCTTGGCCATGACCTTTTCGGCCTGCGTTTTGTCGATGCATAGGAGTAGAGCCCCCTGCGCCGTCTTTTTGTACAACTGTCCATCGTCCGTGCGGATGAACTGATTGGCCCATCTTCGCATGGCTTTCTTGGCCCGATTTTCAGATGCCGGAGGATATTCTCCCGATGTTAAGTAGGTTAGAACAGCCTGGTACCAAGGTTCTGGATCAGTTATTTCAATATCTTGAATAGCGTTGATGTATGCTGGCTTGGACCGTCTTTCGACGCAAATCGGCATGCTGGTCATGTGTTCCGGGATATTCAGTAAAGATGCTAACTTGGATAGCGCATCTGCAAACTGGTTTTCTTCCCGAGGTAGATAAATGTACTCCACTTTTTGAAACCGCCTTTCGAGAACCCTTACTCGCGCTTGGTAAGCTACGAGATTTGTGTTCCGAGTTTTCCATTTCTGGAGAGCTTGATTAATGACTAAAGACGAGTCACCATGGACCCGGAGGTTTGTTACTCCTAAATCCGCGGCAGCTTGCAATCCGTGAATGCATGCTTCATACTCGGCTGCGTTGTTAGTCATCTCAAAATCCAATTTAATGGACAACGGGGTGTGTTCTCCTTGCGGTGAGATTAGCAAAATTCCGACACCAAATCCTCGAAAGTTGGATGCCCCGTCAAAGTATAGATCCCATGTCTCCATGTCAGTATGGAATATATCTTCATCTGGGAAGGCCCAGGTATCGGTATGTCTCTCTTCAGATACCGGACTATCGACAAGGAACTCGGCTACTACCCGACCTTTGATGGCTTTCAATGGCACGAATTTGAGGTCGAACTCAGCTAGCATTAAAGTCCATCTAGATATTCTGCCATTGAGGATGGGTTTTTCGAACAGATACTTGATTGGATCCATTCTAGACAACACGTGCACTTCGTGGCTAAGCATATAGTGTCGGAGCTTTTTAGTGGCCCAAACTAGAGCTAGGCACGTCTTTTCGAGCATCGTGTATTTGCACTCGTATTCTAGGAACTTTTTACTGATGTAGTAAATAGTCCGTTGTTCCGAGTCGACTGTCTGGGCCAGCATAGCCCCCATGGCCGTCTCGGTCGTTGTCAAATATAACGACAAAGGCAGACCGTGTTGAGGTGGCATTAATACCGGCGGAGATGCTAGAATCTCTTTGATCTTATCGAAAGCTGCTTGACATTTGTCGTCCCATAGCACCCGTTCTCCTATCTTCAGTTTCTTGAAAATGGGTTCGCATACCATGGTTAGCTTCGAAATAAACCGACTGATATATTGGACTTTACCGAGAAACCCCCTTATCTCCTTTTCGGTTTTAGGTGGTTGCATCTCGGTAATGGCCTTGATTTTGGCTGGGTCAACCTCGATGCCGCGTTGGCTGACGATATGGCCCAGTAATTTGCCCGATGTTACCCCAAAGCTGCATTTTTGAGGATTTAGCCTCATGTTGTACTTGCGTAACCGGGTGAAGAACTTTCTGAGGGCCGACATATGCCCGTTTCGTTCTTTGGACTTAACGATCATGTCGTCCACGTAGATTTCCACTTCCTTGTGCATCATATCATGTAATAAGGTGGTGGCGGTCCGTTGGTAAGTGGCACCGGCATTGATAAGCCCAAATGACATAACGGTGTAATAGTAAGTCCCCCAAGGCGTAGTGAAGGTGGTCTTACTCATGTCTTCCTCCGCCATTTTGATCTGATTGTACCCGGCATACCCGTCCATGAATGATAGAAGGGCGTGATCGGCCGTGTTGTCCACCAGTATATTGATGTGTGGCAACGGGAAATCGTCTTTCGGGATGGCCTTATTAAGGTCCCGGAAATCTACACAAACCCGTACCTTACCGTCTTTCTTGGGTACTGGCACGATGTTCGCGACCCAGTCTGGGTATTCAGACACTTGAATAAAGCCCGCTTTGAATTGCTTGTCGACTTCTTCTTTGACTTTGAGAGACCATTCGGGCCTCATCCTTCGGAGTTTTTGCTTTACCGGCTTACACCCGTCCTTAATGGGTATACGGTGTTCGGCTATCTCCCGATCTATTCCCGGCATGTCCTTGTAGGACCATGCGAAGACGTCTTTGAATTCGTGGAGGAGCTCCGTGAATTGTTGTTTCTCCACGGGATCTAAGGATAAACTTAACTTCAGCATCTGAGGCTCTAAATGGGTTCCTACATTGATGGAGTCAGTTTCCTCAATGACCGGATCTCGGGATTCCCTTTGTTCGAGTCGCTCGACTAGATGCGGAGGTAGTGGTACCTGTTCGTCGGGTTTCTCAATGTCATTGCAAATAAAATTTTTGAATTTTTTTGAAAATAAGACAAGTCGTAAGCAAGACGGTTATCGTTATTATTGATAGAGAATTTTGAAAATAGCTCAAAGAGAGCAGCCATCTGATCGTTGGTCAGAGGCGGGATGGGGAGTGCTCTTGGGACAGACTCCGAGACTCCCACAGGTGTGACCAAAGGAAAAGGGGTTACAGACTCGACCCTAGTACTGGACCCTCTAGACTTAGACCCGGACTCCGACTCTGACCCTTGCATGTCCCCTTCGCCAGTAGTGAGCTTGTAGACTTCACCCTCGCTGTCGGTCCACTTGATCGTCTCCCTCCAAGCCCTCTTTCCGGTGTTGGTACCGACTTCAGAGATCAGCCTGGTCGGATCGAACTTGCTGCTATGGAGGATCAGGTTCACCAATTCCTCTTTAGGGGTCGGGATTATCTTGCTTTCCCCGAACAAGAACCCCAGCATGGGCTCGGCATGGCTTGAATCTTCCTTCGATTCGGCCTGGATGAGAGCATAGATATCATCTGGGATGAAATTGACCTCAGGATAAGTTATGATGGGCTGATAAAGGCCCGTCTGGACAGCTCCGAATACTGGGGAGACAAAGTAATCGGTCAGTTTTGGGCTGTAGGGGCCCAAGTAGGTACCCTTGAGAATGTTGCAGGCTTTTTGGACGCCGGCCTGGACCACGTTTTCTGGGGTTATGGCCATACCCTAAGCCAAATTTTGACTCCTCATTGCTTAAGACATCGATGATCTTGCCAGCCGGAAGACCAGGCCTTGAAGTAGCCCCCGGTAGGTAGCCCAAGTTCTTCAGCATTATGTCGATGCTGGTGGTGAAATAGGGCCTAAAGAGATACTCTTCCTCGATTATTCCCACAAAATTGAAACCTCGTGGGTCGGCTGAGGCAGCCATGTTGCAGCTTGACATGGCTATGGGAGTAGCTTCGAGGGTGATGACCCCGTCTTGTAAAGGTAACTTGACCTTCCTGTGGAGAGTGGAGGACACGGCTTTGACCGCGTGGATCCAGGGCCTTCCGAGTAGCAGATTGAACGATGAGGTGACATCGATCACTTGGAATTCGAGCTCCTTCTCGATCGGGCCCGTTATGATGGTTAGTTTAACTGCCCCAGCAATGGATTTCGGGCTCCCCATCGAAAGCCTGGTTAGTTTGTGCGGTAGGAAGGTAGTCAGCCTCGGTAATGCCGAGAGCCTTTGCAGTCCTTAAAGGAAGGACATTCACAGCTGACCCGTCATCAATTAGGGTCATGGGTAGATACTTGCCCCAGCAAATCACCGTGATATATAGGGCCAAGTTGTGGGTGGCCCCAAATGGTGGAAGGTCGGACTCGGAGAAAGTGATAAGTGGGCCTTCTCCTTTGGGCTTACCTGTAAGATGAGGTAGAATAGTGGCTACCATTTAAGCGGGGGTAACCAGCGAGTCTACTTTAATTTCATTGAGAGCCTTAGTAAGTGCCTCCCGATGTTCTTGAGAGCTGACCAAAAGCTGCCATATAGTGAGATCGGTTCGGACCCTCTTCAGTTGCTTGACTAGGGCCGTGTCGGTGTTTGGTTCTTCAAGTGTAGAGTCCGTCCTGGCAGGTTCAGTGACGGATCCTGGGGCCGAAGGTCCGGCCGTGATGACATGCGTGCCGGCCAGGGCCTTGGTTTTGGCCTTCCGGATTTCTTCGACAGTGATGGGGACGGTTTCCCCCTTAGCCAAGTAAACATCATCTTCGTCATCATTCCATATCCCATTGATTTGAGGAATGAAAGGGGAAATGAGATGAGTACAGTCGACTACTTCTCCAGTGAGAATGGCGTGAGTAGCAAGAAGGTTATTTTTGTTACTCGGCTTATCACTGGGTAACGGTATCTTCCCACTCTCGATCAGATCTTGAATGAGATGCTTCAACTTCCAGCATTTTTCAGTGTCGTGCCCGTTGCCTCGGTGATAGTGGCAATAGGCCTGGGCGTTGTAGCTTTTGGACCGTTTTTCGACAGGAACCTCCGGCATTGGGCCTATCGGCTGGATCAGGCCCTTAGAAGATAGCCTTTGTAAGGCGTTGGCATAAGTGGTCCCTATGTCAGTGAATACTCGGGCTGGGGTATTCTTTTTGGTCGAGGTGTCTAGAAAATTGACCTCGTCGAAGATGCCTCGGGCCGCAGTTGTAGTTGCGGGCTTGCCAGAAGACGAGCTGGCTCCTTGATACCCCTTAGTAGAGGCCATAGTAAGGCTCTCTAACCTTAAATCGTCTTCGATTCTGGTACCCATTTCGGTTAAGGTGGTGAAATTGGGTGTGATGGCGTACCGGAGGTGGATCCGGTAAGATGGGAGGAGATTTTTCACAAAGGCCTCCACTAGCACCTTTTCGCTGGGCTTGTCGACCACCTTGACACTCTCAGCCCTCCACCTTTGGAGGTATTTGGTGAAACTCTCCTTAGGCTCTTGGGCCATAACCTCCAGAGTACGCATGGTCGTCTGGATCTCAGTATTGTCCGCATAGTTTCGGGCGAACTCCGTTGCGACATCGTCCCAAGTTTTGTACTTCTTGAAATCAAGCCTGTAGTACCAGGCCCTCGGGTGCTTGTCCAAGGATGAAGCAAAGAGATGTTTGAACATGGTCGATTTGACCCCCTTAACCGCCATGAACTCCTTAAAAGCCCGGATATGGAGTACCGGATCTTCAGTCCCGTCGAACATGGGCAGGCCCGTCAAGTTGAGGTTAGCGGGCAATTCATCAGTTAGAGGCGAATAAGCCCGAGCATTTTCCGTGTGGATGGTGTTACTGGTGGTCGTGTGGACCTGTTCTTGCAGTTTATGGACCGCGCTGGCCAGTTCAGCTAACGGCCCATCGTCTTCAACCCCAGCGCTAGGAGTTCCTTGTTCGACTGCGCTTACCCGGGTGAGGATGGCGATCTGATCCTCCCTCATTTTTCTCAGTTGGTCTTGAAGCTTAGCCAACGAAACGGTCAACTCGTCAATGGCTTGTTGCGTCATCGTTCGGGTGAAAGGTGGCCTGTCTGTAAGAACACCGCGTAATCAGCAACTAGCCCAAATCCTAGAACTAAAGTACATCCCGAGCAAGGAAAGAAAGGAAGCTAGGAAGGAAATGACTCGGAAATGGACACTTAGACGGGTGACCTGTGAAAGGTGGGCCTCCTTTAGGATCCAGCTGTGTGGGCTGGGCCCTGTTCGAAAGGAGATTCACGTGAGACGTTCCCCAGAATTTTAGATCGATTGTGTAGACGGGCCAACCCTTGTAGGAGTATGTCCTACATAGGTGGGTCTTGCCTTAGTCAAATAAGGCGGACTGGGATAGGGAAGAAATCTGTGATATAAGATCAACGGAGTTTCGACGCTAGAAACTTTGACGACTCAAGACATGACCCGACACTGCTAAATACGGGAAGTCCTAAGAAAAGGAAGGTTTTGAAATTGAATTTTTGAAAGCCCGAAGAAATTCGGGGAGAACCGGCCCTTTTTTCGAAAAACGGAAAAGGTGGGTCGGGCGACGGTTTTGAAAGTTCGAAAATATTTTCGAGTTTTGAAATGGGCATAATACCGGCTAAAAATAGGCTATTTCGAGTAAAATCGTGAATTCTAAATTCGGTATATGTCCCGGGTTTTGAAATTGGATATTTTGAAAAGGATGCTATTTTGAAAAAAAAAACGGGTTTTTGAAAAACGACTTGTAAATCAGGTAGCACGTAGTCATGGAAGCAGTATAACGACGCCATGTATGATCTAATTCTAAGTCTCGGTCAGTCTGTAAGGGTCTATACCAGTGTACACAGCCTATCGAGAATCGGGGCGGACTTCCTAAGTCGAGTTGAGCTTAGAACATGCCGTAAAACCCATACGAATCGGCTAATGGACACCTTCGACATATCCAATTTGGACTACATCGATAGTATAGTGGGACGTCGGTCACCAGTACCGGCCCGGGAAAATATGGGGTTATGCATGAACCGTAAAACTAAAACGCGTATTGTACTAGTCAAACGATTTCTATTCGAGTCTCACCGTGAGGATGCCGATGGTAAGTCACACATCAGTTAATCCCCAGCGGAGTCGCCAAATTGTGGACATGACATAGGTCCACCCCGACGCGGCCACGCGCGGGTTTGGGGAGGCGAATGAATCTTCATATGAGATGGTCAAATTTAAATTTAAATCGAAGTTGGAGTCGCCACCGAACTTTGTGGGAGCTCGGGCCCATTCGAACCCACTCTATGTCGTAGTGGGCCGTGTACAAAATACGGCCCATTTCCGATGTCAGAGTTTACCGGGTTCGTCCCTTTGCATTTGATACCGATACCGACATTATCGGATACCGTGTATTGAATGACTCTCGTTGCCAATGGTTTCGGACATCCAGAAACCGAGGTTCTGAGTAAGGGGTGAGGGTACGTGTTTGGAAGTTCACAAAGAACACCCAACCCCGCCCGCACATTAGCGGCCTCTACTAGGATATCGAATGATTTTTGAATACGCGCGTTAGTAATACGATGAATGATATGCAAACATTGTTTTCCTAAGCATGCGAGGAATTGAATGGGTTGCTAAGTCGGTTTAATGCATGATAAATTTAACGTCAAAGTTGAATTTAGCATGTGAGGTTCGTTTTAGTATAAAACAAATAATAAAAAAGATGAATTTGCTACAAAAGATGAACAAACGAGTTAGTATCGAATTGTGAATAAAAATATAGCAAATATGATGAATATGCGAGATTGAGAAAATATTAGTCGAAATTTGAAAAATATTGCTAAAAAGTACCATTTTGCATAAAAAATGAGGTTCGAAAAATAATAAAAAAAAAACGAAAGACGGGTCGCGTTTCAGTCGGCCTGCTCGCCCGGGACGCGCACGACTCGCATCCCGGCCTGTTTTCGAAACCGATTTTTTGAAAATTCGATGCTTTTATTAAATCGCGTACAAGTATTGCACAATTTGCACTCGATTTAATATTTTCGATATTCGTTATATTCGATATTCGATTATGTAATCGATATCAAATACTCGGAATAGTTTTTAGAAAAGATGTAAATTTTGAGAAATCGTTTCGTAAAAAAAATGAACGAAAAAGGCTAAAAAAAGAGCGCGGGTTTCAGACTTACACGCGAGTCGCCTGGGAGGGGCGCGACTCGCGTGCGGGTCTGTCCCGGTTTCGCTTGTTGTTCGAAAATTGTTAATTTTGATAAATCGTGTACAAATACGAATTAATTTATACTCGATTTATATTTTCGTTATTCGTCGTATCCGATATTCGATTATGAAATCGATATCGAATATTCGGAATGAATTTTAGAAAAAGTTTTGTAAAATTGTTTAAAAAAAGAATTTGAACGAAAAAGATGTTAATTCTCTATGCGTTAAAATCGTTGTAAGAAAAAAAGGATGTAACGATTTTTTAGCATCAACGAGATTTGATTTAATTCTTTTAATACGAAATTCAACTATGGAGTTGATATCATATTTTTTAAGAATGTTTGTTATACGAAAATAGCTTTAGTAATATCGATGTTAGAAAAACGACGAACGACCCGTAATAAAAAAGGACGACCGAAGACCCGTAAAACAAAAACGGACGACGAAAGAGAAGAAAACGAGAGGGAGAAGAGAGAAAAAGAAGTCGGGTTTGGTTACACCCTCAACCTACATGCTTTAGTCTACTCGGATCGGAGCTCATCGGAACGTGGCTTGGGCACAAGAGCGTCGAGTGGATGTCGGTGAGTTATGGTGGCTCGATGAAAGGTGGCGGATGTAAGGGCCGGTTTCTTTCGGGTTTTGGATGTACTATCGGTTTCTCGATGCTAAGTGTAAAGGGTTTATGTTTATGTGTGAAGAGTTGATGTATGTGTGTATAACCGATGTGAATATTTCTGAATCTTAGATGTTGTTAGATGTGTTGTGCAAGGGGCCTATTTATAGGAATATTCCCGACTTTGGCTAGGAGAAGTGTTTGGGTTAGAACTACCGCTTAGGATAGGAAACATAAGAAGCTGAGAAGAACGAGAATTCCGTTTACTTGGCAAAGAAGAAAGGGAATCTCGGCTGGTATGGGCTGCTCGGCCGAGTGTCTTGCGCTCGGTCGAGTGTTTAAATCGGTTTTCGGATAGAATTCCTGCTTGAGATCGAATTCTATCTTTAAACGGATTTGTTTAATATTTTGTGTAGCTGATTTTTGTAGTTTTGGAGCTTGAATCAGCCACGTGAGGTGTCACGGCTGACTCGCGTGTCCCAGAATATTTTTGACCGGGTTTTGACTCGGTCGCTAAAAGACGGTTTTACTCCTGGTGCCGGCTTCGACCCAAATTAGTCTTATTTGACTCTAAACGACCCACTGGGCCTGAATTTGAGGTTGGTTTTGTGAGATTTGTACTCCGTAAAAAGACCAAGCCAAATGCCAATGATTTCGAGCCCGTTTTCGAGTATATTAAAACACGTTTGCGTCCGATCATCATCGGGTGTTTGTCGGAAACTGCTATAGACACCTGCCAGTCAAAATGTGGGTGTCTACACGGGTAAGAGACTATTTCTATACATTGTCGTTACCAACACAACGGTAAGCGCGGTCATGCTAAGAGAGGACGCCGGAACACAGAAGCCTATTTACTTCGTCAGTCACGCCCTCGGGCAAGCCGAGAAGAATTACCCAATGGTCGAAAAGGCGGTATATGATGTGGTAGTGGCGCCTCGGAAGCTCCGATCCTATTTCGACGCACACCCTGTCACTGTGCTCACGAACCAACCACTGGAAAAGCTCATAAAAAAATTTGAAAAGTTAGGAAGACTACTAAAATAGGCCATAGAGCTTAGTGGCCTCGGCATAACTTACCAGTCAAGAACAACCATCAAGGCTCAGGCTCTGGTTGACTTCTTAGCCGAGTGTTCCCACTCAGAGGAGGACGACCCACCCGCCGGGGAATGGCTGGTGTTCACCTATGGATCGTCTACAGCCAAGGGTGCAAGGGCAGGAGTCGTGCTGACAAGCCAAGAAGGGGTCGATTTTGACCACGCGCTAAGATTTACCTTCCCCGCGTCAAACAATGAAGCAGAATATGAGGTTGTGTTGGCCGACATTAACCTGGCTACGGCCGCAGGAGTAAAGAGGATCGTTCTGGCCACAGACTCCCAACTCATTACCAACCAGATCAATGGGGAGTACGAGGCAGACATCTTACTATAGTCTCGTACTTGGAAAAAGTGAAAGAAGAGTTGTCAAAACTCAAATCTTTTGAAGTCAGACAGGTCCCTAGATCACAAAACAACCGAGCAGATGCCTTATCCAAGCTAGCAAGTTGTAGCCTATAGGACATCTGAAGGTCGGTTTGGGTCGACGTTGTAAAGGAAAATCAGCCACTGACCCCCAACTAATCAACGAAGTCGAGGAGTCCGGGCCCGAATGCTGGATGATGTCGATCATCCAGTTTAAAAGGGATGGCCTACTGTCGGAAGACACTACTCTACGGAAGACGATGCCATCGAAAGTAGCATGATATATAATGATCAACAATGACCTATATCAAAAAAAAATCCTCACCTCTGCTCAGGTGCTTCGGGGCAGAGCAGGTGGCCATAGTCTTAGACGACATCCATCAAGGATATGTGGACACCACATAGGCGGGAGGACCCTTACCAACAATGCTCTACGAGCCGGGTATTATTATTTTATTTTATTTTGGTTGAAATGTAAGTATTAATATTAATCAAACCAAAACATTATAAATGATAGTACTCGATCACATTTACAACCTCGATTAGCTTATCCTATATCAAATATGGGCAATTAGCTTCCAAAAACTCCCTAGAGACATAAGACTTAACTCTACTTCTTAATTCCTTTTTCATGTTTTCACATATTGTATTAGGACTTAGCATCACTCCATCGTGTACACTTCTATTCCTCGCTTCCCATATATGATATATAATCGTGTTCAATATCGCGCCCATTATTCGCTTCTTCATCGCAGGTCTGCTTCGTATTCTATTCCACCATCCCCTATAATCAATGGTTGGTATATCTATACTTGACCAATGATTCATGATCATAAGGCAACTGTTGTTGTACATACACATAAAAAACATATGGCTATTAGCTAACCATGTTGGCAGATGCAAAAGAATTAGCATCAACGTGCAAGAAGTGCCAACTGTTTGCACCGGTGATACATGCGCCGGCCCAGGAGCTGCGAATGATCCTGTCTCCCATTCCCTTTGCTCAATGGGGGATGGATATCCTTGGACCTTTCACCATCGCAACCGGGGGAAGGAAGTTCCTTATTGTGGTGATTTATTACTTCACCAAATGGGTTGAAGCAGAAGCAGTCCCTAACATAATCGAGCCTGCGGTTCAGATGGTCATATGGTGTAACGTCATTACACGCTATGGCCTGCCTAAGGTTCTGGTGTTCGACCATGGGCGACAGTTTGACAATGACCTCCTGAGAGTTTGGTTGGAAGGCCATAGGATCGCTGACGCTTACTCTACTTTATGCCACCCGCAAACCAACGGTCAGGCTGAGGCGACCAACAAGCAAATTCTGAATATCCTGAAGAAGATGGTGGATGATCTGAAAAGAAGGTGGGCGAACGAACTCCCCAACGTCCTTTGGTCTATACGAACAACCAGAAAAGAGTCCACCGAACAAACACCCTATGGTCTGGTGTACGGTGCCGAAGCCCTCTTACCCATCGAGGCCAGAGTTCCAACCCTCAGGTCGCAGTTGTTTGATAGAGCCAATAATGAGACCGCAATGACTGAGGCCCTAGACCTGGTAGGTGAAGTGAGAGAAGAAGCCTGTGCAAATATAGCGGCATACCAGCAGAGAATGCGAAAAGCCTACAACAGAAAAAGGGTAAGCGAAAGAAGCTTCCAAGTAGGAGACCTTGTCCTCAAGAAAACCCAGGCGGTAGGCAAGGCTAGAGAGCACGGCAAGCTAAGTGCCAACTGGGAAGACCCCTACCAAGTCACTCATATCCTAGGCCCCGACACTTACAAACTCGCCAATGCCGATGGACAAGAGCTAGCCTCACACTGGAACGCAGATACCCTAAGGAAGTGTTACGTCTAAAGTAATCTATTTTATTTCTTTAGAATTTTCGTTTTTGATTCCCTAAAGGCAGAGGATGTTCAAGTAACAATGCCGATGGCTCTGTCAAGCAACATTCCAGTTTTTAAAGTAATGAAAAGATTTATCCTTTGTTCATACTCGTTATTTATTCGAATTGCATCTCACAAACAAACGAGCAGAGGGCAATATAGGGAAGCCCCTGTTGCAAAGGTCGGGTAAAATGGACACCCCAAAAAAGTCCCTCTACCTACATTCAGGAAGGCAGGGGGCACGACCCCTGGACTTCGACCAGAATCCAAGGACAGGCCAGGTGTCAAAGCCAAACCAACAAGGCCTAAGGCACACTTGGCCTTGTATAAAAAACAAAGTTCCTCTGCCTACCTCCATGCATGCAGGGGGCATGACCCCTAGACTTCAATCAGAAGCCAAGGACAGGTCGGGCGTCAAAGCCGAACCAACAAGGCCTATGGCACACTTAGCCTTGTATAAAAAATAAAGTCCTTCTGCCAGGTAGGCAGGGGACACGACCCCTAGACTTCGATCAGAAGCCAAGGACAGGTTGGGCATCAAAGCCGAACCAACAAGGCCTAAGGCACACTTAGCCTTGTATAAAAAATAAAGTCTTTCTGCCTACCTCCAGGCAGACAGGGGCACAGCCCCCTAGACTTCGATCAGAAGCCAAGGACAGGACGGGCATCAAAGTCGAACCAACAAGGCCTAAGACACAGTTAGCCTTGTATAGAAAACAAAGTCCCTCTGCCAACTTCCAGGCATGCAGGGCGCACGTCCCCTAAACTTCGACCAGAAGCCAAGAACAGGCCGGGCGTCAGCCGAACCAATAAGGCCTAAGGCACACTTATCCTTGTATAAAAAACAAAATCCTTCTGCCTACCTCCAGGCAGGCAGGGGCATAATCAGATACAAAGTAATATAAACACGATGAATAAAAGAAGCGTTGATATCAAACCAAAACAAAGGGATTCCTAAAGTTCAAAATACAAAGGAAAATGAAATTACATAAGCCGATAGCCGACCACATTTGGGCTTGGCGCGCACAAAAGAGTTAGAATAAATACGAGAAAACATAAGGAGCGCTGAAGGTAGGTGCAAAAACCTTAATCACTGGGACGAGAGTTAGCAATGTCGAGACGCTCAGATGGGTAGAGACATGAGCCTTGGGAGGACGACTGCCCTAAATCTTATGCAGGGGGTGCATCCTGGATAGGGCCCGATGCTTCGTCAGGTGCATCCTTTGATTATGCAGCAACCCTGGCCTCGTTCATCTTGACATACTTCTCATTGAAGGCAGCTTCGTCAAAATCTGACACCATCGTTTTTATGACCTACACGCAGAAGTCACTAGCTGTGGCAGCTCCATCACTGAAGGACTGCCTCACCTTCATCCACGATAGTTTGTTTCTCTTTCAGCCGCGCCACCAGCTGCGCCTCCACCTGCACCTCCAGCTCTTGGCACTTACCTTGAGTCCCCAACATCTCGAATTCCACCCCAGATAACCGGCCCTCTGAGCCCTTCATTCGCTCTTCCAACTCTAAGGAGCGTTGTTTTGCCCGAGCCACCTCAGTCCTCGCCTCTCCTAGAGAAATCTCCAGATGCGACACCTCGCCCAGGGCCTTCTCCCCTTGCTCCTTCCAGCTTGCTGACTGACGCCGAGCCTCCTCGAGCTCGCGCTCTTGTTTTGCCATCTTGGATCGCAGGGTAGCAATGATTGAGGCATCCCTCTCAACTGTAGCCAGCCGATCAGAAAGAGAGGTCCACGGAAGAATGGTCAATTCCTCATCGCTCCCAGCTTAGCAGAGGCCTGGAAAACCGTACAGCAACGGTAGAGGAGTTGTTGGGTTTGGGCACTCGCCTGTGCCAACACCTTGGCAGTCTGATCCAAGATAAGGGTCAGGGTGGAAAGAAGGGTGGAAGCATTGACACTGTCAAAATTAAAGTTCCAGTCCAAGTTGCCTTGTCCCATTAGCGAATCAGGTGGGTTGGGGGCAAGGCGCTTGGGCGCAGGCGTACTGACCTTAGCCTCCAAATCAATTAGCTGCTTAGCCGTCATCGGCTCTTTCTTTTTCCTCTTCCTAATGAGAGGAGAGACATGATCACCGTCCTCCTCGACCGACGCTGTTGTGAAGATGGCCACAGTTGAAGGTTGGTCAGCTGCAGGAGAGGTCACGAACTCAGCGAGCGCCGGGCGGGAAGAGGAAGAACTTACGCCTCTCGCACGGGTAGTCCCGTCAGCAGGAGCCAACTCAGGGGTTCGACCAACTAGCCCTCGAGGGGAGGGGGGTTCATCTTCCAAGGTGTCAGGGGCTTCACAAAAGTCATGAGCCCATCTATCTTCTTATCCAAAGGAGTGGTGGGGCAAGTGGTGGAAGGTGTGAAGTCTTTCTTGATTCCAAGGTTCCTCAGCTGCCGGCTGGTGAACGCATCACCGTAACCATCTGCAAAAGTAAACCACGCAAAGTAAGCATACATACATATCAAGGGAATAATGCACACATATGCAGAACCCCAAACTAATTAGGGAACGTGAAGAGTTCTGTCCCACAGGAGTCACGAACTCATCGACCACAATAAGCTCAGCCGGAGGAAGCCACCTCCCTTGGGCCACATTGTTCCCATACTTGACACACTTGAAAAGTGACACTATTTTCTTCTCGCCAAGGGTCAACTTCACCTCTAGCCCCTTTTGAGGACATCCGGGGTGATACTCCTCGTCCGTTTCCATGCGAGTATGTACATTATTTCGAAACTGACGAGGAATTGACCACCCCTTTCACGTCGAATGTAGAGAAACTTGTATTTCTAGTGTTTGACGCTTGACAACACGGGCAAACTGGGGAGTAACCCTGCATCCGGTTCAGGGACCAATAACCGGAGGGGCCTTCCGTCGTCGTGCCCATCATATAACTGAAGGCGTTGATAGAAGGTTGAAACCCCTCGAACAGGCATACCCAGGCGTAGGACACCAGGGTACAGACTGATACAACCGTCAGCTGGGCAATAACCACATTCATACATTTGAAGACCTCCTCAAAAAAGGGGTGAATGGGGAAACGCAACCCATACTCCAAGCATTTATGATACTGCAATACATTCCTTCGACGGATTACAGACCGTGTCCTTCTCCCCGGGCATGACGATCGAGTACTCCGTGCCGAAGTCATAATAGTTAGCAATCTCTTCTGCGACGTTGGTAAGAAGGATTTCTTCGCGTGCCGTCGCATCAGGATATTGGTGCAAAGGGTCTTTATACTTGGCCTTATCAAGCCAGTAGGAGCCCTCAACCACCCTTCCTCTCGAAGGACCGGCTATAGAGACCAGAGAAGCCTCCAAGGTCTCTGAGTCTAAGTCTAAGACGTCAGAAGGGGCGGGCTCAGGAGAGCTCGTTCCCCCATCGCCAATGACCCGGTGCACTGTATATGTCGCCGAAGGTGGTAGGCAGGCTATGGTGACACCCTGGTCCCCGGAGGTCGGCGGGGGAGGAACATAGGCCCCCTCCCTCTCACTACCCGCCGAAGCGTCGGAAGAGGGGTAAGGGAATAGTAGCGATTTCCGACGGGGTTGTATCATTTCCTTTCAAATTTTCTATCGAACCAGAAAAGAAAAGAAATAAAAAGTGAAGGGGATCGAGTTTCCTAACCTATTTAATCCTCCAAAGTTGCCTAGGAAGAACGCTTGAACAACGAGGGTGAACGTGCACTCTAGAGATGAAGAAAATCAATGAAAAAGATGAAGATGGGTAGAAGTTTGTGAGAGTAAGGCCTTGTTCTTTTCGGCTGAAACAAGGCTGAGCTGAGCTGAGCTGGTCTGATAAGAGCTGAGCTGGTCTGATAGGAGCTGAGCTGGACTGATAGAAGCTGAGCTGAGCTGAGCTGAATTAAAAGAAGCTGAAACTAATAACAACTTATATAAATTATTTAATAATATTTTAAAAAATGAGAAAAAATATAAAAAATTACAACACTAAATAATAATAATAATAAATAATAATAATAATAATAATAATAATAATTATTATTATTATTATTATAATTAATTAATTAATTATTATAATAATAATAATAATTAATAATAATAGAAATGATAATAACAACAACAACATAGTACTCACCCCAATTCATTTGATTTCTACTTTTTTTTTTAGTGTTTGGCAATAGAAAATGTTATGCATATATCTTTGATTACGTAATATACAAAAATTTTAATTTTCATATTCTTAAATCTTAATACAATACAAATAATACTCACATGCTATATTGTGGGTGTGTGTGTTGTAAATATTTGAATGTAACATCGATTTCAAGACCTCAAAATATTATGGAGTGCATAATAATATTAATAATTTTTATAACAACAATGATGATAAAAAAAAATAGAAAATAATACAATAAGAATAATAATAACAATGACGATGATGACGACGACAATGACGATGATAATAATAATTTGTTATTAATATTAAGAGATACAAGTAATAAACATAACAACAACAACAACAACAACAACAACAACAACAACAACAACAATATTATTATTGTTATTATTATTGTTCCGGTCAAGGAAACAATTAACCCGACTTCGAATTCGGGTCGTGTATTTGGAATGTCGATGAGTCACAGATCGTCCGATTTCCTTCAGCCTCTCTTTTCTCCCACCTCTATGATCAGACCTTCCCGGCGAAGAGGGCCTGCTCCCTGCACAATCAGCGCACAGGGCCTTGGAGGTTGTCCGAGGGAACCTAAGTCAGTCTGTGAAATGCCTTAATGGGCCTAGTTCGTGAGGAGCTAGTTTGCGTTTTTAGTAGTGAGAGTCTAGAGAGAGAAAATCCAACCTCTTTCAAGTGGGAAATGGATGGGTATTTATACCTTCCCACAAGAGAGAGAGGAGGAGAGGGAAAAGAGCGGGAGAATAGGTGGTTGGCAGAGTGACACGTGGATCTGTTTCGTCCACCCATTCCCTTTTACCTTAGGCGAAATGACGGAGGGGCCCCTGGTAACCCCTGCCCTGTTTGGGGGAGAGGTCATATGGAGACCGGCGAGCAGGGGGCCTTTGCAGGCCCTTCCTGGTAGGCCGCGTCACCCTGCTGGGCAGGCGACTTGCCTGAAGCTACCCCCTTGGGGAAATCCTGTTGCCCTATCCTGGCAGCCTGCTGGGCAGGCTCTTTGGTTCCTCGGGTCGGGTCGTTATGGGGCCTGCTAGGCGGGCGACCCGGCGCAGGCTCTCGACCCTCATCAATTGGCCCTCACCGGCTGGGGGGAAGTAAGGCTTCTCCTTAGCAGGTGAACTCTTGATGGTGGGGAGTTGACTTGTGGCTTCACCACTGCATTTAATGCGTTTGCGTATTCCCGAGGGAGGAGGCTCTATTGTATTGGGCATGCCAAGAGTTTAGTTGTCTTTTGGTCATGATTGCTTTTTACACTCAGTGGATTTTTGGGCAGCGCGCTGGTTTGCTGATTGGATGTGCCCCCTGTCAAGGTGGTTGGAGCGCCATTTAATGCCTTGGCCTCCCTTTTTGTATAAATTGCGGCCTTTTCTACCATTCTGCTACCACATCTTCGCTTTTCTTCTTGTTTATCTTTTTCAAAGAACCATGTCTTGGGTTAAGAAGACAGTTATTCGCAATGGAATTCGTACTGTGAGCTTCCTCTTCAAGGGGTTCTGGAGGTTAAGGTATGCCAGGGCAGCCCTTCTGGCCCTGCGCTGAAGCCGGCGTTCGCACCCCTGCCCTCGCCAGAATGCTAGGAGGATTTCTGCCAGGGCAGGCAAACGTCCCATCAAATCCTCGCCTTCAGTTGGCTCCCGGTTCAAGCGTTGCCTCCAAGGCGGGGGCTGTTACGACAGGGGATGCCACGAGTGCTTTCCTTGGCTTCATCCGGAACAATTCGACCCCAGCTGTCCTGAGCTGAACTCTTCTTTGGAGTCAGGCCCCTCTTCTCCTCTGGCGAGGAGAGTGGGTTGTGGCTCTTGTGATGACAATCAGGCAGTCCCTTATGGAAGGGACTGGGACATCAGCAGCCGAGACTCTGGGGATAGCGAAGGCATGGGCTACTCTTCTAACAGGGACGAGGACGGGCTTCCAGACGATCCTTTCAAGGATTCCAGTGACTGGGATTGGGGGTCTGACGTAGGAGGTCAGGATAGCTCTGGGGATTATTCCCCGGACATAGATGATGACTAGGCCTGCTCACAGGGTGCAGGCGCGGTGAGCCGAAAATTTGGGCTCCTTTTGTACTTTTTGTCTGTCATGTATGGGATTTAACTTGCCCATTTTTCGGGTTTTCTCCAAATTAATGAAAAATCAGGCAGTTTGTTTATGTGTGGCATTTTTATTATTTTTTATTATTTATTTTTTGTTTTTATTATTATTTGAATGAAGGGAGGACGTCACAGGGCGATTAATCCTCTGACACCCTTTTGTCTTCTCGAGGCTACCCTTGGGAAGCTACAAGGGGCTGAGTTTTGAGAACACGACACGTGGAAAGTAGTCCTTGGGCGGTTTTCTGAGGGTTGGCGACTCTTCGTCTGCCTTCCCTTCTATAAAAGCAATCCGTCATTCATACTTCTTCTTTTTCCAAACTCTTTTCTTTTCTTCTGCAAATCTTTGAGAGAAAATTCGAGCCTTTTCTCGCACCTTCATATTTCTGGGAAACTTACTTGGGCTTTTCTTCTCAAGTTTTCATCCAGTCAGCAGTCAATCTTAGGTTAGATTTCTAATCTCAAGTTCTTGCTCCCTTTCTTTCGATTTCTTGCTTTTTGTTCTTCCTAGATTACTATGTTTGGAACCCGCGCTCGCATCCTGCCGTTTACCCCGCTCCGTTGGTTGAGGGAACGAAGGATGGGGAGGAGAGTAGGGAAAATCTTGCCTCCTCATCTAGGGGAGTTGGCCCTAGGATAGTTGAGGAGGGACATTCAGGGGACAGTGGAGGTGGCAATTCTCCTGAACCTGCCCCCTATGACGTCGTTGACTCGGACGACGAGGCGCTGGAGATTGATCCCTCCAGGACTTCCGGTCCCCTTATTCCCCGGGAAAAGGGTAGAACTTATTATCTAGACAAGGCCAAATACCACGTTCCCCTGGGGACCTACCCTGAACCTAAAAACCGGGATTTGATTCTTGCGAAAAATGCTGCCAGCGCGATTGAGCGGTTTAACAATTTTGGGGATGGGTATACAATTGTCGTCCCCGGTGAAAAAGACACCGTATGCTGCCCTCCTGATGGCTGCATAGCGGTTTACCACAAGTGTCTTGAATTTGGCCTGCGTTTCCCCCTTCATCCTTTCCTGGAAGAGGCCTTCAAGCGGATGAATGTAGCCATAGCTCAACTGACTGCCATGGCCGTTCGGTCGCTGATATCGTATGTTTGGACCTGCCTGTTTCACTATGCCGAGCCCTCTATTGATGCTCTGAGGTTTATGGCCGGTTTGCACATGGTTCCCTCCGGGAGCGAGGGTTCCCCTGGGTACTGGTCTCTCCTGAGACAGAAAGGCCATACCCTGGTGTGGCCACGTTATGGACAGCTTGAGGGATTGGAAGAACAACTTTCTTTACGTGCACAATGCCGACGGGTGGAAGATTCCTCGGCATTTTAGGAATCACGTCCACACCTGGCTAGAGACCCGCCAGGAGTACCATCCTGGCGTTGGGGGGAAGGCTTTGGAGGTGAAGCTGAGCAAGAAAGATGATGACTTGGTCAAAACATTCGCGGCTCATACTGATAAATCAGGGGTTTATGGTCCCAGTTTTTGGCTTCCTCATGCGGAGCTTATTGCTACTGATAAATATCTGACCCGAGTGGGTTTGAACCCTGGCTTAAATAAAGGTAGTTCAGGGGCGTCGCTGGTTTCTCTTTATCCCCTTCCCCCTTTCTCGATGGTTTTCTAACCGGTCATTTCTTTTCCCTGCAGACCTTGCTACCTGCCTCTGGACGAAGAGGGAGGTAAGGCGTTTGGGTTTAACTGAAGAACTTGTTGTTGTCCAGAAGCGGCCTTCCCTTCCTTCCGATTTTAAGAAAGGTGAGAAGAACCTGATGAAGCACTTAAAGGGCCTCTCTTTCAGCAGACCTAGGCTTCCTGCTCCCCCCAAATCGACGCCTGCGAAACCGGCGGCCTCTGAGGCTACCCCTCCTGTTGTGGAAAAGGTGGCTGCCTCTGAGGCCACCCCTCCCCCTGTCAGTAAGTAGGGGGGGTCCTCTGCAGGGGTCCAGACTCCTTTGGGACCGCAGCCTGTCGGTTCTGAGGAGACTGGGGAAAGTACTCCTCAAGAACTGGTCAGGAAGAGGAGCAAGGAACCTTTAAGTGCTGATCACGTGGTAGACCTGGAGGCTGACACGCTTGACCCTGGCTCTTCGCTCGGAGTCCCTGGCTAGGCCTTACGTGCCGAATGAACAAGGTCTAGCCTGACCCTGGCTCTTCGCTCGGAGTCCAGGGGGCCTGCCCCCTGCCCGCCCAGAGGAAGGGAAGGAGGCTTTTTATGTTTTTTATACAAGTTTGGGGAGCTTGCCCCCAGTCCTTGTTTATTCGGCACGGGGCCTGGCCTGACCCTGGCTTTTGATCAAAGTCCAGGGGGCCTGCCACCTGCCTGCCCAGAGGTAGGCAGGGAGGCTTTTCATGTTTTTTATACAAGGTTGGGGAGCTTGCCCCCAGTCCTTGTTCAATTGGCACGTAGGACCTGGCCTGACTCTGGCTTCTGATCAAAGTCCAGGGGGCTTGCCCCCTGCCTGCCCAGAGGTAGGCAGGGAGGCTTTTCATGTTTTTTATACAAGGTTGGGGAGCTTGCCCCCAGTCCTTGTTCATTCGGCACGTAGGGCCTAGCCTGACCCTGGCTTCTGATCAAAGTCCAGGGGGCTTGCCCCCTGCCTGCCCAGAGGTAGGCAGGGAGGCTTTTCATGTTTTTTATACAAGGTTGGGGAGCTTGCCCCCAGTCCTTGTTCATTCGGCACGTAGGGCCTAGCCTGACCCTGGCTTTGGATCAAAGTCCAGGGGGCCTGCCACCTGCCTGCCCAGAGGCAGGCAGGGGGACTTTAGAATTTTTGTTAGAGGGGGGGGGGTCATTTTCCTTGGTTCTGGCAACAGTGGGGCCTACCCCTATTGCCCCCTGCTCGTTTGTGTGCGAAAATGCAAGTTTGAACAGGCAACGAGTATAGACTTGAAGTTCTATTCATTTCTTTGTAAGAAACTTAACACAAGTGTGGTCGGAGCCGTCGACATTCTTGACCGTTCTCTGCCAATTTTTCAGGAAACGAAAACTATTTTAAGATCTTGCTAGACATAGTACTTTTTTAGAGTGTCTGTATTCCAGTGCGCACTCAACTCTTGGCCTTCAAGATTGGCGATTCTGTATGTGCCTGGCCCTAAGATTCGAGTCACTTGGTATGGACCTTCCCAGTTAGCACTTAGTTTGCCGTGCTCTCTTGATTTTCCCACAGCCTGCGTTTTTCTGAGAACCAGGTCACCTATCTGAAAACTTCTTTCGTGTACTCTCTTGTTGTATGCCTTCCTCATCCGTTGTTGGTAGGCGGCGATGTTGGCACTGGCCTCCTCCCTTACTTCATTGACCAGGTCCAGGGCCTCTGTCATTGCCACCTCATTTTCCGCCTGATCATATTGCAGGGATCGCAGAGTGGGAATTCTGGCTTCGATGGGCAGCAGGGCTTCTGCCCCGTATACCAGGCCAAATGGAGTCTGACCCGTGGACTCTTTTCGAGTGGTCCTGATTGACCAGAGTATACTGGGTAGCTCGTCAGCCCATCTGCCTTTTAGGTCATCTACCATCTTCTTGAGACCGTTCAGGATCTGTTTGTTGGCTGCCTCTGCCTGTCCGTTGGTTTGAGGGTGGCAGACGACAGAGTAGGCAACTGCAACGCCATGGCCTTCCAACCAGATCCTCAGAGGGTCGTTATCAAATTGCCTTCCATGATCAAATACTAACATCTTTGGTAGGCCGAATCTGGTGATGATATTCCTCCATATCACCTTCCTGACCGCAGGCTCAGTGATGTTAGGCACTGCCTCAGCCTCTACCCATTTGGTGAAGTAGTCGATCGCCACAATTAGGAATTTCCTGCCCCCGGTTGCTACTGCAAAAGGGCCTAGTATATCCATCCCCCATTGAGCGAAGGGGATGGGGGATAGGATTGGCCTGAGTTCTTGGGCCGGGGCATGGATGGATGGGGCAAAAAGTTGACATTTCCTGCATTTTTGAGTCAAGTCTTTTGCGTCGGCCAGTAATATCCCGCCCTTAAGGCCTTGTGCGCCAACGACTTTCCTCCTATGTGATGGCCGCATATCCCTGAGTGGAAGTCATCCAAGACCTCCGCCGCCTGCTCTGCCTCCAGACATTTGAGCAGGGGAGACGAGAACGATTTTTTGTACAAATCTTCCCCGATTAATATGAACCATGCAGCTCTTGTCGGCATCTTTCTCTTTTGCACGGGGTCAGACGGTAAAATTCCGTGTTTCTTGAACAGGATGATGGGGGTCATCCAATCCTCAGACCCTGTCTCCTCTACAGCGCCGACTGTTTGGCAGGGGATGGTATTTTTTCTTGGATGACGTCTACCCAAACTGACCTCCTTATGTCCTGCAGGCTGGAACTAGCCAGTTTTGACAAGGCATCTGCCCGGTTGTTCTGGGACCGAGGGATCTGCCTGATTTCATACGACTTCAGGCCTGACAACTTTCTCTTCACCATTTCCAGGTATGCGGCCATCGTTTGATCCCTGGTCTCATATTCTCCATTGATTTGGTTGGCGATGAGTTGGGAGTCTGTCGCCAGGACAATTCGCTCTGCGTCTGCGGCTTTGGCTAAGTTAACGCCTGTGAGCACTGCTTCGTATTCAGCTTCGTTGTTTGACGCAGGGAAGACGAATCTAAGTGCGTGCTCAAAGTCAGTCCCTTCTGGGCTGGTTAACACGACTCCGGCCCCTGCACCATTAGCCGTGGAGGACCCGTCGGTGTATACCACCCATTCGCCGGCAGTCGGGCTATCTTCCTCGGAATGGGAGCATTCTGCTAAGAAGTCGGCCAGGGCCTGGGCTTTGATGGCTGTTCTGGATTGGTATGTTATCCCCAGTCCGCTCAGCTCGATGGCCCATTTTAGCAGCCTGCCCGACTTTTCGAATTTCTCCAGTACTTTTTCTAAGGGCTGGTCTGTCAGCACCACGACAGGGTGTGCGTCGAAGTATGGCCTTAGCTTCCTGGCTGCTATGACAACTGCGTAGGCTGCTTTTTTGACCATAGGATAATTCTTTTCTGCTGCCCCCAGGGCATGGCTCACGAAGTATATAGGCTGCTGAGCGCCTGCTTCTTCTCTCAAGATGACTGCGCTTACTGTCACATTAGTTACAGCGATGTAGAGGAAGAGTTTTTCCCCTGCTACTGGTCTTGCCAGGGTGGGGAGCTTCTTTAAATGTTCCTTCAACTGTTCAAAGGCTTCTCTTTGCTCATCTTCCCACTTAAACTGCTTGTTGCCCTTCAATACTTTGAAGAATGGGGTCGACTTGTCTGTTGACCTGGCAATGAAGCGTGCCAGGGCGGCCATGCGGCCTGTCAGACGTTGAATGTCCCTTATGGTTCTGGGTTCAGGAAGGTCCAGAACAGCCTGAACCTTCTCAGGGTTAGCGTCTATCCCTCGAGAGCTGACCAGAAAACCCAAGAACTTGCCAGAGCGAACCCCGAACGTACACTTCTTTGGATTGAGTTTCATCTTGTAGGTTCGCAGGGAGGAGAAGGTCTCCTGCAGATCTGTCAAGTGTTCATTGCCCCCTTTGCTTTTTACAATGGCGTCATCGACATAGGCTTCTATGTTTCTGCCTTTTTGACTTTCGAACACCTTGTCGACCAGGCGCTGGTATGTGGCCCCTGCGTTTTTAAGCCCAAACGGCATCATTTTGTACATGTAGGTGCCTGAACTGGTGATGAAGGCACATTTCACCCTGTCCGGCTGCCATAAGTACACTTGATGATATCCTGAGAAGGCGTCCAGGAAGCTCAGCATAGAGTATCCACTGGTAGCGTCTACCAGTTGGTCAATCCTGGGGAGTGGGTAGCAGTCTTTCGGGCAGGCCTTGTTAAGGTTTGTAAAGTCCACGCACATTCTCCATGCGCCTGATGATTTCTTAACCATAACCACATTTGCTAACCATTCCGGGTAGTCGTAAACCTCAATAAAGTCTGCCTTCAGAAGTTTTTCAATTTCTTCTTTAATCGCCACGTCCTTCTCCACGGACATATTTCGCTTTTTCTGCTTTACAGGGCGGGCATCCGCGTTTAGGTTCAGCCTGTGAACGATACATGCTGGATCAACCCCTGGCATCTCGTCTGCTGAGTAAGCGAATACATCCTTGTTATCTTTTAGTAATTTGACTAATTCAGCCTGGTAGGACTCTTCCAGGTCAGCTCCTATAAGGACCTGTCTCCCTGGTTCCAGGTCGACCAGCATACTCTCCCCTCCAGGTTCCAGGTGGTCGGACGCCTGATTACCGGCTGGAATCTCGCCTTCCCTGCTGGGGGAACTGTCAGCTTTTCTCTTTCCTTTTCTTTCACTTTCATGGGTTTGCAGGGCCACGGAGTAGCACTGCCTGGCCGACTCCTGGTCTCCGTGTACTTTACCTTCAAGACCAAAGTCCGTAACGTAGGCGACGGTGAGAGCCCTGATTGATATGGCTGCTTCAATCTCATCCAAGGTGACCCTGCCAATCAGGGCGTTGTAAGCAGACCTTGCATCTACTACAACAAACGACGCCCTGATATTCCTGGCAGTGGTTCCCTCCCCGAATGTCACAGGCAGGTCTATAATTCCCATGGGCAATATGCCTGCCCAGCTGAACCCGTACAACGATCCAGGGGCAGGTCGCAGGTGCCTTTTTTCCAGGCCCATTTTATCGAAGGCGTCCTTGTATAACAGGTTTGTGTATGCGCCGGTATCCACCATGCATCTCCGCACGATGTGGTTGCTGATTTCTAGGGATAGCACCAAGGGATCGCTATGGGGATACACCACCCGCCCTGCATCCTCAGGGGTGATGCTCAGCGTCATTCCTTTCGGGCTCCCTGCCCTTTCAGCATAACAGATTTTGTTTCTCAGTTCACGAATCTGCCTCTTCTGACTTCTTCTGCTGGTCTGGCCCTCTGCATCTCCTGATATCACATGGATTATCAGGCGGTTCTGCGCCGAACCTTCAGGCTTCTCCGGTGTTTCTTTTTGAGTCTTATTCCTTGCTGCGTAGTTGGCCAGCCAGCCATTCCTGATTAGTTTTCCAATTTCATCCTTCAGGTGGCGGCACTCCTCGGTGGTATGACCTACGCAGTCATGGAAGGTACATAACTTCTTGGGGTCCCCCTTTGGGCTGCGTGGTTTGCTCGGGCGATTCCACTTGGCAGTCTCCTTTTCCAGTTCGAAAATCTCTGCCCTGGATTTGTTGAGGGCCGTGTAGCTGTCGAACCTGGGCTGGTAGACTGTGCACTCTTTCTTGGGGGTATCCCCCTCTTCGGCTCTCTGTTCCCCGGATTCATTTCTGCCACGTCCACCCTGCGGTCCCCCCTGCTGCCTGGCAGGGCCTGCGGGGGTGTCCGGCAGGCTGTGGAACTCCTCTTGCAGCATAAACCCCTCTGCGATTTTCCTGGCCTTGGCCAGAGTTTCCGGCTGGGCCCTGATCAGTTGGTTCTTCATTTCTCCAGGGAGTAGGGAGTTAGTCAGTGCGTACGTCCCCGTCGCATCGTCTATCTCTTTGACCTGTTGGAAAGACAAGTCAAACCTCTTTAGGTACTCCCTGACAGACTCGCCCTTCTTCTGTCTGAGGGTCATCAGGTCGAACCGAGTAAGGCGTCGCCTCTTGTTTCTCGCATACTGGTCGAGGAAGGCCTCAACCAACTCGATGAAGAAACAGATTGATTCCTGAGGCAAATCTCTAAACCAACCCTGGGCTAGACCCACCAGGGTGGTTGGGACAATTTTGCACCACACCGCGTCGTCGGCGTCATACATGCCCATATGACTCTCGTACGCCGCCAAGTGGTCCTCTGGGTCAGTCGTGCCGTCAAACTTAACAGAGGGCATCTTAATTTTTGGGATAAGATATCCTTGCACCTCAGGGTGGAGCGGGGTCTTGGTTGGCCTGCCCACCATTCTCGACCTGCTCGTGCTTGAGTAGTGACCGTGGTCGTCCCTTTTGTCAGGGGTCGGTCTTCTACTTTCAGGGGAGCGGTACCTTGGTGGGCGCCTGCTTATCGCTTCGTCGTCCCTGGGAGGGGAGTGATACCGTGAGCGCTTCTTTTGAGCAGGCTCAAGGTTATCGCCCTGACGGTGCCTTGACTTCAGAGGCTGACCATTGTTAAGTCTGGACTGCAGGCTCTGGGACAGTCCTGGTACAGGCTGCAATTCCTCAACTGGTGTCAGCCTGGAGAACACATCTCCCTGTTTCTCCCCCCGGCGCTTGGACACTGGCTCCTTGTGCCTCATGCGATTTCTCAGATCTTGAGATAAGCCCCTTCTTTCGCGAGCAGCCGTGGACTCTGTAATATGAATGGAGAATGCCTCTTCAGGGCCAGCAGCCTCTTGCTGCGCAGGCGGCTCCTGACGGGCTTCTGTGACCCGCCTTTGCACCTGTGCATACGCCTGAGCTGTCTTCTTGGCCTTTCTCTGAATGTTTCTGACGGAGGTCCGCTTTGAGCCCCCGGTTCCTTCTCCACTTTCAAAGTGGAGTAACCTGGGGGTCGTGGCGACCCTGCCTACCAGATCATCCGGAGTAAACTCCTGATTCAACATTGCTGAGAAGAACGCCGCAGTCTGCGCCATCTGGGCAGGGGTGAGGTTTAGAGTTTGCCTCGGATGTGCCCCCTGCCCTGCCATGGCAGCTACCCCTTGACCCGGTGCTCCCTGGAGACTGGCTCGCCCCACGCCTGGAATCGTGGCGGCGGGTGTTACCTCCAGCGGCATGCCATATCGGGGAACATTGGGTGGATTTGCCACAGAGCTGGTGTCAAAAATTTCAGGCATGTTTAATTGTAATTGGCTAATTTTTGTGTTTGAGAATGGTTGATTTTGTGGGTAATTTCGTGGGTACAACCGTACTTGATCCCCACAGACGGCGCCAAATTGTTCCGGTCAAGGAAACAATTAACCCGACTTCGAATTCGGGTCGTGTATTTGGAATGTCAATGAGTCACAGATCGTCCGATTTCCTTCAGCCTCTCTTTTCTCCCACCTCTATGATCAGACCTTCTCGGCGAAGCGGGCCTGCTCCCTGCACAATGAGCGCACAGGGCCTCGGAGGTTGTCCGAGGGAACCCTCTCCGATGCCTAAGTCAGTCTGTGAAATGCCTTAATGGACCTAGTTCGTGAGGAGCTAGGTGGCGTTTTTAGGAGTGAGAGTCTAGAGAGAGAAAATCCAACCTCTTTCAAGTGGGAAATGGATGGGTATTTATACCTTCCCACAAGAGAGAGAGGAGGAGAGGGAAAAGAGCGGGAGAATGGGTGGTTGGCAGAGTGACACGTGGATCTATTTCGTCCACCCATTCCCTTTTACCTTAGGCGAAATGACGGAGGGGCCCCTGGTAACCCCTGCCCTGTTTGGGGGAGAGGTCACCTGGAGACCGGCGAGCAGGGGGCCTTTGCAGGCCCTTCCTGGTAGGCCGCGTCGCCCTGCTGGGCAGGCGACTTGCCTGAAGCTACCCCCTTGGGGAAATCCTGTTGCCCTATCCTGGCAGCCTGCTGGGCAGGCTCTTTGGTTCCTCGAGTCGGGTCGTTATGGGGCCTGCTAGGCGGGCGACCCGGCGCAGGCTCTCGACCCTCATCAATTATTATTATTATTATTATTATTATTATTATTATTTATGAAAAGAAACTTGCATTAATATCGAAATGCAATAATAATAATAATAATAACAACAACAACAACAACAACAACAACAACAACAACAACAACAACAACAACAACAACAACAATAATAATAATAACTTATATTAATTTGTTTCGATCTTAATGCAACTTCTGTTTCATATAAATAAATAAATAAATAAATAAATAAATAAATAATAATAATAATAATAATAATAATAATATTATTATTATTATTATTATTATTTAGGGTTATTTAACAAAAATAATATCAACTATAGAGCGTCTTCCCAAAATAATATCAATTTCAATAAATTCGAGAATAATACGTATTATTTGAGTAGTTGAACAAGAGTAGTATAAGTGACTTTATAACCTGCTA
This sequence comes from Agrostemma githago, assembly GCA_958450325.1. NCBI lineage: Eukaryota > Viridiplantae > Streptophyta > Magnoliopsida > Caryophyllales > Caryophyllaceae > Agrostemma > Agrostemma githago. The sequence goes on along the minus strand of OY288250.1, from coordinate 12,657,344 downwards.
CATCAGGTCACCTAATTAATATTTAACCTGCTACTTATCCTCCATCCTCCTTCTTAGACACGGATAACAGGTGAACTGTGTCGGGTCAGCTTCGGGTCAGGTCACTTTCGGGTTATAATAATCGGGTCGAATTCGGGTCGGGTCGGGTCGGATAATTTCGGGTTCGGGTCATTCTCGGGTTTGCTGTTTTCAACTTTGTTAGGGATATCGACTAGTTTTCTATAATAATAGTCGGGTCAGTTTCGGGTTAGCTCGGGTCAAAATCATGCTTAGGTTCGGGTGTCGGGTCGGTTTCTGTTTGGCTTATTCGGGTCGGGTCAATTTTCTCAAGTCTACTCCTCCTTACTCTTCTCCTTCATCCTCTCTCTCCATTACCCTTCATCCTTCTTCCGTTTTTTTCAATAAGTTTCGTTTAGAGTAACGTGTTGATTTTGGTGTAGGATTTTGTTGTTAGTCAGTTTTGGTGAGGTTGAAGAAAGAGGAAGACCGAAGACGTTAATGACGTTTAATGCCTCGTCTACTGAGCAAGTGAAAAAGAGTGAACATTAAACAAATTAAAGGCGAAAAAGCAAGGTGAACGAGTTCTATCGTTAAGTGGTCATCCATACTACTCTGATTTAACTACTCCAAAAATATGTATTATTCTCAGATTTATTAAATTTGGAATTATTTTCGGAAGACGTTATAGAGTTGATATTATTGCCGTTAAATAAATCTAAAGGTGAAAAAGGAAGGTGGAAGGGTTCTACAGGTAACCGGTCACCCATACTACTCTCGTTTAACTACTTCAATAATACGTATTATTCTCAGATTTATTAAAATTGATATTATTTTGGGAAGACACCCTATAGTTAGTATTATTGTTGTTAAATAACCCTATTATTTATTCATTTTTTTTAGGAACTGAAAATATTGGAGCTGAGCTGAAAATATTAGAGCTGAGCTGAGCTGAGCTTATAGGAGCTGGGCTGAGCTGATACGAGCTGGGCTGAGCTGAGAGAAGCTGAGCTGGTCTGAAACGGACTGAAAATAAGCTGAAAAGAACAGGGCCTAAATGGGGAAGTGAATGTGATAAGGAATTATATATACAGGAAGGAGGCTAAACGCCCCCCACTACCTGAACATCCCTATAACATCTCTACATGTGTCACTCTCTAAACAAGCCTACCTACCACATCCCAAGGTGTCGAAATTCGAAATGGCAAAACTTGAAGAGTCATATTGCGTCACTCAAAGTAAGCGCTGAAAAAGAGAAATCAAAAGCAAAACAATTGTCTTTCCATTAATAAAAGACCTCTAAGGGTCGGAATACAAGGCCGTTACATATGCAAAATAAGTTAAATAAGCTAAGTCATATCCTGGGTGTGGCTTGGCTGAGAGGAGGACAAGAGGGCCCTTAATCCTCGACCCCACAACTCCCTCCATTGGAGTCGGGGTGAGGATGCTCTCTGGGGTTGCCTTGGTCTTCACCATCGGACCCTCTAGTCCCAGTCATCGGGGATGTCCATGGGGTCATACATCCTCTCCTCATCGCTCCTGTTTTCCTCATCCTCCTCCATGTCGTCACCATCTCCACCATCGTTCGAGCCGCTGCTGCCATCATTGTCCCAAGCATCACCAAGCTCAACATGCTTAAGGCCCCAGCGGTAGTCAGAATCGTCCCTCTTCTCCCTAAAAAAGGCCATCAGTTCAATTCATTCACGTCCGCATGAGTGAGCTCCGTCGGAGGGGAGCAAGCAAGAGAGGGGCAAGGACTCCACTAATTACCCTCGTCTTGAGGGGTGGCAGGGGTCGAAGGGGAAGACCCAGAGTCCAGAATGTCCGGATCAACATTCTCTGGCCTCAGTCAAGGAAAGCATCGACGACATCCTTTTCAGTCAGAACCCCCAGCCTGGGTGCAGGGGTCAGGCCTCGGCCTCATATAGAAGGAAATTTTCCTGGGGCGACGAATGGCCGCAGGAAACGTTTTGGAGCCTGGGGAGAAACACGACCGACGGGCTACCAGCTTACACCGTCGATAATCCTCCGAACCAACCGAAGATACCAGAATTTGAGGGGAGGACCAACATATCTTGTGACTTTGGTGTTAACCCATCTCTTGAAAATTCTGTCAACGATCCTATGGACATGACGTAGGTCCACTCTGACGCGGCCACGCGCGGGTTTGCAGAGGCGAATGAATCTCATGTGAGATGGATGTCGGATTGAAATTTAAATCAAAATAGAGTCGCCACCAAACTTTGTGGGAGTTTGGGCCCATTCGAACCCACTCTATATCCTTGTGGGCCATGCACAGAGTACGACCCATTTCGATTTCAGAGTTTATGGGGTTCGTCCCTTTGCATTGTGATACCGATACCGACATTATCGGATACCGTGTATTGAATGACTCTCGTGCGCCAACGGTTTCGGACATCCGGAAACCAAGGTTGTGAGTAAGGGGTGAGGGTACGTGTTGGGAAGCCCACAAAGGACGCCCAACCCCGCCCGCACTTAGCGGTCTCTACTAAGATATTGGTTGATTTTTGAATACGCGTGCTAGTAATTCGGTTGAAATGATATGCAAACAGCATTTTGACTAAACATCTGAATTATGTCTACGTCGTTTAATGCATCTTTGAATTATGTCGAGGTTGTGTTTAGCATACAAGCTTTGTTTTAGTACGATAAAACAAACAACGAAAATAAAAGCATAAGACAAAAGATTACAAGTGCGCGGGCGGAATACAACCCGGAAATACAATACAACAAGCAAAATATATAAAAATTGCGATAATAACGGAATGTAACAATTGCATGGTTTTGAAAAGGGTAAAACACGTGATGGACTTGACACGCGTTGACCTAAGTCCTTAAAATGATTTATCGAAGATTAAGACACGTGGAAGGCTCACGGTTTGACGTGATAGAGGCCACTCGATCGAGTCATGGAGAGACTCGATCGAGTGCCTCTCGGAAAAACCTCCTGCTTCGGTTTTTGAGGTGTCACTTGACCGAGTGGGATAGGCACTCGATCGAGTGCCCCCTGTACGGACTGCGGTCCGTTTTCGTTAATCTCAAATTTGCTTTTAGTTTTAAATCGATAGTTTGTTAAGCCGCGTAAAAATATGATACGATTTATACTCGACTTGATGCTCGTGATATCTATGCTATTATTACGAGATCTATTATCGGGAAATTTTAGAAAAGACGTTTATAAGTCTTTTTAAATTGAACTAGGACGAAATAATTCCCTCCGCGTTATAATGTCGTAATTAATCCATTCGGATTAGGTGACGATTATTTCGGCATCAACGGGTTCGTGTTAGCTCGATTTATTGACTAATTCTTTTAGACATAATATTTGACTACGGAGTCAATATCGCATCTTAAGAATAACGTTTTGTTTGTTTGACTAGATCGAAAAACGATATATGCGCGATGTTGATGATGATAAAACGCTATTGATGAAATAAAATAAAAAAGCAAAAAAAAAAAGAATAAAACAAGATGAAGAAAAGAGAAAGAAGAGAATCAGGATTTTGTAATAACCCTCAACCTACATGCTTAATTATCTCGAAAACAGACTCGTATAGTAGTGGCCTAGGCACGGGAGCGTCGAGATGTATATAGGAGAGTTATGGTGTGTCTAATTGGGAAGGGATTTGACGAGTTTTGCTCTCGGGTTTCTTAAAGGATTTCTAGAGGAAAGATCGGGATCAGATGTGTGTATAATCTGCCTAGGATTGCTAAAATTTTTGGTTGTGAATTGTTGTGTATTGTGTGTTGAAAAGGGATGTATTTATAGGAAAATACCCCGGCTTTGGATAGGAAAGGTACCCGGTTTTGGATAGAAAAGGACTCCAGTTTTGGATAGAAAAGGAGCCGCTCAATCGAGTGGTGTGTTACACTCGATCGAGTGCCCGGTCTGACACCGGTTCTCGTGGGTTTTATAAGCCTACTCGATCGAGCGGAACGGTCCACTCGATCGAGTGGGTCTAGTCGGGTAGGAGGTCTCTTTAGAGATAGAGTTTTATCTCTAACGAAGTTGTTTAATTGCTTTGATTCTGTTTGTAGCTGATTTTTGTGTAGTCTTTGACTTCGAGTCAGACTTTTGAAGTTGCGCGACTGATTTTTATGTCTCGGAAATGTCTTTGACTGGGGTTTGACCCGGTCGCTAAAAGACGGTTTTGCCCTTGGTGTCGGTTTTTACCCAAATTAGTCTTATTTGATTGGAAATGACCCACTGGGCCTGGATTTGAGGTTGGTTTTGTGAGATTTGTACCCCATAAAAATCCTAAGCCAAATACTAACGATTTGGAGCCCATATTCGAGTATATTAAAGCATGTTTGCGTCCGATCATCATCGGGTATTTTTTGGAAACTACTATAGACACTAGCAGACAAAATGCGGGTGTCTATAGAGCCCCCACTCTGACTGAGGCTTGGACAAGGCGAAAGTCAGAGTAGCTACCAGGCCAATCGAGGATTAAGACCTGGTAGACTTCCGGTCGGGTCGTTTATAGTCCATTAGACTTGCGTGAAAGGGCTCGCCAACCATAAGATAAAAATCATACCTGAATTCTGTTATTCGGGTTAGCTCCGTGGGGACTTTTTTTTGAAGCCCTGGGTATATTTGTATGCGGATACATCCCATCTTGGAGTTGCGTGGGAGCTTGCCTAAAAAGCCTTGGGTGTATCTGTTTGCAGATACAACCCATCTCGGAACTGCGTGAGAGCTTGCCTAAGAAGCCCTGGGTGTATCTGTTTGCAGATACATCCCAATTTGGAACTACGCGGGAGCTTACCTAAGAAGCCCTGGGTGTATCTGTTTGCAAATACATCCTAATTTGCATGTGCCACTTTAAGTGAAACTCTGTCTCACGCTGGGGAGATAAAAACTTGACGTTCCGTTGGGAAGCACAAGCTGGTACCTGAAATGTTAGATATATAGGCAGAAATAGCAAATATAGAAGATGGCAAGATAACACATAAGAAATGCAGTTAGCATCTATAGACTGACTTTCGCTGGGGAAAGTGATTTTTGCTTAGTTTTTGAAATCGAAGCTCTGAAAGCAACTCACGTGCTAGGAGATGGGTTTTCAAAAAAGAAAGGGGTGGAAAAGAAATTTGCACTTTAAATAGACTGAAATTTGACCTTATCGAAAAGGATTTTGAAATGGCTAAGTTTTGTAGATTTCAAAGCAAGAATTTGAAGAAAGAGGCCTACCGACAGACTTGACTCTAGACGCACAGAACGAGTTGACAGACACGACTGGACTCTCGAGGGGTTGGACCGTGACTCGGTAGAGGGTGGGCCACCTAAGATGACAAGACTCTTAAGTTGCGCTATTCCGTAGCCTAGGCGAGTGTCAACACGGTCGAACATCGAAATGGGATAGATCTGCTATAGGGGATTGCGGTAGTCTGTAACGAGACTGTTTCTGCAAGACTCGGCAATAGCAGTGCTGTAGATTGGTGTTCTTTTGGTTTTGGGGTATATTCCCAAGGTGGGGGTCGTTTTGAGTCCCTGAAAGATTCTCATCTTCGACTGAGCCGAGTATTAGGACACATTATAGAAAGGAGGCTAGTTTTTTAAAAAAAAAACTTTTGGATTTTGTGAGTGGATGGCGGTCTTCTATCTAAAAGAAGCTCCCAGGATGACAAAGCTTGCTGCTGAGAACATGAAAGTGTCGTGACCGAAATGATGGTGCTTTTTGAATATGTGTCAATATGGGTGGTTGTACCCTTGTTGTTGAAAGGCTGCCTACATATTCACGTGTAGTGAAATCAAACCAAGCCGTATTTCAGTGTTGAAAGATATATGGGTTTTTCTACATTGTACCCTCCTGTTTTTTCGTTTTCTACCATATACCCCTCCTGTTTTCTAAACCCTCACTTATACCCCTGTAGTTGATTAATTTCATTAAACGTGACCTAATTACAATTATTCTACTCAAAAACCCTAATTAATTTCCATCTCCGCCTCCTATGTTTTCTGTCATTCTAATTTTGCATGCATAATTCTTTTTTTTTCCTTCATTTTATCATAATTCTTTCACTCTTTATTTTAAGTGCAACATTAGTGCTTTGTTTGTTAATACGATTAAATTAATTTTGTTAGAAATCAGTAAAATATCATTATTTTAAGCTAAAGAATAAGTTGGGGTGAAAGTGGAGGAAAATCAATTAGGTAAAAAAAGAATAAGAAGTTGATGTATTAAATGAGAAAACGGGAAAAATTAATGAAATGGAGAAAAAGTTGGGGAAAATGTAGGGAATACAAACCAAGGTCGTCAAAATTGGTTATGTCATAGCCTAGAATCACTGTCATGCAATTAATTAACGGAGCATTAGACGAATAATTGTGATTAGGTCACGTTTTATGAAGCTAATCAACTACAGGAGTATTAGTGAGGGTTTTGAAAATAGGAGGGGTACACGGTAGAAAACGAAAAAACAGGAGGGTACAACGTAGAAAAACCCAAGATATATTATGATGCCTAGTTTATTAGGGCTTTGTGTGTAACTAGCCATAGCGATGGTGTAGGCTAGGTGCATTCCCAATGATGTCTTGATCAAAGGGCTAGAATAGTTAGGATGTTGATCCTGTGACTGTGAGCATTCTCCGGGGTAGCCCCAAGAGGTGGTGTGAACTATTTGGGCATGTTTTATGCTGACCGCAAGTTGAGTTCCCGTGTTTGGGGCTGGTAACTGGTTTGGATATTTTTGGAAATGTGGAGCTAGGTCGTAACTGGCTTTGATGTTTTGACATATGGAATAACTTGATTTTGTGGAGCTAAGGCTTCAAGGGTAAGGTATTGTAATGCGGTAGGAAAGGGGGAAGTCGAGTAAAAATAACTCAAACTTCGATCGGCGTAGGTTTGATAGTGCGGGATCTGGTTTCCATGTCTAGCCCTAATGGTTAGGGTGTATCCTTATGGAGCTTGAATCCTCAAAATTTCAGGCTGTCTCTTAGCCCAGGTCTCGAGAAGGTTTTGAGGGTTGTAATGTGGGAAGTCTATATGGGGCGTTAGCTGACCAGCCTGACTGTCTCTCCCCTATTTGATGGTATGGGCATTGATAATTTTTGAATTGGCCGTACATCGGTCAAGGGAATTTCACTTGAGTTGACCGTTGACCACGGTCATGGGTTTTTGATTTTTTGGCTGAACTCTTAGCCCCGGTCATGGGATTCTTCATTCGGATTGACCGTACTTTGGTCGAGGGATGTTGAGAGTTCTTTTTTGTCGTGGCCAGCTCTTTTATTTTGGCCCTTTGCTTTTTCCTTGGACTTTTGATTTTTTTGTCCAGTTTTCTTTTCTGTTGGTCAGACTAACACCTAAGGTAGGGATTGGTCAGTCTTATTGGAGGGGTGTTTATTGTGGGAAGTGGACTTGCCTCCCGTCTTGAACCCAAACTAGGACACTGCCTAAGTTTGTCATAGGATTCGATACCGCTCCTGCTAAGGGCAGTAATGAGGCTTTCTATACCAGACACGGAACAGGTAAAGGAAAACACGGGTCTCAGTTTCCTGTAGTCGTTATAGATGTGCCTATAATAGTCACGTGCATGTGCTCACAGTGTATGATGGTGTTCATCATGTTCTCGGAAACACATACATACAAAAATGACAATCAATGGAGAACACCAACAATAATAGACAAGACAATAAACCCACAACAAAGCCCACAATGGAGAGAAACCGAGTCTTCCCCGATCCTAGAAATTAACTCATCGAACATGATTAAAAGTAAACTAATTAAACTACTCACTACTCTAATCGTAATAATAAACATGAGAAAATAATAAAGATGCTAACTTTAATAAAATTGAACAATAAAACTAATCTAGAACTAATAAACAATAAATATGAACAATAATGAAAAAGGGAGAAGAAAGTACCAAACTTGAGATGGAGAATATCATAAATGAAGAAGGATAGAATGTAGATTAACCCAACTAATTAAAGATCAACTTAAATCTAAAACTATGACTAAATAAACCAAGAGAATCCTAAAAATGAAGTGAGAAAAATAAAGACCCAAATCTACGCTACTCTATTTCCTATTCTCCTCTGCAGCTCGCTGCTGCTCTACTCTCCAGTCCCGCCCCTCTGTTTTCTATTCTACGCCTCTTTTATTTGCTTGCCACGTGTGGCCTCCATGTGTGTCTTGCCGCTGCTCTCACACCCTCCTATCTATTTTTTCGTGGACTACTCCTCTCCTCCTTCATAATGGGCCAAATGTCCAAGCTTCTATTTGGTGGTAGGGCCATATCTTCCTCTTGATCCATTAGCTGCTGCTTTGTAGCTCAATTTCGACCCATTAATTAATGGAATTGAGTCTCGCTTCATTCTACAAACTTTTAGGTCTCGAACTTAGCTTTCCGACGCATCTTCAATCACTTATTTCCGACGTTGTATGAGTGAGATATCGTCATTTCAAGACAGTCCGATCAAGTAGGCCTTTGACTTTAATTTGCTTGACCCGCTTGTTCTTTGACCCGATTTTGACTTGTTAACCCGTCTTTGACCCACCTTAGTCCGCTTAATTCACTTGAAATCACACGAAACGGTACCTACAAAATACAAACGAGACAAAGCAGTACCAAATCCTCGGATAATAACATTTATTACGATAATTATAACTAAAATGACTAATTAACACTTATTGTCCTATAATAACCTATAATGAGCTATAATAACGATTAAGCACACAAAATCGACCCGAATAAGTAAATAAATGTGGGTAAAATAATGACTAAAATGACATTTATCAACTCCCCCACACTTAAACCTTACTCGTCCTCGAGTAACCTCAAATAGTCTACGACAAAAGAAATTTATTCACTAAAAAAAATAATGACATAATAGCCGATACGAGACAATAAACGGGCTCGCTCCGTCCCTTCAACTCACAACGAGATACTATGAGGAGAGTATCCGTCCCCTTGCAAGGCAAGTGGGGTCTTGCCAAAATTGCAAGAAGACCTACAATGAAGCACAAAACTCGATAATATAATGGTCATCTCAAGTCAAAACGAGTCACCTTCCTCAATAAGGCAACTAAGCAAATCTCAAATCGATAATCAAAATTCTAAAATCCAACTAAGACATAAAAGATGACTAAGAAATACTTCACAAGTTGCATATTTTTATTGTACATCTACTAATCTATAACTTCGGTAAGCAAAATAGGGTGTAAGACGGAGATGGAGTGAACTAACATGGCGTTATAACCGAAAATGAAACACAAAGTCCCTCTTCTCACATAGTAAGAAATCCGGATCGTCCCGGTACCAACTTGGTGACTAGAAAGGAGACTAAATTTATTTGTGAAGTGGATGAAGTAATAAAAATGCATAAGCTCACTTATTTGAACAACTTTCTTTTCTTTTCATTTTCTTCTTTTTCATTTTTCTTTCATTTTTATTTCCTTTTATTTTCATTCATTTGTTTTCGAAACACTTCGAATTATTTGAGAAGTGACTTTTTTTTTCTTTTTTTTCTTTTTTTGATTTTGTCACTTTGAATTGAAATGTGAGCAATTATTAAACACTTTGTTTTTGTGTTTTCTTGGGATTTTCTCATTTTTGTGGATTTTTGTGATTTTGTAACGAAAATAGTGTCACCAAGTCGGGATCCGGTCACCATAGGACAAAATGAACAAATGGATATATCACACCATGAGATGAATATGTGAACAATAATGATGGTATACACCCTAAATCACTAATTAAAGCAAATATTAGTCGATTCACAATACTAATATGCAACACTAAGTATTTCCAAATCATTCTTTTCATCTAAGTTGAAAGTTAAAAAATCGACTAAACTCTTAGGAAAATGCAAAACTTCTTTTTGGATTTTTCAATTTTCAAATTTTTAGGAGTTTTTGAAAAAATTTCGACTAAAGAAACAAAACTAACACACAAAAGAGAAATAAAAAACAACAACACATATTCACAAGGAGCAACATAACCAAACTACTTCCAACATCCCAACACAACACATATTTACAACAAAATCACACCACCAAATCCACAATTCCACCAAAATCGATCCAACCACGATCCGATAAGCAACAAACTCTCCCCCACACTTAAGCGAAACATTGTCCTCAATGTTTAAGAGAAGGGAGGGAGAAAAGAGAGGGTGGGTGAAGAATTTACCATTTCAAACTCGATCTTTCATCACTTGGTGAGTGATTCTTGATCTTTTCCCCTTTATCCACCATCTTGTTGTTCCTTCTTCGAGATCATAAGTGGACACCTACACACAAGAAGAAAACAACACAAAAACACACACAAAAAAGGATATATATATATATATATATACACACACACTAAACACAAATCAAACAAGTAAGTCATTTAAATACCCAACCAAAGATCTCATTAGCTTGTCATATGCATTAGAACAATCCTCACCAAAATGATCATAGTGAGGCAAGCTAGAGAATCCACAAAACCAAGATATAAGAGTGGTAGTGTACGGTTTGTGGAAAGGATGGGTACTTGGGATCTCAAAATTCCAACATTTATCACTCAACTCTAAATTCACAAGAGGAGAGGCACTCACACAATCATTCTCCCCATTTTCACTCATATTGGGGGTCTTAATCATCTCTCCATCCTCAAGTGCTTCAGTCAAAGAACCATCAAGTGACAAACCAAAAACCAACAAAAACTCTTCTAAAAGAGTTTCAAGATTCTCATCTATGGGCATGGACTCAAACAAAGGAGTAAGAGAAATAAGATCCAAATCATCAATGGGTGAAAGAGACTCAAAATCCATACAAGGGAAAGGCACAAATTTCTCAAAAATTGGTTTCTCAAAGAAATCAACCTCACAATCCCAAGTATCCTCGATCTCAAAAATCTCATCACTCAAAGCATCATCACATATCTCATTATCTTCTCTTTGCTCCTTCCTCTCAACCTCAAGAATCTCTCTTTTCCTCAACTCCCTTTCCAAGCTCTCATAATCAACCTCAAAAGATATGCCCTCCAACTCACACAAGCTAAGACCTTTGTGGTTTTCCTCTCTACAAAGATCATAAAACTTATCCAAGCACACATTTTCCTCAAAAAGCACACATTCCAACTCACAATCATTAACACTCACAACAAAAGGTGTAAGTTGGACAAGGGGATGCGGAATTTGTGTTGAAGGAAGGCAAGTCGATTCACAAGAGTCAATAGCATGCAAATCATCATTAACATCATTCAAAGGGGTTTGGGGAACATATGGAACAACATCCAAATCATCATCCTCCTCCTCATTATCAATAAGAGGTGGGAAAGAACAAGAAGGAAGAGCATGAAAAGTAGATCCCAAAACACCACAAGATGCAAAAGTAGATGAAATGTCATGCATAGCATTCACGGTCACAAGGGGATGAGAAACTTGACAGTTATGAGAATTATGCACATTATCAAGAAAATAAGAGTCTACCCTATCACTCAACTCATGTTGCAAAGAAAGCATAGGTGATTTATCTCTAGGTTCTCTCACTTGAGGTCTCACTCTCACAAATCCCCATTGGTCATTGACACTAGCCACTCTTTCAATTAATCCGGAAACTTCATCATCATTTAACTCATTGAATTTTCTCTCGGATGAAAAGATGATTAAGTTTCTATGGTGAGGAATAAGACCTTGAAAAAAGGTCGAAGTGGTTAGCCAAAGTGGGATTCCATGGATTGGACAAGCTCTCAATAAACCCTTGAACTTATCCCAAGACTCACTCAAACTCTCAAACTCGCGTTGTTCAAAATTAAGAATCTCATCTCTAAACTTGGAGACCTTCGAGGGAGGGAAAAATTTCCTAAGAAATGCAAGGGCTAGTGGGTTCCAGGAGGTGAAGGTGTTTGGAGGGTGTGAGCGAAACCATCTCTTAGCTCCATCCTTAAGAAAAAATGGAAACAATATAAGTTTAATGGTATCAAGGGGCACTCCATCCCTTTTAAACACACAACACAAGTTCACAAAATTCTCAAGAAGACCATATACATCCTCACTCTCAAGCCCATGAAAGGCATCCCGCTCCACCAAATCAATGAAATATGGCTCAATATCGAAGCAAGGACCCTCAAAAACCCCAATATTAATGGGTGAGCCAAACAAGTCGGGATCCGGTCTACTATGGTCGGCAAGAGAAGGCATTATAGATAAGAAAGAAGAGAAGAAAAGATTCAAGAAAAGTCACAAAAAAGCACAAAAACACACAAGTATATACAAAACAAGCTACCAACTATTAATTAAAAAAAACAATGAAAGACTAACTCCAAAACTAAACTAAGACAAATATCTAACTTAGCACCGTCCCCGGCAACGGCGCCAATTTGACGGACGGAGATTTGTCGCGAATCCCGATCGATCAAAGTAAAAATCAACTAATCCTGAACTTGGGTAGTCGAGGGTAAGTCGGGTCGAATCCATGGGGACGGTCTAGCTAGACTAAATGTCTCAGTCTAGGTAAGGTATTAGTCGAGAAAATATATGTTTTTGGTCAGAAGAATGTTCTAAACTAGAGATAAACTAGTGAGCTAAACTAATCGAACAAACAAACAAATGAAATAAATACGATAAAAAGGGCTAGGGTCAAGGTCAACAAGGTAGTCTCAAGGGACTAATCGGAGTTCACAAACGGGTCAATTATGGTCGGTAATTAGGAAGATAAAGGATCTCTCTCGAGTCTCTATCTACCCGGGACGGGCCTAATAACGGGCTCTCGCACTTATTACTAGGTCGACCCATCCCAAAGAAAGTTCGACGAAATATAATTCACCTATCGCGGCCAAGACAAGTAAATCATACAAAAATGGCAATCAATGGAGAACACCAACAATAATAGACAAGACAATAAACCCACAACAAAGCCCACAATGGAGACAAACCGAGTCTTCCCCGATCCTAGAAATTAACTCATCGAACATGATTAAAAGTAAACTAATTAAACTACTCACTACTCTAATCGTAATAATAAACATGAGAAAAAAATAAAGATGCAAACTTTAATAAAATTGAACAATAAAACTAATCTAGAACTAATAAACAATAAAGATGAACAATAATGAAAAAGGGAGAAGAAAGTACCAAACTTGAGATGGAGAATATCATAAACGAAGAAGGATAGAATGTAGATTAACCCAACTAATTGAAGATCAACTTAAATCTAAAACTATGACTAAATAAACCAAGAGAATCCTAAAAATGAAGTGAGAAAAATAAAGACCCAAATCTACGCTACTCTATTTCCTATTCTCCTCTGCAGCTCGCTGCTGCTCAACTCTCCAGTCCCGCCCCTCTGTTTTCTATTCTACGCCTCTTTTATTTGCTTGCCACGTGTGGCCTCCATGTGTGGCTTGCCGCTGCTCTCACACCCTCCTATCTCTTTTTTCGTGGACTACTCCTCTCCTCTTTCATAATGGGCCAAATGTCCAAGCTTCTATTTGGTGGTAGGGCCATATCTTCCTCTTGATCCGTTAGCTGCTGCTTTGTAGCTTAATTTCGACCCATTAATTAATGGAATTGAGTCTTTATTCCTTCTACAAACTTTTAGTTATCGAACTTAGCTTTCCGACGCATCTTCAATCACTTAATTCCGACGTCGTATGAGTGAGATATCGTCATTTCAAGACAGTCCGATCAAATAGGTCTTTGACTTTAATTTGATTGACCCGCTTTATTCTTTGACCCGATTTTGACTTGTTAACCCGTCTTTGACCCACCTTAGTCCGCTTAATTCACTTGAAATCACACGAAACGGTACCTACAAAATACAAACAAGACAAAGCAGTACCAAATCCTCGGATAATAACATTTATTACGATAATTATAACTAAAACGACTAATTAACACTTATTGTCCTATAATAACCTATTATAAGCTATAATAACGATTAAGCACACAAAATCGACCCGAATAAGTAAATAAATGTGGGTAAAATAATGACTAAAATGACATTTATCAAAAAACAAATTCTTTTAATCTTAAAAATAGCTCTTAAAACTATAAACTTACTTAAGTAAATTATCACATCGAAAAATTAAGATGAGGTGATGAAATTTTGTATCATAAATGTGTAATCTTTCGCTTTTAATATCAATCAACAATCTTTTGAGTCTTAAAACGATTTTAAAAAGACTACAAACCTAAAATTATCCCACATGATTCTATATTTTTTTTTGTAAATAAGAGTAATCATGCGTTTTCTGGGTCTTAAAAGCAAATCTTAAAACAATAAACCTTGAGTAAATTATCCTATATCGAAAAATTAAGATGAGTCAATAGAATCTTATATTATAAATAAGATTAATCTTCCGTTCTTAGATATCAATCAAAAAATTCATTCGTTATTAGATATCAATTAAAAATACTTTTGAGTCTTAAAAAGTCTCTTAAAAAGACTACAAACTTAAGTAAAAATAATCTCACATCAAAAAATTATAATAAGGTGATGAAACTTTATATTATAAATAACAACAATAATGTATTCTTGTGGGTTCTAAAATGAGTTCTTAAGACTATAAACTCAACTGAAATTAAGTTTGATTACTAATATCATGTGATCATTTTATTTATTGTAATGACATAGTTTTATTAAGTTTCTTATTTAACAAATGCACATCATCAATGTAATTAAACCAACTAATCCGTGCAGCGCACGGGCTTTAATCTAGTGGTCACCTAAAGACCCAATATCGTCTTTCACGTGGTCTCCGGGGTCTTTCCATCCTACGAGCTTTATCGACCTCTTCCTCCCTAAGCATCGTCTCCAAACACAAGCAAGCTTCATATACTTGACATGAGGCACAAATAGCGGTTTTGGCCCCGCTTCCTTATTGCACATCCTCATATCTTCATCAAGTTGTGGTTCCCCATCTTCAAGTCCTGGAACAACACTTGTCCCCACATCATTAGGGAGGAGAGAATTGAAATTTCTACCGGTGGTTTCAATCTTTTCCAAACCATTGCTTCTCTTACTTGCAAGGGGCTCTTGATGTTCTTCCACATTCTTGCACAAGGGAAACTTGAGCTCATCATTTCCACCCAACAACTTCACAAATTCTACCAACTCATTCAACTCACTAATCTCCTTCAATTCTTCACCGACAATACCTTCACCACGGGTCATTTCCTCATTCGTCTCTTTTTGGGTAGACGATTGAGGTCCTTCAAAGCAAATTTCGCTTCCAAAAGGAACTTCATCGGCGGCTTCATGATTAGGTTGCTCCCCTTGCTCGAGTAAGAACCCATCGTCAAGTTGTGACGTTCGGGCAAAAAATATTACGGTTTAATCGAGCATCCATCGCCTCGTTTTCCCTTTGATATTGGGCCATGAATTCATCTTGTGCCTTTTGCATTTGGATGGCCATTTCTTGTTGGCTCTTTTGCAATTGAAGAATCGATTGATACAACCCCAAGTTAATTGGTGGTCTTTGGGGTCTTGTAATGCTCCTTGAAAATCTTGATGATACCCAAGGAGTGGGGCATCATATTGTTGGTAGTGAGATTGAGATGATTGGTAATATTGTGGGTTTCGGGGCTCATATTGTGGTTGAGGTGAAGGGTAATGTGGTGGGTTTTGGGGAAATTGGCTTCCATGTGAAGAGACATGATGAAACATGGTGGGTTCACATTGATAGCTTGAGTAATATCCACCTTGATCATAGGATTGATAAGCGTTCACTTGTTGGTAGCCGTTTCCAAATCCTTGAAGCTCATACCCACTGGTGTCTTGATTACCCCTCGAAGCTTGATAGTAGTAGGGAAATGTCATGTCATACCCTTGGTTCATAGAGGGAGAGGAGTAACTCATGGCGGCTTCTATGGGTGGGGAGTTTAGATCGATCCTCAAGTTTTGCTCGAAACTAGGCTTGTACCCGGTTGGAAACCTCTCAATCTAGCAACCGTCCGTTTATGCGGCTCTGAGTCGTAAGGAAGAGGATGGTCACCACCTCTAGGCAAAAATTGTAGACTAGAAGCAAACATGAGAAGTCTAGTGCTTTTTGGGTACTAGACAAGAGGGAAATAAACTTCACACCCAAAAGAAGCAAAAGAAAACAAAAAAACTACAAAAAAAGCGAAGACAAAGTCAAGTAAAAAGGAAAACAAAGTCTAAACTAGCACCGTCCCCGGCAACGGCGCCAAATTGATGGTAGGGATTTGCCGTGGATCCCTGCTAACAAATAATAACCAACTAATCCTAACACGTAGATAGGGTAAGTCGGGTCGAGTCCACGGGGACGGTTATGAGGTGTCTAAACTAAGGTCGCCCAAAAACAAGACTAGGTCAACAAGGCTAAACTAACTAAAACGATAGGAAGGGGGATAACACTATGACTAGAACTAGGCTAAATATGACAACTAGAGCTAGGGATTCAACTAACTAAAGGAATAATAGCTAAGACGAAGAAGAAAACAACTAGGAAAAGGGCTAGGATTAGGTCGGGTTCAAGGGTGATGGAATGATCAAGGAAGAGCAAAGGTGAAGGGGTAGTCGGGTTATCTAGGTATAGTCCGGGCTCTCGCTACTTAAACCGACCTAGAGGTTCCTCGCTCTCGCGCAAGAACCCATCTTAGCGACACACAAGACCGCAAGAAGAAGGCAAGAAAAACAAGCATTTGCAACTACAAGTCATTCAAGCATTTCATCAAACATGTTCTATGCATATAACCAAGAAGCAACCCAAACTTCCACCAACATCTTAAACAAACCCTTAATCACCCATTAAACCACCAAAACTCCCTACTAATCCTAGCAAGAGAATTACTCAAACATATCTAATGGAAATCTAACAAGAACAAGAGAAATTAACACAAGAACAATCACATACATAATGAAGAACAACAATGATTATGAACAAAACAATAAACAAAAGATAAAGATTGAAACTTGAATGATAAAACAAGATTAAGAGAAGGGAAAAGAGAGATTATACCATACTAGAAGATGAAAGGAAGAATGAAAACTTGCATAAAAGAGAAAACCCAAATACATCTACCAAGGTTGTCAATCTTGGTAGAGATCTTCAAGAATTCCAATAATACAAGAGTAATCTAAGATTAAGAAGTAATTAAAGACTAATCTACACTAATCTAAGCTAATCTAGGCTAAAGTATGTCTATGGTTTAGTAAGATAGAGTATGGTAGTGTATGGTGCTTAAACAATACAAAGGGAGGGTATATATAAGGTTACAAGAGCAAATGAATTGAAAAGAAGAGTCACGGTGTTGTACTGGGCTCATCCCGACCGAAATGGATGGTCCCAACCGGGATGGCTTCATGGTCCCGACCGGGATGGTTGGTCCCGACCAGGATGGCTCCATGGTCCCGACCGGGATGGCTCATCAGAAGAGCTGCTTTGTTTGCTCTTCATCCCGACCAGGATGGGCACTCATCCCGACCGGGAAGGATCTTGTAGGCCTCCAATATGATCATAAAGGTCCCTATTTTCTCTTCATAGGCTTCTCATCGATTCTCGGTGCTCGGAATCGAGTCTAAGGGGCTCGGGAATGGGTCCCAAGGTCTCGGGATCGAGTCTAAGCCACCGAGTGATCGTCGCTTCTCTTTGTTGGCTCCAAATGTGTCGGAAACGAGTCGGAATCGTTTCAATTCTCCATGAATGGTTTTGGGAACCTAAAACGAACTAGAAGAAGCATAAGTAGCCCAGAAACCGCTCCAAAGAGCGATTTCACAAGAGAAATCGGGACCAAACACAACAAATAGGCACTACAAACTACACTTATCACCACTACGAAGGGTTGATCGCATTAGCCGTATCATGGTGTTGATCACCTTGAGAAGGGAGCTTACCTTGTTGTCGCGTTGCCTGTGACGCGGCAAGGTGCCCGACTTGATTATAAAGGTTCTTAATAGCATTATCTTTGGCTTGATCATTTTTTTGAATTTGTGCCATCATAGAATCTTAAAGTCTTAGCCATCATCTGCATCGTATTACGAAGCTCGATCATTTCACTAGAACTCAAAGAGGAATTATCTTGAGCTTGCATGGAGGATTGGCCAAAATTATGTTGATTAGTACAAAAATTATGTTGGTGTGGGCATTCTTTCACAAGCTTCTTGAAACGCTCCCATGCCTCATGAATGTTTTCATTAGGAGTTTGACAAAAATTAGTGATTTGACTGCGGAGCACATTCGTCTTTTGCGGTGGATAATAATACTTGTAAAAGGCAAAGGCAAGAGAATTCCAATCGATGATCCCCTCGGTAGCTCCAATACTATTTTGTTTTGGAGTATCCTTAATAGAAACATACATTTTGCAACGTACTGTTTTTGTAAGACACTATTATGTAACGTAACAGATTTTATGAGTTAAAGTAACACAATTCATGAATTAGAGTAACACATTGTATGAGTTAGAATAACATGGCAGTAGCGAAATGATGATTTTTTTTGGTGAAAATGAAGATGAAACGACGCACTTGTTGTGTGATAGAAAGATGCAGTTAAAAATTTGATGGAAGAAAGAAGATTTGCATTAAGATAATTAAGGAGGAGAGAGAAAAAAAAAATATTTACTAAGATTTAGTTAGTTATTTCCTTGAATGACAAAACAATCTTAACAATCTTAACCATTAATATATCACTCATTTAAGGTTTGAGATGAGGACTCACGGACTCAATTATGATATACTCAATTATGATATATATATATATAGAGGTGGGTTCCGGTGAGGCAGGGTAACTCCTTACACCCATTGAGGCACAATATAGACCATTAGATTAAGATAAGACATACATCCAAATAAGTGTTATATACACTAAAAAAATTCATTATATACGTTATTAAACTCACTATATACACACACTTAAGAACTCAATATATACAGTAAAAAAAATGTTATATACACTTAAATAAAAAAATGTTATATACACTCAAATAGTTATTATGTACACCAATTAATCAACAATGGAACATACATCAAAATAACTGTTATATACACTAAAAAACTCATTATATACGCTATTAAACTCACTGCATATATACACTTAAGAACTCAATATATACAGTAAAATAATTGTTATATACACCCAAATAATTAATATGTACATCAGTTAATCAACAATGGAACATACATCAAAATAACTGTTATATACACTAAAAAACTCATTATATACGCTATTAAAGTCACTACATATATATATACACTTAAGAACTAAATATATATACAGTAAAATAGCTATTGTTATATACACTCAAATGGTTACTATGTACACCAATTAATCAACATATATACACTGAAATAATTGACATATGTACTTAATTATTTGATATAATAGAATTGTTATATACCTTAAAACGGTTATTATGTACACTGAAATTGTTTTTATATATACCAATTTTATTTTAAATTCCGAATTTTTTTTTTTTTCGAAATTTTTTTTTTTTTTTGGAAAAAAATTTTCGGATTTTATTTTTTCGAAAAAAAAAAAAAAATTTGGAAAAAAAATTTCCGAACATTTTTTTTTTCCGGAAAAAAAAAAATCTGAAAAATATCGATTTTTTTCCCAGGGAAAAAAAATTGGGGAAATTTTTTTTATGTATGAGTTTTTGTTTTAATCTTAGCCTTTAATTTGATTTTAATCTAATGGTTGAGATTGTGCCTCAATGGGTGCGGCGAGTTGAGCTGCCTCAAAGGATCCTATATATATATATATATATATATATATATATATATATATATATATATATATATATATATATATATATATATATATATATATATATATATAGTGAGGATCCGATGAGTCTTCAATTTTAAATGAGTCCGTCCCGTAATTATTGACCATCAGATCCTATAGCATTAAACGCACTAGATTGAGACACGTCACTCAATCAATTACAACCAAACCTGTGACAGTGATAGGTCAATCATAACCCCTAATCATCCCCAATTCTAGCTCTTCAACCTTTCTCCGCCCACAATGCTACGCTGCGCCGCCGTCGTACCGGCGCTCCTGCTCCTTCTCACGGCGGCCTGCGCCGACGACTTCCTACGTCTGCCTTCCGATCTTGATGACTCAGTAGGGACTAGATGGGCTGTTCTTATTGTCGGCTCTAATGGTTTCTATAATTACCGACACCAGGTCTTGTTTCTTCTGCTTTGATTTTACTACTCCGTTCAACTCTAATTCTAATTTTAACTTAATTGACCTCAATGTTTTTGTCAGGTAATGATCATGAGAAGTCGATTTTACTTTGAGAATTGATGTTAGCTCAGTTGATTGTGAATTTAATCTTGTTTTTCTTAATTGGGGCAATTTTGTGATTTCTAGTGGGTTGATGTTGCTTTTTGTTTAGAACTGGATCTACTCGTATACGATTAGTTTTAGCTACCTTTAGTGGGTTGATGTTGCTTTTGTTTAGAACTTTGTCAGTCACCATTTTTACGAGTTCGTTTCGAGGTGATTTGATCTTTAGATCAAATTCTGCTCCATAAGGGTAATTTCCTCCATATGATGATCTAACTCTAAACACATGCTCTTCTCCAGTACACTTATCAACCTTCACCACCCAATTATACTTGTGTTACTGTAATAGTGTGACAGTGTCACAGTAAGATATTTGTGTTACTGTAATAGTGTTCTGTTACTGTAACATTATTACTGTGACATTATTATTGTAATTTCTTATTACTGTGATAGTGTCACAGTCATCACTATGCTGAATCCATGATGTTACAGTAACATGATTACTGTATCAGTATTATATAATTATACTTGTGTTACTGTAATAGTGTGACAGTGTCACAGTAAGATATTTGTGTTACTGTAATAGTGTTCTGTTACTGTAACATTATTATTGTAATTCCTTATTACTGTGATAGTGTCACAGTAAGATAGTTGTGTTACTGTAATAGTGTTCTGTTACTGTAACAGTAAGATTATATACGATGAAGATGACGCTGAATCTCAGCCATTCATGTGATTTGATCATGTGGCTGTGATTCGCGGGACGGACTCATTTAAGATAGAGAGACTCACGAGATGGACTATATATATATATATATATATATATATATATATATATATATATATATATATATATATACCATTCAATGTGAAGGTGCAAACAAGCCAAAAAGCCTTCAAGCCGGCCGGCCCCCAATGTACCTCCTAGCCGGTTGACCGGCTCACTATGTCCCACCCGACCGGTCAGCTGACCCCCTATCTCTATCCGACCGGACACTTTTTTAATCCGTTCACACCGAGCATTATTCCTAATGGATCCGAAATCTATCTATCTATCTATATATATATAGTCCTTAATCTAGAATCAGCTTTGGGTCATTATTTGAAACTTACAATGACACGGAAAGATTATGCCTTCATTGCTCAAGTGACAGGCAAACATTTGAATAATGTATCGCATGTTAAGACTTGTGAGCACTTGGGTAGATAGTCGTCTCCATCATAATCAAAATTCTCAATGCTTCTCTTGATGAATCGTGCTCCAAAGACACATACATACCTATATCGATGTCAACCAACTCTATCGTCTTCTTTCTATCGCTTTTAACATAAGCTTCTTAGTTATTACAAACAGCAGCAAAACGGATGTTGCAAAAAGAATTAATGGGCTACATTTGGAGAAATCCGAAGGGCAAATCATGCATATTTACATGGAACTGGGGTGAAATTGTGAATCTCCTAAAATAAAACCTGTGACTAAAGGTATACCGTATTTACCATAGACAACTCTATAAGACAGCCGAATGAAGAGAACTCTCTGAGCCATAGCATGCTATTCCAGTCACCATCATATACAAGCCTCAACTGATTTTCACCACTCACTCTCACAGCATGCAACCGAAATATGAAATTGACCCAAAACAAAGACAATGTTGTCCCCAAATTCATTGGAAAAGCGTCTCGCCATAAGTTACCCAATGCACAAAATTGTCTGAGTATTCTTCTCGCACGGAATTCCCATCCTTGTTGCAAGATAGTTCCGGATCTGTCGGCTCCCTTCCCTATTATGAATTAATTGTTCAACAAATTAATAACACGACGCAGCATGACAAAATCAATGAATTCTTTTTCAAAAAATTGAAATAAGAATAATATCAATAGCACGTGTCCTATCATGATTGCAGTTGAATAACATTTCAAATTAACTCAAAGTCCCACACAGAAGCATTCAATTTTTCTTATAATTATTTCTTTTAGGGCTTGAGAGTCGTTTAAACTACGATGGAATCCCAATACGACTGAGCCACGGAACCCCAATGCTCCAAGGACATCCATAAATTGTTGGGTAAGGAAGGCCAAATAACCTTGTGTCGATAGCACAAAGGTTTGTTGGTGGTACAAAATGAAAATTGTCTGGAGAACTGCATCAAATGACTACATAATCCCAACTAGTTTAGTGAGAGGTTTGTTTTACACAGTTGCTCTTTCAGGTATGAGTTTTACTCTTTCATTTACTTTTTTCCCTAAGGTTTATAAACTATATCCTTCGCCTCAACCAACAAACTTTATTTTCTCCCTTCTCGTTTTTTTCCTAAAACCTAATCAATTCGTAGGGTATCTTCAACTAAGGGTCTTAATTCCCTTAATGATAAGTAATTTCTTCGTTTTATGAGTAATTATAATATACTCCGTATTACTCAGTAGTTTATAAAATTAATGTGCATGATGAGTGGAAACTCCAACTCCCGCACAAAAGCTCATACCCACCGTTTCTGCTAGTTTCAACATGCTCTTTCTGCCTTCTCTGCTTGTTATCACTACTTTAGTACTCTGTACCATTAAAAACCAGAACACAAACGAACATCCAAATACTATCACCACGTATATTATAGTACGGAGTACCTAACAACATAGTTCTCATGAGTCGGAACAAGTGGTGAAGCACTTGAAACACAGCTGTCATCTGTTATTATTGTCGTACTTAAGAATCATATGACACAAGTCAGGTATGGTGGGTGAGTGGGGAGAGGGTCAGCCAGGTAAGTGGGGAAAGGGTGGCGCAGTTAAATTTATTATAATGAGTTTTGAGTGAAAGTGATGACAAGAGTAGAATTGGAAAAGCCGTATATGAAAGAGTAAATCTCGTAATTAAAAACCAATGGACTTATTCATTTCAGTCATAGTATAAGCTCTACAAAATAATGACTCTTGTAACTTCACCGAAATTACTATGAAGAATTTAAAATCAGGTTACACAATTTCTAGGGAAATTGAGCTCATAATCAGATGAAGCACCTGAACAAAAAACAAAAACCCTGAGTGCTTTCCATATAGGTACATAGAGATCAAAAATCACACACTTATTAATACTTGTTTGGTTTGATCTTGGAATGGTTGTAAATGTGCATGAGGGATGAGTTGGAATCATGGGTAGAAACTAAGGATTGTGATTCCAAGGGATTATGATGGAATTAGAACCCCTTGGGTTTCTAACTCCATTCCAAAAGTGACGAACCAAACACTAGAATGAATGGAATCCATTCCAAAAGCCCCAACCAAACATCCCCTTAATTTGTAAATAGTTACCTAGTTACTATGATATTATTACAACGGGATGTTCAACTACGGAATATTGAGAAGCAAGTGATCCAATTATACATCCTTTTAAAGTAAATTGAATTATAAGTGGTATTAGGCGTACTAGGATTCACAAGAGCAATTCATCAAGGGAATATCAGCTGAAATTCTATGCACATTCTCGGGAATCAACGCATTACTGCTTAAACATCTTTAACTATGTGAATGTCTTGATTTAAATAGAAATACCCAAAATTCTGAAAAATCGTCTTTAAAACAACTCTCCCTTTCTCGGGAAAAGCACCTTTGACGTATATATGTGAGGTACATTTTACGCAAAGAGTGTTTTTCTAAACAACGAGAAGGGGTATTGTTAGTCAACCACAAAATGATCGAAAAATGCAGACATCATCAATTCATCACAGCAACAATATAACGACTCAAAGGGTTCCGCAAATGGCAGACTAAGGAGGGTTGAGTATGTATCCTTACCCCGATCTTAACAACAAAGACACTGTCTCCATGTGTCTCAAATGAAAATAGCATCAAAAACCATAACAAATGACTGCTAATTAACAATACAAAGATGAGTAGTTGTAGCCTAAGTTGCACAGACACGGACACGGACACGGACACGGACACGGAGACATATCGGACACGAGACACGGCGTTCGAAAACTTATAGGAGACGGACATGGCAATATACATATTTAAACAAAGAGAATTTGAAATTTTTTATACCTAAAATATAGGTTTGGTTACTTAAACTATTGCAATTATCGTAAAATAACAAAACAAAAATTAAAGTCTTACAAACTTAAAGTTAAAATGAATGTTTATAGTATCAAGTAGCCGTTATAAACATATACTCTCTCTCATCCATTCAATTCTTTACACTTAATATAAATGGACAATCCAATCAATTCTTTACATTCCCCTTTTGGTAAAAGACTTTACCATATAACCCTCATATTCTTACTCTATTTACACAAAATGTCACTACTTTTTCCTTACTTTATGTTTGGTGGACCCATAAAACCATTTGATTTACCAATAATACACTTACCTTTCCTACTTCTCTTGAAAGTTGTGAAACCCTCCAAGTAAGGGATTGAATGGATGGGAGGCAGTAATATTATTCTTTTATTAAAGTTCAGAAATTCATAAACAACGCTAAGTATGTCCGATGAGTCTCGAAATACAATAAATCGTGTCCAACACGTCTCAAAATAACATGAAACGTGTCCGACACGTCTCTAAGTAAATTAAAAAATCGGACACGGTTTTATAGGTGTCTGACACATATTGTTGTGTGTCGGTGTCCGACACGACACGATGGTTTGGAAGAGTGTCCGTGCAACCTAGGTTGTAGCCACTATCTTTCATTATAATCCAAAACCATTAAATACTCCCTTCGTCCCAAAAAGATTGCAGCATTCAATTTAGCACACAAATTAATGAAGTGGGGTGTGATGATTGAGTATAGACAATGATGACTCCTTTTATATGGTGAGTCATCATGTTCGGTGAGTTAGTGTGAGTTAATGGAATGACAAATTGGTAAATACTTCAACTTAGTAGGGTCAAAGTTGTAAAAAGGATAAACCGAAAAGGAAAGTTGAGAAATTGGACAATCTTTAAGAACCTACCCAAAAAGAAATACAGGAAAATCTTAGTGGGGCAGATGGAGTAATAAAATAGAAGCACTGACCTTCATCCCAGACCCAGATTGACTACTAGATGAGGTTGTTTCTCCCAACATTCCGTTCATAACATTCTCTGATGACAGCCCAGCAATTGGAGAGCTTGCAAAAATTGACCTGCAGTGATTACAAAATAATCAAAACTTTAGAGTATCTTGATTATAATGTCCTTTTAGTTTAAGTCAAATCGGGGTATTATCAATCTTCTATCATAACCCAGTGTTGAGATAAGTGAGACTTTCCGAAATAGGTAGTTAAGGATATCCATGAGCTAGTCAGCATCTAAAAGTGTGAATCTATGAAAGATAATCTCACACTATAAAATTTACAAGCACAAACCTTTGAAATATAGTATCAATATGCATGTACCGAATACTAATTCATCTAGGTGTGTTGTTGCATCTTAGAAACTCAATGGGTGCATGTCTATAAACATAAAATGTTCGATTGAGTCCTATACATGATCACGCTTTATGTATCTTCTTTTCTTTTCATCACTTAGTAAGGATCAGTTACCATAGCAAGGAAAGTGGAGTTGTAAATCACTTGTTTGGTAATCTTCAGGGTAATATAATACTTACATTTTACCAAAATAAAACAGTTTATTTATCTTCTTCTATTTTCATCACTTGCACTTTTATAACATAAAATTAAATCCTAGTTTTCGTTTTCATAAACAGATTAAATGAACCCTTCCGGCTACAAAAGGATGCAATGGCTTTTCATCTATCTTGTGCTTAGGCAAAGAAGAAGTTGCACATCTAGCATAAAATTTGCTATCCAAAGATATTGCTCTAGTACATAACTAAAAAATTACACCACTAGATATTAGTGAGAAAAATGGCTCTGATTATGCAATAGGTTGAAGAATGTTCTAAGAGTCTTATATGAAATTTTTACACCAAATTACCTTCACATCTTTATAGTAGGGTGCGGAAATTGTTCATCACAAGAGATATTGGTATTGATATTGATTTTTTTGTATGGCTACTTTGAGTATTCGCAACCCAATTTTTAGTTGGAACTCAAAGTTCCGCAAATATTCTGCTGGATCATAGATCATCAGGAAAAAATACTCCCTCCTAGTTTCTATGATCACATTTCCTTAATATATGTGAGGTATATTTTAATAAAAAGGGAAGATCATAGAAACTAGGAGGGAGTACGACATGAATAATTCACTGTTGTGCGAATGACAGCAGAGAATTATCTTTTGGTGCTTGTACAATCCAACAAGAGGCCATTAACAGAGCAACAGCCACCTCTCCCAAAGTAATTTCAGGTCATTTGTGGACATTGTGCTACAGGACTACAGCCTAAACTCTGAAGGTTCTCAATAAGTTGATTGTGCCCAAAGATTATATGCCTGGCTTGAAAAGTAAGGCAGACAGTAAGATGTATGAAATAGATACCTTTTTTTTTAAGCAAGGCAGAGATAAAATCAATTTGAAGCCTTTGAAAGATTTATAGAGCAACATTATTATTGTGCTAAGAAAGGATGTCTGATACGCCTTATACCTCGATGGCGCCAAATTCAAATAATTCTGATAGTGGAGGAAATGGAACAGTTTCTAGAAGGGTTGCCAGTAATAGAATGATTACCTATACTTGGAAGGACAGCTGGTACCCTGAACGTGAGAATCCAAGGATCAGTTTGTTAGATTGCTGATGTAATAATTAAGTCATTTCAATTATTATCTAATCATTAGAAAGCTATGGTAATACTCTATATAATGAGCACTCCTATGTAAGAGAAGGTATCGAATGAAATATAATCAATCTCCCATCATTCTTCTGCTATTTTTTCCATTTATTTGTTCTTAGCCAATCTCAAGCGATTCTTCCATTCCCCGCAGATTTGATTAGTTTGCTGCTTATCAATCTTCTAGATTGAATGGCCGCATCAATTGGTATCAGAGCTTGCGCATTCTTGGCCTGTGTGATTTCTTAAACCTTCAAAATTAGAGAAAACAATCCCAAAAAAAATCCAAAAACATTCCTTCTTTTGTTCATCTTTATCTTCAGAAAAACGCAATTTTTTTTACAAAACCCCTCAGGATGGAGGGCCTTCAGAGGTACAACTTCTTCAGGGACAACTGGCGGTCATGGCGGAAAAATTATCTCTACTAACGATCCAAATTGCAGAAAACATGGGTAACAATTCTTGCAACTCAAACAATAGTCATTCGTTTTTTAGAGCACCAAAAATTAAATTTCCTGTTTTCAATGGGGACGATGTGGATGGATGGTTGTTCAAATGTGAGCAATATTTTACTATTGATAACCTTGACGATGTAGCGAAAATCACCCATGTGTCGATGCATCTTGAGTCGAAAGCTTTAGCATGGCATCAGGGGTTTGTTAAGGCTAGAATATCTATTGTACCTTTGGGTTGGGAGGAGTATAAACTGGCGATGAGGGCTAGGTTTGGAGATATGTACGAGGATCCCATATCGGAGCTTCTAGTGCTCAAACAAACAGGTTCGGTGCGGCTTTACCATGACCAATTCGATATACTTATTATCTAGTCATGCTCTTAGATGTTTCCTCACTGGCTTAAAGGAAAATATCTGTCGTTGTGAGGATGATGAAGTCCAAAAGTATTCAAGAAGCTTACAGCCTCGCTAAATTACAGGAGTCCGCACTCAAATTAAAACCCTTCTAACCATTACCATACCACTACCCCTTATTCTACATCCACAAAATTTAACCCACCAAGAAATACCACCCCTTCAAATCATCTTCAAGTTCTACACCACAATCTCATGGATCATTCACACCTTCAAGATTCAGACCTTTAAGCCAAATAGAGATCGAGGAGAAAAAAGCTAAGTGAATATGCTTTAAGTGTGACGAGAAATATACCCCGCAACGTGTCTGTCATGGAAAGAAACAATTTTATTTGCTGGAAGATGAAGAGGAAGAGGATACAGAGGAGCAAACGCAGGAGGATGAAGAAATTGATACTGGAGAGACTGGCCAGATTTCTGCGTATGCTTTAGCTGGCCAACACCATTGTCAAACTATGTGCATCCCTGGCCAGATAGGGAAGAAGGTCCTGAGCATCTTAGTTGACAGTGGTAGTTTCCATAATTTCATTGATGCTAATGTTGCTAAAAGGCTTGGGCTCCCTTTTAACACTGTGAACACCTTCAATATCTCTGTGGCGAATGGTGGAGAACTCATGTGTTCACACAAGATAGCTCAACTGATGTGGAGGATCAGAGATGCTCAATTCACTGCCGACTTCTTTGCTATTCCGTTAGGCGGCTGTGATGCAGTCCTAGGGGTGCAGTGGTTGGAGACACTAGGCCCTATTACGTGGGATTTCTGCTATTTTTTCCATTTATTTGTTCTTAGCCAATCTCAGGTGATTCTTCCATTCACCGCAGATTTGCTTAGTTTGCTGCTTATCAATCTTCGAGATTGAACGGCCGCAACAATGTCGTTCAAAATATACAAAAATAGTGGCAGCGCAATGGAGCAGTTGGCGCCAAATCCAGGAGAAAAATACAACTAAAAAAGTAGATAACCTAATTTTTGTATTCAACCTAATTAACTGATGAGGGCAAAATACTAAAACAAACCTGCCTTGAGTAAAGGGGATAAAGATAACAGTAACAGTATTAGGCTTGTCTTATCTTTCAGTCATTTAAAAGACAGCATTCCTATAGGCTCAATAGTTTGAAAAGAGAAAAATAGTACCTTTCGTACAACTCTTCCTCGCATGAATTTCCAGAAGAAGAAAGCCATTCCAAGTCTACAAAATTTGAGCAGTCTAATGAATCTAACCGCTCATGAATAGTGACACGATTGTTTTCAACATAGTGTTCTCGTTGTACATCTCCAAAGAACTGCTTTCGAGGCATAGATTTTGTATACCTGTAACGAAGAATATTATAGAAGATTAATATTTAGGTGGAAAGGAATGCATAAAAAAATATGAACATCAAAGACATAAAGGCCCAAGTGGTGCCCAACAATAGGTAACATGTTTTCACTAGGATTATATGTTTTCACTAGGATTATAAGTTGTTTATGCTTTACATGACGTCGTTGGATTCCGTCTCAATCACCATAAGCCCACAACTATTCTATGGCGTCGATGGATTCCCTCCCAGTAACCACCAACTCCGCCTCAGCCACCACCGCTCAGCCAAAGAAACTGACAATACCACCTCAGACATGGCCGAGACATCATTCCACCCTAACTCGAAAGCTAATTAATCTAGGGAAGATGAAGAACGAAGGGGAAGGGTGGTGGCAGCTGTGTCAGTTATGGTAGTGGTGAGAGGTGCAAAGATGGCTTGTTTTGATCTGATGGGTCGAGTAGGTTGACGTGGTCGAGGACGTTATTGCGTGCGTTGAGTAGAATAATAGATTTGGTGGCTAGGTAGGAGCTATGTTACATGATATAAGCCTATGACTTTCTGTTCGTTTCAGTTCGAGGAACAAGTTCACATTTGCAGAAAGCTACCAACACAAAACTTGGTAAGAATGGTTGTGAATTATATATTCTTTTTCATGTTTCTATGACATGATTAATTGTGTCTAAGCAGATAGTTTTTTTTTTGAAACAATTCAGATATTTAATTTTTACTCCTAAAGACATAAAATCCAATGCATTAGGTCTCAAGTTGTTCACTGGGAAGCAATTGACCAAAAAAGTTTAAAAATACTTGCAACTTTTTTAGAATATAAGTATATACTTCAAGTCCGACTCCCAAGACAGAATAAGAATAATTTAGGGGCCGTTTGGTTTGCAAAAAGGTATGGGGTTGGAATCAGGAATCAGGAATCAAACCAGGGTGGTATGGGGTTAAAACTTGATTCCAGATACATGATGTTTGGTTCATTTTTTTTTTTATGATTGGGTTAATCTAGCCTTAAGACCCGACGATACCTGATGCTAGCCGGTTTTAATCATCTTATTTGAATGTATAAAAATTTATATAATATCACCAATATTAATTTTAGCACGAAAGAATAGTAAAATAAATTTCAATAACAATATTGTTATTGGTGATATAAAATCCCCACTTACATTAATAAAATTTTAAGATATGTATTTTTTTAGTATTTTAAATTATTGTTCTCGGAAAAATATTTCAATCATAATATTTTAATATAAAAAATTGAAATACGAAATATTTTTTTTTCAGAAACTCAAGCAAAGCCGATTCCAAAGGTATGAATCTCATACCCACCCCCTCCCTTGGATATGCGACCCATACCTTGGAGGTTTGAGGTATGGTATCAACCTCACAAATTTGTCAACCAAACACAAGGTATGGCTTTAAATATTATAATGTGGTCATTGGATGAGAGATTCCTCTCAATTATTGAAGGTATTTGGAATAGAAGAATTGATGGTAACCCTATGTATAGACTTGTGCAGAAGCTGAAGTTAGCCAAATCTGACTTGAAGAAGCTGAACAGTAGCAAATTCTCTGACACTGAGAATGCCTGCCAGATAGGGAGGATTGAGTTAGAGGAAGCTCAAGTAGCATTACAACAAGATCCTACTAATCAGATCAAGCGTGAGAAGGAAAGAACTTTATCCAAGGAGTTAGTCCTGTTGGAAAAAGCTTAACAAATGTTCCTAAGGCAGAAGGCAAAAGGCAAAATGCCAATGGATAGAAGGAGATGAGAATACTAGATACTTTCACACTTGTATCAAGAGAAGAAGAAGTGCAAATAAGATCCTTAGAATTAAGGACACTGATGGTGATACTCAAACTGATCCAGAAGATATTAACAAAGCTTTTGAAGACTTTTATATCCAACTACTGGGCAGTAGGAAGGATGTTAAGGATATTCATGTGCCTACAGTGAGGAAAGGAAAGCTGATTACACAAGCTCACACTGATTGGTTACTCAAACGATGATGAAATTAAACAATGTCTATTTGATATTCCAAGTGATAAGGCTCCAGGTCCGGATGGGTATTCAAGTCAGTTTTATAAAGATGCGTAGACAAA
The DNA here is from genome assembly GCA_958450325.1 of Agrostemma githago. Taxonomy (NCBI): domain Eukaryota; kingdom Viridiplantae; phylum Streptophyta; class Magnoliopsida; order Caryophyllales; family Caryophyllaceae; genus Agrostemma; species Agrostemma githago. The sequence goes on along the minus strand of OY288250.1, from coordinate 12,626,158 downwards.
GGTGGGTAAAAGTGTTACAGATGCAGTGCATAACTTCTTTAGCAAGGGTAGGCTTTTGAAGCAGGTTAATCACACTCTTATAACTCTGATTCCTAAATTATGCCAGAAGTTGTTTCTCAATTCAGACCTATAGCTTGCTGCAACACCATTTATAAATGTATTACTAAAGTACTTTGCAAAATATTAAGAGCAGTCCTTCCTGAGATTATAAGCCCTAACCATAGTGGGTTTGTTCAAGATAAGGAAATAGTTGAAATATCCTTATTTGTCAGGATTTGGTGACACAAGGTATGGGTTTTTTTTATTCTAAACTCATACCTCATACCTCATACCTATCTTAAGCGAACCAAACGGCTCCTTAAACCTCAACTTCCAAGGTATAAAAAAGAATGCTTCTGTACATTAAACTATTCTTCTTTCTTCTCTTTCCTCACATAGTTAGTATTTTTATTCTTTCTTCTTCGTCTATCAAACCCCCTTATTCTCCCGAGGCCTAATCCCATATTTCTTCTTCGACAGCTTCAGTGAAACAGTTCGCTGCCATCACCGTTCAATAATGGCCATCATAATAATTATTCTTATATTCTGAGAGATACTGAAGAGAGAATAAGATGTCTCGAAAAGTGAGAATGACTTATAAAAAAAATAGAGGGAGTATATAGATAGCTATAAATCGAGATATAAGGTTTTATATTGTAGAATTTTATAGACAAATATGTTCTTCACTTTCGCCGTGCAAGATCGTGTACATGTGTTGGGACTACAAGAAGTTGGGCCTAATTTTATAGATTGAGACATTGATAATTTCAAATCACAGAGCATATTAATGGTATATGAATTACATATACAAATTCATGACATTACTAAACTCATACCTCATACCTATCTTAAGCGAAGCAAACGGCCCCTTACAACTTCAAAGGTATAAAAAAGAATGCTTCTGTACATTAAACTGTTCTTCTTTCTTCTCTCTCCTCACATATTAAGTATTTTTATTACAGAGCATATTACATATAAAAATTACTCATTTCTCTAGATTACTTTTGCAATGTCGAATCAAAATACAATGATTTAAAATACTAGTAAAAAAAATAAAACTTTCTATACCCTGAATGGATTGTACGGTGAGTATAAAACAAAAGTACAAACTGTTGTTATTAGTTTTATGAAAAAATATCATCAAAAAAATTTGAGAATAATTTCATGATATTACTCAATCTTCTTGATTAGTTCTTCCATCATCAATCTTTTTCTCAAATCAAAATACAGGGATGAGCGATATATGAAAATTAATGGGGTTGTCAATTTAAATATACAAGTAATGCACTAAAAATAACACTGCATATATATAGTGTGCGCATTCATTATACGGGATCTATACTAGTGCAGTACTAGTACTTATGTCAAGTCAGATGTTGATATATATTACTCCGTACATAGCATATCAACATGTAAATGAACAATTATGTTCAAGCTCTTTCTGGCTAGGAGAAGAAATTTAATATATCCCATAAATCCACTCACATCATTAATGAAGAAACTATTAAAATATAAATCCATGAAGAAACTAATAAAATATGCAGTAACTCTTAATATAACTCTGATGGTAAGTCTCTTAATATATCTCTCATAGAAAAACATCATAACACGGTCAAGTACATCAACATGGTTGATCTTCCCTAATAAGCATAATGACTAAAAAGATGATCAAGTGATCACTCTACATACAAATTTTCACCAACATCCTCAACAATTCTATGGAAAGGATATACCTGCAATAGGATGTATCACTTTCTGAAGCTGATATATCTGGAGATGACTCTACCAGAAGCCTGTTAGAGTCTTCAGATGAAATAGGGAATACTAAGTTTGAAAAGTTTTCTTGTCGCACATTTGAAGATGAAGTAGGTGAGCTGCTTTCTCGAAGAATGCTTCCATCTGACCAGCACCTTTTGAACGACGACCTAATAGAAGTTGAATAGGTAGTTAACTTCATTAGTAAAGCCTCGTGTCCTGCTCAAAAATCTACCTTTCTAAACCAATGACACACTAGAATGCAAGACATAATCTATGTCGACATCCACTCCCACATTTTAAGAATCAAAAACACTGATTTCAGATACTAGAGGCATATCCACAATGAGTACAAGTCGTAACTAAGAGGCCACACACATTTGTAAGCTTAACATTGTCGTGTCACAAAAGTTATGGCTTATTAGACATATGTCCTACGTGTTGGTATGCATCACCCCATCATTTGACCAATAGGCTAAATGGCATTTTAAAGTCACATAGAAACTAACTATTCTACTTCCATCTATCAGGATATCTCACAATAGATAAGCAAACATCTTAACTTAATTGTCAACACCAAGGTTATAAAAACATGTTAGCTAATTACCACCTACGCAGGTTTCAGTAAAGCAGAAGGGTGTTTTTTGAACCAAGATGCCTTGATTACTATTGAATAATTTCTAGACGAAGGCTTACAGCCTTACATAGTCATCATAGAATGTGGAACTACCAAGGCATACTCCATATACTTGAAAATTACCATTGTAAAAAGCATGACTTGTTTGCTGGTTACTATGGATGTAAAATAAATGGCATCCATACGGTATAGCCCGATACATAAAAAAATATTGCAGAGAGAGTACAAAGAAAATGCAGCAGCTAAAGGCCTATCTATCTCCATGAACAACAAGTACCTTTCAGTTTCCTTGAGTTCCTCTTTCACATTTCTCCTAGAATCATACTCATGATTTGAGCCCAGCTCCCACACTGCAGGCTTGCCACTCTGAGGTAGAAAATTTCCCAAAAACCTGCAGAAGATTGTTCTTACGAATAAGCCAAAGATTTGTGTTGTAATAATATTCTAACACCAAAAGAAGAATTAGGAATCTTCTAGGACTTAGATCACAAATCAAACTTGCATAAATATTTTATGCCTGATTTTGCTTTAAGGGACTAAAATTGCTTCAGGGTCTGAAATCACTTACGAGGTCAGATACTATCTAAGTTTAACATTAAAACATTAAGGAAAAATTACAAAATACCACCATAATTAAACCGTATTTTACATATTATCACCATGTATTTTCGTTTTTACAAATTACCACCTACTATTCAACGTATATATCCAAATTGCCACCATATTTCTATTCCGACTCTCATTAATCTATTTCCCGACTATGTTAATTGAAATTTTAAACAAACTACGGGATCGGAACCACCCCTCCATTAATCAAAACGTTTTACACATATTAATCCCCTAATTACACATATTGCACTCCCCTAATCAGCAATCACACATTATACTCCCTAATTAATTTGTTTAATTTTGTTAAAATTTGGGGGTTTTGTGCAAGGGTGTACAGTGTTCAATAGGTTTCAATTAAATTCGTTTTTATGGGTTTGCGTCTCGTTCAATTAGGTTTCTGGGTTCAATTTGATTAGGGTTTCTCGCTTTTCGCACAATCAGGTTCAATTAGGGTTTCTGGATTAGGTTTCTGGGTTCATTTCAATTAGGGTTTCTGGGTTCAATTCGATAGGGTTTCTGGGTTCAATTTGATTTTCGCACAATCAATCAAACTTGTTCAATCAAATGCATATTTCATCTTGATTGATTAACACCCTTGCACAAAACCCCAAAATTTTAATAAAATTAAACAAATTAATTATGGGTCGTGCTTTTTCCTAACGAGCCTTTACTCAATCCTAACGAATTTTCCTAAACTTTTCCCATTTTACCCTTATATCAACTTTACTTTGACATTGAAATTAATTACACTTATTTCATTTTGCTTCATCAGTTTAGAAAATCAATCGATCCCAATTTCAATTATGAATCTAATTCAATTACCGACGATGTTAATCGTTCATTTATTTACAATTTTTTTTAATTATTATATTATTGTTTGATTAATTGTTTAGAGTTAATTAAATTTAAAAGTTTCAACTAAAATAATCAATATATATATGTAACACAAAAGAAAAAATGAAAAAAAAATAACAATTAAAAAAGGGAAAAGAACAATTAACAAATAAAAAAAGAGAAATTAAAAAAAAAAATATCCCCACCAACAACGTTCCCCCCTCCCTGACCCCACCCCACCACCCAACCACCTCACCCACCAGACCCTCGCCGTCGACCACCCTCACCACCTGACTCTACCCCCACCGCCGACCACCCTCACCCACCCGACCCGACCCCCACCCGGTCAACCACCACCAGTCCACCACGTAGTCCACCCGCCTACCACCCACCACCAACCACCCAACCATCGGCTCCGACCCGATCGACCCCGCCAACTCGATCTCATCCACCGACTCGATCTCATCCACCGACTCCAACCACCAATCCCGAACGGTCCCGATATTCGTAGTGGTTCATGGTGAGTTTATGGGTGTTTGAAATTTATTTGGAGAGAAATCCAAAGACTTAATTTTTTGATTGGTGAAATGAGAGGGGTAAAGCGGTAAAATGTCGTTAAGATTGAGTAAAAGGTCGTTCGGAAAAAGTAATTTCGTTAATTAATTAATACTTAAAAATGAAAATGGGTACCTGAGGAGAAATTTTTAGGATTATCAAATTATGATGTGAGAATGTGAGATGTGGTATAGTTTTGTTGGTTAGATTAGGGAGTAGTATGTGTGATTAGGGGGGTGCAATATGTGTAATTAAGGGATTAATGTGTAAAATGTTTTGATTAATGGAGCCATGGACGGGTAGTTCCGATCCCGTAGTTTGTCTAAAATTTCATCTAACAGAATTGGAAATAAGATAAATGAGGGTCGAAATAGAAATACGGTGGCGATTTGGATATATACGTTGAATAGTAGGTGGTAATTTGTAAAATGAAAATACGTGGTGGTAATATGTAAAATACGGTTTAATCATGGTGGTATTTTGTAATTTTGCCAAATATTAATTGTGCATGGAAAAGTGAGCAATGCTAGGACCTAAATTTTGAATACTTGTATAGGAAAAAACACAACTTACACATTAATAGCGTTCTGCTTATCTGCATCCATGTATGCATTACTGTAGTACCGCTGGAGAGTTCGGAAGAACTCTTGAGATTGAGTTGCGGCTTTCCATTGACCCCTTCTTTGAGAAAATATCTACAAATACCCAAAAACAATATATAGAGCCATTTCATCCATCTTGGCAATTGTCATTGGATTTATCTTCTAATTACGGGAAGGAAATAAAATTTACGTCTGGGATCTAGGATGGTAGCTAGGTTTCAACTTCATAAGCTTGAATTTTTTTTTTCCTTTTCAGGGGTTTTAAAACCTAATGGAGAGGGCATTGTGAAACACGGGGAGTAGAAAGAACTGTTTGTTTGTTGCAGGCCATGCAAAGTATACCTTGTTATGAGCAGCAGACCCTCCATATTGATGGGCAAGAGTATCTCCCATATTCTCATAGAACCTCATCAACTCATCTGCCAAAGAAGAATCAAGGTCTATCCTGGGGATATCTACCAGGTCTAAAGCATGAAGTTGATGGCCCAGAGCAGCCAATCCATATGCAAATTGCGCAACATTAGTTCGATCTAGGCAATCTATGCAATTGGTCCGTAAAACACCACTTTGAAACATTGGTGTTTTCTCACTAACATCTCCATTAGCTTCACAATCAACAGAATCTCTTTCAATGACATCAACATCTTCATGCTGAGATTGATTCCTGCATCAAAACTCAATCTTACATTCTATAAACCATGATAAACCGAACATAGGCAAACTAAGAACCTTTGATAGTTCAGCAGCTTTGCTCACAGAAATTAGTCAAATGTGATGACGAATACAAGTTAAGCACCACACGAACATGAGAATAAAGTTTTATAAGCAGCAAAATCAAAGAGAAGTACTTAGCAAAAAAAACCAAGGGGTACACAAACATTACAATAGACAGAAAATATTACATTTCAGACACCATAGAAAGCGACACGTCGAATCAGATAGGAACAAAAAAAACAAAGGGTCTTTTCTCATGCCAAGAACAAGAACACGTTGTAACTAGGAAAATACAAGTCCAGATAGAACTCTACGCATCAGTATCAGGTTCATGCATGTTAATCTACTTCGACAGATAAAAACTCTTGAGCTCAAATAGACAATAAAATGCAAAGAACTCAACTCCCATAATGTAGTTTTCAGGTCACTGTGTCACGTACGATTTACTCATTTTGCTCTTCAATGTCATGGGGGGAAAAGTCAGCTGAAATTTAGGGAACTAATAATTCCCGTTTCCATTCATGGTTTCCATTCAGATATCCTACTAATACACTGAAAATATTTGCTTCCAACATGGAGAACAAGCAATTATTTGCATGAATATTTCTAAAAATAGTTGAGGTACTATGTTTTCATCATAATCACCCGGAGACAGAAATATGGAGAATAGATTTACTTGGAACCGCCCTCCTTCGGTACCCCTACCCTACCCAACTCTAGTCATCGGGAGCTTTTGGGGTAACCGGTAATGTTGTTGTTGTATTGGTGGATTCTCTTATGTGGACTTTTCACCTTGAACTTGAAAGTATTGCCACAACGAATAAAGTCCTTGATATGTCTGAAAGGGGGTTTCTGTTGCATAAATTGTGAAGGTGGTAGTATAAGATCCAAGATAGGGAAGTACAAATTGTATTTCTTTGCATTAAAGAATCTTATGCTATGATACCAAGCAGATACTTAGGGAAAGAATCAACTACCTATCTTAAGTTACAAGGATAAAATATCAAGTGGATACATAGGTAATATAAAAAGGGTCTTTAAACAGGTGGAATTGAATGCTACTTTCTCCGGTTCTCTAGAACTGTAACATATTCCTTCCAGGGTAGTTTCACTAGAATTGCCACATTCTATAATGGGTATATTTTTGTTGGTGGGATGTTTTAATTTATTAATGAGACCCAGCATCCACACTCACAACCTTATTTCATGTGCAAAAAGTAAATGTTGCAATTCCAAAGAACCGGAGGGTGTATATTGAAGACACGGGTTAATGATTGAGACGTTGATGCAAGAAGGGACGATATAAAGCTTAATGCGTAAAAATAAAGGATAGATTATCCAACCTGCAAAGAATTGAACATGTCACACACACACAATATTACCACAAGAACGTGTATCCACAAAGAACAAAATTTAGTGACTTGAATCAATCACACTAATCTCAAACAAGAACAAAAGAGTTTTTAATGATCCTTACGATTATTTATCAATCATAACAGATAGGCATCTTGAATGAATCTTTCCTAGTAATACTCTATTACCATATCTACTACATATATGAATCCTAAGCAAACGAAGGTAGGTTAATATATCACACATCTTGCATGCTCCTACACCATACTCCCTTCTTGCAAAGGTTTTACCTCGAATCCGACATGATACTAGAAAGCGTTGAGGTGAACTAATTAGGATTAACATCCATGGTAATAAAAAGTTACGGACAAATTAGACAATTGGATCACCATTCCAGTATCATACTTTCCTTCTATTATCCATCCGGCCTCCCTCCATGCGTAACCATAGGTCTATCAAGACTTCTCTCATACAATTCATATATGTGCTCACCTTCTTTCTTGTGGACAAGGATAATTTTATTTTTCACATCTGCCTTGCCATGGAGCTTCTCATCTATATTTCTCTATGTGGCTACTCATATGAATGCCCCTCTTGGGTAAGACATCTATAAACTCATCATCAAACATAAGTAGGGACTTTTCGTTTAAATTTAAATGATTGTTATGTATAAAAAAACAATGAATCAGGCCAATTTGCAGGTAAACGATAATGTATTGGTGTTTTGAGATGTCAACACAGGATTTTTCCATATTTAACACTCTGATTGTGTTTTCTTATTTATGTGTACAATCTAACAATCCCAATCTACCAAGATGATCATAGGGACCTCATTGATCGGAAAAAAACCTAACGACATTGGTCTTCCTCATATATGGGAAGCAATTCTGGAATAGATAAAACCTTCTTGAATATCATCCGAAAAAAGTTGATTCATGTCTATAAAGGGTGACGGGAGGTTTTACTCTATCTGCCACAAACCTACCGCAACCCTTCTCCTATACCCTAGCAAACAAAACTACAACAAAACCCGAACAAGAAAGACCATTTCCTTTCTATGCCAATGACGATAAGCATGCCAACATACTAAATCTTGAGGATTCATGCAATAATATTTGGCTCGACAACTTCTTGATACTTGTGTAAATAAAACAAGAGATCAGCTTACGAAAGAGGGGTAGCTCTTGAAGATTCACAAAGCCCAGTGGCTGGAGGAAGTTGACAATACAAGAATCCTGTTAGTGTCAGCGCATATGCAGCAACCTTCCCAAGGAGGAGCAGGACGTTTGTGGTTTTGCTGGGAAAGGAAAGAAAAATGAACCCCATTTACCTTTTAATAAAGATCAAACAGCCACTTACTCAAAAAAAGGATTAAACAGCCATAAAAGGAATAGAACATTAAAAATAAAACATTTTTGAACAAATAAGAAGCTAATATCAAGAGAAAAATACTGAAAACCAGCAGGACAGTGAGATAACTACCTTCGTGAGTGTTTATTCAAATCCCAATGCAGGAACTTCAAACGTTTTTCTTCAGGTAAATCTTTATTGATACGCTCAATGGCATTTGCAAACTCCGCACGAAGAATGGATTCTCGGGGTCTTCTTTCTACTGTCTGTTCCAAGTAAACACATTGACAAAATCAGATGTATTTCACTATGTAGTTGTGTCCCATGTAGCTCGTAAAATATCGCCATAACTAATTTCAAAAGAATCTTTTTTGTTTCAATATTGAGTATAACATGGAAGACTGACAACTAATTCCATGCTGAAACGGAAGTGATCTATCTTGCACGGACTTGATAAGTAGTATCCCATGCAAGGGGTGTCAAGGTGTCGGACTCCGCTGTTTTATGCATACTTTTGGAGTTTTGGTAAATAGTAAAAAGAAGTGTCAAGTCACTCAAGTATTATACATGTGGAAGTGCCAAGTGTTAGACATGGGTACGCCATATGAAGAGTCCCACTTACGTGAGAACTGGGGAGTTACGGGAATATGTGACTCCATTGTTCATGAGAGAGAAATTATAAAGGGGATTAATAATAATGTCAAAGGAATCACAGGGTTTAAGTCTATAGTCCTTCACCCTACAAATTTACTCCCACAAACAAAAAAAGGAAATATTTCCAAATATTCATTTGTAGAAAGAACAATTCCTTAGTATCTCAACATCTATTTCGCCATGAATAGGTAAGATTCCTTTTATTTATCATTTTATGGGGAAAGTGGCAAATGGCTGAAGCCAATCACTCAATTGCAAAAATTATACTCCCTCCTATTATGAGTTTTTTTCCCTCATTCCTTATTGGCACTAGTTCACTTATCTTCCCTCTTTCCATTTTTGGTTTGTACTTTAATCAATTCTTTATTATTTCCTTTACTCAAAAACCCCACCATATTTTCACTTTATACCCCACTTTTTCTTACTTTAATCAATTATTTATTCTCTTCTTAAATTTTGTACCCAAAAGAAAGGGGAAGATTACTCATAATAGGAGGGAGTATGTCAAATTGATCAAACACAAGAATAATTCAAATGCATACCTTGATCAAATTCAAAATGATTATTGGGTTGCCGTATCTCATGGCGAGATTTTCAAAGTGTAGCCTTGTGGCTTCGTAGTTCAGGTCCTTCTTCGACACTATGAGTACAAAATAAAAACAAGATCTCATTTAGCATGTCAATGCATATAAAAAATGAATTAGAGAACTAGCAACAAGCTAGCCAAATTCACGAATAATCAAGTCAACGTCAGTTGTGCTATAAGGAAAATAGATTTCCAAACATAACATATTCGAAGATATTAAAATGAATTTTATTTTATTTTTTTATTCAACGAATAGCGCACTTAGTCGCATTACAATATAGGAGAGGAGACATGAGACCTACTGCCCAGGATACCTAGTCTTAACCACTAGGCTAAGACATCTTCCATAAAGATATTAAAATGATGGTACATCAAAAAAAGGTTAAAAACTACTCCCTCCCTTCAACTCCACTCTTCACTTATTCCTTTTTGGTCCATTCAAATCCACTTATCACCTTTCCTTTTTTGGCAATTATTATGACAAATTTGCCCTCACTATCTTACTTTATTTACACCATATACCACTACTATGACTCACATACTTCATTTTGGTCCACTGCTTTTAGGACAAGTGTGGTGCGTTGGCCCACACTCTTGTCCTTTTATTCATTTTTTATTACCTTCTTAAAATTGGTGCAAAATAGAAATGTGATAAGTGGTATTGAATGGAGGGAGTATAATATTGCCAAAGATACATATGGAGATAAACATACATATTATATCTGGTTTAAGATTTAGGCGTGATGTTTCCTGCGACCAGAAAAGGGGAATAGAGCCACGGTTCTGGACAACAGAACTAATTTGCACAGGGAATCCTTCAGGAGAATCCTCAAACACAATTTGCTCTGTTTCAACATCATTTGCTACTCTTCCTTTTTCATTCACTCCACGTTTAAGATACCTAGTAGAAACGACAAAAAATCATCACATGATAAGACTATAAGAGCTTAGACGACTCTCACTTTCGCTTCACAAAAAAAAGAGCCAAAATGAAATGGAAAGAGAGCCATTTACTCCTTGTGTAATATAACCAATATCGACGGCACAAAAAAATATACTATAATTGCCTACTGGAGAGCCACAATCTGAATAACATGTCGCAAGTACATGATAGCAAATATAGGCCAAGTTCAATAAATATGAATCAATCATTGCGAAAAATTGAATCCATTAGATTAAGATCCAAAATGAATTTAGATACCACAATATGGGATTACAGGGGAGAGACGATGATTAAATATAGAGTGAATTGTACTTTAAACCCTTTTTAAGTACCACTTTTTTAAACTTACACCCTGAAGTTTCAATTTTATTATTTTACACCCAACTCGTGTTAATTTTTTGTAGATTGCACCCATGACCCAACTGACAAATTTTGTGTTTTTGGACGATTATACCCTTCCCCCCCTCCCCCCCCCCCCCATTTTATCCTCTCTCCTCTCATTTTAACTCCGACCCCCCATATCCACACAACCACCATACCTCTCACCGCTACCAGGCTTAGCGCGAATGCGGGGAAAGAACTGAGCACTGTGACTTCAATTTTGATTAGAATAATCAATGTAAATTCAGCCATAATTTTGTCTATTTTTTTCATCCGAGTTTAATTTTGCAATGGATTATGTGAAATGTTAATCCATAATTTTGCTAGTTAGGCTTGAATGGACGGGGTGCAGCAACATCGCGAGATGTCGAATTGTACCGAGCAATTGGAATTGTACCAGGCAATGTCAAAATGTAGCGGGCTTCATTTCAATTGTGACAATAGAGAAGGTGCCAGATTGGTGGCGCTCTTGGTGGCTAGATGGGTGTTGGCTGAGCTGCGTAGTCGAATCAAGAAATTGATGGCGCGACAGTGGAGTGACAGTGGAACCGCGGTGTTGGGGGTAACGGTCCTTGACGAATCTGCTGGTGAACTGCGGCTGGATTTGAGGGCAAGTTCCAGCAGGTATGGAGGCTGAACCGGAGTTAGTGAGGGGGTTTGAATTGGAGATGGAAGTGCGAAAACGGTGGAGATCTATGGTGGTGTAAATGTGTAATAGGTGAATTCATAATGGTGGTCGAGTAACAAAGATTTCTATGATGGTTAATACGGTGATTTGTAAACTGGGTTGGGTCGATTTGTGGGTGGAGTTAGGTGGCTGCGTCGAGATGCTGGTGGTGAAGTGGTTGGCAGAGAACATTGGTGGTGTTGAGCTTGTCGTCTTGTCGGCTCATTGTGGAGAAATCTAGGAATTGTGGTGGATATAGTGGTGGGAGGTATGGTGGATATGGAGGATGGGAGTTGAAATGAGAGGATAGAGGGTAAAATGGGGGGACAGGTATAATAATTGTCCAAAAAACATAAAATTTAGTAGTTGGGTGCAATCTAAAGAAAATTGGCATGATTTGGGTGTAAAATAATAAAAATGAAACTTAAGGGTGTAAGTTTAAAAAAGTGGTACTTAAAAGGGTGTGAAGTACAATTTAGTAATTTACAGGTAAATAAATTCACAACTAAGTGCAAATATAGGGAAGCAAATAAAGTTACTGCCAACCTCGTCCCCGCATAATGGCGCGAACGCCTTGCAATTAGAGTAAGACTGAAGTACCGTCCATCTACAGATAATGTGGCCTGAATTAGGTGCACAAGAGAAGTCAGAATCAAAAAAAAAAAAAAAAAAGGTCACTGCAAGATGCAATAGAAAAATTGAAATTACAAGGATAGAATACAAGAACATTACCATGTCCCTCAAATATTCCCGCAAATGACAGTGTAAAATGGCTATTTGCGGATGATCATAACTAAAATTGTGTCAAAAATTGAATCGAATGACTACTTCGCAAACAAAATAAAAAAAAAACTAATGCCATTAAGACATCTACAGAACGATTTTTATTTATTCCATAAGACTCCAGAACAGGCCCAATGACTAGCAAGCTCACATAACTACACTCGGTTGATAGAGATGACCATAAACAAGGGCACAGAAGTCACTACTAACCTGCCTAAAAAAGCCATATACCAATGCAACGGTCCATAGTGTGTTTTGAAGATGATTCCTAATGCCACGAGTCAAAAATTCATTCCAGACAAACATAGTTTCGTAGACAATCTGACCAGTCTCAATATCCCGTAGGTTTTTTTGTAGAGTACGCATAACATTGTACGAATAACTAAAAAAGAAGTCCTTCGTAAGATCGACCATGCACAGAAGCTTCTTATATCTGCACCAAAGACACACCACTGGATATAAGCAATATAGTATTAAGATTTGAACTGCAGTTTTCCGACGCAGCTACTTTAAGGAGAGAAAACAATTGATCTGGATAAGCAGAAGTGCATATAAACTTGAACCTATACTAACTCGCAAAGTGGCTGAGCACGGATAGACATATGGGTTTTACATAAGCGTAACTACTCCCTCCTTTTCACTATGATCTTCTTGGTGCCTTTGGACACAAAATTTTAGGGAAGGAGAATATGTGGTTGAGTGGCGTAAAATTTGGGTTAATATTAGCCATGTATTTTGTATCAAAAAGGAAAGAGAAAGATTTTAGAGAAAATACCCAAAAAGGAAAGGAAGAAGATGTTGGTGAAAAGGAGGGAGTATAAAATATTACATATGTGAACTGCATTCTAAAATTGTACAAAGCCGTTCTGATGGTTGTAAGACGTAGAGGGAAAATGCATAGCTGATATATACCAAGTTGATTTCATTCCACTGTACTTGATCAATATGAGTAACTTTCTCATTTTAAATTTTTTTCGTGGATGGCTATGTAGGTCCGAATCTACCCTCTCTACCCCATTTTGAGCAACAGTTTCTTATGTGACATTGAGATAGTAACGAATATTGTTAATGACGACAAAGTTCATCTCAACTACTATGCAGTACCAGACTACCAGATATGATGTAGCCAAAATAAAAGTTCAAATATGTAAGGAATATCTCATTGTAATCACTCGGATCATTAGGCAAAGTGCTGAAAACAATAAAACAGAAACAAATGAGCACCAAAGATAATGAAAGATAAGAGAGAAGCAAATTTACAATCTACGTTGCTTAATGTGAACCGTGGTATTAGATATTAGCTTTAATGCACCTGCTTTCATTTCGAGAAACTGGCATATTTGCTCGCTCAGTTGAATTTGGAAGCAGAATCAGCTCACTTTTGGAAATAGCATAGATTGTATGGCCGCATATTGCACCAACCTCCCTCCGTTCGGTAATTAAGAGCATATAGTAAGGCCCAAGAAATTTAATAAACCCTAAACAGTGAAGAAATACGGGTTGTTATATAGCTTCCCTTAAAAGAGTAATAATTGGCTTAACTGATGAGGTCATATGAAAGCCTATATGAGCATACCAACAATCCCGTAGCAAATAGTAACAAATTTCAGGCCACCGATACACTTGTTTCCTTCATTGATCCGTCTTAGGAGGTCATTGCATTCATTTTCGGAGTACGTAGTAGGATCTTCCCGAAGATTCAAATCATATGGTTCTGACCTACTGATAGTTAATACTCGCCAATTTCTCCTACTCTTGTCTCTTCCTATCATGTAGAAATTCTACATATAGACAGGAAAAAACATCTAATAAGTACGTACAACTAGATAGGAGATGGTGGATACAACTATTATTTGCAGCAAGCAAGGAGAAAACAGATAACACAAATATGTTCAAACTTGAGACCAAAATAGAAGTCCAACCAAGAGTCCAAGAGTTATTATTAAATTTCAAAGTTCTTTTTTAGCACTACATACTCAGACAATATTGAACCCGAATTTAATACTCATCAGGTCAAACCAGCTGAACTATAACGATGGGAAAACTAGGATAGATCCTTCCAGGCAGCTAATTGATTATTTTCTTAATTTGTCATAAGATGCACCATAAGATGCATATTTTACCAGTTACCACCACCATTTTTATGAGTACTAAATGAACATGAAAAACATTTCAATAAAGTAGCCACAATAATCAACAATTTGATAAAGATACTATCTTGAACTTAAAGACATTCTCTTCAGCTCTTCAATAAATCATGTAACTTTCCTTTTCTCTGTTTGACACTCAACAGTAAGATATAACTTTCAGATTTATACTCATTTAAATTTAGTCCTGTAGTAAATTCTGGGGTTACATCTAACATTGAAAGGTGTCTCCAGACTACTGCGAGTATAATCAAAGAGGAAAGTTTTAAGATTACTTCTCAACACAATACATGGATCCCTGCATCCCACATGATAATTATCTCCTTATTAGCACATCCCACTTGATTATTTACATTTCGATTTTTTTGCAGCTTTAGGATATACAAAATAAACCATTCTTCATCTAGTCAACAAACAAATCAGTGTGAAGCATCAGAGCCAACTTAATCATAACAAACCCCACCCCTTGCCTACACCCTCTACCCTGCACCACTTTTCCACAACCCTGCATCACTTGTACATCCCCACAATACCCCAGTGTCCCTAGCCACACAACCTCCAAATTTAGATAAATATGCTCATAAAACACACGCCAAATGAGCTGCGAATTCGCACAGAAAAATCGGATGTAGTATAATTACACCACATCCCTACGCCCCCATCGCCCACCTTAAATGGTTTTGTACGTGCACAACTACGAAAGTAGATTATTTGTCATATGATGTAAGTAGAAATCACAACAACAAAAATGATCGGTTGTACCAAATTTACATAGTTTTGAGCATGTAGAATTAAATTGAAACTAATAAATGCTGCAAACCTTCTTAACCAAATATTCTTTTACGCCTAGATTTAGATCCTACTCCTACTAGAAACCCTTCATACAAAAATCGTGAGAATACACTACTCCAGCTCAATTCTCTACCAGCACCACTGGGACAAGTGCAGGGCAGATGGACACATCATTCGAAATGATAGATGAAACTTTTACCCAACAGATTTGAAACTTGATGCCGGGTATAAACACAATGTGAGGAAACCTATAAACATTTATCATCATACAGAGTAGAATAAATGTGAGGAAACTTTTGTTCACAAGACAGGGAGATTTTTTCAGGATGATCCAACGGCTCATAGAATAAAGCAACATCAATTGCATAACTCAATCAAAATTTCATGATTTCCATGATTGCAACACCCATTTTTTACTTCAACTTTTCCTATCTAAATCAAACAAAACCA
The DNA here is from genome assembly GCA_958450325.1 of Agrostemma githago. Classification (NCBI taxonomy): domain Eukaryota; kingdom Viridiplantae; phylum Streptophyta; class Magnoliopsida; order Caryophyllales; family Caryophyllaceae; genus Agrostemma; species Agrostemma githago. Next base: position 12,610,307 of record OY288250.1, on the reverse strand, counting down.
TACGAAAAAAGGAACATTTGTTTCATACAATTCTACTATTGCAAAAAAAATACTCGTAACATGCTAGAAAATGATTCAAACACCAATGCCTTAAACAATAACCAACAACAACAACAACAACAACAAAATAAGGACATTCTGAGTAATAGAAAAATGGGTACCGATCGAGTTTCATAGAGCCTAAACTTCTGCATGAAACATGGCTTAGGAGAGGAAGGAGAAGGATGGAAATTTAGGGTTTCATGATTCTCTTGAGACCCCATTCTTCCCTTGAATTCTCCTTTTCTCAGTCTTGTTCCCCAAGCCTCCTCCAATGCCTAGGGAATGCTCACACTCGAAAACTCAAATTTTCGACTTCAATCCTTCAACATTTTAATCTCATCAGAACCCCTTTTTCGAAACACTGGTTGCTTCAAAAACAGCATTTAATTCCCACCAAAAACCAAAGAATATCAAACCCACCAACAAAATTCAGCTGAACCCCCAAAAATTCAAACAAAAAAAGTGTGTCAAACCGAGCAACGGATTTCAGGTAATTCCCACAGACCCAATTGTGTCAACTAAATCCCAAAAAATTGAGGAATTAATTTAACAAGTGCAGAAAAGGATACGAAATTTAGGTTCAAAATGGTTTTTCTCCTGGGATATGAGTTGAGAAATGGGGAAAATAGAAGGAGATTGAGAAAGGTGAGATCGGAAGAGGCAAAACGAACACCACAAAACTCAAGCAAATTGGCATATGCTCAAATCCCACATAATTTTTTACTCTATTTTTTTTTCTCCATATCTAACAAATAATGTTAAAATTATCTATATTTCTAATACGTACTCCTCATTGACGATATACGGACTATTACGGAGTTTTTTTACGAAATTGTTATTTCATATACGGGTTTTACAACTTTGTACATATTTTGTCATTTTGTTCCGTGTTTATCCTTTCTCTTTATAATCCTCTCTTTCGAAAAACCTTCATTAAACCTACACAATTAATGAACCTGTGGACATGACATAGCACATAGGTCCATCCCAACGCGGCCACGTCCGGGTTTGGGTAGGCGAATGAATCCCATGTGAGATGGTTCTCAGGTTGAAATTTAAATCGAATTAGGAGTCGCCACCGAACTTTGTGGGAGTTCGGGCTCATTCGAACTCACTCTATATTTTGGGTGGACCGTGCACAAAGTACGGCTCACTTCGATACTAGAGCTTGTGGGGTTCGTCCCTTTGCATTACGATACCGATGCCGACATTATCGGGTACCGTATATCGAATGACTCTCGTGCGCCAACGGTTTCGGACATCCGGAAACCGAGGTTCTGAGTAAGGGGTGAAGGTACGTGTTGGGAAGCCCACGAAGGACACCCAACCCCGCCCGCACTTTAGCGGCCTCTACTAAGATATCGTTCGATTTTAGAATACGCGCGCTAGTAATTCGGTTGAATGTTATGCAAACAGCGTTTTTGACTAAACATGCGAGTATGTTTAACTACGTCGTTTAATGCATGTAAACTAACGTCGAATTTATTTTAGCATGTGAGGTTCGTTTTAGTACAATAAAACAAACAATGAAAATAAAGGCGCGAAAGTAGATTACAAATACACGGGCGGAATACACCCCGGAATTACAATACAACAAACGTGAAAATCGAAATAATTGAAAAAGTAACGATAATAACGGATTATAACGGATAATGCAATGCATGATTTTGAAAATTTAGGCACGTGATAGTCTTGACACGCGACGACTAAAAGTCGTAAAAAAACATTTGATGATGCTTACACGATGTAAGGGACTCGTGTACTTTGCGTAAAGGGGCCACTCGATCGAGTCACAGACTAGACTCGATCGAGTGGTCCTGCTACAGACCTTCTGCCGGTTTTTTGGAGTGCCTCTCGATCGAGTGGGCTATGGCACTTGATCGAGTGCCTCCTGTACGGACTGCTGTCCGTTTCAAAAAGACGTAGATTTCGAAATTGATTTTAGTTTTAAATTGATAATTTATCAAGTTGCATAGAAATATAGATGCAATTTATACTCGACTCAATTTTCGATACTCGTAATATGTATGTTTATTATTACGAGACCGATATCGAAATTTTTAGAAAAAGTGTTATGAAATCGTTTTGAGCGGAATTAGGATGAAATTGATCCCCTCGGCGTCATAATGTCGTAATCAATCCTTTCGGACCATGTGACAATTGATTCAGCATCAACGGGTTCGTGCTAGTACGATTTATTGATTAATTCTTTTTAGACATGGTATTCGACTACGGAGTCGGTATCACATCTTTTAGAATAAACGTTTATTTGTTTGATTAGAGCGAAAGTTGTCGATTCCCTCCGCATCACGACATCATTATCAATCCTTGCGGATTATGTGATGTTCGATTCGCATCAACATGCTTCGTTCTAACCTTTTTTAAAAAGGGGAATCGGACATGTTTAACGAGTTATATTCGCGATCCCATCACGCCCTTGAGTGTTTAGGCGGTGCTCCTCGAGAGGGCACCACCACTCTTACAACTCGTAAAGGGATTAAAAGGGTCTATTGCGAGATTCATCCTTAAACGTGTTCGATTCGAGATCGTTTTATAAATTGATGTATGCTCGATGTTTTAATGTTAACTCGATAGTAGTAACGATACTTAGAAACGAAAGAAGAAAAGAAAAGAAAACGAAAAAAACGACGAAGAGGAGGACGAAAAAGACGAGAGAAGAGGGGAAAAGGGAGAAATCGGGGTTGAATTTTGCACCCTCAACCTACATGCTTTGTCTTCTCGGAATAGGGCTCGTCTAGTTGTGGCTCAGGCACGGGAGCGTCGAGATGATATAGGCGAGCTATGATGGTTTAAGGTAGAAGAAGGGTTGCAAGGGTTGTGAATATGATGGGATGTAAAAGTTGTATGGTGTAAAATTGTATAGGGGTGCATTTATAGAAAAACCCAAACCCCCGACCTAGGGTCACTCGATCGAGTGCCCCTGCTGGTCGATCGAGTGGCCCAGTAAACGGAACCAGCGGGCTTTTTGAAGGCCCACTCGATCGAGTGGGCTGATACTCGATCGAGTGGGTCGGATGGACGGGATATTTTGAGGTTTTTGACTTTAAGTTGATCTCTCGAAGCTTGCATGACTGTTTTTTGTGTCTCGGAAATGACTTTGACCGGGGTTTGACTCGGTCGCTAAAAGACGATTTTATTTCCGATGTCGGTTTTGATCCAAATTAGTCTTATTTGATTGGAAATGACCCACTGGGCCTGAATTTGAAGATTGTTTTGTGAGATTTGTACTCCGTAAAAAGCTCAAGCCAAATACTAGTGATTTTGAGCCCATACCCGAGCGCGTTAAAGCACGTTCGCGTCTGATCATCATCGGGTGTTTATTGGAAACTGCTATAGACACTTAGCAGCCAAATGCGGGTGTCTACAGAGTCCCCACTCTGACTGAGGCTCGGACAAGGCGAAAGTCAGAGTAGCTACCAGCCAATCGAGGATTAAGACCTGGCAGACTTTCGGTCAGGTCGTTTATAGTCCATTAGATTCGCGTGAAGGGCTCGCCAGCCATAAGATGGAAATTATACCTGAGTTGATGTTGATAGCTCCGTGGGGAGTCGGACTTGCTTTAGAAGTCCCGGGTGCGCCTGTATGTAGGCACATTCCGTGCTGTTTCGGGAGAAATGTCGCCTCGGACTTTCCGCTGGGGAGTTAAGTGAGTTGCGCGGGCTTGCTTCTGAAGCCTTGATTGCTCATGTGCACAGTTACATAGAATTTTGCATGTAACATTTAGGTAAAACACGACTCGCGCTGGGGAATAAAATTTTTGAATTTTTTGATTTTTCGAATGGCTTTGAAAAGTTTGAATATTTTGACTTCTTTGAAAAGAAATAGGAATGCTCGGGACGAATTTATTCCTGTGCTGATATGAGAGAGCTGAGATCGGGCCTGTATGTCTAGGCCCACTCGGGTTAAGGAATCATAGTGGTAGGAGGATTGTCAGGGCTTTAGTGTTGTAAATACACATCCCCTGCTTTAGCTTTTCTACACTTCTCACAATCTTTCTTTCCTAAAGAGAAACAAAAAACTCGTCCTTTTCAAGAAATTTTTTCATGAGTATTGAACGTTTGACAGCGATGCTGTAAGATTGGTCCTGGCGCTTTAGGGACGCGGATAAGGTAGCTTTAAATCAGGCAGGTATTTCTCAGCTGTTCACAATCCGTCAGATGCAGGTAGATCGTTATTTCCTTGATGCTTGTATGTCCTATTGGGACGACATATACCATGTTTTTGCCCTTTCTCGGGGCGAGATCTGTCCTATACCCGAGGAAATTGTTGTTGTGGGAGGATGGAACCCTTTACTCCGTCCTGCTGTCCCGTTTTTAGTTCATGATCCCAGGAGGAAGTTGGGGGAATTTTTAGGACTTTCCCACATGGAGGTATCTCGTATGACAGACAGGGACAATATTTCTTTGTTTGACTTGGCTGAGAAATTTATGAACCCGCATGATGTCCGGGTTAGGCCGGTCCACAGCTGTAGGGCTTTCGTTTTTTGTATGCTCCATGTCTATGCTTTCGAAGGTCACATGGATCTGCTGTCGTGTATGGGCAACGTTCGACTTTTCACCGTGGTGGACCTGATGGAGACGGAGCACAGTCCAGTATGGCTGATAACGGGGGAAATTATCCAGGGTTTGGATAATCGCAAAAGGGACTCGTCAGTTCGTCTAACCGGGAGCATCCGTTTACTGCAGGTATATCGCTTCGGATTTTTTTTTCGATTTTTTTTTTTGCGATATTCTGCTACAGGGGGCACTCGATCGAGTGCCTTCGTCAAAAACCCGCTGCCTGATTTCAGGGGTGTCACTCGATCGGGTGACCCCTACCCCTAGGCGGACGTCAATTTTGCCTCGAGAACTTATAATTTTTGTTTCTTTTCAGCTTTGGCTATTTGAGCGACTATCAATCATAGAACCTCCCCTTGACCCAAGTCGGTATCGGCCTAATCAGGTGATGACAAGGAGACGGGCCATTGATTTTTCTCGCCACGTCAATCACAAGTATTGGGACGAAGAGCTATCTTTTCATAGCGGTACATTGATCCGATGGGTGGTGCCGTGGTTAGGGGTGTTCATCGGTCCAAACCCGAACCGGACCGGACCGGACCGGTTTGACCCACGGGCCGGCAACCCAAAAAACCCAAACCCGCGGATCGGACCGGTTAACAAATAAACCCGGACCGGACCGGACCGTAAAAATACACTAAATTTGATTTTTTTTAAGTGTGGACCGGACCGGGGACCGGTTACCAACTTTTTTGGGACCCGGAGACCGGACCGGTACGTGCCCCGGTCTGGACCGACCCGGACCTTACAGTCCGGTCCGGTTTGTCGGTCCGTGTCAATTTTTTAACACCCCTAGCCGTGGTGGCCTATTTATGTTTGGTCAGGTTTGACATCGAGGGACAAGGCTCGTTATCAGGTGATTTTGTCTTTTAGGCAGACAGTTCATCTTTACCCCGGCCGCATACTTAGGCAGTATGGTTGGTCCCAGAGGATCCCGGAGAACGAAGCAGTTGTGAGCGATCCGACCCAGCTGACTGATATAATCTGCGATACTTGGATGCAGTAATAGTACACCCGGGATACTTGGTCTATTCCCGAGTCTCTTCACTCAATTTGGGTATCAGACTCTTATGTGAAATGGACGAAAGCAGATTCTGCCAAAGCCCGAGCTGCTTTAAAGGTTGATGAAGCTTTTGACCTGCTTCGACGAGAGCAAGCTAAAGATAATAGAGACTTCTTTGACGAAGGTGAGATTCCGGCTACCCTGGTTCGTCTGATGTCAGGTCAGAGGGGAAAGACTAGGACTTAAGCTGAAGAGTCTAGTGCTAGAGGTGCTGGGGGGAAGTGAGCCCCCAGAAGGACTTTGAGAGGACACTTGGGCGCCGACTATCAGTCCAGGACCGACTTGGTCCTCGGGACAGGCTACCGGAGCACGTGAAGGCTCGGCTCGGACCGGTTACAATAGCAGAAGACCCACTGTCGAAGAAACGGGTCCAAGCAAAGGAGGTTCCCCTTGTGATCCGGGAACGCTCGCCCCAGCCCCGGCGACCACGGGGCTCCGCGCGACCCAAAAGACAAAGGCAAGGGAAAGATGCCCTAAATATCTGTCTCCTTAATTTTATTATTTAAATATTATTAATATTTTTGTGGTGTGCTTTTTTTGTTGTTGTGTTTTTTTTGTGTGATGTAATTTTGAAATTCCCGAGTTTATCGGATTTTTGATAATAAAAGGCATATTTATTAGTGAATTCCGTTTCCGTCTGTTTCGTTATTGCAGTGGTTGTACCCTTTTAAGGTGCTGCCTACGTATCCACAATTAGTGGAATCAAACCTAACGTAGTTCGGACATGGAATTTTGCAATTTCGAAATACACCAAGACTATTAGTTCGAGGTGTGCGCGACAGATAAATAATCCTAACTTATTGACTTGCTTATAATTTTGAAAATTTATTTATAAAAAGACAAATTTTTCTAAATTTTTGCAAATGACATTGAGATAAGGTTTAGAGGTAGTAGCGCTTCAGCTGGTCCAAGTTGGTCGAGTTAACGAATTCATTCCCGTCCAAGTCCGTCAGCATCACTGCTCCTCCTGATATTACTAGATACGGCCCAGCCCAATTGGGTTTGAATTTTCCTCTTGGGTCAATTGGTTGTAACGCTCGAACGGACTTGAGCACCAAATCCCCTTATTTGATATTCATGGGCCAAACTCTTTTGTTGAAGGCCCGTTGTATTCTTTTTTGGTATATTTGGATATTGTTGAGGGCCCGAGACCATCGTTTGTGTAACACCCCTGATTTTTATAAATTAAATTAAATTAAAATTTTGTTCGTATTTTTATTTTTACGATTTAACTCGTAATTCTTAAAATTATTATAAAACGAATTCTTCGTTTAATCGTTTCAAACTCCTAAAAATTTTATTTGTCTCGGAAATCTTCTTATATTTAAAACATATTTTTATTTCTATTTCGATTCGTTTTATACATTTAATTTAATTTTTATCGAAAGTCTATTTCGGCGATTTAAATTCTAAATTATCTTATTTATTTATATTTAAGCTCGAATTTCTTTTTTCGGCTCGAAGTTCATTTATTTTAAGCTTCGTCAATATATTCATTTCCTTTCCTCGAGAAAGCAACTTAGTCCACTTTATCGAAAATTTATTATTTATCGGGAAATACTATTTGATCGTTTAATTATTTATTTCTATAAGCTTCGTTTTCGTCTTGAATAATCTATTTACTCATTTTATTTGACGGTCCGATTATTTATTAATTTTAGGGATTTTCTATGGGGTGCCCCCCAACTATTCACTTTTCCAGCTTGTACCCTCGCGTTTTCCATATTATCACTAATAACCCTTAACTTTCTTATTAACCAATCGGCGTGTCCATTAGCTGTTAAGCCATCAGTTTAGGCGTTAATTGATGACATGGCAATGCTTATGTGAACTTTCTTTAATGACTCCATCCTCCCACTTGCCTGACTATGCTTTCCCTCCATTTTCACATATTTTCCCTCCATTTTTCACATATTTTCCCTCCAACTTCTCTCTATATATTATTCATCTCCCATTTTCCCTCATTACATCATTTACTTTTCATTAATTCATTACCACTTTATTTTCTTCCTTCAATCTTCAAATACCTAATCGTACTTATGTCGACATCCTCATTCTATAGGAACAACCCAGTAGCGGGTCTTGAATTTCGGAATCAGGCGTGCATAAAGTGTGGTCGAAATGCAGTCATCAAGATTTCTGGGTCTACGAGGAACCCACGAAAAGCCTATTTCAAGTGCCTTGAATGTGAGTACTTTGTTATGTGGGTGGGTGAAGAGCATGTAATTTTAACAAGGCCCTTGAAATTAGAAAATGCATTTGAAGAAGATGAAGTCTCAAGCAATGAAATAAGCAAGGACATTGTTAATGGTGAAATAAGTGGGCTGTGCAGGAAGATTTCCGGAAACATTGCAAACTTGAAATTCTGGATGAAGTTTAATGCTTTTATGTTAGTAGTTACTGCACTTGTTGTTATCTTTAAATTTTAGAATCTCATCCTTTAGTTGTCAATGTAATGGAAAACAATTACGAATGGAATCATTAACGTTTCACAAATGTCGTCTTTCCGTCATTAACAATTCACAAAAAAAGAGTTACACAGTGCATCAGTATATGTAACACAGCAGGTATGACATAGCAGTAGCGGAAAATACAAGTTCTTGGAAACATAAACGCAAACACTAACCAAAATACGAGGTCTGACATCGGTTTCAGTAGTTCGAAGCATACTAATGCTGTCACAGAAACGCAGCATCATCAGTTTCAGTACAAGTTACAGCAGTTGTTTATAAACCATCAGTTTAAAAAGCAACAAAATGCATCAGGTTATATTAGTTATAAAAGGCAAAATATGTCATTTGAAACGACTTCATCAGCGGGTCTTTCTCTTCTTCCCATTGCTAGATTGAACCTGGCTTGAACTCTCTCCGACCTCCATAACCGACCTCTCCAAATCTTGAAGAGCTTCAAACTGTGGAACATCGGATGGTAATGTCAGACCTTGCCTTCTAGTCTTGGCAACTTTTCCTTGCATTGCGTTTTTCTCCTTCATTGTGCACCTTCCCTTGCATGTTTTCGAGTTGTGTCCATAGCATCGACATTTCTTGCACCTTACTGCCATTGTTCTCTTGCCCTTTCTTTTCTCTCCTGCCTCTCTTCTTCTGTTCCTAGCGGGTCTTCCAATTGATGTTTTTAGATCAGGGGGTTCTAGGGTAGGAACGTCGAATTCAGGCCATTGTTGGGGGTCAGGAATTGGGTTGATTGGTAACCCATAAGCGTCCTTGTATATCGCCACAGAGAAGCATTCACTTACATAGTTCACCGGATCCTGATTAGCTTCCAGAATTGCTCTAATAGCGTGCTTGCAAGGGATCCCACTTATCTGCCAGAGACCGCAGGCACACGTGCACTCATCCAACGAAACTCGTAGGTGTGATCTACCATCTTTTACTTCATACAGTCCCCTGCGTGAAAGATAGGCTTGGCATGTTCTTGAATCCTGTCTTAGCACCCTCAACTTATTCAATATGTTAGGACATATGCCTTCGTCAGGCCAGGACTCAGCAATATGCCCTCTTGTGGCATGTCTGACCATAGCTATCCTCCTAACACCTGTGCATGTAGACAACCTGGTTTAGGGAAGTTCCCAAGCTATGAGTTCGTGAAATGAGAATGGAGTTTGAGTACTAACCTTCGAGAAGAGATAAAATTGGTAGGCACCTCTGAGCTCCTAACGTGGCATTGAAGCTCTCAACGAAGTTCGAGGTATTTTCATCACAAGAGAGACTTGTGTCAAATTTGTACTTTGCCCAAAGTTCTTTATCACCCAGGTCTAGCAACCACCTCGCACATCCCTTGCCACCATGGTGAATAACTGTCTCAAGTGCCTTCTTGAAACTGAACTCTGAAGTGGCATTCACGACCTGCCAAAACAGCTTGTACAAGAGTATACCCGGGTACTCTTTCTTGAATTCGCGCAAAGGTGTCTAGCACAAAATCTCCTCGATGCCTCAGGCCATACATTCTGCATAGCTGGCTCTACACCCTGCATACACATTGAACAAAGCATCATTTAAGCAATTACTATTACCGTATCTTCAATATTATACAAAATGAAGACACTGTTTGACCATACCTTCTGCCTGTCGCAAATGATTGTCCAGTTTGGCCTATCACACTCTTGTAAGGAATGCTTTAGGTGCCAGAAGAAGTTGGACCAGCTATCCTTAGTCTCAGACTCAACAACTGAAACAGCAACATGAAATAATTCGTTATTCCCATCTAATGCCACCGCAGACAGTAACACACCTCCATGATTTCCCTTTAGATGAGTTCCATCAACTCCAATCAAGCTTCTACATCCTTGCAATAGTCCCTAAAACTGAGCATGGAACGATATGTAAATACTTTTGAATTGAAGAGGTCTTTCCGGAGTCCCCGTCTCTTGCCAAGCACAATTAGCAAAGCTGCCAGAGTTGGTTTGCTTTATCATTTCACAGTATGCCGGAAGTCTTTTGTAAGAATCATCATGTCCTCCATTAATCTCCTTCATTGCTGTGTCCTTTGCTACATAAAGCGTTGAAGTCTTCATTTGAATACCATATCTCTTGTAACAATGCCTGAATTGCCTTTCCTGGTATTTCTGGGTTGGCTCTTATATCCTCTAATAGCTTTCTAGCCGCCCACACGGAGTTAGCCATTGGGTTGTGACTTTTAACACCTACGCACCCATGTGTTGGATTGACAATCGACTTAATAGCCCATTTTGTGCTATCAGGAAGCACACTCGCATGGATCCTCCAAGCACAACCGGCAGTGGCACACTCCGCGGTGTACCTCCTGTTATCAGCCTTTGCTACAATGAGATAGAACCCTTCTTGAATGCAGAAATCTCTCAAGACTTCCTTGAAGTGGTCTTTGTCCATAAATAACATCCACGGCCTTAATTTAATTGATCCAAATTCTTTGTCATCATAAACTTCTCCATTCCTTAACAAGTGAGAAGAAATACCATCTTCTTCATCAAACCACACATTCTCATCAAAATGGACATATCCGTCATCAATAAAGTCGAGGTTAGCTAACATCAAGGTATCCTCATCCTCCAAATCACTCATTTGAGTAATGTCGACATCATTACCCTCCTCTTCCTCAGATGGTATGTAGTCCCCTTCACTGTCAGAGTCACAACCATCGTTGTCTTCATACTCAACTCTCAACCCTCTCCTATGTCTTACACTACTTTCACTCACATCCCTTGCTCCTCTTGGTTTTGCAATGAACAAATTTCTTTTCTTAGCAGTTGTTTTGGGCAATTTAAATCTGCTCTCAGTGGCTACCGTATCCTGTGAAGGTTGCGTATTAATGTCAGTGGCTTCCGTACACTTTGTATCAGTGTCACAAGTGAAGTTCAGCGTTGTACTTCTTCTAATTCTTATGTTCATTGCAGATTTTGAAGTGTTGCCAGTGAAGAAGTTCACTGTAGTACTCCTGGATGTCTGTTTTGTATGAGGGTTTGTGTCCTCTACAACCACTGAGGGAGTGTCAAGTGGGTGTGGTTCTGCTTCATGTGGAGTACCCTCACTGGTTTGAGATGAAGCGAGGTGACTACTTCTCCTAGGTGTGATTTTGGCAGCAGAGTTTGTGACAGGCAGAGTCTTTGAAGGAGTGTCGAGTGAAGACTTTGATTTTTGCAGCAGCTCCTTGGGGTTTTCTGTCAAAAACTCTGGTTCATCGTCCTCGGTAGTTTGGGATGAACCGAGTCGTGCACTCTTCCTCACTGGTTTTTTAGCAGTTTTGGTGGTTTCATCCACTGCCATTGGTGTCACCACACTAGCCTGGGTGGATTTATTCTCGGATAGTGCTCTAGTGAGCCTCAAGTTCCTGGCCAATGTAAGGGGATGCGATGGGAACACTCCTTCACCAATTGTAATATCAAACAACCTCTTTTCCTTCCACCTACTGAACATTTCCATAAGCCCCCTATCATCTTTTATCTCACATTTTTTCCTCAAATAAGAGTATGTTAGAGTAGGATTAATAGGTAATGGGTGGTTATGCTTTTCAGCTTCATCAAGCAAGTCATTTATGACGTCAATTAACAACACCTTATCAATATCGTCTATTGTAACCTCAGTGACTACCCCCCTATAAGTCATGTTCAACACGACATTCTCCATCCTGTAAATGAATTGCAAAAACACATCATAATGTTACTTCACTAGTACACTGAATTGAAGAATGCATTGAAGAACACTGCAAAATGAATTAGCAATAACCCATTGAAGAATGCTTTAGTTATCAGATTGGAATAATACCAAATGAATTGAAGAACACACAACTTTCATGTTCGGTAAATGAATAAGACACAAATTTCATGTTCAGTATCATTATCACCAAATACATCATCAATCAGAACATGATGGATTAAAACTCTAATTACCGATAGATTTGATTAGAACCCTAATTTTTATACTTTCGTTGTCAGCGAACTAAACATCAAAGAAACCCAGAAGGCACAAACGGCACACAAAATAAGTGAAGTATAGACTCTAACGTTTGATAAATTTGAAGCAAAAATTCAGTTTATATATACCTTACTTGAATGTGCAGTAATGTGCAGAAAATCAACAGTATCAACGAGCGGAGGAAGTGCGAAAATGGAAGATGATGGTGAAGGCATACAAGATGGAAGAAGAGGCGGAGAGAGATGAATGTAATGGAAGATGATTGGTTAGTGAATGGAGAAGATTTTGAATGGAAGAGTGTTGGAGAAGGGAAAGAAAGTCAGCCATGTAGGAGGATGGAGTCATTAAAGAAAGTCCACATAAGCATTGCCACGTCATCAATTAACGCCTAAACTGACAGCTTAACAGCTAATGGGCACGCCGATTGGTTAATAAGAAAGTTAAGGGTTATTAGTGATAATATGGAAAACACAAGGGTACAAGCTGGAAAAGTGAATAGTTGGGGGGCATCCCATAGAAAATCCCTTAATTTTATTAACTCGTATTAACTCGATTCGCGGGTCAGTCAACTTATCGTTACAGAATTCGTTTAATTCATGTTCCGAGCCTATTCATTTAATTAATCCTTTAGTTTTCCCGTTTCCTCTTGATTCAATGTATTCCATTTACATTTAACCCTGTTTGTTTTTATCTTGTTTACTCCACCGCTTATGTACTTCCCCCTTTATCTAGTTTCCACCGTCTCATTCTTCTTCACCCATCTCCCCTTTCCTTTTTTTTATTCATGCCTTATACCTGCACTCCTCCATAAGTTCGTTCATCCTCTCAAACCGCTCACCATCTACCTCCATCTCCTTCTTCTTTCTCGCCCCGCTTCCCTTTTCGTTTTTCTTGGACCTGCTGTTTTCGTTCCCCATCAGCATCATCGTCATTTTTGTTGTCCCTATTCTACAACCACCTTCTTCACAAGTCCATCAACGTCATCAACCTTCGCCCATCATCCCTTCGTTGGCTGCTCCTAGTCACGCTGTCATCTCTGTCCGACTGCCCTGATCGTCGTGGTCATCCTCCTCTACTGAAAGTGTCGCCTATATTCGATAAAGGTAGTCTCCTCATCTTCTTCTTCCTGATCTCGTCGCTGTTGCTGTTAGTTTGTGTTTTGTTCCATAGATGTCGTCTTTTGGGCTATCGTTTAACTCTGTTTCGAGTCCGTTTTGTTGCTCTGTCTGCTGGTTGATTCGTTCATGTTTTCTGTCCCGTTGTGCGTCGCTTCTTGTTTTGCGTTGTGCTGCTACGGTCTTCTTCTTCTTTCTCATTCCTCTTTCTGTTTCGTATCTGCTGTGATCGAATCTGCTGCGTTATGTTGGTGTTGCAGTTATTATCCCTTGTCGATGTCGATGTGCTGCCTCTTGTCGCTACTGTTTCTTGTGCGTTAGTGTTGCTGCGTTTCGTCGTCGTTTAGTTGCTTTTGTCTTCTCGTAAACACTGTTTTGTGTTTCCCTTCTCTTCGTTCCTCTACTCTTAGAGTCTCGTTTCTTTTGTTCGATTCATCTGATGCTACGGTTGCTGCTAATGTCATTTCGTTGTCGCCGTTCCGTTTGATTACTGCTACTGCTGTTCTTCTTTCTCTTCCCTGTTTTCTTCTTCCTCTTCGTTCTGTTTTACTACTGCTGTTATTGTCGATTTCGCTCGTTTTCATCCGGTTTCGGTTTTCGTAATTTGTCATTGTTCGCTGTTCGACTACCGCTGTTTCATCCTGATTTATCGCTCGTTCGTTGCTATATTCTTTTTATCAAATCCTTCCCCGATCGTGCTCCTAATCGTTCTGTTCGTCTTGGTTTTAGCTTTCCCCGTTTTGGGTTATCAAGTTCACTCGAATCCAACCTTGTCTCACTAACTTGTTTAGTCGACTCGTTTTTCTCGGTGGAGCATCCGTAGAAGACTACAACTCGGAACTTTAGGCGTATTATTAAAGTTTTGTACCCGGATTTTACAAGAAGGAGACGTATGTCGGAGGTTTAACAAGGTAACTTTAGAACGTTACTCGATTTTATATCGTATGTTTGAGTAGTAGTATGTAGTAAATATTTTAACTTCGGTTTTCTATTTTTAGCTATATATTATTGCTAATTATATTAAATTTTTTAAATCGTATGCCTTATAAGTATTTTACAAGTTTTCGATATCGTTTTATAAATCGTTAGTAATTTAATTATTTACGATTGTTATAATATTTTGTTGGTTATCGTGACACTAGTAACTAAATAATAACGATTTCATATTTTCTTCAGATTCCGTTAATTTATATTTTTAACTCAAAACTGTTTTTTTATATTATAATCGAGGTTTGTATACTTGTTTAATAAATTAATTTTCGTTTTACGATTTATACTAATAAATGAGAAAATAGTCGATTTTGTTTAAATATATTTTTAGTCGATACTATTTTTCACTAATAATTTCTTATTTGTTTACAATTGATTATTTTAGTAAAATCCGTATTATTTATTAATAAAAGCTATTTGCTAAAAATAATTTGAAACATTTGTAAAATTCATTTCATTTATAAAACTCGTTGACTCAATTAATTTTGATATCAATTTCTTAAAACATCGCTTTTTCTAAAATTTATCGTTTTAACTCGATTCTCCTAATTATTTATAAAATACTTTATATATTGACTTATTACATTTTAATTATATTTTGAGTAACGAATTTAGAAATATATTAAAGATACGATAACGACGATAATAATAAAATGTTAATTTCGTTAGAAATGCTATTTTTATATTTTCACTAATTTTAATAACTTACGTATTTTCTATAACGAAATTTCTATTTTAAGTAAGTTTCTAAAATTAGTAAGTTTCTATTTATAGAAAGTTTCCCTTTTATATAAAATGTTTATTCCTTTTATCCTCATATTATTTATATTGATTATATTCATTTTTGTATATCGATAATGACTTATTTTGGAGTTATGGAATAAGGACAAGTGTGGGGTTAGAGTAATATAGTCTGGGATGTACGTTTTTGCCATCAACTGTAAGGTCGGTGTGTCTTTATGGGGCACATTGGTTGTTGAACTGAGCATGGTTTGTGTTCAGGAGAGTGTGCATTGTGCCCTTAAACTTAGATATCGCATCGTGTAAGTCGCGTCGGGTTGAACTGGATATGGTTTGTATCCAGAAGGGGTGTATACTACTTAAACCAGGACCTCGCTGCACGCAGTCATGTTATAGTTGAGTTCCCTAGTTAGAGACTGGATTCTGTTACGAGTTAAGTCTACAGTTCTCGAAGCTAGTTTCCAGTATTATCCTAGTGAAAGTCTAGCCTTGTGCACATTGATCGAATTTCCATAACGCCAGTTTTGATATTATTATTATTATCGATTGATTTTGACTTGCAGGTTGGCAAATGTTTTAAGTTTTCTCCGAAAACTTAATTTTATTATATCGTTTTAATGTTTTCCATTTTAACTATTTTGATATAATAATACTATTATTTTTCCATATGATATAATATGGCTGGGAGAACGTCCGAGTTACTCCCCACTGACGTGGCTGTTATGTTTATAACATGACAGGTATTTGCCGCTGGGTTTGGGTGTGAGCTAGCGAGTAGCGTGGATCCTACTCTTTCTTCATTCCTATAATTTATGGATTTGTATAAATCCTTTTTGGAGATTTTACTTTTAACCCTTTTGTAAAAAGAGGCCTTTGTATTGACTTACCATTTCTTTTAATAAGATATAGTTTGTCAGTGTGTTTTAATCCCAATTCTACAGTGTTTCCGCCACTGTATTGCGTTATAATTTCTAGGGATTACAGTTTGTCTAAAAGAACTAGTGAGTCGTATCGAGCTTGGACCCAATCAGCTTCAGGCACTTGGTTTTCTAGTAAAATTCTGAGAGACGGTATTTCCAACTCGACTGGTTGGACTGCTTCCATCCCGTACGTCAAATAATATGGAGTTGCCCCGGTTGCGGTGCGGATTGACGTTCGGTACCCCCAGAGGGCAAAAGGTATTTTGTTGGGCCAATCCCGATAATTATCAGCCATCTTTTTAAGTATGGTGACAATTGTTTTATTAGCTGCCTCTACCGCTCCATTTGTTTGGGGATGGTAAGGCGAAGATGTATGGCTTTGAATTTCATATTTGGCTAGCAAAGTAGCGGTTTTAGCTTGGAAATGTGATGGGAAGGATTTGCAGTCAATCCCTACCAACAAGTAAAACCAACTAATCCTAACTAGGTAGATAGGGCAAGTCGGGTCGAATCCACGGAGACGGTAAGTGTCTTCACTAAGGTCACCTAAAGACTTGACTAGGTCAACAAGCTAAACTAAGCTAAAACTAAGAAGGGGGAGAAGACTATAACTAAGAGTAAACTAAGTATGACAACTGAAGCTAAAAGATTCAACTAACTAGAGGAACGAATGCTAACAAGATGGAGAAATCAAATAAGGAAAG
This sequence comes from Agrostemma githago, assembly GCA_958450325.1. Classification (NCBI taxonomy): domain Eukaryota; kingdom Viridiplantae; phylum Streptophyta; class Magnoliopsida; order Caryophyllales; family Caryophyllaceae; genus Agrostemma; species Agrostemma githago. Next base: position 12,593,748 of record OY288250.1, on the reverse strand, counting down.
AGTAGGGTTAATTAGGTCGGGTTCATAAGTGTAGTAGGATAGTTGGGTAATCGATGGTGTAGGTTTCACCTAGTCACTAAGATAAGTCCGCACTCTCCCGTCAAAGACAAACCCGAATACTCATGCAAGATGCTACTCTAAACAAGAGGATTCAACCACCAATCAACCATACATGAGAAGGAGGAGACTAGCAAGAGTATTATTTGCAACTACCACCCTAACAAACATTTCATCAAACACATGGTATGCACAACAAGTGACTAGCAACAAAGATTCAACCTTTACCCACAATCAACCCTAATCACCCATAATCAACACATAATCCACTTACTAACCCCACAAGAATCTACTCAATCATATCTAAACTAACACTAACCCAAACAAGAGGAAACATCAACGTAACCATAACATTCATTATGAAGATGAGACTAGCAATAACAATGAACTATGAACAAAGATTAAAACTTGAATAACAAAGAAAGATTAAGAGAAAAGAGAAGAGAAGGATTATACCCAACTAGAAAGGAGATGAAAAGATGAACACTTGCATAGAAGAAAACCCAAACATCCACCAATGTTGTCAAGATTGGTAGATTCTTCAAGAAATCCAATAATACAAGAGTAATCTAACTAGATTAAACTAAATGAAGAGTAATTAAAGAGGGATTAAGCTAATCTATACTAATCTAAGCTAATCTGACCTAAAAGTAGTCTAGGGTTTCATAAGATAGAGTAATGTAAGGGTTGGTGCTTAAAACAATACAAGAGGGGGGTATATATAGGGTTACAAGAATAAGGGAGGCGGAAAAATGAAACACGGGCTGAGCTGGGTCCTTCCCGACCGGGAAGAGGCTTATCCCGACGAAGCTTGATAGTAGTTAGGAGACGTCATGGCATATTCTTGATTCATAGGGGGAGAGGAGTAATTTATGGCGGCTTCTATAGGTGGGGAGTTTAGATCAATCCTCAAGTTTTGCTCGAAAATCGTGGCTCGTACCCGGTTGAGGACCTCTCAATCTATCAACCGTCCGTTGATGCGGCTCTAAGTTGTAAAGATATGAGGATGGTCACCACCTCTAGGCATAAACTGTAGATTAGGAGCAAACGTGAGAAGTCTAGTGCTTTTTGGGCACTAGACAAGAAGGAAATAAACTTCACACACACAAGAAGCAAAAGTAAACAAAGAAAAACACAAAAACACAGACAAAGTCAAGTAAATAGGCAAACAAAGTCTAAACAAGCACCGTCCCCGGCAACGACGCCAAATTGATGGGAAGGATTTGCCGTCAATCCCTACCAACAAGTAAAACCAACTAATCCTAACTGGGTAGATAGGGCAAGTCGGGTCGAATCCACGGAGACAGTAAGAGGTATATATAGGGTTACAAGAATAAGAGAGGCGGAAAAATGAAACACGGGCTGAGCTGGGCCCTTCCCGACCGGGAAGAGGCTGATCCCGACCGAGATGGAGTGGTCCCGACCGGGAAGGATCTGGTCCCGACCGGGATCATGCATAACACCGGGCGGTGCTATGCTCTTCCCGATCGGGGAAGGTCCTCTTCTCGGTCGGGATGGACCTCCAGAAGCTCCTGTTTGTTCGTCTCTTCATCCCGGTCGTGATGGATGTGTTCCCGACCGGGATGGGTCATGTAGGCTTCAAATAAGATCCCATAGGTCCCTACTTGCTCTCCCTAGGCTTCTTATCAATTCTTGGTGCTCGGGAATGGGTCCCAAGGGCTCGGGATCGAGTCTAAGCTACCGAGTGATCGTCGCTTCTCTTCGTTGGCTCCAAATGCGTCGGAAACAAGTCGAAATCGTTCTATTTCTCCAAGATTGGCCATAGGAACCTAAAACAAGCTAGAAGAAGCGTAAGTAGCCTCGAAACCGCTCCAAAGAGCGATTCTACAAGAGAAACCGGGACCAAACACAAGGAATAAGCACTACAAAACACACTTATCAACTCCCACACTTAACCCTTACTCGCCCTCGAGTAAGCACAAACTAACTACTAAACTAATAAAAAATAAAATACTAGCCGAGCGGGTATTAGCGCACCCTACGCCCTTTCAACTCACGCGAGAACACTTAGAGGAAAAGTGCTTTCCGCAAGGCAAGTGAGGTCTTGCGACAAAACTGTGGATACAACTAAACACGAGAACACACAAACAAACAAACAAACAAACAAACAGACAATCGGTTGTATCCAAAAAGAAACAAATACCGCTTCCCTCAACAAAGTGGTGAAAGAAGCACCGGTTAAGGACTCAAGGCAAGTGACAATGTTCCCAAGCTAATAACACAAATCGATATGGACAAAACCCTAATAGCATGACAACAAAGCAATAAAAACGTTGGTAACTTACCTAGGTCCTCCTATCCTTCTAAGAACGTACTACGGGACGATAGGCGGGATGGAAAAAGGATGAACCACGGAGTTAGTCGACACTGTAGGTAACTGAAATCCCGCCCCCTTTAGCGATGAGCCAAGAGAGTCGTCTCATGCTCAAAAATCGCCCAACTAGTCCAAGTAAAAAGGTGGATATGGTTGCAAAATGAGGGAAGACCCACTATTACCGCTATCATTCTTCCTAGGGACTCGGTCCTTTGGTAGGCTCTTCACGATAACAGTCGGTAAAAGGCTTATTTTTGAGGGGTGAGAATTTTTTGTGAGATGATTTTCTTTGGCATTTTTCTTTTGCATTTTGCTTTTATGTTGCACTTTTACCATTTTTTTTTCTTCTTTTGTATTTTGTTTTTGATTTGTTGTGCCTTGTTTTTTCTTCTTTCTTTTCTTTCTTTTTCTTTCTTTTTGCCTTGGTTTGCCCTTTTGGCTAAATTTTGTATCATAGACATTTCTTGCAACCAAGTACGTATAGAAACCTCGGCGATGCAACTTATTTGTGGAAATGTGTAGAAGGTAGGGAAATGGGTATGTCGAGAGCGCTCTTTCCCTTCAAACCCACAAAAAGGGGGAAAACATGGACTAATCAATCAATTTCGAACATGGTCACCTAAGAGACGGGACTCGGAAGGCCTTTTCACTCCGTGGGTGGTCAAAGTGGTCAAAATGCAAATCTCGAAGTAAATCCCTAGTAGACTAGGTGGACTCAAGGTAAAGAACCAACGAAACTATTGATTTAAAGTCATTCTACTAGACTAAAGTCCAAAAATCGATGTATGTCACTAAAAAGGGAAAGTAAACACTTGCGCACTAGCCTCAAAACCGGGTTTTCGAAAACCTTTACTACACTAGACACAAACTAAACAAGACAAAACAAAGACAAAAGAAAATGAAACGAAACAAGACAAAACAAAATAAAAACACAAGGAAATAAACAATCACCACCCCGAAACTTCCAAACAAGCCACCACATCAACCACAAACTCCAAAAAGCTCCACCCGAGCATACACCATCACAAAAAATCCTCCAAACTTCACAAAAAGGAAAAAGGAGAAAGAGATAGAAGGATAATACCGGATGTCTAGAGCTTTCCGAGATTCACGATTGCGCAACCTACAAGGAAATCGGGGGAGCAAAACACACACAAAACAACAAATATACGACACAAAGACACAAAAGAAAAAGACACAAAAGAAAATCTTTTTTTTGGTTTTTAAGAAATTTCTCAAATTTTTAGGATTTTTTACGATTTTTCGAAAAAACTACGAAAAATAAAGCTAACTAGACTAGGATATTGCTCCCCCACACTTAAACCGAGCAATGTCCTCATGCTCGATCGGTAGTGTGTGGAGACACTAAAAAGAAGGAAAAAAAAGAGAAAAAAAGGCTAAAAATCAAAAATCAAAGCGAAGAAAGGGTAGAATGTGTCCGACCGGGGTGTAATCAAGTCACCAAGGGCCGAGACAAGAAAAGATACGGATAGGGGAAGAAATAAAAAGAAAAAAATAAAAGGAAATGGGAGGGGAGGGCTAGGTGTAATCAAGTCACCTACCCCGGATTCCGCCCAAATTCTACTAAAAGAGGAAATAAGAATAAAGAAAAAGTGAAAGGACTTGTCAATTTGGATTTTCAATGGATTCTTGATGTAGTCACATCATCGAGAATCAGGAGCAATAACCACAAAGGCCCCGAGGGCCACCAAGACACCAAATACATAAAAGGGAAGGGGGACATACAAATAAAGACTAGCAATAAAAGACGGAAAAGAATGGAGAGTCGCCTTACCAAACGGTTAGCAACTCAACCAACTCCATCATCTCAATGATCGTTCTTGGTACCTTGCTTGTCCTCATCGATATTCCTCCTCTTCCTCAATGTAGTCTCAAGTATTGGGCTTGCATAGGTGTAATGAGGTTGGGATTCGAGGGTAAACTCGGTGTATAGTGATGAGAAGATGAGATGAATGTATATAATTGAAGTGTAAGGGTCAAATGATAGTTGCAAGGGTGAGTAGGGAGGTTGGGAGGGGGCATAAAGTGGTGGGGTGGGGCTTTAATGAAGAAAAGAAGGCAAAGGGGGCTGGCTGAGGTCTTTCCCGGTCGTGACGGCCCCATCACGGTCGGGAAGACCTCATCCCGGTCGGGAATACATTGCTTTCGGTCGGGATGGCTAGTCAGAAGCCAGTCTTTTGCAGTGCACTCGTCCCGGGCGTGACGATGGTCATCCCGGCCGGGATGACTCTTCTAGCACTTCAATTCCCTTGATAGATTCACCCACAAGGCAACTAACACATCGGGGTTTAGAATCCTGTCCCCAAAGGCTTGCCAAAAGCTCAACAACCGAATTCCTCTACCAAGCTCTAAAGCTTTATCATACAAATCCCTCTCTAGTTCTTCATCTTCATTCACACCTATCAATTAAGCTCAACGATTTCCATCAAAGATCTCTCCCTCAGATCGCTCATCAAAATACCAAATTACAAGAATTCCACAAAACAAATCAAACCTAGAGACCAAACAAACACATAAATACAAACACAAAAACTCAAAAGAAGGGGGAAAGAGGAATATACAACATGACGGTTCTTGAGAAACTCCGTCAAACCGAGGATGGTGGACTCTTCATTCTTATCCATAGCCCTCAAGGGCTTGGAGGAGCAAGTCAAATGCTTGAGCCACATCATAATGAGGGCTCATTGAGTACCCGAACCAAGCTATCCTCCAAAGCCTCCAAGTCGGAAGCGAGAAGTAGCCATCTAAAGATCCAATGTCATCTTTCATATGGTCTCCAGGGTCTTTCCATCCTACAAGCTTTATTGACCTCTTCCTCTCTAAGCACCGTCTCCATTCACAAGCAAGCTTCAAGTATTTAACATGAGGCACAAAAAGTGGTTTTGGCCTCATTTCCCTATTGCACATCCTCATATATCCCTCAAGTTGTGGCTCCCCATCTTCATCACTTGTCCTCATATCATCTTGAAGGAGAGAATTGAAACTTCTACAGGCGGTTTCAATCTCTTCCAAACTATAGCTTCGCTTACTTGCAAAAGGCTCTTGATGTTTTTCCATATTTTCACACAAGGGCAACTTGATTTCATCATTTTCACCCAATGACTTCACAACTCCTACCACCTCATTCAACTCACTAACCTCCTCCAATTCTTCACCAACAATGCCTTCATCAAGGGTCATTTCCTCATTCGTCTCTTCTTGGGTAGACAATTGAGGTTCTTCATAGCAAATATCGCTTCCCAAAGGGACTTCATCGGCGGCTTCATGATTGGGTTGCTCCTCTTGCTCAAACGAGCACCCTTCATCTAGTTGTGACGTTCGAGTTAAAGACATTACGGTTTTAGCTGCTATAGCATTTAATCGAGCCTCCATCGCCTCATTTTCCTTCGGACTTGGGCCAAGATTTCATAGTCCTTTTGCAATTGGATGGCCATTTCTTTTTGGCCCTTTTGCAATTGAAGAATCGATTGAAATAACTCCAAGTTGGGCATTTGGTGGTCATTGGGGTCTTGTAATGCTCCTTGAAAATCTTGATGATGCGCAAGGGGTGGGGCATCATATTGTTGGTAGCTAGTGAGGTTGAGATGATTGGTAGTATTGTGGGTTTGGGGCTCATAATGTGGTTGAGGTGAAGGGTAATATGGTGGGTTTTGGGGAAATTGGCTTCCATGTGAAGAAACATGATGAAACATGGTGGGTTCACAATGATAGCTTGAGTAATAGCCACCATGATCATAGGATTGATAAGCATTCACTTGTTTGAAGCCGTTTCCATGTCCTTGAAACTCGTACCCACGGGTTTCTTGATTACCCCACGAAGCTTGATAGTAGTTAGGAGACGTCATGGCATATTCTTGATTCATAGGGGGAGAGGAGTAATTTATGGCGGCTTCTATAGGTGGGGAGTTTAGATCAATCCTCAAGTTTTGCTCGAAAATCGTGGCTCGTACCCGGATGAGGACCTCTCAATCTAGCAACCGTCCGTTGATGCGGCTCTAAGTTGTAAAGATATGAGGATGGTCACCACCTCTAGGCATAAACTGTAGATTAGGAGCAAACGTGAGAAGTCTAGTGCTTTTTGGGCACTAGACAAGAAGGAAATAAACTTCACACACACAAGAAGCAAAAGAAAACAAAGAAAAACACAAAAACACAGACAAAGTCAAGTAAATAGGCAAACAAAGTCTAAACAAGCACCGTCCCCAGCAACAGCGCCAAATTGATGGGAAGGATTTTCCGTCAATCCCTACCAACAAGTAAAACCAACTAATCCTAACTGAGTAGATAGGGCAAGTCGGGTCGAATCCACGGAGACGGTAAGAGGTGTCTAGACTAAGGTCACCTAAAGACTTGACTAGGTCAACAAGCTAAACTAAGCTAAATCTAAGAAGGGGGAGAAGACTATAACTAAGAGTAAACTAAGTATAACAACTGAAGCTAAAAGATTCAACTAACTAGAGGAACGAATGCTAACAAGATGGAGAAATCAAATAAGGAAAGAGTAGGGTTAATTAGGTCGGGTTCATAAGTGTAGTAGGATAGTTGGGTAATCGAGGGTGTAGGTTTCACCTAGTCACTAAGATAAGTCCGCACTCTCGCGTCAAAGACAAACCCGAATACTCATGCAAGATGCTACTCTAAACAAGAGGATTCAACCACCAATCAACAATACAATGAGAAGGAGGAGCCTAGCAAGAGTAGTATTTGCAACTACCACCCTAACAAACATTTCATCAAACACATGGTATGCACAACAAGTGACTAGCAACAAAGATTCAACCTTTACCCACAATCAACCCTAATCACCCATAATCAACACATAATCCACTTACTAACCCCACAAGAATCTACTCAATCATATGTAAACTAACACTAACCCAAACAAGAGGAAACATCAACGTAACCATTCATTATGAAGATGAGACTAGCAATAACAATGAACTATGAACAAAGATTAAAACTTGAATAACAAAGAAAGATTAAGAGAAAAGAGAAGAGAAGGATTATATCCAACTAGAAAGGAGATGAAAAGATGAACACTTGCATAGAAGAAAACCCAAACATCCACCAATGTTGTCAAGATTGGTAGATTCTTCAAGAAATCCAATAATACAAGAGTAATCTAACTAGATTAAACTAAATGAAGAGTAATTAAAGAGGGATTAAGCTAATCTACACTAATCTAAGCTAATATAACCTAAAAGTAGTCTATGGTTTCATAAGATAGAGTAATGTAAGGGTTGGTGCTTAAAAACAATACAAGAGGGAGGTATATATAGGGTTACAAGAATAAGGGAGGCGGAAAAATGAAACACGGGTTGAGCTGGGCCCTTCCTAACCGGGAAGAGGCTGATCCCGACCGGGATGGAGTGGTTCCTACCGGAAAGGATCTGGTTCCGACCGGGGTCATGCATAACACCGCGCGGTGCTATGCTCTTCCCGATCGGGAAGGTCATCTTCTCGGTCGGGATGGACCTCCAGAAGCTCCTGTTTGTTTGTCTCTTCATCCTGGTCGTGATGGATGTGTTCCCGACCGGGATGGGTCATGTAGGCTTCAAATAAGATCCCATTGGTCCCTACTTGCTCTCCCTAGGCTTCTTATCGATTCTCGGTGCTCGGGAATGGGTCCCAAGGGCTCGGCATCGAGTCTAAGTTATCGAGCGATCGTCTCTTCTCTTCGTTGGCTCCAAATGCATCGTGAAACGAGTCGAAATCGTTCCATTTCTCCAAGATTGGCCTTAGGAACCTAAAACAAGCTAGAAGAAGCGTAAGTAGCCTCGAAACCGCTCCAAAGAGCGATTCCACAAGAGAAACCGGGACCAAACACAAGGAATAAACACTACAAAACATACTTATCAAAATGCGTCCCGTGATCACTGATGAACTCGTGTGGGATCCCGTATCGGCATATAATCTTGTTTTGGATGAACTTAGCAACATGTTTGGCATTCAAGATTCGGTATGACTCGGTGTAGACACCCAGATTTGGATCTGGTGGCTGCAGGAGTGCCCGACAAACACCCGATGACGATCGGACTGCAACGCGACGTGAGTTTGCGATGTTTTAGATAGTTTTTCTATAGAACGGATCAAATAATTACTCAGGAAGATTAAATTAACATCAAGGCAGGCTTATTCGTGTCATTATGGTCGCGTCGACACTAATTAGAGTCAATTCCGACACCGACGCCCCGAATCGGTCTCGCAACATGCAAAGTCAAACCCGAGTCAACGTTTCAGGCCGAGCAAATCTCGAGACACGCGCCCGAGGCCCACCCGGTGCTCGACACGCTAGGGTTAAAGGGATGCCTTAACCTCCAAGAAAGCCTAAGATATGCATCTTCTCCGTTTTGGAAAGTTTTGATATCGGATCTTCAAAACTTCGATAGCTTGAGCTCTGGTGCCTGAAGACTGAACTGCCTCACACCAGGCGTCCGAACTCTGAGTCGCTGGACACCGGGCGTCCATATGGGTGATGTGAGCCGAAAATGACTATAAATACCCCCCTCACCTTATTCATTCGACACACTTCTCAATTTCCCTTCTCTCTTTGACTCGTTAAGAGTATCTCGCTTTGGCTCGCACTCCGACACCCATAGCAAACGATCCACTCGATTGTAGTCCCGAACGCGAAATTGACGCTACTCCTCACCTTCGAGCATTCCACTCGATACCGAGGTGCCTGTGAATCTGTGATCGACTAGCTACACCGAGTCTAACGGAGTTCTGCCGGATTAGCCGCAGAACTAGCAAGTAGTAGCGGAGCTCTGCCGGATTAGCCGCAGGAAGGGCCCACGGTAACGGAACTCTGCCGAAATCACCAGACGAGCTAGGAGGATCCGCTTTTTGAAGTCGAATCGTCACTAGGTTGTTATCTAAACAAAACTTTACATTCTTGCACCTTTATCATTATGCACTACGATAATATCAAATGTGGACACTAGGTCCACAACACTTACTAAAACACGTAACGTCCCAATTTCAATCATAAACACTAAAACACTCTAAATAGACCCGAGTAGTCCCAAGATCCGTTCTTAACTATCTATGTATCGAGTCCCGTTTAGCGTATATTCCGAGGGTGCAACTCCTCACTATGTGATTTACTTACATTCGCACTTACAGTTTTTCGTATGATTTATTGCTTTTATGACCTTATAATCGCATGCTAAATCACCTAACACGGAAATCAAAACGTAAATAAGCTAAAACTGAACAAAGCGATAGTCGGGTTCCGCATTAGTCCCGGTGCTCGACGCATCCCTACTAATGCCGGACCGACGCATCTTAAGCAGAATACCAGGTAAGGTATACCACGAGAACGACTAATATCCGTAATATCACGTTAAAACTGAGTTGCTAATACCTATAATATTAGTACCCTCTACTCTCCTATGTGCATCTTTTCATGGCCTGCTTGTCACGTGAAATCGCATGCAAAGAATGTAAACACAATTACTTCAACGATAAAACTTACTTGTCCTTAAACAACCGACATAGCAAAAGGTATAGGGTTAAAACAATGGATGTTACAGTACTTCCGCCACAACTAGGAAACAAAGTTATCAGCCCACTGATTGATTAGTAGAGGCCGTTATAGTGCGGGCGGGATTGGGTGTCGATGTCTATCGGACGTTGGCTTCCCAATACGTACCCTCACCCCTTACTCAGAATCGACGGTTTCCGGATGGCTGAAACCATTGGCAATGAGAGTCATTCCAGGCATGGAGTGCTTAAGGGTACAAGTCTTTATCTTTAGGTCTCGTATCACTCAGCTTTGAGCTGGTTAGGAATTAAAGTTAACTTGAACGGTTTTCGAGTCCCCATAATTGACTCGGTGGCGACTCCAAAATCGGCAACGAATTCAGTTCATTAAATAGGTCGCCTTACCAAACATATCGGACTTTAGACATTTACAACCACGACTCGATCGATTCCAACGGAAACACGGGCGCCTGCTCCCGTCTAGTACAAGTCCGAATAGTCATCCGAATCGAGGTCCAACACATCGCCCCGAACGCGAGATCGGACCAGCCCCCGACCGGGAGGGGGCCGCGTGGGTGGCGTCGCGATGAAACCGGGTCGGTCCCGCGCAAGCATGCGCGGGGCGCTGGGCGGTGCGGACGGACGTCCACACTCGGCTTCGACCCACTTGGTGAAATAGTCGATAGCCACCGAAATGAAACAGTGTCCTCTGGTATCGGAAGGGTTTACTTTCCCAATTATATCAATTCCCTAAGTCGAAAATGGCCATGGTGATGTCATGGTGTATAATAGGGATGACGACATATGCAGAACGTTGGCAAAAATCTTACAGTTATGGCAGTGCATGACATGTAACTGGCAGTTGGTTTCCATACTGTTCCAATAGTATTTGAGCCTCATGATTTTTCGGACCAGCATATGGGCGGTCATATGTGGCCCATTTTCACCGACGTGCATTTCGGCCATAACCTTTTCGGCCTTTATTTTATCGACACATAGGAGGAGAGCTCCCTGTGCCGTCTTTTTGTATAGCTTTCCGTCGTCCGTACGAATAAAGTGGGTGGCCAACCTTCGTAGAGCTTTCTTGGCCCGGTTTTCAGTTCCCGGAGGATATTCTCTCGTTGTCAAGTAGGTTAGAACAGCCTGATACCAATGTTCCGGATCAGTTATTTCGATGTCTTGACCGGCGTGGATGTATGCCGTCTCGGACCGTCTTTCGATGCCAATCGGCATGCTGGTTAGGTGATCCAGGATATTCAATAAGGATGCTAATTTGGATAGTGCATCCGCAAATTGGTTTTCTTCCCGAGGTAGATAAGTGTATTCTACTTTTTGGAATTTTTTTTCGAGAATCCTTACTCGCGCCTGATAGGCCACGAGGTTGGCGCTCCGAGTTTTCCATTTTTTGAGAGCTTGGTTGATGATTAGAGATGAGTCTTTGTAGACCCGGAGGTTTGTGACTCCTAAATCTGCGGCGGCTTGCAAACCGTGAATGCATGCTTCATATTTGGCTGCGTTCTTAGTCACGTCGAAATCCAGTTTAATGGATAACGGAGTGTGCTCCCTTTTTGGTGATATTAGGAGAATGCCGACTCCGAACCCTCGGAAATTGGATGCCCCGTCGAAATATAAATCCCATGTTTCTGTGTCGGCATGAAATATATCCTCGTCCGGGAAGGACCAAGTGTCGGTGTGCCCTTCTTCGGTTACGGGACTATCGGTGAGAAATTCGGCTACTACCCGTCCTTTAATGGCTTTTAGTGGCACCAACTTGAGGTTGAATTCTGCCAGCATTAACGTCCATCTGGACATCCTGCCGTTAAGGATGGGCTTCTCGAATAGGTACTTGATAGGATCCATTTTGGATAATACATGTACCTCGTAACTGAGCATATAGTGCCAGAGTTTCTTAGTGGCCCAAACTAGGGTTAGGCACGTCTTCTCAAGCATGGTTGTAGACACCCGCATTTTGACTGCCAGGTGTCTATGGTAGTTTCCAAAAAACACCCGATGATGATCGGACGCTAACAAGTTCTAACGCGCTCGGATACGGGCTCGAAATCAATAATGTCCGGCATGGGCTTTTAACGGGATACAAACCTCACAAACCAACCTCAAATTCAGGCCCAGTGGGTCGTTCCGAGCAAAATAAGACTAATTTGGGTCAAAACCGACACCAAAAATAATTCCCGTCTTTTAGCGACCGGGTCAAAACCCGGTCAAGACAAACCCGACACAAAAAACGACCTAATACATTCAAAATCAGCAAAATCAGCCAAATCAATCAAAATCAATTAAAATCAAATCAATGCCAATCACTCCTAAAATGTTGCGGCCTGATTGATCCACTCGGTCGAGTGGATTGACCACTCGATCGAGTGGAGCCTCTTAAAACCGGTCCAGGTTCATTCACGAGGGCACTAGACCGAGTTCACTAGTGCCACTCGGTCGAGTGACCCTATGTCACGGGTTCCCTATAAATACCCGTCAATCCTAAGCATTCAAGGACAACTTTTTCAGACCTACAAGTTTTGATCATCTACCAATTTATACCCTTTTACCACCTTACAACACCCTACACTTTGCAACATCATTCTCGACATCACAATACATACAAACCGAGCCATACACACACACACACACCATCAACTCCTCCTACGTATCTCGACGTTCCCGTGCCATTGCCACCATTTGACGAACCGTATCCCGAGAAGCAAGAACATGTAGGTTGAGGGTGTGACAATTCAACACCAACTTTTCCTTCTTCATCCTTTTTCTCGCTTTTCTATGTATACTTATATTCATGTTTATAGTATTATATCTAGTCGATAGTAACGACATTACTAACGCTAACATTTTACTTCTCGCATTTTAGTTATCGTTATGTACATTTTATCATAATATTGTATGTACCGTGTAAATATATATAATAATTTCAAAACTCGGATCTAAACACGTTTGACTACGATGATAATTTTTTTAAGGTTCGTTTATTAACACGATCACGATCATTCGTAGTTGAACGCGTATACATCCATTTCTAAGATTGGTATGGAACCCGTTGACACGAAAACCGACATCATGCAATCCGTAAGGATTAATATTGATGTCGTGATGTAGAGGGACACAATTTCATCACCAATCAAAATTTCAATCTAACGATAACATTTTTATAAAATTCTGATAACGGTATTATAATCGTATGCATACACGATTATAGTACAGGAAACCAAGTTAAATACAAATCATGCGATATTTGTATTTGATTTGGCAAATCATCGATTTTAAACCAAAAAATAAACGAGTCACGACTCGTACAGGGGCTACTCGACCGAGTACATAGGCTACTCGATCGAGTAGCACCCACAAAACTGGGCAGTAGCGTCTTCCAGGACGCACTCGACCGAGTCTGCCCACGACTCGGTCGAGTGGGTACTGTAACCCAGAAAACCGAGAGCCTCGACACACATTTCGAGCCTCGTCTTTTTACGACTCTAGTCATCACGTGTAAAGGCAATCACGTGACCCTCCTTTCTTCAAAACTCACACATATCACGACACATAAACGATTTTGATCGACGGTCTCACACTATTAATTTTATGTCGACGACTCTTTAGTCGTATCCGACGTAAAATTAATTTAGACTCCATTTCTCGAGGTGATAAGTCGGGACAAGGCATCGAGGTTCGAGATCGGGTTAGCACCACGCCTAGGTTTCGAACCTCCGTCCTTTGATTAATATGCAATATAATGCGTACTTAATTAAGGTTCGTCCATCTACACAAATTCACGGTCTAATTTATATACGGGTCCGTTTACAATTATTGCTCGTCATTTCGATTATATATATATTTTGGTTATTCTATATTATTGTTCGTCGTATTGTGAATTCCGGGTTGTATTCCGCCCGTGTAACTTGTAATCGATTTATTATTGCTTTTGCTTTATTTATTTACGTTTTACCGTTTATAAATGAACCCTCGCATGCTAAATCACTTTGACAATAAATTAGATGCATTAAATTAACGTAGCTCACATTTAATTCGCATGCTTAGCTAAAACGCTGTTTGCATATCATTTCACCGAATCACTAACGCGCATATTAGAAAGTCAAACGATGTCTTAGTAGAGACCGCTAAGTGCGGGCGGGGTTGGGTGTCCTTAGTGGGCTTCCCAACACGTACCCTCACCCCTTACTCAGAACCTCGGTTTCCGGATGCCCGAAACCGTTGGCGCACGAGAGTCATTCTTTACACGATTACCGGTGTAGATGGTATCGGTATCGTAATGCAAAGGGACGAGCCCAATAAACTCTAAAACCGAAATGGGCCATACTTTGTGTATGGTCCATAGCGATATAGAGTGGACTCGAACGGTTCCGAATAACCATAAAATTCGGTGGCGACTCCATTTCGACTTAAATTTCAATTCGATCCATTCTCATATGAAGGTGCATTCGCCTATCCAAACCCGCGCGTGGCCGCGTTGGGGTGGACCTACGTCATGTCCACAATGGTATACTTGCATTCGTACTCCAAGAATTTTTTGCTGATGTAGTAAATGGCTCGTTCTTCTGAGTCGACGGTCTAGGCCAGCATAGCCCCCATGGCTGTCTCGGTCGTTGTTAGGTATAACGAAGAGGCAAATCGGGTTGAGGTGACATTAATACCGACGGAGTAGACATGATCTTCTTGATTTTGTCGAAAGCCGTTTGACATTTTTCATCCCATAGTGTTCGTTCCCCTATTTTCAGTTTTTTGAAAATCGGTTCACATACCAAGGTTAGCTTGGATATGAACCGGCTAATATATTAAACTTTTCCGAGAAATCCCCTTATCTCTTTTTCGGTTTTAGGAGGTTGCATCTCGGTAATGGCTTTGATTTTAGCTGGATCGACCCCGATGCCACGTTGGCTAACGATATGACCTAGTAATTTGCCAGATGTTACCCCGAAACTGCACTTTTGAGGGTTTAGTCTCATGTTGTATCCGCGCAATCGGGTGAAAAACTTCCTTAGGGCAGTAATGTGCCCATCCCGGCTTTTGGATTTGACGATCATGTCATCCACATAAACTTCCACTTCCTTATGCATCATATCGTATAATAAGGTTGTGGCGGTTCGTTGATAAGTGGCCCCGACATTGATGAGACCGAACGGCATGACGGTGTAACAGTAAGTACCCCAAGGTGTAATGAAGGTGGTCTTACTCATGTCTTCCTCTGCCATCTTGATCTGATTGTACCCGGCATACCCGTCCATGAATGATAGGAGGGCATTATTAGCCGTGTTGTCCACCAGTATGTCGATGTGTGGCAATGAAAAATCGTCTTTCGGGCTTGCCTTGTTAAGATCCCGAAAGTCTACACATACCTGCACCTTACCGTCCTTTTTAGGTACCGGCACGATGTTCACAACCCAATCTGGATATTCAGACACTTGTATGAAGCCGGCTTTGAACTGTTTGTCGACCTCTTCTTTGACCTTGAGAGACCATTCGGGTCTCATTCTGCGGAGTTTTTGTTTTACCGGCTTACACCCGTCTTTGATGGGTATACGACGTTCAGCTATTTCCCGATCTATCCCTGGCATGTCCTTGTAGGACCATGCGAAGACATCCTTGAATTCTTGGAGGAGGCTTGTGAATTGTTGTCTCTCCTCGGGATCTAAAGATAAACCTAACTTAAGCATCGGGTGTAACACCCCGTATTTTTCAAATAGTATTAAAATTGTAAACATTTATTTAAACCAAGTTTTACGTTTACAAAAATTATTTTCGTAAATAAAATATTTTATTTTCGTTAATATAAAAATTATTCCGTATTAAAAACATGATAATTTATTTATCGTATTATTAAATTTTTTATCTTTCGTTAAATAAAGCTTAACACTCGAAAATGTTTTTACATTGACCCGTCGTTTTAACATTTTCTCGTCTCGTAAAAATTTAAAAATAATTTATTGAATTTTTTTTAAATAATAATTATTTATAACTTTTGTCCCATAAAACTATTTATCGTCTGTTTTACTTACTGTCTTACAAATTTCTTTTTACAAATAAATTTTAGGGTTTCCCTTATTTTTATTCCGTAATCTTATATTTCAACTTTTTAAGAAAAAAGGAAGACGTTTGTACGAGAAACGGACCGAAACTCGATCTTCTATTCTTACTCCTACGCTAACCTCCTACTCTTACGCGTCCTACACACTCCTATAACACGCACTTAACTAACATGCACAATTGCACACTAACCTAGCCTACATTGATACACCTACACCTACCTACATACACTACACTAAACTACTTACTACAGTACATTACTACTACTTCTCCTACCGTACTGTATATATACTCCCCACACTTCCTCCTCCTACTGCTACTCTCACTACAATACACCATGCATACAATGTTACGTACTAAGTACTAACACACTAATCTACGGTACTTCGTACTATATATATACTACTCGTACTACTCCTACGTACTACTCCTACGTACTACTTCTACTTACTATACTATATATACTCTGTACTACATATTATATTTACTCTCTCGTCCTTTTCTATAATTGGAGCATCGGGAAAGAGGAGCTGCCCAATAATTGGCGGAATCATTTTTTGGGAATCGTATTTGGGTCAAATCATTTCGACCCGAAATTTTCTTTAAAGGAGGAAAAAGACGATTTTTCTAACGTAGACCGTATTATTGACCCAGACGATCTTTAATTCTAAATAACGTTAATAAATACTCCGTAATAGCTGTTAAGGTAACCAAACTTTTCTTCTAACAACATTTCTTATATATAAGTATATTATGTTAGTAATTTAATAAATTGCTTATTTAAATATTTAGGCTTATTTCTATGACTAAATTACTTATATATATAAAAATGTTACGTGATATTTTATTTGTGTTATATATTTATTTACGACTAAATTCAACTCGACTAAATTGTCACTTGTTTAATTTATTTATTTATCCTTTACATTTCTATTTATATGAGAAATTGAGAAAATGAATGAATGAACTTAAATTTATAAAATTTACTTATATCATTTTCATTGTATTTTATTTATTTGCTTCTATTGACTATGTATGTTTATTCTATGTATTTTATATTTTGTATGATTGTAATTTTGATCGTATTTAATTTTCTTTAGTACTTTTACATTTGTTTATATATTATAAAAATGGAGTAGATTAGTAACCTACAAAAATCTTATTTTAATAAAATTTCACTTATTATTTTATATAGGTACAAATTTATAAATTTTATTTTTCTAAAATAAATGGATTTGTTTTATTCCGAAATTTTTACACGACATTTATAAATACTTCTAAAAATGATTTTACGTCAAATTTCGTAAATCGACTAAGTACGACTTAATTTATATTTTTTAGAAACTTTTATATTCTTTAGAAACTATAAATTTTAAAATAATATTTTATTATCATTATACCTTAAATTTTATTTTTATATATAAAACTTCATTCAAAAGAATTTACTATTTTAAGAATATTAAACGATATTTGGGATATAACGTTTCGGGTGACACTTGAGGATTAAAGTATAATGTTGTCACACTGAAAATAAGTATTTGAGGATTTGACTGTTTCAAATGAGTCCGATCAATTATTGAAGGTCACCAAATAAAATATTACTTGTTCACGGGCGACTTTTATATAAAGTTTACGATGCGAGTCTGGAACGAATAACTTGTGTTGGATTCTACCACTCGTGGTATTTCGACTGCACTTGTAATGAAAAGCAGACTCAAAAGCTGAGGCCGAGAGTTGACCTAGTGTTTAAGGTAGTCGTTCTACGGCAGTGAGAGCTGCGGTTCAAGAGTCTGCGTAGGGTATGTGCGCATATATAGACAAGTACTTGATCAGTATTACTACTTAGGTTATGGGGGCAGAACAAGATTCTGAAAACTGTGGGTTCTCTCTTGGTGATGCAGAGAATGTAATCATCAGCTTTCATTTCAGCCCAGAGCCCCGTTTGAATAAACATATAATATAATTGAAGTTCGGGCCCAATTGAGCCTTATGGGTGAGATGTAAACCTCATAAGATTGGTTCGGTCTACGAGTCGGTAACACGGTTACTTCTATTGGTGAGATGCAAGCCAATAGGATGTAGCGGTGATACTAGGAGCCACAACTCGTGTGTTTTGTCTGTTTACGCGAAAAATAATTTTTAAAATCAAATGGCTGCCAATGTCCCATCTTTTAAACTTTATCGTTTTCATCACCTCACATGTTGATAATTGAATTAAAGGAAACTATCTGTTATGTGATATCCTTTAATATTTTTATAAGCATATTATTTGTTATTCACATGGTTGTCTTATGTGTATGAGGTGATGAACAGCTTGGTTGCTGTCCCGCTCAGCGGCCACTGTTTTAATTTTTGCAGGTCTGAGATGTTGGGGAATCGAGCGAGAGAGATTTAATAACATGTTTTATATAAAATACAATCTATATTCTGTACTAAGTGAATCAAGACTATGTAATTAATAGTCATTTGTTGTAAGGATCCGTAGCGATCCGGATACATTTATACTCTGATATAATTTTAATTTAATGACTTAGATAACTTTCCGCATTATCTATTAATTTAAGTCATCGAAAATCCGGGTTGTTACATCTGGGGCTCTAAAGTGGTTCCCACATTAATGGACTCGGTTTCCTCGATCACCGGATCTCGGGATTCCCTTTGTTCTAGTTGCTCGATCAGATGCGGAGGTAGAGGTACCTGTTCGTCGGGTTTCTCAATGTCATTGCATATAAAATTTTTGAAACTGAAAGCATTTTGAAAATAAGACAAGTCGTAAGCAGAACGGTTATCGTTATTATTGATAGTAAATTTGGAAAACAACTCAAAGAGAGGAGCCATTTGATCATTGGTCAGAGGCGGGATTGGGAGTGCCCTTGGGACAGACCCCGAGGCTCCAGTGGAAGTGACTACAGGGAGAGGGGTTATAGACTGGACTCTAGCACTAGACCCTCTAGACTCGGACTCAGACTCGTTATCCGGCATGTCTCCTTGAAAACATTTACATCGCTTTCTTGAAAAAGTGATGTCATTGTGGCGATGTCAATAGGACTAAATTTATTAGTGCCACTTGATGGTCTTCCTCCATGCCCTTTTCCTGGTATTATTGCCGACCTCGGAGATCAGCTTCGTGGGATCGAACCTGTTGCTTTGGTGGATCAGGTTCACCAAGTCTTCTTTAGGGGTCGGGACAACCTTGTCTTCCCCAAATAGGAGCCCCAGCACGGGCTCGGCATTGTCGGTACCCTCCTTGGATTCAGACTGGATGAGAGCAAATATGTCATCTAGAATGTAGTTACATTCCCGAGCCAAATTTGTCTCGGGATATATGATGGCGGGTTGGTAGAGACCAACCTGAACAGCCCCGAATACCGGAGTAACAAAGTAGTCAGTTAGTTTTGGACTGTAAGGGCCCAAGTAGGTACCCTTGATGATGTTGCAGGCCTTCTCAATACCTGCTCGGACCACATTTTCCGGGGTCACAGCGTACCCTAAGCCGAAGCGAGACTCTCCATCATTCAGGACTTCAATAATCTTCCCAGCTGGAAGATAAGGCCTCGAAGTAGCCCTCGGTAAATACCCCAAGTTCTGTAGCATCGTAAAGATGCTAGTGGTAAAATAAGGCTTGAAGAGATATTCGTCTTCAATCATCCCTACAAAGTTGAACCCTCAGGGGTCCGTACGGCCCATGGCGTTGCAGCTAGCCACAGTTATGGGGGTTGCCTCCAAAGTAATAACACCATCTTGCAGGGGTAGCTTGACTTTTCGGTGGAGGGTAGAGGATACGGCTTTGACCGCAGGGATCCATGGCCTCCCGAGAAGCAGGTTGAAAGAGGAGGTGACATCGATCACCTAGAACTGTAACTCCTTCTCAATTGGGCCCGTTATAATTGTTAGCTTAACGGCCCTAGCAACCGACTTTGGGCTTCCATCAAAAGCCTGAATAGTCTGCACAGTTGGAAGATAATCGGCCTCGGTAATGCCGAGGGCTTTGGCGGTCCTTAAGGGAAGGACATTCACAGCAGACCCATCATCAATTAGGGTCATCGGGGGATACTTCCCTCGGCAGATCACCGTGATGTATAGGGCCAAGTTATGGGCGGCCCCGAATGGTAGCAGGTCGGACTCAGAGAAGATGATTAATGGGCCTTCTTCTTTGGACTTGCCCTTGAGATGGGGCATGATGGTGGTTACCATTTCAGTAGGGGTAGCCAGGGAATCAACCTTGATCTGATCGAGAGCCTTAGTAAGTGCTTCCCGATGTTCTTGCGAGCTAACCAAAAGTTGCCATATGGTGAGATCAGCTCGAGCCCTTTTTAGTTGTTTGACTAGAGCCGTATTAGTGCTTGGCTCCTCGAGGGCAGCTCCCATCCTGGCAGGTTCAGTGACGGTTGCCGGGATAGGGGTGCCCTTAGAGCTAGTAGCTTAATAAGGACGACTGGCAGTAGCGAGGTGGTTACTGGCTAAAGCTTTGGACTTAGGCTTTTGGACCTCTTCAAGGGTGATGTGGACAAACTCCTCTTTAGCCAGGTAAACATCATCTTCATCATCGAACCAGATCCCATTAACTTGTGGGATGAAAGGAGAAATGAGGTGAGAACAGTCGACTACTTCTCCGGTGAAGATGGCATGGGCGCTGAAGGGGTTTTCTTTGTTACTCAGTTTATTCCCGGGAAACGGTATCTTCCCACTCTCGATTAAGTCCTGGATTAGGTGCTTCAACTTCCAGCACTTTTCAGTATCACCTCGGTGATATTGGCAATAGGCCTGGACATTGTAGCTTTTGGAGCCCTTCTCGACCGGGACCTCAGGAGTTGGGCCTATCGGTTGGATCTGACCCTTGGAGGATCGCCTTTGTAAGGCATAAGTATAGGTGGTCCCTATATCGGCGAATACCCGAGCTGGGGTATTCTTTTTGGACGAGGCATTTAGTAGATTAACCGCGTCAAAGATGCTGCGAGTTGCAGGTGCAGCTGGGGGGTTAGTAGTGGAAGAAGTAGCCCCTTCATATCCCTTGCTAGAGGCCTTGGTAAGGCCCTCTAGCCTTAAATCATCTTCGATTCTCATCCCCATTTCAGCCAAAGTGGTGAAATTGGGTATGACAGCATACCGGAGATGGACCCGGTAGGAGGGGAGGAGGTTCTTGATAAAGGCCTCCACTAAAGTCTTCTCATTGGGCTTGTCAACTAGCTTCACACTTTCGGCCCTCCACCGTTGAAGGTATTTGATAAAACCTTCTTTGGGCTCCTGGGCCATGACCTCTAGGGAGCGCATTGTGGTCTGGATCTCGGTATTATCAGCGTAATTCCGAGCAAACTCCATTGCCACGTCATCCTAAGTTGGGTATTTCTTAGGGTCCAGCCTGTAGTACCAGGCCTTTGGGTGCTTCTCTAAGGATGCAGCAAAGAGATTCTTGAACATTGAAGAATCCACTACCTTGATAGCCATGAATTCCTTGAAGGCCCGTACATGTAGTAACGGGTCCTCGGTTCCCTCGAACATGGGCAAACCTGTGAGGTTCAGGTTTGCGGGAAGCTTGTCATTCACCGGGGAGTAATCTCGGGCATTCTCCCGATGGATGCTGTTTTCCCCCGCTAGGTGGACTTGTTCTTCTAGTCAGCGGACTGCGCTGACCAGTTCAGCTATGGGCCCAGTGTTTTCTGGTGCAACGGGAGGTGGAACGGGGGGGAGCCCTCTGCTCCAAAGAGGTTAGACGGGCCATGACTGCTACCTGATCGGCCCGCATTGCTGTCAGCTAGGTCTCAATATCGGTCTGCTTGATAACCATGTTGTCTACCGAGTCTGCCAATTTGTTCAAAGCGTCCTCCATTTTGCGTTTATGTCCGGTCAACGGTGGCCTGTCTGTAAGAATACCGCATAATCAGAAACTGAACCCACATCTCGGAACCAAAATAGTACATCCCGAGCAAGGAAATGACTAAAACGGAATGACTCGAGAAAGACATCTAGACGGGTGACCCGTGGGTGGTGTGACTTCCTTAGGATTCAGCTATGTGGGGCGAGTCCCGTTTGAAGGAAGGTCCACTTGAGATTTTCTCCAGAGTTTTGACTCGAGTGTGTAAATGGGCATTCCTTGGTAGGGGTATGCCCTACGTTGGTTAGCCTTGCTTTAGACAAATAAGGCGGACCGGGATGGGGAGGAAACTCGCGATGTAAGATCGACGGAGTTCCGACGCTAAAGACCATCGACGACTTATGAAAAGACCAGACACTACTAAATGCGGTAAGTCTTAGGATAAGAAAGGTTTTTCGAAAAAAAAGTTTGGATTCCGAGAAAATCGAAAGACGGTCCCGACTTTTAAAATTGGCAAAGTGCCATCGGGGCCGTAATTTTTGAAGGTTCGAAAGTTTTGAATTTTGAAATGGGCAGCATACCGACTAGAAATAGGCTATTTTGAGTCAAATCACAAGTCCTAAATTCGGTAGCATTCCGGGTTTTGAAAATTGAATATTTTGAAAAGATGCATCTTTGTAAATGATGGTTTTTGAAAACGACACAGAAAACAAGCAGCACATAGTCACGCAAGCATTATAATGACGCCATGTATGCTTTACACTAAGTCTCGGTCGGTCAAGATAGGGTCTATACCAGTGCGCATAGCCTTTTCGAGAATCGGGACGGACTTCCTAAGTCGAGTTGATCTTAGAACATGCCGCGAAACCCATACGAATTAGCTATGAACACCTTGACATATCCAATTTGGAATATATCGCGGTATAGTGGGACGACGGTCACCAGTACCGGCCCGGGTAAAAATGAGGTTATGCATGAACCGTAAAACTAAAACGCGTATTGTACTAATCGAACAATTTATCCTCGAGTCTCACCCTGAGGATCTCGATGGTAAGTCACACATCAGTTTTCCCCAGCGGAGTCGCCAAATTGTGGACATGACATAGGTCCACCCCGACGCGGCCACGCGCGGGTTTGGGTAGGCGAATGAATCTCATGTGAGATGGTTCTCAGGTTGAAATTTAAATCGAATTAGGAGTCGCCACCGAACTTTGTGGGAGTTCGGGCCCATTCGAACCCACTCTATATTTTGGGTGGACCGTGCACAAAGTACGACCCACTTCGATACTAGAGCTTGCTTGTGGGGTTCGTCCCTTTGCATTACGATACCGATGCCGACATTATCGGGTTATATCAAATGACTCTCGTGCGCCAACGGTTTCGGACATTCGGAAACCGAGGTTCTGAGTAAGGGGTGAAGGTACGTGTTGGGAAGCCCACGAAGGACACCCAACCCCGCCCTCCCTTTAGCGGTCTTTACTAAGATATCGTTCGATTTTAGAATACGCGCGCTAGTAATTCGGTTGAATGTTACGCAAACAACGTTTTTGACTAAACATGCGAGTTATGTTTAACTACGTCGTTTAATGCATGTAAACTAACGTAGAATTTATTTTAGCATGCGAGGTTCGTTTTAGTACAATAAAACAAACAATGAAAATAAAGGCGCGAAAGTATATTACAAATACACGGGCGGAATACAACCCGGCATTACAATACAACAAACGCGAAAATCAAAATAATTGAAAAAGTAACGATAATAACGGATTATAACGGATAATGCAATGCATGATTTTGAAAATTTAGGCACGTGATAGTCTTGACACGCGACGACTAAAAGTCGTAAAAAAATATTTGATGATGCTTACACGATGTAAGGGACTCGTGTACTTTGCGTAAAGGGGCCACTTGATCGAGTCACAGACTAGACTCGATCGAGTGGTCCTGCTACGGACCTTCTTCCGGTTTTTTGGAGTGCCACTCGATCGAGTGGGCTATGGCACTCTTTTGAGTGCCTTCTGTACGGACTGCTGCCCGTTTCGAAAAGTCGTAGATTTCGAAATTGATTTTAGTTGTAAATCGATAATTTATCAAGTCGCGTAGAAATATAGATGCAATTTATACTCGACTCAATTTTCGATACTCGTAATATGTATGTTTATTATTACGAGACCGATATCGGAATTTTTAGAAAAAGTGTTATGAAATCGTTTTGAGCGGAATTAGGACGAAATTGATCCCCTCGGCGTCATAATGTCGTAATCAATCCTTTCGGACCATGTGACAATTGCCAGTACGGTTTATTGATTAATTCTTTTTAGACATGGTATTCGACTACGGAGTCGGTATCGCATCTTTTAGAATAAACGTTTATTTGTTTGATTAGAGCGAAAGTCGATTCCCTCCGCGTCACGACATCGTTATCAATCCTTGCGGATTATGTGATGTTCGATTCACATCAACAGGCTTCGTTCTAACCTTTTTAAAAAAGGGGAATCAGACATTTTTAACAAAGTATATTCGCGATCCCATCACGCCCTTGAGTGTTTAGGGCGGTGCTCCTCGAGAGGGCACCACCACTGTTACAACTCGTAAAAGGATTAAAAGGGTCTATTGCGAGATTCATCCTTAAATGTGTTCGATTCGAGATCATTTTATAAATTGATGTATGCGCGATGTTTTAATGTTAACTCGATAGTAGTAACGATACTTAGAAACGAAAGAAGAAAAGAAAAAAAATGATGAAGAGGAGGACGAAAAAGACGAGAGAAGAGAAGGAGGAAAAGGGAGAAATCGGGGTTGAATTTTTCACCCTCAACCTACATGCTTTGTCTTCTCGGAATAGGGCTCGTCTAGTTATGGCTCAGGCACGGGAGCGTCGAGATGATATAGGCGAGTTATGTTGGTTTATGATGGGATGTAAAAGTTGTATGGTGTAAAATTGTACAGGGGTGTATTTATAGAAAAACCCAAACCCCCGACCTAGGGTCACTCGATCGAGTGCCCCTGCTGGACTCGATCGAGTGGCCCAGTAAACGGAACCAACGGGCTTTTTGAAGGCCCACTCGATCGAGTGGGCTGATACTCGATCGAGTGGGTCGGATGGATGAGATATTTTGAGGTTTTTGACTTTGAGTTGATCTCTCGAAGCTTGCATGACTGTTTTTTGTGTCTTGGAAATGATTTTGACTGGGGTTTGACTCGGTCGCTAAAAGACGATTTTATTTCCGATGTCGGTTTTGACCCAAATTAGTCTTATTTGATTGGAAATGACCCACTGGGCCTGAATTTGAGGTTGGTTTTGTGATATTTGTACTCCGTAAAAAGGCCAAGCCAAATACTAGTGATTTTGAGCCCATACCCGAGCGCGTTCAAGCACGTTCGCGTCCGATCATCATCGGGTGTTTGTTGGAAAATGCTATAGACACTTAGCAGCCAAATGCGGGTGTCTACACAACCACTTCATCATCATCGAAAAATATTCAAAATCGAACAAGTAATTTAGATTTCGTTAGTTTCTCATTGATAGTTTAATTATATCGTTAATTATCTCGTTAATTAGGGTTTATTAATTACGATATTTCGATTAACGTTGGTCTGTTGGATGCGCGGTTGATGGTTCCATGGTTGGGTGGCTGACGGGGTTGGATGTTGGTCGCGGTGGTTGGTTGACGGGGTGGTTGGTTATGCATGGCTGACTGGTGTTGGGAGAGGCGGCTCTAGTTGAGGTGGTTGTCCGGCAAGCTAGGGTTAGGGTTTTGGGAATTGGGGGTTTTTTGTCTTTTTTTTAATTCTTTAGTACGTGAATGTGTTTCTAGGGCGATAATATCTACGGTAAATGATAAACGTTAAACTAAATTATAGGCATTATTGTGCATTTGACTTAGAAAAAATAATTAAAGTAACTCGCACATAAGCTAGTATACGTATATATTAATATTCACTGAGTAAAAAAGGAACATATTACAATTAACAACGATAACTGTCCAATCACAAAAACATGCGACAAAAGAAAGTTTGTCATCATCAGCGCACGAGCTATAAAAATGAATGTTACCTGTTCGAGTAAAGACGACGCATATCCTTGCTTATTTATAGTAGTACAATTATGAACGTAGTTGAAATGATAGTAAACAAATTCTTATCATTAGATTATAAATTTCATATTATTTACTCGGAAAAATACATTGTTTTTTTAGTATGTGGTAGTGGTGAATTTATTAAATATATAAACGGTAAAATGTCCACATCGAAAAATTATAATCATAAATCTCGTCACATTATTATACTTTTCCGATGTTGGACAATTTTACATGGACAAATCACATGCTAAAAAAAGCACAATAATTTAACACAATACTTATAGATTCAATATATTTTGATTGATATCTATTATCTAAGGACCAATGATGACTCTTACTTATAAATATAGAATCTCATTACGTTATTATAATTTTTCGATGTGGACAATTTTATTATTTATATTATATATGTAATATAATAAGTACTTTCATTATCTCTTCAATATGGAACAAACAGAATTACATTGTTTTGTTAAACCAAATGTAATGGTTTTACATAAAAATGTAATTTCTCACAAATTATTTTATTAAAAATGTAAATCTAATTCTATTAGGATAATTTTATCATAATAAAATATATCTAACTATATTAGGATAATTATTTTATTTTATTAATAATTACTTACAAAATTCTGAATTTTATTTTATATTTTTGAGTTTGAAATATGTTTTTAAAAGTTACAAACATAACTGACTACGCATTCCACGCGATCTCTGTTCATTTTTTGTTGTTTTCTGAGGTGATAATTGACGGTTTATATTGATAGTTTTTTTAGTCTTAGGTAGTTAGGTGTAGTAGGATTGTGTTTTTCAATATTTTATCGATTAGATATCTATAATTATAATTGTCCAATGTGGACAATGTTACCGTTTATATTATATACTTTGTATGTAATATATTCACCACTTAGAGTATTTCTTCAACATGGGACAAACCACATACTAAAAATCACACTGTCTTTTTCGAACAAATGACAAACCACATGCTCAAAATCACATCATTTTTTTCGAACAAATAATAATAAGTTAAGACAATTGAAGAATTCAATACGTAGAAGTAATACTCAAGAGGGGGATGAATTGAGTATACCAATTTTTCTTTTGTCTTTCATAATTTTATCTAAGTCGGTTGTGAGAGTTTATAATAAGAGCGGTAATAAAATCGACACAATGAATGATGTGTGCCTTATGTATGCGTTTATTCACTTGTTTGGCACGCATTTTCATGTGTTTATTTGGCTATTTCATTCTTTTTTCTCTTGTATTTTCTACTTTCGGTAGTTTCTCTGTGCATTGCAGATTTGGAATCCATTCACGCATTTACAAGCCAAAACTGCTTGATAAAGAAGAGAAAATCTCATGTCCTAAGTATTTGGAAAATCGTAGGCGAGTTTAGAAGAGAAGCAATGCAACTATTACTTGTTGATTACTTGTTTCTCAACGTTTTGGTTCGATGAGCCAACTGTTGTGCGGAAGCTAACAAACATGACAATAATAAAAAAGAAAGAGACCAAGATTTAACGTGGTTCACTAACAACTTGTTAGCTACATCCACAGGCGAAGGGAAAAACTTTTTCTATGTCGAGAATGCAAATTGCAGACTCGTATGAGCTCTCTCTAAGTAATGACTTAAGAGACTCAAATATTTTTGGATGGATTCTAAGGTGGAGGGGAGACTCCTATTTATATGAATAGAATCCCCTCACCTTTCCTAATTTTTCGATGTGGGACAAAATACAATATATTGATTGTACATGAACCACACTTTCCTATTTCCTTAGATGTGGGACAAACCATCAAACTAGAAAATTCCAACTTTAAGTCACATATTCTAACACCAACTTTGTTTTCTCCATCGATAATCCAATATAAACCACATTCCTTCATTCAAAAAGATACACCGAAAAATGTCTCTTATATATCTATATACAAAAACCCATTCTCTACTCACCTAGAAGAAGTTATTTGGCAACGTTTGGGACAAGATTCAATTTGTAGTTCCGTCTACACCGAAATTGCAAAGGTTGTGTTATAATCCTAGGGATCAATTGTCATGGAAAATCGTGTGTTGAGTATGTACGGGGCAAATTCGACTTTAGGTCAGTGATTTGTCACGCCACAACCGTTTGTTTCTCAGATAAGCTCGTTCCCTTATTATTGTATATTTTATTTACCATCTACGGATAATATATATAGCTCTACTTGCATTATTTTGGTGGTCCTTATATCCGATACTAGCCTTATACTTTTGTTATTCCAACAATCTAAAGTCGATTTTTTTGGTTGGAATAGAAATAAAGTGTTGATAAGAATATTTGTTGCACTTCAATATTTCATACGGAGTATATTTTGCTGACAACGGGTGAACAATTTTCATGACACCATTTTCTGTATTCTTTTATTTTGGTGAAAATTGTTAAAGTACGTCAATAGGTTTCAATCTATAACATTATTATATCAGCAATTGGTGCAAGATGTGACTTTAAGTTCCCTTTTTCTAGCATTGTATGTTTACTAAGCATCACTGACTCACTGTTTGTACATAACTACCTACATTATCGAGTTTGTACCATGATAATTGACATTTATTGCATTGTTTTATTAACTCAATGCGAGTAAATAGAGCATCCAAATTCAATCCCCATAAGATTGATGTTATACCGTTGTGCTAAAATAAAGGATTTATATTATTGAATTCATCGTCTCAAACAATTACAATAGCGCCCTATTTATCGGGTTTCGAAGATATCACAATATCTTCTAATATCGGTAGACAATATAACTTATTATATAATATCAATATTATTGTGATTACGGTATATTATAATATACCATAATCTTCCTAATATTATTCCTAATCTTTGATAATCTTCATCATGATACCGTAATACTACGGTATCCTCTATGTTACCATTGCTCGATATTCAATGCATAATACTTACTTAAGGGGTCGTTTGGTTCTCGAAAAGGTATGAGATTGGAATTAGGAATGAAATCAGGGTGATATCGGGTTGAAACTTGATTCCTGATACATGGTGTTTGATTCATTTTTTTTTAATATTGGGTATTTGGATTAATCTAGGCTTAAAACCCGATGATACTTGATATTTAATCATCTTATTTTAAATAAAAAAAATTATATAATATGGACTATTTTAATTTTAACACAAAAAAATAGTAAAATAAACTTCAATAAAAATTCTCGTTATTGACAGTATAAAAACCTCAAGTTAAATTAATAAAATTTTCACATATAATACTATTTTTTTTTAGTATTTTAAATTATTATTTTCGATAAAATATTTCAGTCATAATATTTCAACAAAAAAATTGCAATAATCTTTTTCGGAAAATCAAGCATTCAATTAAGCTAAACCGATTCCAAAGGTATCAACCTCATACCCACCCCCTCCCTTGTGTATGAGAAATCATACCTTGGAGGTTTGAGGTATGGGTATAACATCACAATTTTGTGAACCAAACACAAGGTATGTGTTTGGATCATTCTAAACTCATACCTCATACCTATATTAAGCGAACCAAACGACCTATAAATGGATTTAATTTGCTATATAACTTGTATCGCTGCAATGGTTGCACAATTTTAATTTGGTGTACAACACTACAAGTACATTCATGATGGCACATGCATTTGTTAGATAATTATCTGCTTCCCATTAACATATATGTCTACGGATAATTTTTTTTGTAGATTGTATCTTGTGTTGCTTATATATTTACTCCGTATATTGCTATCAACTGTATAGATATTACTCATATATGTCTGTTATATGTTGTGTGAGAAACACTTTGAAGAAGTAGCAGTTATAAAAGAGCCATGATTAATTAATAGTGTGATTAATCAGTCGTATCACAGGGTTTTAAGTCGTCAAAGGTACGTCCAAGCATTTTTCTTATAGAAGAATACTATATTTATCGTTACTTAAGTTTTTTATTCGTGTTAAATTCTCACATGATGTTATATGAGTGAAGTATGTGAGTAGTAATGGCATCAAATGTCAAATCTTTTATATTGTGAGTATCCATTCCTTCTTTTCTGAAGATTCATATATTATTTGGATAAGTTGTAAAATCGACTCAGTCATTAACCTTTTCATACGATGAAATTTCCAAATGTGATAAATTGATTAAGTATTTCATAAAGTCGATGCAAGGATAATATATTATGCAAATTTGACAATTTTGTTTGGGTGAGTACCAATACTTGTTGGTGTTGGAAAAGACGTATCGTTTTTATAGATGATTTTATAAAGATTTCAGTTACGCAATAATTAACCAAAATGAATTTATGTGTATTGAGTTCTACCTATTCTTTGTCATTTGCAAGTAAAATGATATTACTGATATTTTCTTTGTGTTATCACTTATGTATCCCGTTACAACATGTGGGGGAAGTGACATTCATCTTAATGAGTAAATTGGGTGTTATATAAAGGTTATATGTATGAACATTGACTTTTGAACATGCAATGTATTATAAATAGTGACATTGATTCATTCTCATGTCAGGGTTTGTTGAGACACTTCTATGACTATATTATAAAGTTGTCAACTCGATCTCATTAAACTTGTTAAAATTAAGAGATTAAATTGCATCTTTAAACTAGCCATACCCTTGATTATGTAAGTTCATGTTTGAGGAAGTTTGTATGCATATGAGCTCATTATTGTTGATTGCTTTATTTCATGAAGATATCTCACTGGACTTATGAAAATGATACGAAGTATATGACATTAAAGCTAGTTTTGAGCATGGAATTTGATAGCACTTGTTTCATGCAGTTTATGCCATTGTTTTTTTGGTGAAAGGTAAGCTTATATTATAATGATAAAGCATTACAAAGTCCAATAACACCAAAACATACAATTGCCATCAACCAACACACCTATAACAACAGACATTTCAAAAAACACTAACACAAGTCCTCAATTAAAGCTAACTTACACTACAAGAATGCAGGCTTCTGGCGTCCGACGTTTGAGACCGTTTTCGGTCGCCATGTTCATTTTGGAGATCGACTATGGTCGCCACAATCAGTCGCCCACGTTGGTCGCAATTTGAGGACTCAGGCGACCATAATCGGTCGCCAAATTCTGCGACCGAATTTTGGCGACCACTATTGGTAGTCAAATGTAGCGACCAACAGTCGCCAATTTAGCAACGGATTTGGCGGCCACTATCAGTCGCATGGAAGGAAACGACGACCAACAACAATCGCCAAAATGGGTTGATTAGCGACCACAATCGGTCGCCAAAAGGAACGTATTTGACCGCTGTCGGTCGCCAATTCAGCTAGGATTCAGTCCATTATCAGTCGTATGGAAGGAAACGGCAACCGACAACAGTCGCTAAAGTGGGCTGATTAGCGACCATAATCGGTCGCCAAAAGGACCGTATGCGACCACTGCCGGTCGCCAATTCTGATGGGATTCAGTCCGTGACATTTCGTTTCTTTACAAGCCAATTTCTGCAAAAAAAAACCATACAGCCGACCACAACATGATGTACCAAATCAGCTTTCGATTACTTCCTCAAGCGTCACTGAAAATAACATAGTCGTAGCAAAAGCTAATCACATCTCCGTTTACAAATCAACTACGATTGTTCTGAAGAACCGACAATCTAAAAACAACCACAGGTTCAAGTTACCCATTACCAATATGTTCAAGTTACCAATTACCAACAACTTCAAGTTTTCCTAAGGTTCAAGTTACCCATTACATACCAACATGTTCAAGTTCCCAATTACCAACAACTTCAAGTTTTCCTAATCACCTTGATTGCAGTTGTCCTAGCGTGAGTTGAATCGCTCCATATCTGCGCGCACTTTTCTAAGTGTCTCGTTCGTCCGCATTAGCCTCTCATTCATTTCACGCCCCCTTTGTCTCGCCGCCTCTTCTCTTTGATTCACGACCTCTTCTCTTCGTATCGCGGCCTCTTCTCTTTGTCTCGCTGCCTCTTGGTCAACCTCCTACTGCGCCCTGAGTTGTGCTAGAGCGGACGGTTCATACACAGCCTGAGACGCGGTGCCCACACGTGGTGTAGAAGGTGTGAAGAACAGACTGTGTGCATTACCTAAACCGTAAACACCCCCTTTCTGGTACCCCTCGACGACCTCGAACCAGATCTGATTAGGGTTCAGTGTGCCTTCTGAAGCACTCCCAGACCGCTCGGTGTAAGCATCCTAAACAACACGGATTTTAGGAGTAAGTATTATATCAAAAATGAAATTTAAAGTTGGATACTTTTCACTACATGACTGATGTTTGATTTCAATAGGAGCTCACCCACATATCCTAGTCCCTTTGGGTAACAAACTGCACATTCTGACCATCAGTGTCTGTCTTTGTATGTAAGTCCCAGAACAGTTCTGGAGCGGTCGACATTCTCCCCGTTTGGCGTTGAATCTATTAAATTGAAAGAAAATATATATAACAATCAAGCTACTAATTACGAAAATATAAGTGAGAATAAAAAAATCACAACAATATAAATAATTATAAACTTGCCTCCATCGTGCGCTGATATGCTGATTGAGCCTCCCCTGATGATGTGTAGGCTCTATGTGCGCCTCCATGTCTCCCCTTCTTTTGTTCTTCTTCGCCTGTGCAAATCTTTTCTTAAACTCCTCAGTTGAACGCCTTCTATTAAAATCATCCAATGCTTTACCTATATGTAGTTTGAAAGAAGTGTCCAGTTAGGTTACTCATCTACATATAAATGACATAAAAGTTCTGTTTTATAAAAAATATACCTCTAAGAGCTGTGGATTGAGTGAGATTGGTCGCCTTCTTGTACATATTGTCCTTGAACCTAACATTACAAATCTCATTGTATCGCTCCCATGCAACAGTTTCCAAGCTAGGATCCCATGTGAACTTCAAATAAACGAACGTTCGATATTAGTAACAAATTAATAATACATCTCTTTCAATTGAACTAATAACCAAATGAAAAAAAAGTATAACCTTAAAATTTTTAAACCAATTTTCCTTCTGATGGTGTGGCACTTGTGTCCAACAAGTATATCCGCCGCCGCCATCGACATTATAGCTCTTGCTACATCCTCTCCGGACTTTCGTGTGCCAAAACCTACACCGTTAGAAGATTTTAATATGTATTTACGAAGAAAATATTTACAAAATATGTACAAGCTAAGAATTCAGACAATTTATCAAATACCAGATGCCATCGAGGTCTAATTTCATCCGCCCGTCACCATCAAACTTTGATCGCACATCTGTGTTTCGTGGCGGTTCCTCCTCTTCCTCATCGACTACTGGTTCCTCCTCCAGATGCTGTTGTTGTTGCCGCTCTTGACTGCTACTGCCGCCTCGTCTTCTTAATCCCCTTCCAGACGTCTACAACGGACAAAAAAATATGTAGTATAAACTAAAGTATAAAAATGAAGTGGTAACATAAACTAAAGTCTGGAAACACAAAATGATAGAAAATACAAAAACTATACCCCTCTAATATTCATCATCGCTATCGTCATCCTCTCCCTCCTGACCACTACCACCAAGTACACCCTCATCATCATCATCATCACCCTCCTCAAACAAGTCATCCTCACCTTCCAAATCTTCTTGTGTCTATAAACCATCATCATCCTCATTCATTTCCCCAAAATCTATAAGGATGTCGTCTTCGTCGTTATCCTCACCCACATCCTCATTTGTGAATATGATTTCATCAATAGGAGATAATCGTGTACCACTTGAAACAACCTCTTCTTGAAAAAGGGTAGTGTCTATTTGCCCTCGTGACTTAGTCTTAAACACTGCCCACCATTGATTCAGATTTCTATCATTTTTCACGGTTGGATAAGTAGCAAAATACACTTGGTGTGCTTGATGTGCTAGTATGAATGGGTCGTACTTACAATATTTCCTAGTATGGTTAACTTCAACTAGCTTGTAACGCTCATGTACTCTCGTACCAGTCAATGAGTTGTCATTCCATTCGCATTTGAACATCACAACTCTATAACCACGGTTATCTCCAGCGTAACACAACTCGAAGATGTCCTCCAAAATACCATAGTAATCATCACCATCAAGAGAAGAAACTGTTACACCGAAATTACATCTCACCTTGTTCTGACCGTAGTTAAATGTTTGAAAATTAAACCCATTGACTGAGTAACGGTTCCATGTTCTAACCTCCCTCAAAGGGCCATATGCCAAACTTCTAACCAAATCATCCCGGATGTCTAATGCAATTACATGATCCTTAAGCCACTAAGAAAATTGTTCATCATGTTTGCTCCAAACATCCTCAGCTTTCACAGTTGGATTCGCAGCGACGAATTCGGTTACAAATTGCTTCTCATAAGGCTCCAAGATCTCACAATTGGACAACAGATAAAGATGAGCACGATTGTATTCTTTCTCGCCCAACATCCTAGAACGTCCAAGTGATGAAGATCCTTCGTCAACCTTTATTTGAAAAAAAATCAGGTATGGTAGGATCAATCATCTCTGATTTTTCCAAGTTTAGGTTCTTGGCTTTGGTTTGGACATGCTTCTCAAAGTAGAGAGAGCAGAAATTCGCAATCTCCTCTGTTAGATATGCATTACATATAGAACCCTCTACCCTCGCCTTGTTACCAATTTTTTTTTCAAATGGTTAAGGAACCTACATATAGAAATTCAGAAATTCACTTAGTAAATATTAAGTACGTTTGAATTTGAAAGTTAGATTATTGTTCAATTGAAAAGTACCTTTCAAATGGGTACATTCATCTGTATTGGACAGGTCCTCCAACATTCGCTTCGTAGGGCAAGTGGACCGGTAGATGCTCCATCGAATTGAAGAATGAGGTTGGGAAGATCATTTCAAGTTTGCAAAGTATCTCTGGGTTTCGGTCCTCTAGCCGAGTCATGTCCTCAATTGATATTGTAGAAGAGCACAAATCTCAGAAAAATTGAGATATCTTAGTTATTGGATTCCAACCAGTTGGTGGCAGAAGTTGCTTTAATGAAACAGGTAGTAACCGCTCCATAAAAACGTGGCAGTCATGACTTTTTAAACCTTGCAACTTCAGATTTCTATGATCAACACATCGCTTAAAATCAGAGGCATACCCATCAGGGAACTTCAATTTTCCTAACCACTCTAGCAGTGCCTTCCTCTGAGCCTTATCGAGGCTAAAAACAGCTTTTGGTTTAGACCCGTCCTTCTTGATGTGCAATTGTCGACGGTCACAAAGTTTTTTCAAATCTTTTCGGGACCCTGTAGTGTCACAAGTCTTACCATCGACATTCATCACAGTGTGGATCAACTGCTTAAAGAAGTTCTTCTCAATGTGCATCACATCCAAGTTATGTCAGATTAATAAAGTAGACCAATATGGAAGGTCAAAGAAAATGCTTCGTTTAAACCATCCATTTTTCAACTTCTTTAGAGCCTTGAACTCCTCATCAGTGCCATCAGTAGAAGAGGGAAACTCAGATATTAACTCCCAAATTTCATCTTTGGGAGTCGAATAGGTGGATCATCAAGCACTACCTCACCCTTCTTGAATGCTCTCTTGCTCCTCCTATATGGGGGACCCTCTGGTAAAAACTATCTATGACAATCGAACCAACTAATCTTACTGGAATTTGGAAGCCAAAATGCTTTGCTTTCATCCATACAACAAGGGCATGCTTTTTGACCCAGTAGACCATCCAGATAGCATACCATATGTGGGAAAGTCATTTATAGTTTACAACAGACATGCTCTAAGCTGGAAGTTCTGTCTCAAAGATACATCGTATGTTTCCACCCCTACTTCCCACAAGTGTTTCAATTCCTCAATCACCGGTTGCAAGTAGACATATAACTTATTTTTTTGGATTTTTTGGTCCGGGAACAATAAGAGACAAAAAGATGAAAGGTTGTTTGAGACTCAACCATGGAGGTAAGTTGTAAGGTGTCACCATCATAGGCCAACAAGAATAAGACTTACCGAATTGGCCGAAGGGGGCAAATTCATCGGTACACAACCCAAGCCATACATTTCGGGGTTCCGCGGAAAAATGAGGATAAATTGCGTCAAACCGCTTCCATTCCTCCCCGTCACTAAGATGACACAACTTTCATGGTACCCTAGTTTCTTCTTTGTGCCACCTCATTTGCTCGGCTATGGTTTTGGTTGCATATAACTTCTGAACCTCTAGGTGCGATGGGGAAGTAAGTTACTTGACTAAGCAGTATCAGTTTCTTACGTATCTCTCCCACCAGTCTTCCCTTTTCTACCTCTCCCACTAGCATTTAGTACAAGGACACCTAACTTCACCTTTCGACGCGTAGCCAGGTGAGTTTTTAGCAAAATCCAAAAAAACTTGAACACCCTTAAAACTCAACAGAGGAACATCTTTTCTTATAAAGTCTTCCCTTATACATCCATTTTCATTCAATTCTCTTTATTTTTTATCTAAGAATAAATTATATAACAAACGATTATATTAGAATTCGTAATTTCTAGTCGACTTAACCTAATAACATCGGCTCAATTTATAATCCATATATATACGCTAAATTTCGTAATTATAAATCAAATATATTTACAAAACACAAAATTACAAAACTTAACCTCATACTAACTACCAATCTAACTTAATAATGTTAATTTAGAATTCAAATTTTATAATCAACTTAACCTAATAACATCGGCTCAATTTATAATTTATATATATACTTTCATTTTCCTAAATATAAACCTAATATATTTACAAAACATCCAATTACCAAACTTAACCTCATATTAACTACCAATCTAACTTAATAATGTCAATTTAGAATTCATATTTTATAATCAACTAAACTGTAACACCCCTGATTTTTATAAATTAAATTAAATTAAAATTATGTTCAAATTATTATTATTATGATTTAACTCGTAAATCTTAAAATTATTATAAAACGTATTTATCGTTTAATCGTTTCAAACTCCTAAAATTTTATTTGTCTCGGAAACTCTTCTTATATTTAAAACCATGTTTTTATTTCTGTTTCGATTTATTTTATACATTTAATTTAATTCTTATCCAAAGTCTATTTCGACGATTTGAATTCTAAATTCTTTTTATTTATTTATTTATATTTAAGCTGAATTTCTATTTTCGGCTCGAAGCTCATTTACTTTAAATTTCGTCAAAACATTTATTACCTTCCTTCGATAAATCAATCTAATTCAATTTATCGAAAATTTATTATTTATCGGGAAATATTATTTCATCGTCTAATTATTTATTTCTATCAACTTCGTTTTCGTCTCGAGTACTTTATTTACTCATTTTATTTGACGGCCCGATTCTTTATTTAATTTTATTAACTCGTTTTAACTCGTTTCGTGGTTAGTCAACTTATCATTACGGAATTTGTCTCCTACCCAATTAGTTTAAAACTATCCGTATCTCTAATCCGCTTCTTTATGTGCTGATTCAGCTCCCTTTGTTTTTGTTTTTCCCCCACTCATTTACGTACACCCTTTGCCTTCCTTTTCTCATTTGCTATCCACCGCTTCCCCTATGTCCACCTCTTAGTTACACCTCCCCTTACTTTTCGATTTCCTCCATTTCAACTCATGAACGCCTCATCATTCATCCCCTTCAAATCAGAATTCTCCTCCCCTGGCATCCTCTTTTTCATCACCCTCTCGCACAATCATCATCTACTTCCTTCAAGGTGGATTTTGGGTGCTCGCTGCTGCTATATTCTTCTGCTCGCTATCAAGCCCTGTTTTCGTCCTCTGTTGCGTGCTGTTGCTGTACGCTACTGCCTCTGTTGCTGCATTTTTTTTTGTCGCCTGTTTTGCCTTAGGTAAATCTCCGTTTCCTTCGTTCCTTCTTCTTCTTTTTGTTATGTCCTTTCCCTCTTCGTTTTGTTGCCGCTGTACAATTCGTATCGTACCGTTTCGTCATCTTCGCCTGCTGTTGTTATGTCGTTCTGTGTCGATTTCCCTTCTCTGTTTCTGCGGTTTGTTGTTGTTGTTGTTGTTGTTGTTGTTGTTGTTGTTGTTGTCAAGGTTGCTGTTTATTCTTCTTCTCGTTTTCTTCCCCTTTATCTTCTTCTTCACTTTCACTTCTTTGTGCGCTGCTGTCTGCCTTTGTCTATTTCTGCTGCATTTTATTGCTGTTACTGCTGTCACGTTGGCTTATGCTCCTGCTGCTGCTCACTGATGTCGTTATTGGTGCCATTCTGCCGTCTTCTTCTTCCTTTCTCCCGGTTCTCCTTCTTCCTAATTGTTTCTGTTGCAACTTCTTCATTTCTGTTTGTCTGTCAGTTATGCTACTACTGTTGGCATTTAGTCCTGTTTGTCGTGTTCTCTCCGTACCGTACAACCTGATGTTGTTTCGGTGCTATTTGATGTATTTGTCTTGACAGTTTTCTGTTGGCACGCAATTCCCTTCTTCCGTTTTATGACGATTACTCTTTTCTCCTTGTTTTCCTCTGGTCTCGACCTTGAGTCCTCCTATTCCGGTCTATTCATATTTGTTTCACCCCCTCGTTATTTTGGTTTACTGGGTATGCCCGAATCCAACTCTTGTCTCTTTCTTTTTTGTATGTATCAACCTGAATAACTGGTGGAGCATGCTTGATTGGTTAACGATTCTATCGACTCAGAGCTTAGGGCGTCCTATTGAAGTTCCAGAGCCTGGACTGTGAGGACATGAATATCGAAGGATTTCGGCTTAAGGTAACTTTAGGACTTTACTCGATTTTATATCGAATGTTTGAGTAGTAGTATGTAGTAAATATTTTAAATTCGGTTTTCTATTTTTAGCTATTTATTATTTTGCTAATAATTTATTTTTAAAATTGTGTACCTTATAAATATTTTACAAGTTTTCAATATCGTTTTATAAATCGTTAGTGATTTAATTATTTACAATCGTTATAATATCTTGTTGGTTATCGTGACACTAGTAACTAAATAATATCGATTTCATATTTTCGTCATATTTTTGTTGATTTCTAAATTTTAACTCAAAATCGTATTTTTATATTATAATCGAGATTTGTATACTTGTTCAATAAATTAATTTCGTTTTACGACTTATATTAATAAATGAGAAAGTAGTTTATTTTGTTTTAAATACACTTTTAGTCGAGACTATTTTCCCTAATAATTTCTCATTTGTCTACGATTGATTATTTTTAGTAAAATCAGTATTATTTATTGATAAAATCTAATTGCTAAAACTAATTTGAAAGCTTTATAAAATCTCGTCTAATTTATAAAACTCGTTGACTCAACTAATTTTGATATCGTTTTTCTTAAAATATCGTTTTTCTAAAATTTATAGTTTTAACTCGATTTCCTAATTATTTATAAAATATTATATATTGATTTATTATATTTTGAGTAACGAATTTAGAAATATATTAAAGTTACGATAACGATGATATTAATAAAATGTTAATTTCGTTAGAAATACTATTTTTATACATTTCACTTATTTTAATAACTTGCGTATTTTCTATAAGACTATTTTTAGTAAGTTTTTAAAATTAGTAAGTTTCTATTTATAGAAAGTTTCCTCTTTTAAAATATGATGATTACTTCTTTTATCTCTTGATTATTTATAATGATTATATCTTTTGTGTGTGTGTGTGTGTCTATATATATATATATATATATATATATATATATATATATAGGAATTGCATCTCGTGAGTCTCTCTATCTTAAATGAGTCTGTCCCGCGAATCACAGCCACATGATCAAATCACATGAATGGCTGAGATTCAGCGTCATCTTCATCGTATATAATCTTACTGTTACAGTAACAGAACACTATTACAGTAACACAACTATCTTACTGTGACACTATCAGAGTAATAAGGAATTACAATAATAATGTCACAGTAATAATGTTACAGTAACAGAACACTATAACAGTAACACAAATATCTTAGACACTGTCACACTATTACAGTAACACAAGTATAATTATATAATACTGATACAGTAATCATATTACTGTAACATCATGGATTCAGCATTCAGTAATAATACTCACATTTTCAAACCAACTAACCATTCAAATGCTATTAATACTTACATTTCACAAAAAAACCATTCAGATACTCTACATAACAATTAACAACTCTCCTTAGTGTCAAAGTATTAATGCTTGCCATTTTTTTTAAAGTTTACCAATGTTGGCCGAATGAATAGAGAACCTAGAATATAGACTTTGATTTGATCATAGCCTGCGTAGTCATGTTCCGTAAGAGGTAATATCCATAAAGAAAAAAGATAAAATTCTACCTAAATATGATGTACGAAGTATAATAATAATCGTAACTCCTTCAATCAAACTTCAAACACATAAAATAACTCAAGTTTCTTCACAAAACATAATTTTCATAAACAAATATATAGCCAATCTCCTCGATGTGCATCTTCATCACTCCATTTTTGTGTGATTTTCAATTAATTTGATCTTTTGAACATTAATTTTTGTAGTTGATTTTAGAAAGCTTCCAGAAATTTTGTGAGCGTTTTACCCAAATAAAATTGCAAAAAAGATTTGCAATCTACGATTTTTTTACGATTCAAGGATTTTTTTTATTTGAATAATATGAGAAAAGGGGGATGATGACTGACTGAAGAGAAGGAGATGATATCTCGATGGGTTGTAAAACTAGAGCAAATGAAGAACACACAACAATTATTTGTGACGTGGCGCAAGGAGATCCATTGATTTCATTAGATCTAATGGTCTTCAATTGCGGGACGGACTCATCTAAGAAGGAGGACTCACCGGATCCTCACTCTATATATATATATATATATATATTGAGTCCGTGAGTCCTCCTGAATTATGGGTAGATAATGTTATTTTAATGTATGACTAAGTTATTCTAACGTATAACTAACTAGTATAGACCCCGTGCATGTATGCACGGTATTTATAAAAATTTATTTATTTTAGTTAATTATTTATACAAAATATATTTTAATTAGAAACCCAATAATTTTTCATGATTTTTATCAATGTATTTAGATATAATAAAATAATTTGAAATTAAATAATTAATCAAGATAACGACCTCAACTAATATACTGAAATACGTAATCCAAAAAATTACTACCTCTGTGTTTTATTTGTCATTCATATTTCTCGAGACGATCATTTCTCTTTTAAATATTTTTTTAATGTAAGAATAATTTTTGTAAATTGTGAAATGTATATTCACTTTAAATTTATTTTCAAATAGAGTATAATTTTATACTCTTGATGTTTAGATGTACTTATTCTCTATAATTTTTTTCTACCATTTCATGTGGATTGGGTATGAGTTGTGGAACTAATTAGAGAATAATAAATTCATTCTTGGATGAAGGAGTTTTTTTAAGATGAAAAAATTGAGAAAAAAAATGATGAAGTGGAATTAATAGGTCCCACCCAAGAATGAAAAATTCATTATGCTCTTAGGGATATTCCATTGGATTCGATTATTTAAATATTACTGTACTTTCTATCAATATTATTGTTACCATCTCAATATATTAGGGATATATACTACAATCTCGTATATATCCGTAACATAGACTCTAATTACAATCCTATATACTAATTTTATATCTTAATTTCAATAAGTATTACTTAATATTGTCTTATTTTAAGATGAAATCCATAATTTATTATAGTCATGATAATAACGAAAATTAATCTTAGTATGTGATATATTGATACTTTTTCAATATGTTTATATTAATCTTAGTCTATTTCAATATGTTTATACTTTTTTTAAAAATTTGATCATACATTCCATATTAAATATTGTATGTGATATATTCCATTTAAAACATGTGATTTTCGTAATCAATGTAATCAATCGGATTTCCTTAGTTACATACTTTCTGTGTTGTATAGCTTTATGTGTGATGTAGTGATATTTAAATCAGTAAGATGTTAGAGTGTAGTTGGAAAGGAGAAGGGTCGCATATATGAGGTCAAGGGTTCGATTCGCACCTAGCTTATTTGGTCTATTTTTTTTATTTTTGTTGTGGATAACTTTAGGCGGGAAAATTTATGAGTTTTGTTATTTGGTTAGTGGAAAGGGGGATGTTACTCGAACAACTCATCACCTCCACTAGATTAGGGATACATGAATGGTACTCCAATGTACGATTGATGTTTCTCTAACGTATGACTAATGTTACTTCAACTTCAACAATGATAATTTGGTTTAGTATAGAGTTTTATTTGTGTCTAATAGATACTCTAACGCATGAATGATGTTATTCCAACTTTACAAACATGTTATTCTAATAGCACAAAGTCTTCTAATAGCTTTACAAAGTCTTCTAATAGATACAGTACTGTTTATTACAGGAACATTGTAACTCCAACATATGAATGATGTTAATCCAATGTTACAAACTTATTATTCTAATAGATACTGTGTATTACTCCAAGTAATTCTGTTACAAACTTGTTACTCTAAGTCATCTCATCCATTCATTGAATTACCATCCAATGGATGATATAAGAACTTAGAGACTTAAGTGTGTGTGTATATATATATATATATATATATATATATATATATATATATATATAGAGGGAGGGAGGGAGGGAGGGAGAGAGAGAGAGAGAGAGAGTCACGCCTCGCACCCTTCCCCTCAGCCAAACATCAATCACATGTCATTACTTCCTTCTACTTTCTCCCACCTATTACCCTTCCCAATCCCTTCCTTTTGAATTCATTTCTTCACCCTCATCTATCACCCGCCATTACACAAAACTCCATCATCTACCCAAAATCTCTCTCTAACAACTAAACTCCATCAAATAAGTTCCATCTCAGAGTCGCTGTTAACCCAACATACTTCGACAGTAACTCCAATCATCATATAAAGGTATGTTTATGTTATATTAATCCAACATACTCTCTAACCTTTTCTAGAGGATATAATCATGTATAAACTTTTTATTTCTTTGATTAATGGTATAATCATCTGATATTTCCTTGTTCAAGTTCATATCATCATATTTTTATTTGTCCGATTAGTGATTATAGTCATCTGATTTTTTCATGTTCAAGTTCATATTGCTGTTATTAGTGGGTATAATCATCTTTGGGTATAATCATCTTTCTTTGATTAATGGGACGATGGTAGAAACACCGCATGTGTGAACTTAGTGAACCGTGACTTTCCTGAACAACGACTGTGACTTTGCTAACATAACTTCGTGACCATCCAAAAAATATATGTGACTTATGCTCTGCTAAAGTGTGACTTTCCTGAACAACGACTGTGACTTTGCTAATATAACTTCGTGACCATCAAAAAAATATATGTGACTTATGCTCTACTCAAGTGTGACTTTCCTCATTAACGACTGTGACTTTGATAATATAATTGTGTGACTAATTGTCTGACCTCAAATTTGTGTGACTAATATATGTGACTTATCTCAAATTTGTCTCCGACTGCAGATTTTGGATGATAACAATGTTGAGGGTGATGCAACTCATTTGATGAAGTCATCCACTCAATGTTCCGGTAGTTTGAGAGTGTTTTGCAGCTAGAAAGAATTTTCAAGCTCACGTGATCATTTTAAAGAATTTAGTAATGCATGAATTATGAAGATTAGTTCTTGCAAGACGGTGTCAAGTAGTATGCATGTTTT
This sequence comes from Agrostemma githago, assembly GCA_958450325.1. NCBI lineage: Eukaryota > Viridiplantae > Streptophyta > Magnoliopsida > Caryophyllales > Caryophyllaceae > Agrostemma > Agrostemma githago. The sequence goes on along the minus strand of OY288250.1, from coordinate 12,550,232 downwards.
TATGTTTGTATGCATGTATATTTATATACTTTAGTTATTATAATGTTTTCCTTAATGTATGATACCATCTCTAAATGAATGTTTAAATATTTTAATGTGTAAGTTTTAAAAAATATATTTTCAGCCATTTTAATAGTCACGCAGGTCAAACCGTAGTCACACTTGAGCAGAGGGTAAGTCACATACATTATCTTCATAGTATTAAGGAAAGTCAAAGTCGTTACTGAGGAAAGTCACTGTTGTTTTTACTGTTCAATAAAAATAACCACCTTTGAACGGTTAAAAAATATATTAATTAGAATGTTTTTACAGTCAATCAAAATAATATTTCTAACTAGAACATATTAATTAGAATGTTTTTTTGTTGGATGAATGAAGTTTGGAGATGAAGTTGTTCTTCTTTTTTTGGATGAACGAAGCTTGAAGATGAAAATATTCTTCTTTTTTTGTTGGATGAATGAAGTTACGCTTACAGTCACGCATGTTATATATCGAAGTCGCTCATTTTACGTCAAACAATCACCTATTGTAATATTTGTGATAGGAGAGTAGAACGTTTCAGTAATTTTCCGAATGTTTAAATACGTCTTACAAACATGAAAGCAACTATAAAAGAAACCAACATGAATGGAGGTTGAATATTTAATGAATATTTAAATACTTTTGTATGTGATTAATACTTTCATTTTTCTAGAATGTCGTTACTGAGGAAAGTCACAATCGTCCATTCATCCATATTCAACCTTTATTTTTTTTTTGTGGATAATGAAGACGAATAATTTTTTAAATACCAAAAAAAAAGGTATGAAAAATAAAACAAGCATGGAGATGGAGATGATTAAACGCATGATACCCTAATCCCAAGGTATTCTACAACTGCGTGATTATACAACATAGTGAGTGTAACTATACAGCATAATGAGTGTGACTATACCACCAGCTGCGTGATTCTACAACATAATGAGTGTGACTATACAACTGAAAGTGTGCGACCTTGCAATGTAAGAATTATGGGTCTAATACAATATATGTGGACAATATTATTTGGACCTATTATATTTATTAGCTATCATCAAAGTTGAGCCCAAATACGTAATCCGTCATAATACAAATGATACGGGCTTATTTACGTCTTATAAAGTATGGGTCGGATATTATAATAGTGTAGAGACCCATTATGGCTTTATGGGATATATGATGGGCTTATCCACTAAAGGCGACTGATATAGGTCATCAGGGTTTAACCATCTCTCCCTATATATAGTCAAGGTTATGGTCCCTGACAGCACACTTTAGACCTAATCTCACATATATCCCAACGGTATGGAGAAACCCAAAAGGCGAATGTGTCTGTTAGAAGACTATAATCGGGTGATTCTCATTCCACCTCCCTTCTCCAATTGAGTCAGGTACGCTTCCGCTATTCGGTCTATTCAGTATATACCAATTAATTTAGTATGAAGTTTCAGTCTTGGGTCAGATTAAATCTAACAAGTGGTATCAGAGCCGTCTTCATATTGAATTATTTGGGTCTGAATTATTTGGTAAACAAGTAATCTGATTCTATTGAGCTTGACATCTGTTTATGGTCTGATATGCAATTCATCGTTGATTTTTTTTGGGATGCGTTTATACGATGTATTTTGTTTCGGGTTGATACTTCTACCGTGTGAGTACAGAGACTTGAAACGTGATATGATTGGTGTCCAATTGATCATACGACTCAATATGGCAATATGAGTTTCTTGACCCTAATTTCATGTGACCCATTGATGAATTGTTTTTTACGGTTGACCCTAATTTCTTGACCCTAATTTCACCTAATTTCAGTCACTTGTTAATTACGGTTGATTAAAAGAACTAGATTTCAGTTTCAATAATATTGACTATTTAATTTGGTTTTATAAGACGTCTAATATTTTGGATTGTATGATCGAAACAATACGTTGCCAAAGTAACCTCTACTGCGTAGATTAGATAATTTAAATAATTGGACGATTGTGTGTGATTGAATTTTATGCAGGTAATGGTCGGCCCAAAGGAAGACCATTATTTGGCCGAAATCCAATCATACTTGTGGTGATAAATATGTAACAGTTATTCGTTTCTCGTGTAGATGTTAAGTCAGTCCAAAGGAAGACTTGACATTTGACATGATCTTACTGTTAATATTTGATTACTACACCAAGAGTACCACTTACAAGTCTAATTATCGTCCAAAGATGAGATTAGATGTTGTGCTAGGTATCTTGTTATGATGGGAATGCTAATATTTGAATATGAAATACAAGTTAAGGGAGTGTTCTTAAGTTTATGACACTCATAAGGCTTAATGGAGAGTAAATTCAAACATTCGGTTTTTTAAGTTTGGTAGTATGTGTAATCATGCGGATAATGGTCGGCCCAAAGGAAGGCCATTATTTGACCGAATACATATACAATTTCGGGTGATAAATATGTGACGATTATTTGGTATTTTCATGTGTATAGTAAGTGATAAGTGTGTTTTGTAGTGCTTATTTGTTGTGTTTGGTCCCGGTTTCTCTTGTGGAATCGCTCTTTGGGAGCGGTTTCGGGGCTACTTACGCTTCTTCTAACTTGTTTTAGGTTCCTAAGATCAATATTGGAGAAATGGAACGATTCCGACTCGTTTCCGACACTTTTGGAGCCAACGAAGAGAAGCAACGACCACTCCCGAGCTCCTTAGACTCGATTTCGAGCACCGAGAATCGATGAGAAGCCCATGAGAAGCAAGTAGAGACCTTTGAGATCATATTTGAGGCCTACAAGACCCATCCCGGCCGAGATAAGGGCCATCTCGGCCGAGATGAAGAGTACAAGCAAAACCGAGCCACTGGAGTGTGATCTCGGCCGAGATGACCACCATCCCGACCGGGAAGAGCATAACACCGCCCGGTGTTATTCATGATCCCGGTCGAGACCAGATCCTTCCCGGTCGAGACCACATCATCTCGCCCGAGATGCCCTCTTCTCGCCCGAGATTGAGCACCTGATGCCCCGCGTCACTTCTTTTCTTCTCCTGATTCATTGTATAACTATATATATCCCCCTCTTGTAATCTTATGGAATGTGAGACATTACTCACTAAACCCTAGAATACTTTAGCCTAGATTAGTCTAGATTAGTGTAGATTAGTCTTTAGTTAATCGTTAATCTTAGTTTAATCCGTGTATTAAGGGAATTCTTGAAGAATCCAACCAAGATTGACAACCTTGGTTGATGTATTTGGGTTTTCTTATTATTACAAGTTTCAATCTTTCCTCCTTACTAGTTTGGTATAATTTATCTTCTCCTTTTCTTTAATCTTTTTGTTTTATCATTCAAATTTTAATCTTTGTTCATTGTTTTGTTCATTGTTCATTGTTTTTACTAGTTTCACTATGAATGTTTTGTTGCTTGTGTTGTTTTCCTTTCTTTGTGTTAGTATTAGTTTGAACATGTGTGAGTAGACTTTTTGTGGGGTTAGTATGGCCATTAAGTGTTGATTATGGATGATTAGGGTTTGATTGTGGGTAAAGGTGGATTCTTTGTTACTAGTCACATGCTATGCATACCATGTGTTTGATGAATTGCTTGTTAGAGTAGTAGTTGCAAATACTTCTCTTGCTTGTCTTCCTCTTCTCATTGTGTGATTGATTTGTGGTTGAATCCTTGTGTATTGGGTAACATCTTGCATAAGTATTCGGGTTTTGTCGTTGACACGAGAGTGCGGACATTGGCTTTGACGCGAGAGCGCGGACCAACCTTAGTAACTAGGTGAACCTTGCACCATCGATCTCCCAACTATCCTACTACACTTATTGAAGAGTTTATGGATCCCAAGTAAGAGGGGGAGGGGGTGAATTAGGTACCTTTTAAAATTTTAACTCAAACTTTATTTATTAAAGAGAGTTAAACTAAGTGGACAACTAAATGAATAAAGAAGTGAAAACTAGTCAATGCAACAGTCAGTCTGACCGTGACATATTTGCCTTGGCAAGGATTTAAGCCACAGAGCAAATGTCACAGTATGGTAGACTGTGGTCTGACTGCCTCTATTTATCTTAACCAAGGGTAATGTTACAGAGAAATATTACAGTATATCGACTGTTACATTTACTTTGAAAAACACTACTAAAGTTAATATTAATCCACGAACAAATTAAAGCGAAGCTAAACGACATGTGTTCTACATTGTATGCAGCGGAAATAAAGCGAGAAGATTGAACACATTACGTTTTTGAATTGGTTCGGCCAACACTCTAAAGGCCTACGTCCAATGTTTTTCTTATTAATACTACGTAATTGTTAAGTAATCTACTCCGAAAACTTAAACCTTTACAATAAGAACCCCATAACCTACTCCGGTTACGACTCTCGAGTTTGGAAGACTACTCCGTCTCCTAACTCTCCAATGACCTACTCCGGTCACGACCAATAGCCTACTCCGGCTACGACTTTGAGTTTACGAGTCTACTCCGTCTCTAACTCACCAATGACCTACTCCGGTCACGACTCTTAATAACTTAGAAAAGTTACAAGATTACAATCTAACCAAGTTAGACAAGAGTATTCAAGACTCAATGTAGCAGTTCGTTCGACTGTGACGTTTGTAGACTTCGAAAATATTTTGCAAAGAGTTTTAAGATTAAAACATTTGATGAACAATTTGCAATGTGAGAATTGTGCTGAAAGTCTTAAAGAATAAGTGTGGTGGAGCATCTCCTGTTATAGAGGAGCAAAAATCAAGATTGAAGCTCCTTTAAAGAAGTCAACACTTTTAGGAAGAAGCAAAAGAGTTGGTTTTATCAAGGAGACACAAGAAGGGCAATCTTGAAGAAGTGAGACAAGGAAAGCAAGTTGAAAGTTTTCCAAATAAAAGTGAAGGATGAAACTCAAGGTTGAAGCCAAGCAAAATAGGACAAACACAACTTTTGAGGCAACCACTTTAGGAGAGAGAGAAAGCTCACTTTTGGTGTTTGGTAAAAAGCTTCACAACCATTTTGGGGTATATTTGGGAAACCGTTTTTGACAAGACAAAAATCACTTGCTTGCTCACCACTACACTTAAAAATCAGTTTGAAAAGATTTAAGATGATAAAAACTTTGAGATTTGAAATCTTTTCCTTTTGAAGAGGGTCGAACGAAAGTACAGTCAACCGAACTGTGACATACAGTTAGGTTGGCTAATTACTTGAACTTACTACAATGTGCCAAAAACTCTTATCTTTACAAAGTGACACTCATTGATATTCTTGATTCTTTGGGTAGCTTGTCTTGATCTTCAATCAATCATTCTCAACATTCATCAACAAATTCTCGATTAAGCACAACCTGAAAAGTTTGAACTAAGAAAACACAAATTAAATAGGCTAGTCATCATCAACAAACCCAACAAATTCCCCCTTTGATGATGACAAGCCTAATAAAAAATAAGTATTTTTGAAGTTCCCCCTCAACAAGTTAGTCGATCACAATCATCACACAAATTAGATTTCACATAAGAAAGGGAGATTAAGCTTTGAAAAAGGAGAACAATACCTAAACCATTTAGAAGACATAATCACTTAGACACAATAGCAAGGAAGGATTAAAAAGAACGACTAACTACGCATGCTTTACCTTTTCCCCCTCTTGGCATCATCAAAGAATCAAGGAAACATACCTTAGTCAAAGTAAGATCATAGAAACATAAGCATATGACATATAGTAGCAAAGTCAAAAGAGATTCAAGGGGCAAATAGTGTCAAAGATACAAACCAAAGAGTTCTTAAAACAAATGAAGGGGAAGGGGTAGTGAAAACAGTAGGTTTAATAATGGAAGGAAGTGGGGGGTGAAAGGAGTCAATCATCATCATCAACAAAGTCGTCATCATCCGACTCTCCCATATTGACATGGAGAGATTTAAGAACATGGAGATCCGCTTGCATTTCGGTAACCAATTCCCATAGTGGTGACATTTTCAATGAAAAACAGATGGTATTTTTGCAATAATTAAGCACATGAATCTGCTTGGAGTTTTTTTTTTCCGGTTGATTTGGGGATAATAAAGATTGATAAGAGAAGAAGATGGTAGGAAAGGAGTGGAGATAAAGAGGAAGAAAAAGACAAGACATTTGTTAGCAATTTTTTTTTTATTTTTTTTATTTTTTTTTTGGAATAAAAAGAAAAGGACAAGACTTATATATATATATATATATATATATATATATATATATATATATATATATATATATATATATATATATATATATATATATATATATATATATATATATATATATATATATTATTTTTATTTTATTTTTATTTTTTGGACGAGAGGAGGAAAAAAGACAATGAAGACTAAGTACCATTTTTTTTCTTTGACTTGAGAAGAGAGGAAGGTAATAGAGAAAAATTGAATTAAGATAGCGAAGTCAGACATTCTCGACGAAGTATTATTATTATTATTATTTATTTATTTATATAAATATTTTTTTTAAACTGCTAACAAATATCAGAAAACTGATGGAGAAATAGTTAGTAAATGGAGAAACATAAATGAAGTAGAGTATTAAGGGAGGTTCTAACCATTTTTTTTTGTGTTTTTGATTTTTGAGAGAGAAAAGGAAGTAAATAAAATGAAACAAAGAGGAGGGAAGAAGAACCGGACAATGAAACGTAATAATTTTTTTTTTTCATTTTTTTTTACGATTTTTTTTTTGTAATCTGATGGGGGTCGGTCACCTGCAACGGGTCGCCTGCCAATTAGGCCCGCAGACGACCCGACCCTGAGGAATAAGACAGCCTGTCATAAGGTCACTAGGGTGCAATCACCCAAAAAATCCAAGGAAACAACTTCGTCCTCCCCTGCTCGTCTGCTTTCAGGGGGTCTTCCCCCTGAAAGGCAGGGCCAGGGGTCCCCAGGGGCCCCTCCGTCATTTCGCCTAAGGTAAAGGAGAATGGGTGGACAAAATGGGTCCACGTGTCACTTTGCCATCCACCCATTCTCCCGCTCTTTTCCCTCTCCTCCTCTCTCTCTTGTGGGAAGGTATAAATACCCATCCATTTCCCACTTAGAGAGGGTTGGATTTTCTCTCTCTAGACTCTCACTCTAAAAAAGCCACCTAGCTCCTCACGAACTAGGTTCATCATGGCATTCACAGACTGACTTAGGCATCGGAGAGGGTTCCCTCAGACAACCTCCGAGGCCCTGTGCGTTCACTGTGCAGGGAGCAGGCTCAATCCGCCGGGAAAGTCTGACCGCCGGAGTGAGAGAAAGGAGAGGCAAAAGGAAATCAAACGAGCAACATTCCGAACTTAGAACCCGAATCCGAAGTTGGGTTAATTGTTTCCATACCGGAACAATTTGGCGCCGTCTGTGGGGAAGAAATCGGTTGTACCCACGAAATTACCCACAAAATCAACCATTCTCAAACACGAAATTAACCAATTACAACTAAAAATGCCTGAAATTTTTTACACCAGCTCTGTGGCAAATCCACCCAAAGCCCCCCAATATGGCATGCCGCTGGAAGTAACACCCGCCGCCACGATTCCAGGCGTTGGGCGAGCCAGTCTCCAGGGGGCACCGGGTCAAGGAGTAGCTGCCATGGCAGGGCAGGGGACACACCCGAGGCAAACTCTGAACCTCACCCTTGCCCAGATGGTGCAGACTGCGGCGTTCTTCTCAGCTATGTTGGATCAGGAATTCACTCCGGACGATCTGGTAGGCAGGGTCGCCACGACCCCCAGGTTGCTGCACTTTGAAAGTGGAGAAGGAACCGGGGGCACAAAGCGGACCGCCGTCAGAAACGTTCAGAGGAAGGCCAGGAAGACAGCTCAGGCGTATGCACAGGTGCAAAGGCGGATCACAGAAGCCCGTCAGGAGCCGCCCGTGCAGCAAGAGGCAGCTGGCCCTGAAGAGGCATTCTCCATTCATACTACAGAGTCCACGGCTGCTCGCGAAAGAAGGGGTTTATCTCAAGACCTGAGAAATCGCATGAGGCACAAGGAGCCAGTGTCCAAACGCCTGGGGGAGAAACAGGGAGATGTGTTCTCCAGGCTGACACCAGTTGGAGAATCTCAGCCTGCACCAGGACTGTCCCAGAGCCTGCAGTCCCGGCTCAACAATGGCCAGCCTCTGAAGTCAAGGCACCGCCAGGGCGATAACCTTGAGCCGGCTCAGAAGAAGCGTTCGCGGTATCATTCCCCTCCCAAGGACGACGAAGCGATAAGCAGGCGCCCACCTAGGTACCGCTCCCCTGAAAGTAGGAGACCGACCCCTGACAGAAGGGACGACCACGGTCACTACTCGGGCACGAGCAGGTCGAGAATGGTGGGCAGGCCAACCAAGACCCCGCTTCACCCTGAGGTACAGGCATATCCTATCCCAAAGATTAAAATGCCCTCTATTAAGTTTGACGGCACGACTGACCCAGAGGATCATTTGGCGGCATACGAGAGCCATATGGGCATGTATGACGCCGATGACGCGGTTTGGTGCAAAATTTTTCCAACCACCCTGGTAGGTCTGGCCCAGGGTTGGTTCAGGAATTTGCCGCAGGAGTCAATATGTTTCTTCATCGAGTTGGCCGAGGCTTTCCTTGACCAGTATGCGGGAAACAAGAGGCGACGTCTTACTCGGTTCGACCTAATGACTCTCAGGCAGAAGAAGGGTGAGTCTGTCAGGGAATACCTGAAGAGGTTTGACTTGTCCTTCCAGCAGGTCAAAGAGATAGACGATGCGACAGGGACGTACGCACTGACTAACTCACTGCTTCCTGGGGAAATGAAGAACCAGTTGATCAGAGCCCAGCCGGAAACTCTGGCCAAGGCCAGGAAAATCGCTGAAGGGTTTATGCTGCAAGAGGAGTTCCACAGCCTGACGGATACCCCCGCGGGCCCTACCAGGCAGCAGGGGGGACCGCAGGGTGGACGTGGTAGAAATGAATCCGGAAAAAAAAGAGCCGAAGAGGGAGATACCCCCAAGAAAGAGCGCACAGTCTACCAGCCTAGGTTCGACAGCTACACGGCCCTCAACAAATCCAGGGCAGAGATTTTCGAACTGGAAAAGGAGACTGCTAAGTGGAACCGCCCAAGCAAACCACGCAGCCCAAAGGGGGACCCCAAGAAGTTCTGCACCTTCCATGATTGCGTAGGCCATACTACCGAGGAGTGCCGCCACCTGAAGGACGAAATCGAGAAGTTAATCAGGAATGGCTGGCTGGCCAACTACGCAGCAAGCAATAAATCACAGAAAGAAACGCCTGAAAAGCCTGAAGGCTCAATGCAGAACCGCCTGATAATCCATGTGATATCAGGGGATGCAGAGGGCCAGACCAGCAGAAGAGGTCAGAAGAGGCAAATTCGTGAGCTAAGAAACCAGATCTGTTATGCCGAAAGGGCAGGGAGCCCGAAGGGAATGACGCTAAGCATCACCCCTGAGGATGCAGGGCGAGTGGTGTACCCTCATAGCGATCCCTTGGTGCTATCCCTAGAAATCAGCAATCACATTGTGCGGAGATGCATGGTGGATACCGGTGCATACACGAACCTGCTCTACAAGGATGCCTTCGATAAAATGGGCCTGGAAAAAAGGCACCTGCGACCTGCCTCTGGATCATTGTACGGGTTCAGCGGGGCAGGCATACTGCCCATGGGAATCATAGACCTGCCGGTAACATTCAGGGAGGGGGCCACTGCCAGAAATGTCAAGGCATCGTTCGTTGTAGTAGATGCAAGGTCTGCTTACAACGCCCTAATCGGCAGGGCCACCCTGGACGAGATTGAGGCGGCCATATCAACCAGGGCTCTCACTATAGCCTATGTTACAGACTTTGGCCTTGAAGGTAAAGTGCATGGAGACCAGGAGTCAGCCAGGCAATGCTACTCCGTGGCCCTCCAAACCCATGAGAATGAAAGAAAAGGAAAGAGAAAAGCTGACAGTTCCCCCAGCAGGGAAGGCGAGATTCCAGCCGGTAATCAAGCATCCGACCACCCGGAACCTGGGGGAGAAAGCATGCTGGTGGACCTGGAGCCAGGGAGGCAGGTCCTTATAGGAGCTGACCTGGAAGAGTCCTACCAGGCTGAACTGATCGAGTTGTTAAAAGATAACAAGGATGTATTCGCCTACTCGGCGGACGAGATGCCAGGGGTTGATCCAACATGTATCGTTCACAGGCTGAACGTAAACGCGGACGCCCGCCCTGTAAAACAGAAAAAGCAAAATATGTCCGCAGAGAAGGACGTGGCGATTAAGGAGGAAATTGAAAAACTTCTGAAGGCAGACTTTATTGAGGTTTGTGACTACCCGGAATGGTTAGCAAATGTAGTCATGGTTAAGAAATCATCAGGCGCATGGAGAATGTGCGTGGACTTTACAAACCTTAACAAGGCCTGCTCGAAAGACTGCTGCCCACTCCCTAGGATTGACCAACTGGTAGACGCTACCAGTGGATATACTATGCTGAGCTTCCTGGACGCCTTCTCAGGGTATCATCAAGTGTACTTATGGCAGCCGGACAGGGTGAAATGTGCCTTCATCACTAGTTCAAGCACCTACATGTACAAAATGATGCCATTTGGGCTTAAAAACGCAGGGGCCACATACCAACGCCTGGTCGACAAGGTGTTCGAAGGTCAAAAAGGCAGAAACATAGAAGTCTATGTCGATGACGCCATTGTAAAAAGCAAAGGAGACAATGAGCACCTGGCAGATCTGCAGGAGACCTTCTCCTCCCTGCGCGCCTACAAAATGAAACTCAATCCAAAGAAGTGTACGTTTGGGGTTCGCTCTGGCAAGTTCTTGGGTTTTCTGGTCAGCTCTCGAGGGATAAACGCTAACCCCGAGAAAGTTCTGGCTGTTCTGGACCTTCCTGAACCCAGAACCATCAGAGACATTCAACGTCTGACAGGCCGCATGGCCGCCCTGGCACGCTTCATTGCCAGGTCAGCAGACAAGTCAACCACATTCTTCAAAATATTGAAAGGCAACAAGCAATTTAAGTGGGAGGATGAGCAAAAAGAAGCCTTCGAGCAGTTGAAGGAACATTTAAAGAAGCTCCCCACCCTGGCAAGGCCAGTGGCAGGGGAAAAACTCTTCCTCTACATCGCTGTAACTAATGTGACAGTCAGCGCAGTCATCTTGAGAGAAGAAGCAGGCGCTCAACAGCCTATATACTTTGTGAGCCATGCCCTGGGGGCAGCAGAAAGGAATTATCCTATGGTCGAAAAGGCAGCTTATGCGGTTGTCATAGCAGCTAGGAAACTGAGGCCATATTTCGACGCACACCCTGTCGTGGTGCTAACAGACCAGCCCTTGGAAAAAGTACTGGAGAAATTCGAAAAGTCAGGCAGGCTGCTAAAATGGGCCATTGAGTTGAGTGGACTAGGGATAACATACCAATCCAGAACAACCATCAAAGCCCAAGCCCTGTCCGACTTTCTAGCAGAATGCTCCCACTCTGAGGAGGATAGCCCAACTGCCGGCGAATGGGTGGTATACACCGACGGGTCCTCCACGGCTAATGGTGCAGGGGCCGGAGTCGTGTTGACCAGCCCGGAAGGGACTGATTTTGAACATGCACTTAGATTTGTCTTCCCCGCTTCAAACAATGAAGCTGAATACGAAGCAGTGCTCGCAGGCGTTAACTTAGCCAAAGTCGCAGGCGCAGAGCGGATTGTCCTGGCAACAGACTCCTAGCTCATCGCCAACCAAATCAATGGAGAATATGAGGCCAGGGACCAAACGATGGCCGCATACCTGGAAATGGTGAAGAAAGAGTTGTCAGGCCTGAAGTCGTATGAAATCAGGCAGATCCCTCGGTCCGAAAACAATCGGGCAGATGCCCTGTCCAAACTGGCTAGTTCCAGCCTGCAGGATATAAGGAGGTCAGTATGGGTAGACGTCATCCAAGAAAAATCTACCATTCCTTGCCAAATAGTTGGCGCTGTAGAGGAGACATGGTCTGAGAATTGGATGACCCCCATCATCCTGTTCAAGAAACATGGAATTTTACCGTCTGACCCCGTGCAAAAAAGAAAGATGCCGACGAGAGCTGCGTGGTTCATATTAATCGGGGAAGACTTGTACAAAAAATCGTTCTCATCTCCCCTGCTCAAATGTCTGGGGGTAGAGCAGGCGGCAGAGGTCTTGGATGACATCCACTCAGGGATATGTGGCCATCACATAGGAGGAAAGTCGCTGGCACACAAGGCCTTAAGGGCGGGATACTACTGGCCGACCCTACTGGCCGACGCAAAAGACTTGACTCAAAAATGCAGGAAATGTCAACTTTTTGCCCCATCCATCCATGCCCCGGCCCAAGAGCTCAGGCCAATCCTATCCCCCATCCATGCCCCGGCCCAAGAGCTCAGGCCAATCCTTAAGGGCGGGATACTACTGGCCGACCCTACTGGCCGACGCAAAAGACTTGACTCAAAAATGCAGGAAATGTCAACTTTTTGCCCCATCCATCCATGCCCCGGTCCAAGAGCTCAGGCCAATCCTATCCCCCATCCCCTTCGCTCAGTGGGGGATGGACATACTAGGCCCTTTTGCAGTGGCAACCGGGGGCATAAAATTCCTGATCGTGGCTATCGACTACTTCACCAAGTGGGTGGAGGCTGAGGCAGTGCCTAACATCACTGAGCCTGCAGTCAGAAAGGTGATATGGAGGAATATAATCACTAGATTCGACCTACCAAAGATGTTAGTATTTGATCATGGAAGGCAATTTGATAATGACCCTCTGAGGCTCTGGTTGGAAGGCCATGGCGTCGCAGTTGCCTACTCTGCCGTCTGCCACCCTCAAACCAACGGACAGGCAGAGGCAGCCAACAAACAAATCCTGAATGGTCTTAAGAAGATGGTAGATGACCTCAAGGGCAGATGGGCCGACGAGCTCCCCAGCATACTCTGGTCAATCAGGACCACCCGAAAGGAATCTACAGGTCAGACCCCGTTTGGCCTGGTATACGGAGCAGAGGCCCTATTACCCATCGAGGCCAGAATCCCTTCCCTGCGCTCCTTGCAATACGACCAGGCTGAGAATGAAGTAGCAATGACTGAGGCCTTAGACCTGGTCAGTGAGGTAAGGGAGAAGGCCAGTGCCAATATCGTCGCCTACCAGCAACGGATGAGGAAGGCGTACAACAAGAGAGTGCATGAGAGAAATTTTCAGATGGGCGATCTGGTTCTCAGGAAAACATAGGCTGTGGGAAAATCGAGAGAGCACAGCAAACTAAGTGCTAACTGGGAAGGTCCATACCAAGTAACTCGAATCTTAGGGCCAGGCACATACAGAATCGCCAATCTTGAGGGCCAAGAGTTGAGTGCTCACTGGAATGCAGACACCCTAAAAAAGTATTATGTCTAGCAGGATCTTAAAATAGTTTTCGTTTCCTGAAAAGTTGGCTGAGAACGGTCAAGAATGTCGACGGCTCCAACCACCCTTGTGTTAAGTTTTTTACAAAGAAATGAAAGGAACTTCAAGTCTATACTCTTTGCCTGTTCAAACTTGCGTTTTCACACACAAACGAGCAGGGGGCAATAGGAGGAGGCCCCCCTGTTGCCAGAACTAAGGAAAATGGCCCAACAAAAATTCTAAGCCTCCCTGCTTACCTCTGAGCAGGCAGGGGGCAGGCCCCCTGGACTTTGATCAAAAGCCAGGGACAGGCCAAATGAACAAGGACTGGGGGCAGGCTCCCCAACCTTGTATAAAAAACACAAAAAGCCTCCCTGCTTGCCTCTGGGCAGGCAGGGGGCAGGCCCCCTGGACTTTGCTCAAAAGTCAGGGACAGGCCAAATGAACAAGGACTGGGGGCAGGCTCCCCAACCTTGTATAAAAAACGCAAAAAGCCTCCCTACTTGCCTCTGAGCAGGCAGGGGGCAGGCCCCCTGGACTTTGATCAGAAGCCAGGGACAGGCCAAATGAACAAGGACTGGGGGCAGGCTCCCCAACCTTGTATAAAAAACGCAAAAAGCCTCCCTGCTTACCTCTGGGCAGGCAGGGGGCAGGCCCCCTGGACTTTGATCAAAAGCCAGGGACAGGCCAAATTAACAAGGACTGGGGGCAGGCTCCCCAACCTTGTATAAAAAACGCAAAAAGCCTCCCTGCTTACCTCTGGGCAGGCAGGGGGCAGGCCCCCTGGACTTTGATCAAAAGCCGGGGACAAGCCAAATTAACAAGGACTGGGGGCAGGCTCCCAACCTTGTATAAAAAACGCAAAAAGCCCCCTTGCTTACCTCTGGGTAGGCAGGGGGCAGGCCCCTTGGACTTTGAACAAAAGTCAGGGTCAGGCCAGGCCCCACGCGCCGAAATGAACAAGGACTGGGGGCAGGCTCCCCAACCTTGTATAAAAAACGCGAAAACCTCCCTGCCTACCTCTGGGCAAGCAGGGGGCAGGCCATACCTTAAAACTTGTACAGAAAACCAAGCAAAAACAGATGCAAATGAACAATGAAAGAATCCTTATAAAATGAAAAAGTAGCAGGGATACACAGAATAAAAGTTTTTAAGGGCATTACAATAAACAAGGCAGCCGGCCACAATAGGGCTCGGCGCGCAAAAAGATAAGAAGTTAACGCGTCAGCATAAGCGCGGCAGGGGATGAACAAGAGCCCTCTGAGGATGACTGCCCTGCATGTTAGGCAGGAGGGGCTTCTGGGTCAGAGGCAGCAGCCCCTTCAGCCATCCTGCGCATCTGGGCCTCATCCTTAGCAGTATAGAGAGCCCGGAAGGCCTCTTCATCAAAACCAGGGAACATCTCCCTGACAGCCTCCATAACCACCCCCAAGCAAGAGTTGGCACCATTCACGAAGCCTGCCGCCACTGTAGTTTCGACCTCTTGGATTATCTCATCTTTTTCCTTCTGCCACTCCCCAGTCTTCACCGCCAAGTCACCAACAGCCGCCTGAAGGTCCGAATCCGCCTTAGAAAGACGCTTCCCTAGGTCAGCGGCCTTTTTCTTGGCGTGGTCCAATTCAGCTAAAGCTTTTCTGGCCTGCTCCAGGTCTGCAAAGGCCTGCTTAGCCCTCTTCGATTCCTCCTCCAGGCGAGACACCTCCCTGACTGCCCTCTCACTTTGAGACTTCCAGTGAATCGTCTGATTCCTGGCCTCCTCCAACTCGTTCTCCTTTTTTGCCAGCTGATCCTTCAAACCAGCAATAAGAGCAACATCCCTTTCGACCGTAGTCAGGCGGTCAGAGTTGGCCAAATCCTCGTCACTTAGACGACTAAGGGTCGCCAGCTCAGCAGAAGCCTGAATAACTCTGGCAGTACGCTGAATGTATTGAGTCACTTGATGGGTAGCAGAATGGACAATCTTGATAAGGTGATTCGCCAAAACCGCCCCGGAATCAGAGAGTAAGGCAGAAACGTCCTGGCTGTCACCGGCGGTATAGTGGAACTCAGTATTTTCCTCAGAAAAAAGGGTACCAGGAACTCCCTGAGCAAAGCGTTTTAGGTCGGGCGTGTCAGCCTCCAAATCCACCACGTGATCTGCGTCTGAAGTTTCCCTGTTCCTTTTCCTGACCAGTCCCCTGGGAGTACTTTCTCCGGTCTCTTCAGAACCAGCAGCCTACGGCCCCAAAGGAGTCTGAACCCCTACGGAGGAACCCCCCTGCTTGCCAGCAGGGGGAGGAGTGGCCTCAGAAGCAACCACCTTTTTCGCAACAGGAGAAGGGGTGGCCTCAGAGACCGCCGTTTTCGTAGGCGTTGATCTGGGGGGAGCAGGAAGCCTTGGCCTGCTAAACGAAATGCCCTTCAAATGCTTCATCAGGTTCTTCTCACCTTTCTTGAAATCCGGAGGAAGGGAAGGGGGACTTTGGACAACGTCAAGGTTCTCGGTTAAACCCAAATGCCTTACCTCCCTTTTCGTCCAGAGGAAGGTAGCAAGGTCTGCAGAGCAAATAAGTGACCAGTTAGAAAATCATTGAGGAAGGGAGAGGCGGATAAAGAAAAACCAGCAACGCTCCTGAACTACCTTCGTCTAGGCCCGGATTCAGACCCACTCGGGTCAGGTATTTGTCAGTAGCAATAAGCTCTGCATGGGGAAGCCATAAAGTGGGACCATAAACCCCAGATTTATCAGTATGGGCAGCGAAAGTTTTGACCAAATCCTTATCCTTCGTGCTCAACTTCACCTCCAAGACCTTCCCTCCGGTGCCAGGGTGATATTCCTGGCGAGTCTCCAGCCTGGTATGGACGTGATTCCTGAAATGGCGAGGAATCTTCCACCCTTGGGCGCTGTGCACATAGAGGAAATTGTTTTTCCAATCTCTCAGGCTGTCCATAGGTGGCCACACCAGAGTATGACCCTTTTGCCTCTGGATAGACCAATATCCAGGGGAACCCTCGCTCCCAGAGGAAACCATTTGCAAGTCGACCATAAACCTCAAAGCGTCAATAGAAGGCTCGGCACGGTGAAACAGGCAGGTCCAAACATACGAAATTAGTGTTCTGACAGCCATGGCTGTCAGTTGAGCAATAGCTACGTTCATCCGCCTGAAAACCTCTTCCAGAAAAGGATGAAGGGGGAAGCGAAGACCGAATTCTAAACACTTATGGTAAACTGCTATGCACCCGTCATGGGGACAGCATACGGTGTCTTTTTCACCGAGGACGACAATTGTATACCCATCCCCAAAATTGTAAAACCGCTCAATCGCGCTGGCAGCATTTTTCGCAAGAATCAAATCCGGTTTTTGGGGTCAGGGTAAGTTCCCAGGGGAACGTGGTACTTGGCTTTGTCTAAATAGTAAGTCCTACCCCGTTCCCGGGGAATAAGGGGACCATAGGTCCTGGAGGGGTCGATCTCCAGCGCCTCGTCGTCCGAGTCGACAACATCGTAGGGGGCAGGTTCAGGAGAGTTATCACCTCCACTACCCACCGAGTTCTCCTCCTCGACTGTCCTAAGGCCAACCTCCCTAGAGGAGGAGGCAAGATTCTCCCTACCCTCCTCCCAGTCCTCCTTCCTCAATGGGTCGGTGAACGGCAGAATGCGAGCGCGGTTTCTAGACATAGTAATCTAAAGAAGAACAAGAAGCAAGAAATCAAAAGGGAGCAAGAACTGGGAATTAGAGGTCTAACCTAAGGTCGGCTGCCGATTGGATGAAAGCTTGAGAGGGAAATTTCCCAGAAAAACGAGGGTGCGAAGAAAGGCTCGAGTTATCACACCAAACGTTCACAGAGAAAGAGTTTGTGAAAAGAGAGGAAATACAGAGGCCAGTTTGCTTTTATAGGGGGAGGGCAAACGAAAGGTCACCAAAACCTGGGAAATCTGCCAGGAGGGTACCCCCACGTGTCGCGTCCTCGAAAAACTCGCCCCCCACCACTCCCCAAGGAAAGTCTTGGGGAAGTAACAAGTCAAGGGAAAACATCCTCTCATGACGTCAAAAAAAAAAAATAAGACCCACCCGATCTTTCATTAGAAAAAGCCCAAAAGGGACTAAATTACAAGTCAAGGCAGAATTACAAAAGGAGCCAAGTGGTCTGGCTCAGCCCGCCTGCTTATCAGGGGCAGGCCTAATCATCATCAAAGCTTGGGGAATAATCCCCAGGACTGTGGCACCCCCTACATCGGATCCCCAGTCCCAGTCTTCGGAATCCTTAAAGGGGTCCGCAGAGTCATCATCTTCGTTCCGACCAGAGGACTAACCCTGGCCGTCACTATCTCTGGAGTCCCGGCTACTAACATCCCAGTCCCTGCCATAAGGGACTGTTTCAGCATCATCACAGGAGCCGCAGCCCACTTTCCTCCTCAAGGGAGAAGAAGGGCCCGACTCAGGAGATGAAGTCAACTCAGAGCAGTCAGGGTCAAATTGCTCAGGGTGTAGCCATGGAAAACATTCATGGGACCCCCTGTCAAAGCAACCCCCGGCCTGGGGGCAGCGCCTGTACTTAGGGGCAGTTAGGGAAGCCCTCTGAGGGCGCTTGCCCGCCCTGATATGAGTCCTCCTTCTGAGCTTCCTGTGAAGTCGAGCACGGAGCTGCCGGCTACGACGCAGGACGAGGAAGGACGCCCTAGGGTACCTTAGTCTCCAACGCCCCCTGAAGCGACGGGTCACCACGCGAACCCCCTGGCAAAAAAGTACTTTTGTGATCCACGACATTTTCTTTGAAAGAAGAAGGGAAGAAGGTTGGAAATGGGACATGGAAAGTGGCAAAGGAGGCGAAATTTATACAAAGAACCCAAGCAGCGCATTAATAACGCCCCAACTACTTCAACAGGCGGCGCGACCAATCACCAAACAGGTGCGCTGCCCAAGATTTACTTAAAGCACGAGAAGTAATCATGACTAAAAGGCAAATAAACCCTTTACATGCCCAATGAGAGTTAATTATCCACCCTTGGGAACACGCGGAACGCATTCAATGCAAAGGAAACACCAGAAAGTCAACCTCCCACCAAGAGTTCGCCCGCCGAAAGGGAAACCCTGCTCCCCTCCGCCCGGCGAGGGCCAATTGATGGGGGTCGGTCACCTGCAACGGATCGCCTGCCAATTAGGCCCGCAGACGACCCGACCCTGAGGAATAAGATAGTCTGTCATAAGGTCACTAGGGTGCAATCACCCAAAAAATCCAAGGAAACAGCTTCGTCCTCCCCTGCTCGTCTGCTTTCAGGGGGTCTTTCCCCTGAAAGGCAGGGCCAGGGGTCGCCAGGGGCCCCTCCGTCATTTTGCCTAAGGTAAAGGAGAATGGGTGGACAAAATGGGTCCACGTGTCACTTTGCCATCCGCCCATTCTCCCGCTCTTTTCCCTCTCCTCCTCTCTCTCTTGTGGGAAGGTATAAATACCCATCCATTTCCCACTTAGAGAGGGTTGGATTTTCTCTCTCTAGACTCTCACTCTAAAAAAGCCACCTAGCTCCTCACGAACTAGGTTCATCAAGGCATTCACAGACTGACTTAGGCATCGGAGAGGGTTCCCTCGGACAACCTCCGAGGCCTTGTGCGTTCACTGTGCAGGGAGCAGGCTCAATCCACCGGGAAAGTCTAACCGCCGGAGTGAGAGAAAGGAGAGGCAGAAGGAAATCAAACGAGCAACATTCCGAACTTAGAACCCGAATCCGAAGTCGGGTTAATTGTTTCCATACCGGAACATAATCCAAAACAGTCCAAAAATTAAACCAAAATTCAAAAAGAGAGAAGATTAATGAGAAATGTGATGATGATGATGATATATGACTTGGGGAAGGGGAAAGAAATAAAAGAAGGAAAGAGTAAGTATTTTATTGGAAAATAAGGATGAGAGAGGATGTTGGAAGATGGGATAAGATGTGAAGGGTAAGCAGGTATTGGGAAGAGAGGAGAGTTTAAAGAATTGTAGGATAGCTTTTTAGAGATAGTAGGTAGGTAGAGGTAGGTACTTATTTATTTAGGGGTTAATATGTAGTAGTGGATAAAGATGAGAAGTAGGGGATAGGCTTTTTAGTAATAGGGGGTAGGTATTTTAGTAGGAGTTTGAAAAGTGGGGGATGAATTTATTTAGTGGGTAAAAGAGGTGTAGTGGGTAAAAGAGATGGAAAAACGGAAGAACTCAATGGGTAGTAATCAATTAACACTAACACACACAAGAACAAACAATTGAACAAGCACATATAAATCACATACTTAGAAAAAAATACGATACAACTTAGAATAAGGGAAAACGATTCTTCTAACCAATCATGCGAGGAAGCAAGTAAGCATACGAAATTAAGTCGAACAATTAATCAAACCAAGTTCAAGTCGAAACTTCTCGAATTGTTCTCTTGCTAAATGTTTAGTGAATATATCGACTATTTGGTCTTCGGTATTGCAAAAAAAATTAGCTTAACGTGACCCTTTTCTACGTGATCTCTAAGAAAGTGATGACGGATATCAATGTTTAGTTTTAGAATGTTGAACCGGATTTTTAAAATTGGTAATCGTACTAGTGTTATCACACATAATGGAAATGGAATCGAAAAACATACCAAAATCGACAAGTTGTTGACGTACCCACAAGACTTGAGAACAACAATGAGCGGCACTTACATACTCACTTTCGGCCGTTGAGAGGGCAACCGTGTTTTGCTTCTTAGAACCCCATGAAATGAGACAAGGGCCCAAGACGATGGCAACACCGGGTGTACTCCTCCTATCGACCTTGCATCCCTCATACTCCGCATCGGAATATCTCGTACAACCAACAGCCCATCTGACTGTGACTTTGTAAAAATTTATTATCCATCGAACCTCTCATTCCTTTGAATTGATAGAGTTCTTCTTGCATTGCAATCGCCAGCCAACAACAGTCAAGGCGACTGTTACATTTGGTAGTTCGATTTGTGAAACAGAGGCGTTGCATGCATAGAATCTTGTCTTGGTTCTGGATTTTAAGTCACTGGTCAGATTTGAGAGAGAATGTGAGCTTTGATGCTTCCACTTCCTTGGAATGAAATTTGCATCTTCCCCCTCAGCTGTAACAGTCTCTTCGACTGTAACTTCTTGGCTGGAAGTTGACGCTTCCACACCAATCTCTAAGGACGCTTCTAGTCCTTTGCCTTTGGAAGTTGCTTGTTCATTGTTGGCAGGAGCATTATCAAGAGGGTTATGAGTTCCCCCTGAACTTGTGCATTCCTCCAAAAGTAACAGTCTGGTGGACTGCGACAAAGCAACTTCCTCATTTTCGCTTCCTCTAAGTGTGCTTTAATTTTGAGCAACTCATATTTCAAATTCTTCATCTTCTTCATTATTTTGTACCTGCTCAAAAAGACTAGATTCATCAAAGATGACATGCACACTTTCTTCCATCATCATATTTCATTTGTTATAGACTTTATAAGCTTTACTATGATTGGAATACCCTATGAACACGGCCTCGGTCCTAAATTATATAGGCAACTTACTAGCTACATAACAACATTTTTCTAGCCATGATTTCAAGAGTCCTTTTCATGTGTTCTATGACACCATTTAGTTGAGGGTTTCTAGGGGTCGAGAAGTTGTGATCTATTCCATTGTCAACACAATAAGCACCAAAAGATGAGTTCTCTAATTCGGTTCCATGATCGGTTCTTATTGACACTAATTTAAGGTCGAATTTATTTTGAACCCTTTTTAACCAAAAAAAGAAATTCATCAAGTGCTACATCTTTGGAGCTTAATAATAATGTCCAAACAAATTTTGAATAATCATCAACAATCGCACACACATAACGACTACCACATCTACTTCGAACTCTCATAGGACCACATAGATCAATATGTAACAGTTGCAGTGGCCGTGACATTCTAACAATCATTTTGGATTTAAAGGAGCTTCTAACATGTTTTCATTTAGCACATTGATCACACTTTGTCAAAGTCAAGTTACACGTTAGGAAAATCATCTACAAGATCTAATCTTCTAAGTATATATAGAGTTTTAGCACTAATATGTCCAAGTCTATTATGCCACAACCAAGGATTATTACGACACTCATGCAAGACATGGTTTGACCACTTAAGGTGTTTAAGTCGGTTAAGTACACATTGATCGCCTCCCAATCGGATCAGTCGTTAACGAAGGACGGGGGATCAAACGATATTTGTAAGACTCGGAATAACACAAAAACTACTAGAGTAATCGTGGTAAGTCGAGGTCGGTCCACAGGAAACGGGGTGTGTTTGTGAAGTTTAAAGTGTCGTGTTCGATGCCTTAGAAGGGGGGTTTTGTAGAGGTCGAGTCTATACTAGAGGGATTAGTACGATGATGGTTTAGAGGTGATCAATTTAGGGAAAGGCGTTAGGGAGAAGTCGGGATTCGGTACTTGGAGTCTAAGAAGGTCGGGATCGAGTTTTTGTCACAATATTGGTAAACTCACCTAAAATCCCGCTTTCGCGGTGAATGAGGGTAAGTTCCTAGTCATGGTAATTTCTACCCCGAGTTTCCCCATATTGATAGAAATTAGTCAAGGTCGGTCTAGTTGGCCGGACTAAAACAACAATGACATAACACCAAAAATAAGATAAACCAACATGCAAGCAACCCACCAACATCCCTATATTCAAATAAACCAAGCCCTCATCCCTAAACTCCCCAACCAGAAATCTACTCACACATCATTATGGAAATCATCACAACATGCATATTAATTAGATCTAAACAAGATGATGATGAGAAAACAACACAAAACTAAATTAGAGAGTAGAGAGTGGAAGAGAATTATACCAACTATGTAGATCTATAAGAAATAAGAAGATATCATAGATAAAGATTGAATCTTTGATGAATAAAATGGAGAACTTGTCATTAATCCTCCAATAAACCCAACAAATCTTCAAACAAAACTTGAATAGTCTTCTTACAACCTTGAAATCTAAATAATTGTTGATGGATACTTGTAGATCTACTATTAAACTACTAGAATTTTTGAGGATTTTTCTAGACTACTACTACTAATGGATGGTGTAATAAGATGGTGGAAGGGTGTAATGTCTTCCCTCCATAGCACAATGGAGAGGTGAGTTTAGGCAATGAATTAGGGTAACATATATATAGTATTCTCTTAATGGATCCTTAACCTAACGCCCAAATCCATCTTTATGCTCCATTAGTGAGACAATCTCCCTTTGCATCTCCATGGGGTGAAACTTTGCCCTGCGGACTTGACGTCAATTCCCATCGGGTGAAATTTTCGCCCGGTGAGATTTTCTTCTTTTTTTCGCGTTTTCGGCACTTCTTCCCATCGGGCGAAATTTCACCCGGTGGGCGAAATTTCGCCCGATCAGTTTCGCCCGGTGGAGAGTTCTCGGAAATTCTTCGGGAGGCATTTTCACCGTCGGGTGAAATTTCGCCCGGTGGTGTCTCACCGGGTGAAATTTCGCCCGGTCATTTTTCTGGCCTTGAATCTTGTCTCATTCTTCGTTTGTTCGATCGGATGGCTTTAAACTTTAAGTTGTGTACTTTGCTCTTTGGACGGTTTTCCCTTCTCTTGTGCTCGTGGAAGCTCAATCGTGATTTCGGTGCTCAAATCCTATCAAAATTGATAGAAAAACTACCAAAAACACGTAAAACGCACAAGAGGGACGCTAATGCGAGAAGTACGCAAAATATGGCGATAATCGCACTTAAGACTCGCAAAACGAGGGAAAAACGGGTCTAAATGGAAGGAAAAATGGTCTAAATTTAGCACACGACAATTCCCCCACACTAAACCGTTGCTCGTCCTCGAGCAAAGACCCAAAAAGAAATTACAAACTACTACTACTAGCTAGACTATGCTAAGCCGATACGGGGCAATTAACGGGCCCGATCCGTCCCTTCAACTCACATCGAAATACTTATGAGGTAAAGTACTCCCATGCAAGGCAAGTTGGGGCTTGCTCAAAGTGGTGGATGCGACTAAACACACAAAAACACATAACACGAAAGAATAGACGCATCCAAAGCAAAGATAAAACACCGAATCCCTCATCGAGACGGCGGGGAAAGACACCGATTACTTACCTAAAACAACAATAGACTTCCAAGATAAATTACCTACATAAACAAGGACCAAAGCCTAATACTATGACAATTAAGCAATACAGATGTTCATAACTTAGCCTAGGTCTGCCTAATCTTCTAAAGGGGTACTACGGGGCGTATAATGAAGTGGAAAAAGTGAACCATGGATTCGTTCGACACTGTAGGTAAGTGCAGTCCCGCTCTCTTTGGCTAAGCCAAGAGGGTCGTTCCAAAACTCGAATTTCCTAAATTAGCCCAAATAAAAAGGTGGAGTGTTTACGATTATTGGGATGGATCGACTCATCACCGCTATCTTCTAACCTTGGGACTCGGTCCTCTAGTTGGCACTTCAGGACGACGAATCGATCAAAGGGTTTTTTTTTTTTTTTTTGAAGGAGACATTTTGATTTTCATTTGAAGTTCCTTTTCTTCTCCTTTGTTTTTATTTGTTTTTCATATTTTTGTGCCCTTTTTCTCTTGCTTTGGTTTGCCCTTTTTTTGCTTTTTGATGTGGTTTGTAACCAAGCTTGGAGGTTATTTTTGTTTAAACTTATTGTGATGATGTATAGGTGAAGGAAAAATAGGAAATCGAGAACGCGCGCCATTCCGGATAACCCACAAAAGATGGAAAAGATTTGGACTAAAGGTGCAATGGTTATTCGAGCAAGGTCACCTAGAAAACGGGATGCGGGAACCAAGGCCTAACTCCTCCATGGGTGGTCAAGGTGGTCAAATGCAAACCCCGAAGTAAACCTCTAGTAGAAAAGGTGGACTCAAAGCTAAAGGATCAACAAATTCATTGCCTAAGAGTCATTCTACTAGACTAAGGTCCAAAATCTACAATGGGTTATCTACAATGGAGTGTAAACTCTTGTTATAAGTTTGTAATCGGGTTTTCGAAAGGTTTTAGTCCTAGACACACTATACAAAAGCAAAATAAAACGGAACACACGAAAATGAAAAAGGCAAATAAAAGAAAACACAAGTAAAGTCATGCACTCCATACTCCATCAACATTCAAGCACAATCAACCACAACACCAAAATGATCAACTTCGAGAGCCTCCAATAGCAACAACCTAACTCCTCTACAAAATTTAAAGAAGAAAGAAGGAAGTTACCAAGCGGGTGCTTTCATAATCTCTTCAATTCGCGCTATTAAGGTGGTGGTTACCTGTAAGAGTAGAGAACAATACCGTACACGGGACACGAAACATAACGAGAAACGAGAAAAGAAAAGAAAAAGAAAAAAATGTTTTTGATTTTTCGAGTTTTTCAAATTTTTATGAATTTTTGAGAAGATTTTTGAAAAATAAAAGATAGTAGACTCCTCCCCCCACACTAAAACTGTACATTGTCCTCAATGGACAAGTAAAGAAGAACGAAAAAGACGAAAAAGAAAAATAGGAAAAATCTTTTTAGATTTTTATAATTTTTTAAATGTTTTTGGGTTTTATAATTTTTTGAAACTAGTTTAACACCCGTGACACGTCACGGGATTGGGCAATGAGCGTGATAAGACAAAGAGGGACGACAAATTGTAGACAAATAATATATATCAGATGTTATATGTATGGGCAATATATACGTCAATCAAACTTGTATTAAATAAGAGAAAAGACAGTCACATATAGCACAAATAACGTGAAAGAAGAAGATGTATGTAAAATCAAGAAGAGAAGGCGACGTAACAAAAAGGACTATAAATCGGACTTCTAGAGCGACATTGATTAAAGTTGTGTTAACTTGTTATTATAGAAAAGGGATGAGGTATTAATAAAATAAATTTTAGTACAAATGTTGGAGAATAGTGTTCAGAATTTACGGGAAGATTAAACCGTAACGCCGTTCATGAATTATTGACACATTAAATCATAATCCTTTTTTAACCATGTAAACTTATCGTATACAACGTCGAGATGAGATATATAACCAAGTACTTTACTACATATCTCAAAAATATACATGAATTACCCTTGACACGCAAATGTAAGGTCTACAAAACATAATACCCAGTAATTGCATTCAACAATAATTATACGTCATTCGAGAAAAAAATTCAAACAACGTGAGATCCATTTAAGCATTTGACGA
This sequence comes from Agrostemma githago, assembly GCA_958450325.1. Lineage (NCBI taxonomy): Eukaryota > Viridiplantae > Streptophyta > Magnoliopsida > Caryophyllales > Caryophyllaceae > Agrostemma > Agrostemma githago. The sequence goes on along the minus strand of OY288250.1, from coordinate 12,524,700 downwards.
ACGAAAACGTACTTCAGAAAATAAGGGTGACATTGGACTACTGAACCTGAATTGATCGGTCAATCGGCCAATGATGATGTATACAGAAGGATTTCGACGAGAATTGATTTAAACTGGCAAAATTAGGGAAGAAGAACTGGGATAGACTACATCGTGAGAAGGTAATTTACATTTTGTCCATATTTTCTCGCAGCAATAGGCATTGATGTAGATAGCTTGCTTGCCGTATTAACCTTCCCACAACACTTGGTCAGATTGTTGTATTTAGATTTGACAATTGACTACCCATTTCTGCAAATCTGCCTGCAATTGGGGTTTGCCTTTTACTGTGAGTGGATGTGTAAATTAACATCTGGCAAGCGTAGATAATCGTGAGATATGCATAATATATTCCTAGACTATATAAATTTGGTTTGAGATGCAGTGAACAAATAAGCAAGACCTATGTACAGCTAATAAAAAAAATGCCTACTGCATATTCCTACCCTCCCATGGTTATAATCCACAATCTTCCGTATGAAACAGAGTGTAATAGAGTGACTGGAAGAAGTTTCAGTTCCCTCCGTGATCATTTGAGCAGCCTTGGCTACCCCATTACACAGCAGAGACCTATTTGGAATGGTGAGACGAACTGTTTCATGAGAGCAGTGGTGATGGAGTTTGAGTCTGACATGAACAGGTACATGCAGGCGTTCAAGCTTCAGTGAGCATTTGAGAGGGCTGGCAAGGGGAAGGCAGACTACGAAAATCAACTGTATTCAACAGCGGGGCTGCACGCATGGGTTGTAACTGCAGCAGACTACGTTTACACGAAAGAGAAAACATTTTACGCCTTGGTACCGAATGATCTCATAGTTGGTGGATACTCTGACGCCGACAAAGATACAGTGTCGACATATGCATCTGTGATGAGGCTGCTTGCAAATAAGTACCCAAGGTTCTATAACCGAATTCCTGTTGAAGGAACGTCTAGTAACTTTTAATTTAAGACTGCATGATTCAGTCCTCGAAGATTTGTATATATATGTATGTTTTTGATTTTCAAGTGTATCAGCTGTGTGGGTTGTTGTCGGATGTAACGAATTAGTAGTAATCCTTAGTACTTCAAGTCTATGTTTGTGGAAAAATTTTCGGGGTGTAGTTTATTATACCAAAGTCGTAATGTGACCGCGAAATTTTATCAGAATGCATTTTAATGTTCATGTCTTCTATAGTCCCGAATGGTGTACGACCTGATTCCGTTATTTGCCACTTCTAAATGCAATTAAATGATCAATGTACTGCATAATTGTGTGTTCAGACATACTTATCGTAACCAAAGGGTGAATATTACTGAATAACGATTGCTTAACCAAAGCAGTACATCAGCTATTTCACATTTCCAGAAAAATACTCAACTGTAATTGTTTGAATTACTGGCACGGCTGAATAAACAGAACTCAACTCAGATTTTTGCATTGCACATGAAATCTGGCACTTTGAATGAGTGGTCAATCATCCAATAGTGTCATCCACACTTAAGCATATTAGAATAGGCATCTTGGTAAATAGGGAAGAACAATTGGGGAAGAGTGCACATTGGAAAGGTAATACCCTTTTACTCGGTGTTTTCTTGCAGAAATAAGACTGATTTTGATTGCTTGCTTTGCATGGTATCCTTTCCCAAACACATGTCGAGCAGATGGGCTTGTGATTTCACTTAGAGTTCACTTTTACTGTTTTTGAATGGGTTAGATATCACATGTCACGCATAGGGTAGATTTTGAGACTATATATATATATATATATATATATTATATATATATATATATATATATATATATATATATATATATATATATATATATATATATATATATGATGTGATCTTGAAGAAGCACATAAGTAAAACCTTCACAAAAGAAAAATTTATGTAAAGTGAAAATGCCTACCAAATGGTCTTACCCTCCCATGGTCATAGTGCACAATTTACCATATGCAACGAATGGCAACTTGGTTACAGGAAGGAGTTTCAGTTCCCTCCGCGATGAGTTCAGGCGCCTAGGTTACCTTGTGAGGCAACACAGGCCAATATACAATGGCCAGACCAGATGTTTCATGAGGTCTGTTGTGCTTGAGTTTGAGAGTGGTATGGAGACATACAGGCAAGCTTTCAAACTGCAGTGCGCGTTCGAGAGGGCCGGAAAGGGGAAGGCAAACTATGAGACCCAGACTCATTCGACAGCAGGTCCGCATGCCTGGGTGCTGACTGAAGATGACTACAATTACTTAAGATACAGAACAGATTACAGAATGGTTCCTGATGATGTCGTGGCGGGCGGTTACTATGACAACGACAACGATCCTGTATCCACCTATATGTCTCTGATGAGCCTACTTGCCAGTCAGCACCCGAGTTTCTATGGAAGGAAGGCCTAGAACGTCATTCTGTGAGGTATGCGGGTAGTAGCAGCATTTAGTACTCTATAATCGGAATATATGTGTGTGCTCTGTTATGATCATTTCTTATTGGTGTAGTCGTCAACTTTTTCCTGGTGTTTTCTCCGTGGCAATTTGTTGGAATGTGAAACTAATTAGCCCTAGAATGGTGGATTGTAGGTTGGCTGTCCGTCATAGATGGCGGATAAATTTTCATGTAATCATAAGTTAGCGGAATTTCATGTCCTAGATGGTGGTCAAATTTTCATGTCCTAGATGGTGGATTTTCGTGTCCATCCTAGGCATCGTATGCGGATGTAATGAATGAAAAAAATGGTAGCGTACTGGGTATGTATGTAATCAGTGTTCTGCAAACAGCAATCAGTGTAATGTTCTGTAGTGGTTTCTACGGCTTAATCAATGTTAGCTAAACCTTGGGTATTAATTTGGTTACGTGTAATAGTAATTTTACATACGCGCGCATTATGTTCGAACGAAATGATGTATTGAGTTGCCCTCTGCTGCTGGAAAAGAACGAGTACAGTAAAATTAGTTATCTACATCGAATTTCAAATTCAGTGACGATATTAACAAATTCAGTACATGTCTGTCCTGGAGTTCATGTTTGTATACTATCGTAGTCATGTGTTATTTTTTATTTAGGGAAGTTAAGACCGTGATAAATCAAGTGATTGTGTGAAACTCGGACTTTACATCTTATCCTGTCATGAAGATTCATAGTGTAGGTTGTGGTGAAAACTGAATACAGTGTGGAAATATGTATCCGTGGATTATGTAATATCAGGGGTTACAGTTTACGGTTGTAAATGGTCGAAGTATGAACAATCATGAAAGTAAGAATGAACTGTGAGAGCACAACCAAAGTACGGTTTTTTTTTGGTTTCAAAATGTATGAGCTAATGAGAAATCATGGGAATGAGGTAATTCAAATTCATTGTCACAGCAAAGGACACTAAATTATGCTACTTAATGCGACTAAAAACCTCTTTATATACTACATTTGTAGTTCTACACCCATTGTTGTCGGGAGTCGAATGTGCTAGGGGGATAAGAATTTTCAATCCTCGCTTACTTGTAACGCGGGACAATGCTACATATAGCTGACCGTGCGTGAACACAGGACGTGGTAAGTACAAACCAACATGCTTCAACGACTGGCCTTGGCTTTTATTGATAGTCATAGCGTAGCAAACAGCAACCGGAAACTGTCGTCTATCGAACTTTATTGGAAATTTCGTCTCATCCGACGGACTGACAGTAAGTCTTGGGATGAAGACCTTGCTTCCTTTACTGGATCCAGATATAACAGTGGCGGCAATGACACGATCACCCAAATCGGATACCACTAATCGAGTCCCATTACAAAGACCGTTACCTTGATCGATGTTCCTTAACAGCATAACAATGCATCCGACCTTCAGTCTCAACTGATGATTAGGCAGACCGGACGACCTGACCGTGTTAAGAAACTCGGTAGAGTAAACCTGGTTGACAATTGGACTTGTTTCGTCCTTACTTATTTCGTCCGAGCTAAGGTAAATTCGTTCATCTCCAGGAAGTAAGGACAGGACGTAGTCGTTAAGCTCCTCTACGACATCGTGTGTGGATGCTAAAATTGCTCGTTCCTGTAAGAACTCAGTATCCTCATATTTGTTTCTTATGTCTGGGAAAATTGTTCTTACGACAGCTTGTAGCGGTTTCCAATCGTCAACAATAAGAACATCATCGGGCAACTCAATGTCTATGGTGCCATCATTCGGCCCCCCAGCGACACCGTTGCCTACCTCCAAGATCCACTTTGAGAAAATATTGAGATCTGCAATCTCACGTTCATCTCGGCCAGCTTCAAGTCCCATGTTCCTCGTCAATTCGAGAACCTGCATATTTTAAATATATGTGAATGTTCATAAGAACAACAAAGTGGGAAAAACTACTAAACAACAACTCAGACATATACACACATATATACATATATTCGTGTGTATATGATCATATGTGTAGATGCAATAGTAGTCAGTAAATCAACTTAATTATGTATTGGGAGATGATCGAAATATTACGTATATGGACAATTTTTTTTCCAGATCCTATAAGAATCGACTACGAATGATAGTTTGAAGTATCACCGATTATAGAAGTTATCAAAGAGCACATCAATGCGAATGCACTCAAAGTTTGGGAATTGCAATATATCCACTATTAGTGAATGTGAATTTCATCTTGTGATAGGAATAATTATTTGATTAAAGATTAGAGAAACGGAGTATACAGTAGAGTGGGAACTGCACTAACCTTGCAGTAGCGCCAAAGTGGGGATGAGCATATCGACGCACGCACTATGTCGGGGAGGCTGCCCTTCGGAACTACCGGTAAGATCTGCATAAAGTCTCCGCCCAGAACAACAACTTTGCCACCAAACGATTGTTCCGAATCGCCATCTGGTGCAAATCTCGCTATGTCACGAAGGCTGCGATCTAAAGCCTCAAAGCAGTGACGATGCATCATGGGTGCTTCGTCCCATATAATCAGTTTCGTGTGCCTAATGAGCTCAGCCAAATCACTGCCTGGCTTTATACCGGGGCACGTTGAAGTCTCGTCGACTTTAATTGGAATACTGAACCTCGAGTGAGCGGTGCGCCCACCAGGCATAAGAGTTGCAGCGATGCCACTCGAGGCAACAGGAAGTACAATATTCCCGTCTTTTCTCATGGCCGCGCAAAGGGTTTTCCACATAAAAGTTTTTCCTGTTCCTCCGTAACCGTAAAGGAAAAACATGCCACCATTACCGGACTTAACAGCACTCATTATTTTATCGTATACAGTTATTTGCTCCAATGTGAGCGATGCTACACATGTATCATGTATACGTGTCTGTTCAGCGCGATCATACGAAAGTTCATCTGATATCAACCTATTGCTATGGATCGCGGCGACTTCGAAATCAGGGAATGGCATTGTATCGAAATTCTTGAGGGTACTACCATTTCGTAGCAACGACTGCTCGATCTTAGACAAAGCGTAATTTTTCAACTCGGATTCAGACATTATCAAATCTGTACAAAAAAAAAAATTAGTCAAGGAATCGGAAATTGGATACAGCAGTAAGATAGAAGTAATTGTGTAATGAGTGGTAATCGAAATCTCCTATATTTATTACAGCTGTGCAACACAGACATCTGCTGGTTACAGAGCATTTCCAAAACAGCAGTAGGATTCAAATAATTACGGAATTACTGGTTGGAGGAGTATTATATATTTATTACCGTAGTTCCGAAGTTGTATGCGCCTCATGTGCTGAATATCTTCCGTGAGAAAATGCCATGTCTTATCCCAAACGTGTTCCGGTCTGATGAGAGATTTTGAAGACAACAGAGTTGCGAAAAGATTGCGTAAATATACATCGGACCCCCAATAACTTGCTTCTTCAATTGCAGCAATGTATTCCGTGTCGTCACCGAGTAGACCAAGTGCATAGCAAGCGTCTTTGAAAGTTGGATGTACAACACCGTTAACTGTTCTAATGTCAGCGTATGACGTTGGCCCTTTAACAAAGTTGAGAAGAGTTCTCATGTAGTACCTCTCCCCACCGGTTGGCGACATGTGGAACATTCTACCAATGGTGAAACCCATTTTCCTCGGAGCCCATTCCTTTTCCTTACTATGCCACACAAAACGGTTGGGAAATTCTGAGTATGTCAAATCGCGACCATCGGAGTGGTTCTTGTTGTAATCTAGCCAAGCTATGAACTTAGTTCTGGAACCACATGACCTGGCGAGAACTTCTTCCAATGGATCGTCGTCGTTGAAGACAACGTTCTGTTCATTTGGTAGGTGATAATCTAAGCGCATAACGGGGGGTGTTCTGTAGTGGATATCGAAAGCAAGAATTCTCCAAACAGCTTCACAGGGAGATATGTAGCGGCAGTCATAGTACTCCTGAATCTGGTCAACTTCGTCACCAGTTTTGCCATTAGATGCACTAACGGAGACCCTGTCATACCCTTTGTTGATGTACTTAAAGAGGTATTTAATTGATCTGGCTTGATTGCACCACTCAACATTGATGTGTGCACGGTAACGATTTATTAAATCAGGGTTGTAAGGAACCACGAATCCGTTATGAATAGGCACGCCTCCTTTAAAGAATGTTATACCTGTGTCCCGTCTTTTGTACAACGGGTAGCCGTCACCGTCAACGGTAGTGTAATCGGAAAATGGCCTTGGGAATCTTTTCGTGCACACGCCTTCGTCCATACATGTGGCCTTAGGATTTGCTCGGCCACACGGACCGTGGATCATTAACTCTGTTACGGCTTTGAACAAAGCTGGATTTTCGACCGGGTCGGGCAATTCAGCGCTTATGATACTATCAACGTCAGCTGCTACAGGAAATTTATCTTCGCGATGCAAAAACAGAAGAATATGAGCATGGGGCAAACCTCGCTTTTGAAATTCAACTGTATACACCACTGAAACGGACACAGAAAAATAAAAAACTGAGAAGCAGTAGACGAAAAAAAATTCTATAAAAATAAGAGAAAAAAAAGGGATTAAATTCATGGATAGCAGGCAAGGCACAGTAAAATTGAACTACATAAGGTAAGTAGATATTATCGTACCTGCCCTCGTTCTACCGAAAATAAGACCATCCTTGCAATCTCTAATAAGTTGATCAAGTTTCATCTTAAATACCCTTGTCAGGATGTCAGGCCTATGCTCAGTTTTAGAACCCTTAGACTTCACGAACCTTAATATTTCAGGCCACTTCGGGTTGCAAGTGAAGGTGATGAACAAATCAGGGTAACCGCACCACCTACAAATTGCCATGGTGTCCTGGTAGGTCTCCCTCATGTAGCCTTTTCCGCCAAGAAAAGAAGAGGGTACTATGTACCGCATACCCGATGAACCCGGTTCAGTTACACCGTTTTCGACGGACCTAGCAAGCTGTTTGTAATTCTCGGACCTAAGTTGAGGTTGGTTTAGCCTAAAATATAATAGCCTTTGCGCCTCTACCATGGTGTAACCATCTACAATGAATTGTTGGAAGAGATTACAACCTCGAAGAATGGTAGATTGTTCAATGTCTGCGGGTCTGTCCATTAGGCGAAATGCGAACCACTCTCGAAGTGTCAGTTTGTTCCTCCCTGTTTCCGGATTTTTTTTCGACATTATAGACTGCTGACTGTGTGATATACCAAGACGTGGACCATCTTCACCGCGAGGGAATAGAATTGGGTATTGTAGTGCAAGGTAAGAGGGATGGAGCTCGGATATCCGCTGCAATTTCCCAGATTTCTCCTCTATAATAATGTTACGGCTGTCAATTGTGTCCTCAATATCCCCGAAAATCAGGGCGGCAACTTCAGATACGGTCGGGAGATTGTAAGTCCTTCCATCAACGTGTCTGCCGGAAATAAGCCTGAGTCGGATTTCATCTTGACTGTCGGTGTTCGCAAGGCGATCTCGAGCAACTCTAAATGATTTAACCAAGGGATTATGTTCGTCAAGCAACTCCTTGAGAGCATTCATGAGAATCACGTCCAACTTTTTTTTCATGTACTTGCTGCATTAATAAAGGGGCAACATTAGAAACTACGTGCAGAGTATTGACAACAGGAGGAAATAAAAGTTGACTACTTGCAAGTTTAATTGATTGAGCAAATCACCTTAATGCGTTCGTCCTATTTGATATTTCATCCTGAGTGTCGTATATATACAACTGACAGAACTGGGGATCTTTGTCGCCGGTTGGCAATAGGCTGCCAATACGATGGCTGTTTTGCCCGCTCAATCTAAAAGTGTAGGGGGCCCTACCCACGTTAATAGAGTGGTCGATCTTGCCACCGATTGAGGTCATGGTGAATCCATTGTTGTACATACGAATGTTCTCCGTGAACTGGGAACTATTTGGGTGTAACCCCCAGAGTAGGTCATAAAGTGGTTGTGGTGGTGGCTGTAGGTATGGCAGTTCGACTGCATCGTCTTTACAGCACATTGTGAAATTAGGAACCAACGGCTTGCGGTCCATTCGATCTCTTTCATCATACCACATCTGCGCTGCACACCTACTGCATGAGTGTTCCGGGTCTCCTATGTCGAAATAGCCTGACCAATCTGGGATGATGGAAAATGATGGACTGAGCAAGACAGATACTACACTCACAAAGTGGTAACTTGAGTGGGTAGGATAGATTAGCAGGTAGAAAGTGAAATATATGTGGAGGGATGTGTCCAACCTCGACAGCTTACCTTCTGCTAACAGCTCATCATATTCACCATGACTCATTGCGTCACGGTTACCGAAAATGTCGCGGGCAAGACTGTGGATGACACTCTCCCTGTCATGTTGAATCTGTGCAGAGGAAAGGGAGATAGTTGAGACAGCGGTTAAGCAACTCTGGAACGGGTTCGGAGGTGTAAGAGAGAGGGAAGTGTTCGACCTACCTGCAATAGAATTTGTAAGTCACGCTACACGGAGTAAATAATGAAACGGGAGTATGAGGAAAAGTGGATAAGTTTAAGAGGATGGAGAACGAACACTGATCCACAGGAGTTGCTATTGCGGATGGTTGGGGGTCGTCGGGGGAAGTCGACAGTCTGTTGAGAGCATTCTCAGATTGAATAGTTCGTCTCCTGTGTCTTGCAAGTTTCGACCTCCACCTTGGGTCAATCGTTGGACCGAAAATTTTATGAGGAGTTTGATGCATTGCACCGCCAAATTTAGCAGCTTTGCGCTCGTTGCATATCCGCCTACGATCGTGCCTTTCTATCTGTGACGTATAGTAGTTGTTCACGTACTTTTGCACTTGGATATTAAAGCCTGCAATTGCGGAAAGGAGAAAAGGTAAAAAACTAATTAAGACAATTGCATATAGGAATAGACCGGTTGATTTACATGAATGCTCACAATACGTACGTTGTTGTCGTAGAGGTGGCGGAGCGAAAATAGGCGTAGAAAGTGTTCCGACCGATATATGCGTTGAAGAAGTAATCTGCGAATTAGGGACAACAATTTCTGTAGAAGGGTAAGGAAGAATAATTGGTTACTTCGTACTGCATATTTGTAGAAGATGCTGCAATTGCTATAACGGCAATCAGTATAGGTGAACCGTAGATTTGTATTATAAGAATTGTTTAAGTTGTGTGAACACTGCATAAGTAAAGAAGAAACAACCTTGGCGGGCAGGCGACGTAGAAGAACCGTTCGCAATATTGGAATTAGAGCGGTCATGGCCATTGTTGAGCGGATGACCGATAAGATTTTCATGATTCGTATCATCACTGACATTTTCAGGACAGTCAACTATTTCCCCTATACATATAAAATAATCATATTCGGTAAATAAATCGTAGACGTATAAGTGTTAATTTGCACACGGTTTGAAGTATAGCGTGTACCTGCTGAAACGGAACCTGGTACGACCTTGCTACTACAGGCTTTGTTCGGACGTAGTCGGGTTGAATTCGTTATGTCTCCAAGTACTTTACTTCGATTTCCTACAGAGTAATGAAATTGATTAGGATGTCGAATCTTAGAAGTGTATATTAAGCAACACTTTGAAATGTCACACATACTTGTTTTCTGCGTCGTGGGCGGTGAGTCAGTTGTAACAATTTGGTTCTCTAACTTACGCTTTCCTTGTCTGGTGGACGGAGAAGGTTTGTTTCGATTACTGTCTGAGTTGGCACCACCTGTGTGAAGCATAGGAAGAAAGTTGCCTCATACTTTTTTTAGCATATTCGTTTTTTGTTGGTGGCACGACAACAATATGGAAAGGTGAAATTAGAGTTCAAATCACATACCTTGAGAATCGTTGTGGACGTTCCCGGGGAACGGGTTAGAAGATGGCATGACATTCTTAGAGCATACCATGATTACGAAAGCTAAAATGACGGTGATGTTAGGTGAACATATACATGCTTTGTGACTACAATGTATGAAAACATCATATATATAAGCAAGGGGCATGTGGTGAGGTGTAGAATTGTAAAAGCCATGGATTGTAATCATAAAGGACTTTGGGAATGTAATTGTAAATTCTTCGTTTAAAGATGTAAATAAATGCCATGGAGTTATTTGGAGTGGATCCACATGTATAGGATTAAGACCAAAAAAGGAATGTATTTAATGGCAGATACAATAAATACAGATCCTCCCCAGAATTTATCGGGTGACGGTATGAACACAACGTACACGGGATCAAATTAATAAGGCGTCATTATAATTTATTGGATGAAGGTACTGTTGATGTTTTAATACATCTGTTGGAGCGCCATACTTTCGTGATTAGCGGAACTGTATTAGTTCGAATTATACTAAATGACCTTATATGTGAAAGTAAACATGTTACTGATGAATGCTGGAATGCGAACATAACTTAGAATATTTTGAAGTGGAAGACTTATAAGCGCAACTCAGTAAGTAGTTATCGCCGTAGCAAAGTTATAAATGAGAATTTAAGGTAAAGAATTAATCTAAAACTGGTAGTTGACAATCTCCGTGGTTTCAGTGTTTTTAGCTGTCTTGATTAAAAATAACGTGTCTGCGAATTAATTGTGATGCGTACTGCGGAACTTTGAAAAAACTGATCACAACATGTAGTGTAACCTCTCTGTTTTAATGATGTGAGAAATTCAATTTCTTGTGAGGTTGTGACACTGCGGTAGAGGTTGTGAGAATCTAAAGTGTGGGCGAGAATCACCATACTCGTTCAAAAAATGCTACGGAGTATGAATTAAAAAGGTAGACGGTCATGAAATTACTGGTCCGCATAAATTGTTACGTAATCAGTAGGACAAAAACAACAATTCTTGACATCTGGAGATGAGAAAATGTATGACACATAGGTCTGTGTCGATAATAAAACGTGAAGCACTTGAAGAAAAATAACAACGAACTTAACGACTAAGATGAAATCGAACTTTTATATAAATGGTTATGATGTGGCGTAGCAGCGAAAAGAATTTAGCTATCTCCTTCTTCCTACTCTCAACGCCCTTTGTGGAGGATGATGCATCCACTTCTAGGTCATCTTCCAAATTGAAAGCAACAACGGGAATTGTCCTTTTTCTCGATGTGGCTTTGGTAGTTGAATCGTTGGACGCTATGTCACAGACCTGCACGGAAGGGCGATTGACTTACATTCATGGACATATGGAAAGATCAATTAAAGCGGTGTAGCTTAGGTACTCGAGGGCTAACCTCATGCAATGGTGTCTGCAAGTCTGACAGACCGGGTAATTCAATTTCTTTGGTGACAGATCCTCGCAAGCTCTCCAACTGTCTCTGGGATGCGATCGTTGTACAAAAGACAATATGCGTATAAGGAAATTGTTAATAAATCCAGAGGGAAAGAAGCACGTCATTGTTGAGAGAGGTATTTACCTGTGCAGAATCCGTAATAGTTGCGATTTGTGCGGTACTATGCTTCAGTATTGTCATGTCACGCTGTGTGGGAGGGAAGAAAGGTAAAAGGTCATTTTCCGAAGGTAAATTATGAAAGATGTAAGAAAAGGTCTGTCCTAAGTACCGACCTTGACCCTCTCATTGCATTTGTTCATCCAGTTTTCGAACATCTGAGGGTCGTCACTCATCTTTGTTATGGTGTATGAATGCTTTCCGTGCTCGACATTGTATCTCTCACTGATATGAATTTTGAAGATGAAGTTCTTGTTGATGAAAAATTCAAATTCGTCAGGAATCGAGTCCTGCTTCCCATCCTTGAAAAATATATCAATGACAGAAGTGAGTATAATACGTACGAAGTTTAGTAAAGAACATAAGTTATTGAATGTTAGACGTAGTAAGTATCTGGATCGAAATGTAGTAGACATTAGGTGAATGAATCTGGTTACCTTTTCAAGTCTATCTCTTAGTTGCTTGGACGATGGTTCGAGGAAATCACCTATTTGGGAATCAAATCCCACAAAGTGAACTTTGTCATCTCCAAAATCCGATACCAAGAACTTGACTTGAAACCTGTTATTACATGCGTCGTAAAGGAAATAGTCAATTTTTCCGTGTGTGAAATAATATGGTTGATGAATCAGAAACAGGGTGAGTTGCGAGGGGACACTTACTTTGGATCGCTTGAGTTGTATCCATTAATGTTTCCGCCACAGCCCGCCCTATTGCACTTCCAACGACCTTGCTCATTTTTCGTTGCCTTGGAACGGCACCTATTGCAGCTATTGTAGTACCAACCACTGTTGCACTCTAAGTCGATAATTCGACCATAAGTGTAAAAGTACCCAGGCTACATCCAGTATAGCAAATAAGTGAGAGAAGTAAAGAGTTTAACATGTACACCAAAAAAAATTGAAATAGGAAATTTGGTTAGATCACCTTCTCATTCTCCTTAATCTCGTTAATGGTTTTTATATTGTCTAATGTGAGGACATCTATCCCCTCATCCTCCTCGACCTTGTCTATGACCTGAAGAGAGTTGCTAGGTGCAGGTGTTGAGAAACTGCGTATGTAAATTTGACACTGAAATTATGTACAGGCATAGACGCAGTAAAACTGCGATGGTAGGGATTTTTAAAGAAATCAAAAAGCATACCTGTTACAGAAAGCGGCGACCTCAGGAATGTCGAGGCCGAAGTGGATCTTAGTTGCGTTATAGGTGGTCTGTAAACACCAACCATCGAATTTGCGAACTTCGACGCACTGTAGAACAATGACCGGAGATTGTTGTGGATTCGTTTGTTTCTGTAACAGTTCAGGAAGATCGACAGAATGAGGACTCCATAGCGTGCAGGGGATTTGACAGCATATGCAGCATAAAGAAGGTAGATATTGGATGAGTCAACTGTGAAAAACGATCTCAAATTGAAACGGTTGTCGAAGGAAGTACGTACTCCACATCTTCGAGCTTAATTGTACGGCACTTAAACCCGTTTTTGTTCTCGATAAGGGGACCAACTTCGAACAATTTGCCAACCAAGTCTGTATGATAAAGAACTTACCGATGTAAATATGCGAAATCTATAATATGGGTATATATTTAATGTGGGTGTATAGTAGTATGCGAAATCCGTAATGTGGAATAACATATGCGAAATCTGTAATTGTATGACAAAGATATGAACATACCGATGTAATGAGTTGTTGAAACTCGACCATTGATGATATCCTCGAAATTTGCGAAACGGAAACCATACTCAGGGATGGTATGTTCTCCGGTAAAAGGAATTACTTTGCTTGAATATTCGAAGTAAAGTCGGAAAAGTGCAGGTGTAGCCTTCTCGTACCCGACGTTGTTACTGACACTAACGTTCTTTATGGTGTACACCACACCAACTTCAAGGGAATCGGTAAATTTCAATAACACTTGCTTACGCACAGTACCTTGAATTATTTGGTTCTACGAAGAAGAGAAAAAGGATAAAATCCGTGAATGGGACATGGAAGACAGAACAACAGTAGGAATTAAAATGAGAATTTGGTTAGAGTACAGATGAATAGGAAACCGATATACTAAACCCTAATTCCATTTCACGATTATAAGAAGAATAATACCGTCTCATCAATCAGCAACAGCTCGATTGATTCGGTCTTCTTCTTGTCCATGTATGCGGGACGTGTCCAGCGATGTATAACCCTCACCTTCATGTTTTCAATCCTGTCGCCATCTTTTAACTCAGGAATGGTGACAAACTTCTCGGAAGACATGGTAGCCTGGATCTTGATAAAATATTGATGAATGATAAAATTTGTGAAGGTCTGTGAACATAACCACAAATTGACTGCATTTTATAGAAGCTGGGTGCAGAGATAGGGTGAGCAATTGATGAGAATTGGCAATTTCGAAATTGAATTGATGGGAATCGAAGGGTTAATTCGTTGCTCAAGGCTTGTTTTTCCGATGTGGAATTGTTCAAGGGTTGATTGAATTGGGTTATTGAAAAGATAATTCATGGGGAAGTGGGAATGTTCGTTGGGGATGATGAGGGAGTACCTAGCAGCGCAGGAAAACTGGGGGAGAAAGAACAATTGCTGAGAGCGCTTAGAGGCATGAATTATGAGTGTAGAGGTTGCCACGTAAGCACTTGTGGTTTCCTCTTTTATTAATAAAAGATGTTTTTGGATTTTTCAAAAATTTTTGAGAAAAGAGAAAATAAAATAAAGAAAACGATAAGATAGTGGCGGGCCTAGGTGCAATCACATCACCTAGACCCTAGCCAAGTGGCTAAGAAAATGAAAATGAAAGAAAATGAAAGGGTGAAAAATTGGGCGTAGGTGTAGTCACGTCACCTAGCCCGGATTAAGAAAAATTGAGAAAATTTTGATTTAAAAATTTGGATTTTTCAAAAGGTCAATGGCGTAATCTCATCGCCAAGAGACCGGGAGCATTACCAAGGCCGCGACGGCCGCAAAAATCATTAAATGGGACGGTGGGACAGCTTGCAATTTTGTTCAAGATAAAACAATCACAATGATTAAAATGATGGGACAGGGAATAAGGAACAAGATTAATTCACATACAATGATAGATGATTAAGACTCACCGACTCCACATATATTTACCTACAACAAATACGAACCATATTATCTACCGACTCTTGTAGGGGGGGTCTAGTCTGAATAGTCATTTGACGCAAAGGAGGCCGTGGGAGTTCCCTCACCGGCATACTCCCAAACTCCTACATCCCCCGAGTTGTTCAGTCGGAATTCACAGGGACCTGGAGGTAGGTCCCAATTGCGAGGGTTATAAATATTGGTTCTGTTTTTGCTGGGGACAATTAAGGCTCGGTCATGGCTAAGAGAGACGAGGCGGTGGTCAGGTACGTGAAAGATCCAAGTAGGGAAGTAAGCCTCGTCAAGCCAGACACGGGGGTCATGTGGTTTAAGATGGTCGGTCGCATAACCCAAGTTTTTCGCTATTAAAGTCACAAGACCACCACAGTCGATAGAGGGGCGTTGGTCAATAATAATTTGATGAAAGTGTAACGCCACGACAATGGGTAGGTCAAGGGGGTAAGGGTTACCGAGTAAAGAGTCACATATCAATTGTAAGACACACACACATTGAGGTTAATGATATTGTCGATAGATGGCAAAAGACAGTGTGAAAGGATTTCAGCGAAATAACGAATGGTTGGGTTACGGATTTCAGCGGTAAAATTATAATTGGGTTCAAAATCACGTTGACCCGGCGCTATGCGCCTCCATAAGTCTCTCCTAGTCGCACTACTTTGTGAATCACTTAGGGGTCTACTTAGTCCGGTACCCGATGAGGGTAAACCTAGAGCTAAGCTAAAGTCGGAAATATTTAAACAGTGATTTCTACCAAACAAATTAAATTTGAACTCCTTAGGTGTGGTCGGGTTATCGATTGTAAAGGTACTTAAAAACTCACAAGTCAAGTCTTTATTTGTGCAAGGCACAAAATCAAGGAGTTTACTAATACCAATTCTAGACGATAACTCTCTAATATCGTTCTTAATTCCTAGAGTTTTCATTGTGAATGGACAAGGCCATCTCGTACTCTGAAAGTCTTTTCAGAGAAGATACGAGCAAGGGGTGAATTAGGGCACGGTAAAAGTTTAGGCCTAGCGGACTCACTAGAAGATGAACATTTAGAAGGATTAGAAGTCGAGGCCATACCTTGTTTACGCGCGGCTCTTTGGGCTCTTGTCTCCATGATAATAATGTGCAAGAAAAATCCCAAAACTTTTGCTTCTCCTTTCTTCAAAAACCCAAAATAAATATTCACCCAAGTATGGAATGGAGTTATGAATGGAGGTTGAATGTGGTGCATGGAAGGTGGTGTAATGATTTTGTGATGGGTGAAAGGGTGAAATGATGAGTGAGGTAAAAAAGGTGGTATAAATAAGGGTGTTTGAAAGGGAAAGTGAAAGTTTTAAAGTTGGTGGTAAAAATTTGGTGTAAAAGATTGTTGGAGGGAAAGTTATGTTGAGGTAAATTGTTGGAGAGAGATGAAAATGTAATGAGTGAGTAAAAAGGTGTAGGTGATTGGCCAAGTCACACCGCCGGGTGGAATTTCACCCGGTCGGGCATCATCGGGTGAAATTTCACCCGACGACTTTTCGTCGTTAAAATCATTTTTGCCGTCTTTTTCCACCGGGTGAAATTTCACCCGGTCAAAATCTCACCGGGCGAAATTTCGCCCGGTGGTATCTTCACCAATTTCGGCAATTCTGGCAACTTTTCCGTGGGGCGAAGTTTCGCCCGGTCGAGTCTCACCGGGCGAAGTTTCGCCCGGCGGTCTTCTTTGCTGCGTTTTTCCGCCTTGCCATTTCATGGCTCTTCAATAATCACCTAGAGATTCAAATATATTGACTCGACTCATATTACATAATCAATATTTCCCACAAACATGCTTGTGGTCTTCGATTTAAGCTCCATAACTTCTCCAAATGCTTGGTCTTCATCCAAATTTACGCTCCAATGCAAAATCCAATTTCAATCAATCTTCTCAGGCTAACAAAACTAATAAACTCAAAGAAATATGATACATATATACAAGGTGGTTGTTGAGGATACCACAAAAACCTACATCAACCTTGAGAGGGGGTCAAACAACGCTCCCCAATGGGAGCTCACCAAACTTCATAGTAGCGAAGGTCTCACGAATATGACCGGGATGATAAATCTTCAAACGTTGCCCATTAACCATATAAACTTCCCGGTTTCCGGGCTAGATATCTCTATCGATCCATATGGTTGTACTCCGGTCACTTCGAATGGACCCGACCATTTTGATTTCAACTTACTGGGAAAGAGCTTAAAGCGAGAGTTGAAGAGTAATACCTTATCACCAACGGAGAAGTCCTTACGAAGAATTCGAGAATCGTGCCATTGGCGAGTTCTTTCTTTGTAGATCTTCGAATTCTCGTAGGCTTCAAGTCTTAGTTCTTCCAATTCTTGTAGTTGGAGAAGGCGATTATTTCCCACAACACTTTCATCGAAGTTTAGCTCTTTGATTGCCCATTTGGCTTTGTGTTCTAATTCCACCGGTAAATGACAAGCTTTACCATACACAAGACGATAAGGAGTGGTTCCAATCGGCACTTTGTAAGCCGTTCTCAATGCCCAAAGGGCGTCATTTAATTTTAATGACCAATCCTTTCGGTGTGTATTAACAAATTTCTCTTAAATTCCCTTGATTTGACGGTTGGAGATCTCGGCTTGCCCATTTGATGAGGGTGGTAGGCTAAGGACATCTTGTGAGTGATACCATACTTCCTAAGAAGGTGTTCAAAGGTATCCTTCCTAAAAGGTCACTTCGAATGGACCCGACCATTTTGATTTCAACTTACTGGGAAAGAGCTTAAAGCGAGAGTTGAAGAGTAATACCTTATCACCAACGGAGAAGTCCTTACGAAGAATTCGAGAATCGTGCCATTGGCGAGTTCTTTCTTTGTAGATCTTCGAATTCTCGTAGGCTTCAAGTCTTAGTTCTTCCAATTCTTGTAGTTGGAGAAGGCGATTATTTCCCACAACACTTTCATCGAAGTTTAGCTCTTTGATTGCCCATTTGGCTTTGTGTTCTAATTCCACCGGTAAATGACAAGCTTTACCATACACAAGACGATAAGGAGTGGTTCCAATCGGCACTTTGTAAGCCGTTCTCAATGCCCAAAGGGCGTCATTTAATTTTAATGACCAATCCTTTCGGTGTGTATTAACAAATTTCTCTTAAATTCCCTTGATTTGACGGTTGGAGATCTCGGCTTGCCCATTTGATGAGGGTGGTAAGCTAAGGACATCTTGTGAGTGATACCATACTTCCTAAGAAGGTGTTCAAAGGTATCCTTCCTAAAATGAGAGACTCCATCGCTAATTATGGCTCTAGGCATACCGAATCTTGGGAAAATCACGTTCTTGAAAAGCTTGATTACAACCTTGGAGTCATTGGTTGGGGAAGCTACGGCCTCGATCCATTTTGAGACATAATCAACCGCGACTAGAATGTACTTGTTACCAAAAGAGGATGTGAACGGACCCATGAAATCAATGCCCCAAACATCGAACAATTCAATCTCCAAGATAGGTTGAAGGGGCATCTCATTTCTTCTTGTTATATTGCCACTTCTCTGGCATGCATCGCATGTGAGAATGAAAGCTCGAATGTCTTTGATATGGAAGGCCACCAAAACCCGCTTTGGAGAACCTTGGCAATTGTCTTTTGATTGGCCAAGTGTCCACCGTAAGACGTCGAGTGAAGGTGCTTCACAATATTATATCCTTCTTCGGTCGTAACACATCGTCGATAAATTCCATCTACGCATCGGCGAAATAAATAAGGCTCGTCCCAATAATAGCGTCGGGCTTCATAACGTAGTTTCTTCCTCTCTTGCGTGGAATAATCGTCCGGAATAAAATGAGACACTAAGAAATTGACGATATCGGCATACCAAGGTGTAATAGTTTCAACGGCCATCAAGGCCTCATCTCTCATAGCTTCATTGATGGGAATGTCATCTTCTTCATTGCTCTCTTTACTTACCGTTAGTCTACTAAGATGATCCGCTACCAAGTTCTCCGATCCGGCTTTGTCTTTAATCTCAATATTGAATTCTTGCAAAAGGAGCACCCACTGAAAGAGACGGGACTTTGTCTCCTTTTTGGACATGATGCAACGAATGGCCGCATGATCGGTATGAATAATGACTTTCGAACCGGTAACATAATTTCGAAATTTCTCCATGGCATAGACAACGGCAAGCATTTCTTTTTCGGTTGTGGTGTACCTCGATTGGGCTTCATCTAAGGTCTTGCTTGCATAATAAATCACATGTAGCTTCTTATCAACCCTTTGACCTAGAACGGCACCAACGGCAAAATCGGATACGTCGCACATGATTTCAAATGGAAGATTCCAATCAGGCGCTTTGATAATTGGAGTGGTAGTGAGAGCGGTCTTTATCCTGCAAAAGGCCTCAAGACAAGAGTCATCAAAAACAAAAGGTGCATCTTTCATAAGCAAAGAAGTCAAAGGCTTAGCAATCTTAGAAAAGTCTTTAATAAATCGTCTATAAAAACCGGCGTGACCTAGAAAACTCCTCGCCCCTTTGACATTCGTAGGTGGCGGCAAGTTCTCAATCACGGAGACTTTCGCCTTATCGACTTCAACTCCTCTATTAGAAACAATATGACCTAGGACAACACCTTGTTCAACCATAAAATGACACTTTTCCTAATTTAAAACAAGTCTATACTCTTCACATCGAGCTAACACTTGATCAAGATTTTCAAGACAAGAATCAAAAGATGTACCATGGACACTAAAATCATCCATAAAAACTTCCATGGATTTTTCAATAAAATCGGAAAAAATAGCCATCATACATCTTTGAAACGTTCCCGGCGCATTACACAATCCAAATGGCATCCTTCTATAAGCATAGGTGCCATAGGGACAAGTAAAAGTGGTTTTCTCTTGGTCATCGGGATGAATAGGAATTTGAAGAAATCCGGAATGACCATCAAGGAAACAAAAGTAAGAATGATGCGCCAACCTTTCAAGTATTTGATCAATAAAGGGAAGGGGGAAATGGTTTTTTATGGTGGCCGTGTTCAATTTTCGATAGTCTATACACATGCGCCAACCAGTAATAGTCCTAGTAGATATTGACTCACCCTTTTCTCCTTTAACAACCGTCATTCCTCCTTTTTTCGGCACAACTTGTATGGGGCTAACCCATTTACTTCCGGTTATTGGGTATATAATGTTAGCCTCATACAACTTGAGGACTTCCTTCATGACAACCTCTTTCATGGTGGGGTTCAACCTACGTTGACCCTCAACCGAAGGACGGTGGTCATCATCAAGGATGATCCTATGCATGCAAACATTTGGGCTTATGCCTCGGAGGTCGGCAATGCTATACCCGATGGCCTTTTTGTGCTTTCTCAAAACAATTAAAAGTTTATCCAATTGAGGTCCATCAAGGGTAGCATTGACGATAACGGGATAATTAGTTCCTTCAAGAAAAGCATATTTGAGGGAAGAGGGGAGTGGTTTAAGTTCAAGATTAGGAGGAGAAGATACCATACTCTTACCCACCGGTAGTGGTTCTACCTTTTCATCATGCAAACATTCTTCTTCAAGAGGTGGAGAGTCAAATGGTTCCTCTTCTTGCTTATCATCATCTGTCAAGCTATACTCAACCAAACTATCAATAACTTCAATAGAATTCATTTGTTCAATCATTGGTTGTTTAAGAGCTTGAGAAAGGGAAAACTCTACCGACTCGTTCCCTATGTTAAATGAGAACTTTCCATTCTTAACATCAACTATAGTACCGCTGGTAGCCATAAAAGGTCGACCTAACATAATGGGGGTAATAGTGTCTTCGGGCATATCCATGACAACAAAGTCGGAGGGGATGAAGAACTTACCAACTTGAACGGGTACATCCTCAAGCATCCCAAGTGGGTACTTGACGGACCTATTCGCAAGTTGAATCGACATGATAGTGGGTCTCATCTCCCCCACACTAAGTCTTTTAGCAATAGAATAGGGTAACAAACTAACACTAGCCCCAAGGTCGCATAAAGCTTGATTAACAACAATATTTCCTACCCGACAAGGGATGGAAAAGCTACCGGGATCATCTAGTTTCTTTGGCATTTCGTTCATAAGAATGGCACTACATTGACCTGTGAGAGAGACACATTCTTTGTCTTCTATGGTTCTCTTTTTAGTCAAGACATCTTTCAAAAACTTAGAATAGAGGGGCATTTGAGAAATTACCTTGGTGAAAGGTAAAGCTACCTCTACTTTCTTCAACATATCCACGAAACGGCTAAATTGAGCATTTTCTTTGTGTGGCTTGGCTTCTTTGTTCTCTTAGTTCATTCTCCGCATTTTGGAGGATATCAAACTTCGCTTGTATTCCCCGGTTTTGTTTGGGGGAAGAGGGAGATGGTTCTTGTGGTGCACTTGGTTGATTAACCTCGGATGGGGTAGTCTTGGTGTTCAAGTTCAAGTTCTTATATAGGTCCTCAAGTTCTTTGCCACCTCTCAAAATTACGGCATTTGCTTGGTGTGAAGGATCTCTTGGGTTTTGGGGTTGACCGGGCAAACCATGGGGTGGATGAATTGGTGCGGCTAAGGCTTTTGTTGCTTCTTGTGATTCCCAAACTTTTAGCCTTGCCTTAGTATCTTGATGTTCATTCCATAGTTGGCCAACGGTTCTATGCAAATCATTATAGTTCTCCCATCAGGGACCTCCTTGACCAAATTGAGAATTGCTTGATTGGCCATAAGGTTGAGAGGGTTGATTGAATGATTGTTGATTGTAACCTTGGTTACCATGAGAATTTCCTTGGAACCCTTGATTGTATCCATGATTAAAGTGATTACCATGTTGATTTTGGTAATTGTTGTAGTTGTTAGGAACATGGAAGTTGCTACCTTGTTGATTGAAGTTGCTCCTTTGATGAGGAGGCATATATGGGGGCATCTTTGGAGGACCTTGGTTAAAAGGCCTTTGTTGACTTTGATTGAATGGCCTCATTTGACTCCCTTGGGTGCGCGGCATCAGATTTTGAACATTTTGATTTCCATAAGAGAAATTATGATGAAATCTTGTGCCGGCATTGTAGGTATTAGAAAAAGGATCAAATTGAGGTCTTTGCCCATATACTTGTATAGCTTGGACTTCATTTGGCTCTTCAACATAAACTTCTTCGCTAGGAATGCAAGAGCTAGAGTCGTGGCCATGATTGCCACAATGATCACATTGAACTTCCCATGTTAATAGCTTTGGAGGTGATGGTTGCCTTGGAGGAACACTCCCTTGAATTTGGTACATACCTCTAGGAGTGGGCTTAGAATTCATGGCATCCATTCTCCTTTTCAATTCTTCAAGTTCCGTTTGGAATTTCAATTCATTAGAACTCGTAGATGAGTTCACTTCAATTTTCTTTCTAGAATCCCTCGATTGACCCATTCTAGAATCACTCCTTGCCATCTTTTCAATAAGATTCTTAGATGCCTCATCGGTGAGAGAAGAGAAGTCTCCTCCGGCGGCCGATTGAGGTTTTCCTTGGTTCTCGATGAAAGGGTGTTGTAAAACGTTTGGGTGGTTAGCCAATCGGGTATTCCATGGTGTGGACATTTTCGCAACAAGTCTCTAAATCCTTCCCAAGCCTCACTTAGGCTTTCAAATTCATCTTGCTTAAAGGTTTGTATCTCCATGCGATATTGGTTAGTCTTTGACGGCGGAAAATATTTCTCCAAGAAGGCATTAGATAGTTGAGCCCATGTTGTAAAAGTATTAGCGGGATGACCTTGAAGCCATCTACGAGCTCCATCTCTCAAGGTCTTTGGAAATAATAAACGATGCAATTGGCATGAAGTTAACCCATTGAGACGTGCTCCTACTAATTTTTCTTTGAATAAAGCGATGTGCTCTTGAGCATCTTCTTGAGAAAAGCCGTGAAATGTATCTTGTTGGACTGCATTGGTCAAAGAAGCTTTCAATTCATAGTTCTCGGGAATCTCTCCAAAATCAACGGGAGAAGGTGTTTCTTCATGTGTGAGTTGAGAATGCGAACCTAGAGTCGCCATTGGTTGGATTGGTGGTGATGGTGGATTTGGATTTGGTGGTTTTGGAGAAATTGGAGGGTTTGGGGAATTTGGAGGGGATGGAATTGGTGGTGGTGTTCTCGGTGATGGTGGTGGTGGTGGTGAATTTTGTGAAGTGGAAGGTATGGAAGAAATGTTTGGAGGGAGGTTATGTGATGTAGAAGGTGTAGAAGGTGAATGTGGTAGGATGGGATTAAGGTTAGGAGGTGATAACAAAGGATGTGGAATGATGGTGGTTGAGTTATTTCCTCGAAAACGCAATGCTTTAAAAGTCCTTTCCGGTTCCGGATCGAACCACAAGGGCGATGACGTGTTCCTGGGCATAAAACTCAATTAAACGGTGAGACTCCTAGCACCTCGCGGTATTAGGGAAAAGAGAGAAGGGAAAAGAATCAAACACAACAACTAAAAAACACAACCAACTAGTCGTTCCCCGGCAACGGCGCCATTTTGATCGCCTCCCAATCGGATCGGTCGTTAACGAAGGACGGGGGATCAAACGATATTTGTAAGACTCGGAATAACACAAAAAATACTAGAGTAATCGTGGTAAGTCGAGGTCGGTCCACAGGGAACGGGGTGTGTTTGTGAAGTTTAAAGTGTCGTGTTCGATGCCTTAGAAGGGGGGTTTTGTAGAGGTCGAGTCTATACTATAAGGATTAGTACGATGATGGTTTAGAGGTGATCAATTTAGGGAAAGGCGTTAGGGAGAAGTCGGGATTTGGTACTTGGAGTCTAAGAAGGTCGGGATCGAGTTTTTGTCACAATATTGGTAAACTCACCTAAAATCCCGCTTTCGCGGTGAATGAGGGTAAGTTCCTAGTCATGGTAATTTCTACCCCGAGTTTCCCCATATTGATAGAAATTAGTCAAGGTCGGTCTAGTTGGCCGGACTAAAACAACAATGACATAACACCAAAAATAAGATAAACCAACATGCAAGCAACCCACCAACATCCCTATATTCAAATAAACCAAGCCCTCATCCCTAAACTCCCCAACAAGAAATCTACTCACACATCATTATGGAAATCATCACAACATGCATATTAATTAGATCTAAACAAGATGATGATGAGAAAACAGCACAAAACAAAATTAGAGAGTAGAGAGTGGAAGAGAATTATACCAACTATGTAGATCTATAAGAAATAAGAAGATATCATAGATAAAGATTGAATCTTTGATGAATAAAATGGAGAACTTGTCACTAATCCTCCAATAAACCCAACAAATCTTCAAACAAAACTTGAATAGTCTTCTTACAACCTTGAAATCTAAATAATTGTTGATGGATACTTGTAGATCTACTATTAAACTACTAGAATTTTTGAGGATTTTTCTATACTACTACTACTAATGGATGGTGTAATAAGATGGTGGAAGGGTGTAATGACTTCCCTCCTTAGCACAATGGAGAGGTGAGTTAGGCAATGAATTAAGGTAACATATATATAGTAATCTCTTAATGGATCCTTAACCTAAAGCCCAAATCCAACTTTATGCTCCATCAGTGAGACAATCTCCCTTTGCATCTCCATGGGGTGAAACTTTGCCCTGCGGACTTGACGTCAATTCCCATCGGGTGAAATTTTCGCCCGGTGAGATTTTCTTCTTTTTTTCGCGTTTTCGGCACTTCTTCCCATCGGGCGAAATTTCACCCGGTGGGCGAAATTTCGCCCGGTCAGTTTCGCCCGGTGGAGAGTTCTCGGAAATTCTTCGGGAGGCATTTTCACCGTCGGGTGAAATTTCGCCCGGTGGTGTCTCACCGGGTGAAATTTCGCCCGGTCATTTTTCTGGACTCGAATCTTGTCTCATTCTTCGTTTGTTCGATCGGATGGCTTTAAACTTTAAGTTGTGTGCTTTGCTCTTTGGACGGTTTTCCCTTCTCTTGTGCTCGTGGAAGCTCAATCGTGATTTCGGTGCTCAAATCCTATCAAAATTGATAGAAAAACTACCAAAAACACGTAAAACGCACAAGAGGGACGCTAATGCGAGAAGTACGCAAAATATGGCGATAATCGCAATCAAGACTCGCAAAACGAGGGAAAAACGGGTCTAAATGGAAGGAAAAACGGTCTAAATTTAGCACACAACACACATCTTTGACACGTCTTCTTTTAAGCAAAATCTTATGAGTAATGGCATCTATTATACGACACAAATTAGTACTAAACTCTACCAAATTATCATAATCACTCAATTGAGATAAACTAAGAAGATTATTGTTTCAAACCTTTGACAAGCCGCACATTGTCGACACAAACTAATGAAGACTTACCAACCTTTCCAAGCCAATGACTTCACCTTTATTTTTGTCTCCAAAAGTTACCGTGCCACCATTATATGCTTCAAGTGAGAGGAATTGGCTTTTGTCTCTCGTCATGTGACGAGAACATCCACTATCTAAATACCAATAGCGGCGGCCTCTCACCAAGCCTACAAAACGATCAAGGGTTAAGTTTAGGAACCCAAACTTGTTTGAGTCCCTTTGTCACAGTCTGCTCGATCGTTGCTTTTCTAATCCAAACTTGTTTATTCCTTTTGATGTTGTGGTTTTTGAGTTTATAATGTTTATGCACATGACCATTTTTACCACAGTGATAACAAATGATGTATTTGGGAAGTGTCACATATTTTCTTTTCCTAAAGTCTCTTTTAGTGGGATCCGGATCATATATGTTACAGTCCTGACGACTGTTACATTTAAACCCTTTCCCAGCCTTTTTACAACACAAGTCATCTTGTTGAGCAAGAAAATTAAGCACGGTTTGACTTCCTTCCCAAGTTCTATTAACACGTCTAGCCTTAACTAACTCATCTATGGTTGTTTGAATGGTCGATGTAAGGGACTCATTTTCTTTTGACACTTTCTTAAATCTTTCTTCAAGAGTGTTGCATTTGACTTCGTACTCACGAATAATCCTATCTCTTTGCTCAATTAGACCCTCTAAGTTGTGAGCACATGCTTCAAGATGTAAAATCTTGGGATTTGAAGAATTAGACTCACAATTTTTTTCTTTAGCAACCTTTTCTTGAAGTTTTCTTAAATCCCCTTTGACCAAGTTGAGATTGACTTTAAGACACTCATTTTCTTTGGACAACTCAATCAACTTCGAGTTAAAAGACTCATTGCACTCAGGTGGTTTAGGCACTTCTTCTTGGAGATCATGAAGTTCACTTATCAGACTCTTATTAGCCTTTTTCAGATTTTTTATCTCATCTTTAACTTCAGAAGTCACAGTCTCACTGTCCGTTACTTTAAGCAACTCTTTAAGATGAACATTCTCAATAGCAATTTCCTCAATTTCTTCTCGCATAGCTAAAGACCTTTTATTTTGAGAACGACACCTATCAAAAAGACAATCTAGAAGTTTACATACCTTGTCTTTTGAGTAAGTTCGGATTTTAGCTTTAAGATTTTTTACCTCTTCATCAGAGTCGGAATCGGAGTCATCGGGATTGGCCATGAGACACCTAAGATGTTCGATTTCGGAGTTTTTGGTGAGACACACTTTTGCTTCAAACTCTTCTTCTATGAGTTCATCTTCCTCCGAATCGGACATACCCCATATTGCGGACATGACTTTGTGTTTGTACTCCTTTTTAGCTTGGTCGTATTTTTCTTTAGACCTAATATCATCCCTCTTAGGACATTCATTGATTTGGTGATTTTTTCACCACATTTAAAGCATCCTATGGTTGAGTTAAGTCGTTTTTTAGGAGAGTGTTTCTTGTTGAATTTTTTGTTAAACTTACGATTTCCTTGACCATTTATCATATCGGCTAGGTTCCTTGAGAACGTGGCAAATCCATCCTCTTCGTCATCTTCCTCATCACTTGAGGCGGACCTAAGAGCAAGACTCTTCCCTTTTATGTTTTCACTAGACCGCTTCACAAGGTTTAATTCGTGAGCCATTAGTGATCCCATTAGTTCATGTAGAGTCAAAATGGATAAGTCTTTTGCTTCTTCGATAGCGGTAACCTTAGGTTGCCATTTATCGGTAAGACTACGAAGAAATTTTCGAATAGTGTCCTCGGACTCGAATTCTCTTCCTAGACTTTTAAGCTCGTTAAGAATACAAGAAAAACGACTCGACAAACTATTTATGGATTCGTCCTTTGACATGTGAAACATCTCATATTGTTGCATGAGAAGGTCAATTCGGTGCTTTTTGACTTGAGACGTACCCTCATAAGCAAGCTCGAGGAAGTCCCAAATCTCCTTAGCCATAGGACATCCACTTATACGACTCACTTCCTCATCACCTACACACCTTTGGAGGATAGACATAGCCTTGGAGTTTTTCTCAACAATTTTAAAGTCATTTTCATTATAGTCGGACTCTTCTTTGATTGTGACTTTTCCGGTCGTGGTATCGACAACATTAATCTCTATAGGTCCATCTTTTATAAATTTCCAACATTGATAGTCAATACTCTTGATATAGTGTTCCATTTTAAGTTTCCACCATCCAAAATTCTCACCGGTAAAGACTGGAATCTTGGAGTGGTTAGTGGAATCCATATCGAGGATCAAACTCTAGGGTGGTTAGCGTTTAAAAGAGTACGAGGCTCTGATACCAATTGAAGAGTTTATGGATCCCAAGTACCTAAGAGGGGGAGGGGGTGAATTAGGTATCTTTTAAAATTTTAACTCAAACTTTATTAATTAAAGAGAGTTAAACTAAGTGGACAACTAAATGAATAAAGAATTGAAAACTAGTAAATGCAACAGTCAGTCTGACCGTGGCATATTTGCCTTGGCAAGGATTTAAGTCACAGAGCAAATGTCACAGTATGGTAGACTGTGGTCTGACTGCCTCTATTTATCTTAACCAATGGTAATGTTATAGAGAAATATTACAGTATATCGACTGTTACATTTACTTTGAAAAACACTACTAAAGTTAATATTAATCCACGAACAAATTAAAGCAAAGCTAAACGACATGTGTTCTACGTTGTATGCAGCGGAAATAAAGCGAGAAGATTGAACACATTACGTTTTTGAATTGGTTCGGCCAACACTCTAAAGGCCTACGTCCAATGTTTTTCTTATTAATAATTGTTAAGTAATCTACTCCGAAAACTTAAACCTTTACAATAAGAACCCCATAACCTACTCCGGTTACGACTCTCGAGTTTGGAAGACTACTCCGTCTCCTAACTCTCCAATGACCTACTCCGGTCACGACCAATAGCCTACTCCGGCTACGATTTTGAGTTTACGAGACTACTCCGTCTCTAAATCACCAATGACCTACTCCGGTCACGACTCTTAATAACTTAGAAAAGTTACAAGATTACAATCTAACCAAGTTAGACAAGAGTATTCAAGACTCAATGTAGCAGTTCGTTCGACTGTGACGTTTGAAGACTTTGAAAATATTTTGCAAAGAGTTTTAAGATTAAAACATTTGATGAACAATTTGCAATGTGAGATTTGTGCTGAAAGTCTTAAAGAATAAGTGCGGTGGAGCATCTCCTGTTATAGAGGAGCAAAAATCAAGATTGAAGCTTCTTTAAAGAAGTCAACACTTTTAGGAAGAAGCAAAAGAGTTGGTTTTATCAAGGAGACACAAGAAGGGCAATCTTGAAGAAGTGAGACAAGGAAAGCAAGTTAAAAGTTTTCCAAATAAAAGTGAAGGATGAAACTCAAGGTTGAAGCCAAGCAAAATAGGACAAACACAACTTTTGAGGCAACCACTTTAGGAGAGAGAGAAAACTCACTTTTGGTGTTTGGTAAAAAGCTTCACAACCATTTTGGGGTTTATTTGGGAAACCGTTTTTGACAAGACAAAAATCACTTGCTTGCTCACCACTACACTTAAAAATCAGTTTGAAAAGATTTAAGATGATAAAAGCTTTGAGATTTGAAATCTTTTCCTTTTGAAGAGGGTCGAACGGAAGTAACAGTCAACCGAACTGTGACATACAGTTAGGTTGGCTAGTTACTTGAACTTACTACAATGTGCCAAAAACTCTTATCTTTACAAAGTGACACTCATTGACATTCTTGATTCTTTGGGTAGCTTGTCTTGATCTTCAATCAATCATTCTCAACATTCATCAACTAATTCTCGATTAAGCACAACCTGAAAAGTTTGAACTAAGAAAACACAAATTAAATAGGCTAGTCATCATCAACAAACCCAACACTTATGAACCCGACCTAACCCTACTCTTTCCTTGTTTGATTTCTTCGTCACCTTAGTCATTGTTCCCTTAGTTAGTTGAATCCTTTAGCCTTAATTGTTGTCCTTAGCTTAGTCCTAGTCATAGTGTTATCCCCCTTTCTATCGTTCTAGATTAGTTTAGCTTGTTGACCTAGGCTTGTATTTGGGTGACCTTAGTCTAGACACCCCTCACTACAAGAAAAGTCGTGGTTAGCAACCGATATTTTCCGACCGCATGAAAAACAGTCGGTAATTACGCTTACCGACCGAAAACAGTCGGTAAATGAGACTTTCGGTCGGTAAAATACCGACTGATTAATCAGTCGGTAAATAAGAACATCGGTCGGTACCGAGCTGTTTTACCGACCGAAGTTCGAATTTACCGACCGACAAATCGGTCGGTGACGTTTTTAACATAAATCCACCCAGCTCCTTTCATTACTCATTTCGCGTAACAGTCAACAAAAAAAAACCCCATCCCCCAAACCCCAATTCCCGAACCCGACCCCCTATCCCCACCCCCCTTCGCCACCCCCCTTCGCCGGAGAATCTCCCCCGCACCGCCGTCGCACCACCGCCGCACCGCCCCCGATCCGCCCTTTGCCGGATTACCATACCCATCCTCCCCAAAATCCCCAATTTCAACCTAGGTATGAATTCTAACTCAATTTTTTTGTTTGATTTTGTTTATATTTGGTTTATTATTGTTGTTAATCCAAGTGTTTGATGAATTTAGGATTAAATTTAGATTTAGGGTGAAACTTATTAGGTTAGTGTAATTAGGTTCCTTAGCCAAATTATGAAAAACTTCTCATAAGATTATTATTATTATCATTATTGGATTTATTAGTATTAATTTTGGTTGAGTTGCTTCTACTAAGTGTAGGAGATGAAAAAATAATTAGGGTTTGAGAGATTTAGTTAGGAAATTGAAATTGAGAGATTTTGATTAGGGTTTGAGAGATTTAGTTAGTTAGGAAATTGAGAAATTGAGAGAAATTAGTTAGTTAGGAAATTGAGAGATTGAGAGAAAAAATAATTAGGGTTTGAGAGATTTAATTAGGGGATGAAAAAATAATTAGGATGAAATTGAAATTTAGTTTAATGTAGGGTTAAATTTGATGAAAAATTGTTTAGTATAGTTTAGTTAGATTAGTATAGCTCTCCCTATAGTATTTAGATGAAAAATTGGTTCAATTAGTATAGCTCTCCCTATAGTACTTACCCTTTGGAAAATTTTTGATTGGATTACCCAATTAGTATTTTTGATTGGAAAATTGTTTAGTATAATTAGTCTTAAGAATATATTCAATGTTGATTGGATTACCCAATTAGTATTCTTGTTTGG
This sequence comes from Agrostemma githago, assembly GCA_958450325.1. Taxonomy (NCBI): domain Eukaryota; kingdom Viridiplantae; phylum Streptophyta; class Magnoliopsida; order Caryophyllales; family Caryophyllaceae; genus Agrostemma; species Agrostemma githago. The sequence continues at coordinate 12,494,170 of OY288250.1, read as the reverse complement.
TTTGTAAGGTTGATTGGTAAGTCTTAAAACGAAAATATGGTCGACATTAAGCGAATTGTTCAATTTCCATTTAGAGAACAAATTGAAAATATGGTTGACCTTTAAAAGGAGAAAGGCATCATTGTCATTTACCCATTATTTTAAACTAATTTTAAACATATTATAAACGATCGTGTTCCTAAAACTCATTTATTTAAAGTTAAAAAAATCCGATTGATCGACAAACAATGATTTAAATTAACTTATATTTCTACATTAACTAGAATTTTGGGTTAGAAATTTCCTAGGATAAGCCTCATGCATGCAATTATGCATATTATTTATGGTAAATTATGAACATAATATTTATTTTATAATTTTTTTCGACTTTATATTATTTGAGGTTGATTGGTTTTAGGTTAGAGTTGTTTGAGATCATGGTTTGCATTAGGAAATGTATGGGATTTGGATGTATATGAAATTTGAGGAATGCATGGGCATAATATATACTTCCTCCGTTCTATTTGATCTCCTCGACCTCATCTCGCCTGCCTTTATTATTCTTCCCCTTTTTTTATCTTCGAAGTTTGGTATAGTTTAGTTGTTGCTCCGTAATTAAAAGTCTTGCGGACAACTCCTTGTTATAACATTAAAATATGCATATTCATGTTACTCTCAAATGTATACACAAATGGTCATCATCTACTGTTTATTCTCAACTTAACAAATAATAACAATGTAGGGACTAACATTCTTTAGCCTAATATAGTTGTAGCTTAGTATAGTTTAGTGTTCTAGAATATTAGTGAGATATTCTAAGTTTAGTTCTACTTGGACCACTCCATTCAAAGTTTTTAGGCATGAACCTCTTATATGTCAAATGTTTTTAGGCCAACTATATACAATATGGTGTAATATCACTCGATCAAATTCAATAAAGAATACTAACAATTTGAGTTTATATATTAAACTAAGGTTAGATGTGAAAACTTAATTAAATAATGAAGGGGTACGAATGAGATGGGATCATTGGAGTTTAAATTGTCTAATTAGAGTAAATAAACGTATCAACCCCTGATCTAGTTATATTCGATTATTGTTTTTTAACATAACGAGAGTAAACTCATGGTTATTTCTGTGTTATTTACTCCATTTTTATATGTTACTCCCTCCTATTCACTCTTTTCCTCCCCAATTTTTTTTGGGGGGAAACCAAGGAGGGAGTATAATAATAATAAAGAGTGGAGATAAAGTAAGAGAGATGATTAGAAAGTGGGGTATGAAGTGTAAAAGGTGGGGTATAAAGTGAAAAGGGGTTGGGTTTAGGTGTGGAGGAAAAGAATAAAGAATTGAAGAAAGAATAAAGAATGATTAAAATTATTTCCAAAAAAGGAAAGTGGGAAGAAAACCAAACTAAGCTCAAAAAGGAAAGTGGGAGGAAAAGAGTGAATAGGAGGGAGTATTTAATTAGGTTTTCGTTTCTCTTATAGAAAATCTAATAATGACGAATACCGAAAGAAAATGGATGTACGAAAGGGTAGACGATAGAAACAAAGTTAAGTATGAGTTTATACTTGGGGTGGACGATTTTATTCTATATGCTAAGGAACAAGAAGAATACAAGACACATCAGATTCTTAGATGTCCATGTGTGAAGTGTGAAAATTTGAAGTACTTGAATGAGTATCAGGTGAAAGAGCATCTCTATAGCAAAGGGTTTACGCCTGGTTATACTAATTGGGTGTGCCATGGAGAACCCTTTTCTTTTATTAGTAATCCTAGTACTTCAACAAACACTAATGCTTTCATCGACCAACCTTATCGGGAGATGATAGTAGATGCATTTGGAGACATAATGTTCGACCGTGGCGAGGATTCTCCTTTGGGTGAAGAAGAAAGCCCCCACCATGATCAGAAAGAATTTTTTGAAATGTTAGAGGCCGCCGAGACACCTCTGTATCGTGGATGTGAGTCATCATTGCTAGAAGTAGCTTCTAGGATGATTAACATTAAATGTGAGGACAACCTACCGGAAAGAAGTTTAGATAAGATAGCTGCTTTGATTGAGGATATCATTCCACGAGATAATTTGATGACTCGCACATTTTACGACACTAAAAGGTTGCTTAGGGGCCTTCAAATGCCCCATCATAGGATCCATTCATGTCAGGACGGATGCATGCTATTTTGGAAAGAAGACTCCATGCTTGATAAATGTAAGAAGTGTGGAAAAGATAGGTACAAGAAGAAAACTTTTAGTGGGGCAGACATACCTTTCAAAGTCTTAACCTATCTCCCTGTAGCACCAAGGTTGCAACGTTTATATGCAACCAAGAACATCGCAAAAGAAATGAAATGGCATATAGAAAATCCACGTGTACCAGGGACCATGGCTCATCCAAGTGACAGTGAGGCTTGGAAGCATCTAGATTATATGTTTCCGGAGTTTGCTAGTGAGCCTCGTAATGTCAGACTTGGACTCTGCACAGATGGCTTTACACCATACGGTCAATTTGGTAAGTCGTACTCCTGTTGGCCGGTGATTCTCACTCCTTATAATCTACCCGCTGGATTATGCATGAAAAAACAATTTATGTTTCTATCTTTGATCGTTCCCGGGCCAAAAAAATCCTAAGAAAAACTTGGACGTATACATGCAACCTCTTATTGATGAATTGAAAGAGTTGTGGGACACGGGAGTGCTCACCTATGATGTGTCCCGGAAACAAAATTTTCGGTTGAAAGCATGTATCCTATGGACCATCAACGATTTTCCGGCTTATGGGATGCTCTCTGGGTGGGCTACTGCTGGCAAACTTGCATGTCCACATTGTATGAAAGACACCAAGGCGTTTTGGCTTCCACATGGAGGTAAAATGTGTTGGTTCGATTGTCACAGGCAGTTCTTACCCCTAGATCATGCATTCCGTTACAACAGAACTGCCTTTAGGAAGGGTAAGTGCGAGAATGATGAACCACCTCCGACATTGTCAGGATGCGAAATCTGGGAGACGATATCAGACTACCCGACGATAATTGATGGTACTGATCAAGAACTGAAAGAACTTAAGAACATGAAAACAGGGTGGTTCAAAAAGAGCTTGTTTTGGGACCTACCTTATTGGAAGCATTTGTTGATTCGACACAATTTGGATGTCATGCATATTGAAAAAAACTTTTTTGAGCAATTAATTCATACAGTATTGGATAATAAAAATAAAACAGCTGACACCCATAACACAAGGAAGGACTTGCCCAAATTATGTAGTAGAGGTCACCTACACCTCAAGGACAGCCGCAAACCAAAAGCTCCCTACACTCTTGACAAACTGCAAAAAAAGATACTCTGTGAGTGGATATGCAACTTGAGGTTTCCAGATGGATATGCATCGGATTTAGGTCACTGCGTCGACCTACACAGTCTCACACTCCATGGTATGAAGAGCCACGATTGCCATGTGTTCATGGAACGGCTATTACCCGTTGCTTTGAAACACTTGCTGCCAACTAATGTGTGGAATTCAATTACCGAGATCAGCCAATTTTTTTGTGATTTGTGTGTCTCAAGCCTTACAACCCAAAATGTACAGCGGCTGGAGAACGATATTGCGGAGATCCTCTGCAAACTTGAGAAAGTGTTTCCACCATCGTTCTTCAATTCAATGGAGCACTTACCAATACATTTGCCTTACGAAGCAAGGGTTGGTGGGCCAGTACAATATAGGTGGATGTACCCTTTTGAGAGGTATAATTGTGAAAATACTCAACTTATTATTGTTTCTTAATCATTATATCATCATAATTGTGAAAATACTCTACACTATATCAAAATGTAGGTTTCTTAATCATTTGAAAAAAAGGTGGGTAATAAAGCACGTGTGGAAGGTTCAATTTGCAATGCTTTCTTAACTGAAGAAATATCAAATTTCTGTTCTCTATACTTTGAAGACCATGTAGACACAAAGGATAAGGATTTGGATGTGGGCACGGGAGACGAAAATGATTCATCTTTACCCGAGCTCTTTCGAAAACACAAAGGTAGAGCTCTTGCTAAACCAAAACAGAGGTACTTGGACGAACAAGAGTTTGATCGTGCACATTTGTACGCATTATCAAATTGTGAACTACTAGGAGAATATGAACGGTACGTAAATAGCTAGTAACAACTTACTTATTTATTTTAAAATTAAAAGATGTAAATGTCACGACTAAATTGGATAATTACAGCTTATTTGAACAGTTCATTATGGAGCAACATCCAGGAGCTAAAATGGATGAAGTTTGGACTACATATGAGAAGTTGTTTCCAAAATGGTTTAAAGGATATGTAAGTCTCAGTGTTGACATATTAGAATGAAATAAACTTTGAGCAGGTCACATATGCACTAACACTCTACTACGCAATTAGGTAACTGAGATGAATGTCAAAGATGATGTGATTCAAGCCTTAGCATTTGGTCCTTCTAAAGAAGTAAACACTTGGCAAAGATATATGATTAATGGGTTTAATTTCCACACACAGAAATATGGGAAAAACAGAGCTACCATGAATTACGGGGTTTGCGTAAGTAATGTCGAAGGAAACGATTACCATGGCACTTTAGAGGAAATTATTGAGTTGAGGTATTGTGGGGAGAAGAGAATTTATAATGCAATCGTGCTCAAGTGTTCCTGGATGGATAATTCCACAAACGGTACAAGTGTTCATGGCGTTTATAAACTAGTAGAAGTTAATAGTAGGAGGAAGTATGGTAGCTATGATCCTTTTATACTTGCCCATCAAGCTAGTCAAGTTTATTTTGCTCCATACCCAAACCCAAAGAAGGATAGAGATCATTGGTGGGCTGTTTTTAAGGGTCGGGCAAAGTCACAATTTAATGCACCAGTGGATGTCACGGTATTTCAAGAAGATGTGAGTAGTACTTCATTATTATCTGGTGTTGTTGCCGATGACGTCTTAGAAAGTTTTGGTGAAGGGGAGGACATGGAAGAGATGAACGAGATGGGTGATGATGTGATTGTCGAAGATGATAACATTGATGAGGAGGAGGAATTTGAAGATGAGTTTGAGGAGGAGGAGGAGGAGGAGGATGACGAAGAAGAAGAAGAAGAAGAAGAAGAAGACGATGATGATGAGGACGATGATTGCTAACTTGTATTTGTTTAGTCATTGAATTAGTGGTCGATCAACACTCATGGATAAATGCAGTTATTATTTGTATATGTTTGTTTGGTTTTAGGCAAGATGATATTATTTGTTAAATGTTTTCAAGGATTTGCATTTGGGAAGTGTTATTTGCATATGTTTGTTTGTTTTGTCATTCAACAGATCATATCTGAAAGATGGTTGGACGAGGCGGACGTGGACGTGGCGGACGTGGACGTGGACGTGGACCACAGGTGCAGGTCGACGAGCACGAGGAGGAGGAGCAGCAACAACAACAACAACAACAACAGGAAGATCTGGAAATAATTGCGATTAAGCCCAGTGGGAGATGGTATTGCTTATTCTATCATTATCGAAGTAGATGTAGTATATAATTTTTTTCTATACAAAAATCTAATATGTGGCATTTGTGTTGATTAAGGTTTGATGACTCCGGTGTGGTAAGACGAGTAACGAAGTCGTTCAAGGGTTTCTACCATGAACCGCATATGAACTACCGGGAGACCCCGACGACGGTGAAAGATAAATGGTTCGACAATTTTAGGGTATACATTCACTTTATTTTCCTTACATTCGAAGATATATAGTTATATGCACTTTTAATTGTTATTTAGATTTTTTCTTAATACGTAATTATTAATTTATGATCGGTCACAATGTCAGGGGTACTGTTCATGGGAGCCCGAGCATGAAGAGCGAGTTAGGGAGAGGTACGATGACGAATGTCGTAAACGGTTGAAGGACACCGTTAACGACATATGTGAACTGCGGAATGGCAAGAACAAGGCCTGCCCAGGGTGGATGGTGCCACAAGTCTACAAGGACTTGTTGGAGCGACGGAAGTCGAAGGCTTTCCAGAAGAGATCAAGGACAGCTGCCGCAAATAAAGCTTGTGCACAGCCTGGCCCTAGTCATCACGGGGGGTCGATCAAGGCAACGAAACATGCATCCAGACTGGTAATGACAAAATATATTAAAATATTCCATAATGTTTTTATTAATATTTTTTTTAAGATGATAGTAATAATTTGTCTTCTTAGATGGAGCAACTGGGTGGTAGGAGGCCCAGTGCGGCGGAGCTCACGGAAGCCATGCACTCTAAGGTTGTCGACGGTAAAAGAGTTTTTACCAGTCAAAAGGCAAAGGAGACATTTGTAAGTGTTAATTTAGTTAATTATAGAGATTATCTTAAAATCCCTTCATATAAATTAGTTATAACTTGTTCCTAAACATGACCTTCCTCTGTTTGGTAATAGGAACGATTTGAAGAGCTGAAGAAAAATAACGAGGAGGAGGGGACAGGAAAAGAGGACGACAAACTTTGGTTTGAAGCGGCCGAGGGCTTCAAGAAGGGCCACGTCTACGGAGTGGGATCCGCCGGTCCATTGTACTTCACCCCCCCTGCACAGAATAAGGGGAATGCTTCGTGCTCTTATCGTCCCGGTATTCTTGTACAACAAGAGAAACGGGCAGAAGAATTTCAAAACAGGATAATGGAAGCCTTAGAGAAGGAGAAAGAAGAGAACAGGCGCTTTAGAGAGGAGACCCGGGAGCTCATGCAACAACAGCAGCAACTCATGTCAGCGCTTACCAAGGTATTACAAACTCAGAACTGTCAACCGTTCAACCACACTAACTTCCGTAACCCGAACGATGATAATTCGGGAGGTGGTGGAGTTGGGGGAGCCGGGGTCGGTTTTCAAGTGTAACTTGAACCTCCAATTGATTAATCTTTTAAGTTGTGTAAACTTTGATTTCTCTTCCAAGTTGTTTAGACTCTTTAGACTTTAATTAGTATTCTCTTAATTAAGTAGTTAAACATTTTAGAAAGTTATGTCCATGATATCGAATGGTTTTATGTGAATGAATTGTGGAGATGTTGGATTCTGAATGAATTGGATGAAGGTAATGAAAGAAGGTTGAACTGAATGATGTTGTAGTTTGAATTGGAGGTGATCAAACAGCCCAGGCCCATAAGCCCAACCCGGCCCAGCCCTATATTTAAGAGGGCTTGGACTATGATTTTAGGCCCATAAAAGCCCAAAGCCCGGCCCCAAAGGCCCATGCTAAAAATTGGGCTGGATATGGGCCGTGTTTAAGGCCCTAAGACCCGGCCCTAAGGCCCATCCGAGATTTATATTATATTATTATAATGTATTGAAATATGGTAAGGAGAAGTCAAATTGCTACTTTACTTGTTAGTTTTTCAAATAACTTGTTAATACTTGTTACTCTATTAATTTGTATGGTACCGAGAGTGATAGACGAGAAGTCAAATTGCTACTTTATCAGTGGACACACGTTAATAAGCTAATTGAAGAAACATTAACATAGATATCGTCTAAGTATGGTAAATAGAACTTAATATTTCAATTTATCATGATAATATCCATGTAAATGTTGCTTTAATTAGCTTATTAACGTGTGTCCAGTGGACACTCGTTAGAAAAACCGTATTATAAATTTGTATGTTTGGTAAAAAAAAACTAACAATATGTCAATGCAAATAATATGGCCCAAAAAGCCCATTTGACCCAGAGGCCCATCAAAAGCCCTCTAGGGCCGGGTATGGGCTCCTTAAGAAGGCCCAATCAAATGGGCCGGCCCAGCCCAGCCCATGTGCTTGGGCTGTTTTTTTACTTCAAGCTCGGCCCAAGCCCGGCCCAGCCCATCCCATGATCACCTCTAGTTTGAATGAGTTGGAAGAGTTGAATGATATGATGGATATAATCCAGGTTTTTATGACGCAAATTGGAGGACAACAAAACCATAAAACGCCAACACCTCTTTCAATTTACCGACCGCCCGGACATGATTACCGACCGATCAGACCCCGTTACCGACCGCACTAATTAACCGAGAAAGTGGATAAATACGGTCGGTAAGAATTACCGACCGAAATATGCGGTCGGTAAAAACCCTAAATACCGACCGCATTACCGACCGATTACAGATTTTCCCGACTAAACATTTCACAGGAGGTACTGACCTAAGTTTGGTCGGCAACACTTACCGACCGCATCATCAGTCGGCAAATCCTTTTACCGACCGCAGTTTTCCTTCACCGACCGACATATCGGTCGGTATCCCATAATTTACCGACCGATATGCCTCTTTACCGACCGACAGCTGCAGTTGGTAAAGTACTGTACCGACTGATATTATGCTTTACCGACTGAAATTCGGTCGGCGATTCACCGACCGGGTTTTTCGGTCGATGAATATTGTTTCCGACCATAGTTCTCGACTGCTGTCTTTCGGTCGGAAATCTTTCAAATGCGGTCGGTATTTCTGTTTACCGACCGATTTCTTAGCTTCCCGACCGATTTTTTCGGTTGCTAATTGTTGTCTTCCTTGTAGTGCCTTACCGTCCCCGTGGATTCGACCCGACTTGCCCTATCTACCCAGTTAGGTCCAGTTGCTTTTTATTTGTTGGTGGGGATCCACGGCAAACTCCTCCCATCATGCACCTTCTTTGGCTGAACCCCTGCTTGTTTTTGCTTCCATGCCTTAGGTTTATTTGATGGAGCCACATCCTTATCTCTGCGGCAATTCTTAGCTTCATGCCCCAAGGACTTACATTTAGTGCATGGGATAGGTTTCCATTCAAACTCAACTCTAACTGTAACAATATCACCCCTTACATTCTTAAATTTGACATGCTCAACCAAATCCCGCCCTACTGTCAACTCAACCAATACTCTGGCATAACCAAGTCTGGTCTTCTCTGCTATGGAAGGATCTGCCTTAATATAGGTTCCAGCAAAACCAACTATTTTTGGAAGACATGACCCCTAGTATCGCAAAGGCAAATCAGGTATTCTAACCCAAGAAGGGACCTTCTTAACGTCTTCCTTCATCAAGTCTAAGTGTGGTTGCCAAGGCTTGACAATCAAAGGCTTGTTGTCAAACATATGATAACCCGCCTGCATTATGGTCTCTACTACCTTATCATTTTTAAACCGCACCAGAAACTTTCCATTGGGAAGGAAGGATAGCTTATCATTGTCATATTTTCCCATACATGCTGAACATACCCCTTGATGAATACCGCAGTGGACCAGTTGTCTACTTCATCCTGGGTATCTTCATCAGAGAATTGAAGAAGATCCTCCTCCTTCTCTTCAATCCCAACTTCAATATTTTTGTCCTTCTTTTGGCCTCTTTGCGTGATCCATAGACCATTTGAAGAGTTTCCACCGTCATTATCATCATGATCAAAGTTTAAACCAGGGATTTCATTTAGTTCATGCATGTGACGTGTACGTAGTACCTTCTCAACATTAGGGGCCATTACGTTTGGTATTAACATCACGTTTAGCATTGCTAGAGGTTGTTTTGCCATCATTACTGCCATTGTTAATGCTCTTGTTCTTCGTTTTTGATGCAGAATTGCGTGTGTAGACACCCGCATTTTGACTGCCAGGTGTCTATGGCAGTTTCCAAAAAATACCCGATGATGATCGGACGCTAACGTGTTTCTACGCGCTCGGATATGGGCTCAAAACCATTAGTTGCTGGCTAATGCACTTACGGAGTACAAATCTCACAAAACTGACTTCAAATTCAAGCCCAGTGGATCGTTTCCACTCAAACAAGACTAATTTGGGTCAAAATCGACACCGAAAATAAAACCGACTTTTAGCGATTGGGTCAACCCCGGTCAAAGTCGTCTCCGAGACACATAAAAACAGCCATTCAAGCATCAAAAACCTAGCCCAAACACAAAAACCCATCTCGGGGTCCAAAACATCGGACCCGCGCAACCCTGCTGAGCCACTCGATCGAGTGCTCAGCCCACTCGATCGAGTGGGCCCTCATTCGAGCCCGACTGCAGGTGCACTGGGCCACTCGACCGAGTCAAGGGGCTACTCGGTCGAGTAACCCTAGCCGGGGGTCCATGGCAAAGCCTATATATACACCCCCATGCACAATCTTTGAACATCTTTTCGAAACCCTAATTCTACCATAATCAAACCCTAGTACTACACTAGCAAACCCTAAACCTAGCTTTAGGAATTCAAACCCTAACCACCACAACTTAGCCTACATACTCGATACTCCCGTGCTAGCCACCACTACGAGTCCCGTCCGAGCATAAGAAACATGTAGGTTGAGGGTGCAAAAACCTCTTTTCTTCTCCTTTCTCGTCTTCCTCGCATCATTCGTCGTCATTGTCGTCGTTTTTTTTCTTTATTGTTCGCGTCATAATATCGTTAATATCGTTAGTATTAAGACACTAAAATACTTGTGGATTCGTGTCGAGTGTGAGGGATGTCGGAATAAGAAAACCTGAATATACAAGTGTATTGCACACAGCGTTGACGGTCGCTTATCCCGACACCCCGATCACTTGATTATTGAAACAAGTCAACTTAAACAATAACTTTTTTTCGCATTATTATCATTAATTGCATACTTCATCGATTTCCTAAAACCTTTTTCTAAACAAATACTTTTTTAATAAGGGTCGAAACCCGTTGACGTGGATCCGACATCTCACAATCCCTAGGGATTTATTTCGATGTCGGAGAAGCCGAGGGAATCAAGTCTTTCAATTCAAGCAAAGCGTCGATCTTTTAGATACGATACCAATTCCATAATTGGATGTCGAATCTAACGATCTAGTCAAACAATTTAACCAATTCAATTTTCCGTCGATGCTAACGTAGTAGTCATCTAACTCAATCGGGTTAATACGACACTATAAACGCGGAGGAAAATTCATATCGCTTTGGTTGACTTAACACGACTTATAGCTTTTTCCTCAAACTTCACTCTAGTATTCGATACCGCTTCAATAAGCGGATATCGGGCATAACGAGAATCATAGATATGAATTGGACATAAATTATACAATATTTATGCCCAATTCCTCGAATCATCAAAATCAAAAGCAATTTCGAAATCATTCAAAATTGCAAGCGAACCCTAGTTCGTACAAGGGGTACTCGACCGAGTGCCTAGTCCACTCGGTCGAGTGGCACCCCAAAAACGAGACAGAATCAATCGTAACGACCACTCGGTCGAGTCACGCAATGACTCGGTCGAGTGGCCGTGCACTCGGTCGAGTTCCTCCATAACTCGATCGAGTGACGTCGCGAAATCCGGACAAAAGCTCCTTCAGAAGTCCACTCGGTCGAGTCCCTCAATGACTCGGTCGAGTGGCCCCTTTATCACGTCAAATCGTGAGTCCTACAATCCATTCGAGTCTCATTAATACCTTTTCACGACTTAAGTCGACACATGTCCAATCAATCACGTGAAAACTCCACTTTTCAAAAACTATGCATCATCTCATTTGCATCATTCTATATTTGCGCAAACCGTTAATACCGTTATACCGTTACTAACCGTTTGTTCTCTTGCCAATTTTGGTTGTTTATTTTATTGTACTAAAATGAACCCGCATGCTAAAAAACAACTTTGACGTTAATTTTAGTTGCATTAAATTGACATAGAAACCCATTCAATTCCTCACATGCTTAGGGAAAACAATGTTTGCATAAGCATTTTCATCGTTCAACTAACGCGCGTATTCAAAAATCATTCGATATCTTAGTAGAGGCCGCTAATGTGCGGGCGGGGTTGGGTGTCCATTGTGGTCTTCCCAACACGTACCCTCACCCCTTACTCAGAACCTCGGTTTCCGGACGTCCGAAACCGTTGGCGCACGAGAGTCATTCAATACACGATAACCGGTAGTGACGGTATCGGTATCGCAATGCAAAGGGACGAGCCCAATAAACTCTGACATCGGAAATGGGCCGTATTTTGTATACGGCCCACTACGACATAGAGTGGGTTCGAACGGGCCCGAACTCCCACAAAGTTCGGTGGCGACTCCACTCCGATTTAAATTTCAATTCGATCCATTCTCATATGGAGATTCATTCGCCTCCCCAAACCCGCGCGTGGCCGCGTCGGGGTGGACCTATGTCATGTCCACAGCGTGCCATGGTGATCGTCATCCAATCGCCTAGACGAAGAGCATTAGGGTTTTTTACCCCTGGTTGATCCTCTCGATTTGACCAGTGTTTAATTTTTAAATTCTTTTTATTTAAATATGTATATTGATTTTTTTTCCTGCCGTACCGTGTCATATAAATTTTCGAGCGTCGTGTCCCGTGTCCGATACGTCTCCGTGTCCATGTCTGTGTCCGTGTCTGTGCTACCTAGTGCAGAAGCGTGTTATACTAATAATGATCTTTGTCTCAGGGATGATATTTATTTATTTATTACAAATTTGTATTCGGTTCAATCTGATATCGTTTGTAGATACCGTATGACCTACTATTAATGAAATTGCTCCACTTAAAAAAAACTAAACAAGCGCATTGACGCATTGTATAGCGTATAGCTATTCAAATGCGAGTTCAGGTCGGACACATGCCCGACTAGATGCTAAAAAATTGTCCGAAAAGACAAAGCGGACGGGACGGGCTAAACTACTAGGCCTAAACTATGCGCCCTTACCCGCCCGTTTATAGAAAATCGGACGGCCCGCGGGCTAACGGGTCCAAACAGTATTAATTGAATATAAGTTCAATGTTCTCTCATTTTTTCCTGAGAATTAAAAAAAACAAAAAAAAAACAAAAAAAAAAAAAACTCTCTTCCATCCAATCCAAGTTTTACATTTCTTTTATGGCAAAAGACTTTACTATACAATCATCCTATTTTTTCTCTATTTATACAAAATGTCATTATTTTTAACTACTTTAATTTAGGCGGGCCCATAAAACCATTTGATTTACAAATAATAATATTTTTACTTTTTACTCATTTTCTTATGTCAAAAATTCAACGTAAAGTTTGGATTGGATGAGAGTGAGTAATTTTTAAAGGCTTAAATAGAGGTTGTTATGTATTACTCCGTAAAAGACGATTTTATTTTATTTCACATGTTCCAACTTTAATTACGTCAATAATTATGTACTGTATGATCTAGGAAATTAATTTATATTTATAAAATATATTTATAGCGGGCTGGGGGCTAACCCATTTAAAAATACTAGTGTAATACCCGTGACACGTCACGGGTTTGTGATCATTTTTTTTAAAATAATAGAAAGTTAGAAATAAAGTGTGATATCCGTGAAAATTCACGGGATTGAAGCGTTTTTTGCATCAAAAAGACAAATCACAATCCATATGAGAGTAACCGGAAAGACGATATTGACTTAAAATAACGTAAATGAAATGAATATTGACGCATAGGATTACTATAGTATGTCCAATATCGAAGTCAAAGAACTCACGTAAGTACGTAGGTATATAACAATTTCGAAGAGTGATAAATGCATATGTAAGTATAACGACATATGACGTCGAAATGAGTGCGTGTACCGTATGTGTTTGACACAATTCATATAAAAAGAAGAAGACCTATAATATACGTTATGGCCTCTAAAACGCAAATATTTTTGGGGTGGAACCCACCCAAGCCGAAATTAGGTAATTAAAAAATATATTTTTTTTGGTAATTAAAAAATATTACTTCATATTTTAGACTGAAATTTCACAAAATAGTACGGAATAAAAAATACTTCATCCTCTTCTCTATAATCTTACACATTTACTATTTTGTTAATTCTCTATTACTTTTCCACTTTCCTTTTTAGCACGTCTTTTGTGATTCTTATTATTTATAACCACATTTTCTTTTTCCACTTTCATTTTCATCCACATTTCAGTCCACCGTTACTAATTTTCTACCCAAAACTAACGTGGATCATATAAAAGAAGGGGAGGGAGTATTTATTATTTATTTCCAAAATTTCTTTGGTAATAATATTATTAAAAAAAATACGGAGTAGTATGTTTTAAATCATATAGTGTTATACCCGTATAAATCACGGGGTTGAGCAAATTTTTTGTTATAGAGAATTACTTGGTCATTATAGACACAGTGGACCGCACAATATGAACAACGCAAAAAAAAAACAAATCTTCTATTTATAGTGACACTTATATGAAATGAAAATGTTAGAATAATCGGACATATATATAATTTGATTGGAGATGGGTAATTCTATTGATATAATATAGTTGGCAATGAGCAAGTATTACTGAAATTGTAAATTTAAATATGACACCCGTAAATCATCATCTTGCTACAGCAATGTATACAACGTCATATGGACGCATTAAATAAAAAAAATACATGTACATATACTTGCTATTTGTGTAAAAATATAAGAAACTTGAACACAACGGAATTTGTTATTTTACTCCAGTCTAAATGTTAATGTCTTCTAACAAAAAAAAATTTAAAAACTCTCTTCGTAATTTATTAGTGGCGGAAAATGTAGATGAACCATACAAAACAATGATTAGAGGTTTGACATGACTATTCTCATTTAATATCAATTTCATCGTCCGTTAACCTTTATTCATCTAATCGAGAATACAAATGACAAAATAATCACATGACAACTATACAAAAATAAATTGCCGAAAATGCTATACAAATGTCGAAATTTGAGTTACATGTTATTTCATCGTTTTACGTTTTTCGCTATACAAATGCTATAAAATGCTTCGTTGTCATCCATTATCACCAAAAATGCAATACTCCTTCCATTTTTCATTTTACACCTGTATTTAGTTTTTCATGGTGCCCAAGATAAAATTTAATTGTCTTTTGACCAAGTAATTGACTAAATATTGAGCATTTTTTTTATCGAAAAAAATATATTAGAAAAAGTGATTTGATGAATAGTTTCATACTTTATTCCTCCATTCCATTTAATTCTTTATGTTTGATTTTGGTAACTATTTATAAGTGAGTAGAATAATCAATATAACTTCTACTCCGTAATATACTCGGTATAAGATAGAACATACTACTCTGTACAGCCTAATAATGTGCAAGACCTTGTTTAAAGTGTTTAATTTTTATACGCTAATTTTTAGAAATACGTACTTCGTAACTAAAGATATGGAGAAAAGATCATTTGCATTGACACCTGTGAAAAAACAAACGTAAAAAACCAAATGGAACGGCAAGAGTATTAATAACTGAAACGATTCATGTCTTTTTTTATCTTCCAGACCCTAAAAGAGAGACCAATTGAAACTCTAACCCTCGGCTATGATCATCAAAAAAATTATTATTCACAAAACCACTTATACATGAGGCATCACCAATTGCTTCAATGTATGATTCCTATTCGATTAATTGCACGAAGGTCTCAATCTTTATGAAAGTGGAAGGAGCAAAATCATACAGTATTGTAATTGAATTGGGGAAGGAACGGTTAATTAATCAACAATTGGGTAAAGGTATATAGATCAACTATATTTTAGAGCATGCATGTTGTATCTATCAACAAATAAATCACGCCATTTGATTTCCTGAGTCATGTTCACCCTTTGATGTCTAATCAATTGCTTTGACTCTTTAGACTAACAACTTTGCAATTTGCATTTCAGGCTAATTTAGGACATTGGATGTTCAGGTAATCCATCAATACACACTCCATTAAAATACTCTTTTATTAGTATGAATGTGAATTATATGAAATAATTTGTAAGTAAAATAAGATTAACACTTGTACTGCATATACAATTACTCGTCCAAATATTATGGACGGTATATTATGCACTACGTACATAATAATGTACTGGTTTATAATATGATGTTTGCAGGCGTCATAATATTATAATATGTTTGTAATTATATGTTTTATAATATTATAATATTATGTATGTATTATAATATTATTATAATATGTATGTAGTATTGTATTATTATTATAATAATAATAATAATAATATTATAATATGTATGTATTATAATATGTTTTATAATATTATAATATGTTTGTAATATAAAACATTATGACTAACTACATAATCTGGTTTATTACGCCTTACATATTTGTACGCCTGGCAAAGGGTGGCAATGGAGACAATGTTCAGTGTAGACATTGTAGTAAGAGGTCTGAAAATATAAAAACCGAGCAACAGAGGCCATGATTTTTTAAGGTAATGAACGATTTGAAGGTGTTTGAGATGAGGGGAAAGTTGATGCAAACACACGGTACATATACAGGTAGTGACTTAAGAGGGTGTAGATGCAATGGAGGCATGGGGAAGATACTAAAGAGCAACTAATAGTCAACAATGAATGTGTGCATTTTCCATAGCACCTTGATACATTAACCCATGAGGAAATGCAATTAACGAAATAGAGGTCATTAATAGGGTTGGGGATTACTTCTCCCCTAAACAATCTAATTTCCATTTCACACCTAAAGTACATGACTATTCCAAAAGATTAAAAGAAGAGACTAATTTTGAAATGGGGCTCCTACATTGTGCCACCTATTTGTGAGTGGTATCGTATTCAAAAATCATTCGATATCTTAGTAGAGGCCGCTAATGTGCGGGCGGGGTTGGGTGTCCTTTGTGGGCTTCCCAACACGTACCCTCACCCCTTACTCAGAACCTCGGTTTCCGGACGTCCGAAACCGTTGGCGCACGAGAGTCATTCAATACACGATAACCGGTAGTGACGGTATCGGTATCGCAATGCAAAGGGACGAGCCCAATAAACTCTGACATCGAAAATGGGCCGTATTTTGTATACGGCCCACTACGACATAGAGTGGGTTCGAACGGGCCCGAACTCCCACAAAGTTCGGTGGCGACTCCACTCCGATTTAAATTTCAATTCGATCCATTCTCATATGGAGATTCATTCGCCTCCCCAAACCCGCGCGTGGCCGCGTCGGGGTGGACCTATGTCATGTCCACAGCGTGCCATGGTGATCGTCATCCAATCGCCTAGACGAAGAGCATTAGGGTTTTTTACCCCTGGTTGATCCTCTCGATTTGACCAGTGTTTAATTTTTAAATTCTTTTTGTTTAAATATGTATATTGATTTTTTTTCCTGCCGTACCGTGTCCTATAAATTTTCGAGCGTCGTGTCCCGTGTCCGATACGTCTCCGTGTCCATGTCCGTGTCCGTGTCTGTGCTACCTAGTGCAGAAGCGTGTTATACTAATAATGATCTTTGTCTCAGGGATGATATTTATTTATTTATTACAAATTTGTATTCGGTTCAATCTGATATCGTTTGTAGATACCGTATGACCTACTATTAATGAAATTGCTCCACTTAAAAAAAAATTAAACAAGCGCATTGGCGCATTGTATAGCGTATAGCTATTCAAATGCGAGTTCAGGTCGGACACATGCCCGACTAGATGCTAAAAAATTGTCCGAAAAGACAAAGCGGACGGGACGGGCTAAACTACTAGGCCTAAACTATGCGCCCTTACCCGCCCGTTTATAGAAAATCGGACGGCCCGCGGGCTAACGGGTCCAAACAGTATTAATTGAATATAAGTTCAATGTTCTCTCATTTTTTCCTGAGAATTACAAAAAAAAAAAAAAAAAAAAAAAAAAAAAACTCTTCCATCCAATCCAAGTTTTGCACTTACTATTAACGAATCATCCAATCCAAATTTTACATTTCTTTTATGGCAAAAGACTTTACTATACAATCATCCTATTTTTTCTCTATTTATACAAAATGTCATTATTTTTAACTACTTTAATTTAGGCGGGCCCATAAAACCATTTGATTTACAAATAATAATATTTTTACTTTTTACTCATTTTCTTATGTCAAAAATTCAACGTAAAGTTTGGATTGGATGAGAGTGAGTAATTTTTAAAGGCTTAAATAGAGGTTGTTATGTATTACTCCGTAAAAGACGATTTTATTTTATTTCACATGTTCCAACTTTAATTACGTCAATAATTATGTACTGTATGATCTAGGAAATTAATTTATATTTATAAAATATATTTATAGCGGGCTGGGGGCTAACCCATTTAAAAATACTAGTGTAATACCCGTGACACGTCACGGTTTTGTGATCATTTTTTTTAAAATAATAGAAAGTTAGAAATAAAGTGTGATATCCGTGAAAATTCACGGGATTGAAGCGTTTTTTGCATCAAAAAGACAAATCACAATCCATATGAGAGTAACCGGAAAGACGATAATGACTTAAAATAACGTAAATGAAATGAATATTGACGCATAGGATTACTATAGTATGTCCAATATCGAAGTCAAAGAACTCACGTAAGTACGTAGGTATATAACAATTTCGAAGAGTGATAAATGCATATGTAAGTATAACGACATATGACGTCGAAATGAGTGCGTGTACCGTATGTGTTTGACACAATTCATATAAAAAGAAGAAGACCTATAATATACGTTATGGCCTCTAAAACGCAAATATTTTTGGGGTGGAACCCACCCAAGCCGAAATTAGGTAATTAAAAAATATATTTTTTTTGGTAATTAAAAAATATTACTTCATATTTTAGACTGAAATTTCACAAAATAGTACGGAATAAAAAATACTTCATCCTCTTCTCTATAATCTTACACATTTACTATTTTGTTAATTCTCTATTACTTTTCCACTTTCCTTTTTAGCACGTCTTTTGTGATTCTTATTATTTATAACCACATTTTCTTTTTCCACTTTCATTTTCATCCACATTTCAGTCCACCGTTACTAATTTTCTACCCAAAACTAACGTGGATCATATAAAAGAAGGGGAGGGAGTATTTATTATTTATTTCCAAAATTTCTTTGGTAATAATATTATTAAAAAAAATACGGAGTAGTATGTTTTAAATCATATAGTGTTATACCCGTATAAATCACGGGGTTGAGCAAATTTTTTGTTATAGAGAATTACTTGGTCATTATAGACACAGTGGACCGCACAATATGAACAACGCAAAAAAAAAACAAATCTTCTATTTATAGTGACACTTATATGAAATGAAAATGTTAGAATAATCGGACATATATATAATTTGATTGGAGATGGGTAATTCTATTGATATAATATAGTTGGCAATGAGCAAGTATTACTGAAATTGTAAATTTAAATATGACACCCGTAAATCATCATCTTGCTACAGCAATGTATACAACGTCATATGGACGCATTAAATAAAAAAAATACATGTACATATACTTGCTATTTGTGTAAAAATATAAGAAACTTGAACACAACGGAATTTGTTATTTTACTCCAGTCTAAATGTTAATGTCTTCTAACAAAAAAAAATTTAAAAACTCTCTTCGTAATTTATTAGTGGCGGAAAATGTAGATGAACCATACAAAACAATGATTAGAGGTTTGACATGACTATTCTCATTTAATATCAATTTCATCGTCCGTTAACCTTTATTCATCTAATCGAGAATACAAATGACAAAATAATCACATGACAACTATACAAAAATAAATTGCCGAAAATGCTATACAAATGTCGAAATTTGAGTTACATGTTATTTCATCGTTTTACGTTTTTCGCTATACAAATGCTATAAAATGCTTCGTTGTCATCCATTATCACCAAAAATGCAATACTCCTTCCATTTTTCATTTTACACCTGTATTTAGTTTTTCATGGTGCCCAAGATAAAATTTAATTGTCTTTTGACCAAGTAATTGACTAAATATTGAGCATTTTTTTTATCGAAAAAAATATATTAGAAAAAGTGATTTGATGAATAGTTTCATACTTTATTCCTCCATTCCATTTAATTCTTTATGTTTGATTTTGGTAACTATTTATAAGTGAGTAGAATAATCAATATAACTTCTACTCCGTAATATACTCGGTATAAGATAGAACATACTACTCTGTACAGCCTAATAATGTGCAAGACCTTGTTTAAAGTGTTTAATTTTTATACGCTAATTTTTAGAAATACGTACTTCGTAACTAAAGATATGGAGAAAAGATCATTTGCATTGACACCTGTGAAAAAACAAACGTAAAAAACCAAATGGAACGGCAAGAGTATTAATAACTGAAACGATTCATGTCTTTTTTTATCTTCCAGACCCTAAAAGAGAGACCAATTGAAACTCTAACCCTCGGCTATGATCATCAAAAAAATTATTATTCACAAAACCACTTATACATGAGGCATCACCAATTGCTTCAATGTATGATTCCTATTCGATTAATTGCACGAAGGTCTCAATCTTTATGAAAGTGGAAGGAGCAAAATCATACAGTATTGTAATTGAATTGGGGAAGGAACGGTTAATTAATCAACAATTGGGTAAAGGTATATAGATCAACTATATTTTAGAGCATGCATGTTGTATCTATCAACAAATAAATCACGCCATTTGATTTCCTGAGTCATGTTCACCCTTTGATGTCTAATCAATTGCTTTGACTCTTTAGACTAACAACTTTGCAATTTGCATTTCAGGCTAATTTAGGACATTGGATGTTCAGGTAATCCATCAATACACACTCCATTAAAATACTCTTTTATTAGTATGAATGTGAATTATATGAAATAATTTGTAAGTAAAATAAGATTAACACTTGTACTGCATATACAATTACTCGTCCAAATATTATGGACGGTATATTATGCACTACGTACATAATAATGTACTGGTTTATAATATGATGTTTGCAGGCGTCATAATATTATAATATGTTTGTAATTATATGTTTTATAATATTATAATATTATGTATGTATTATAATATTATTATAATATGTATGTAGTATTGTATTATTATTATAATAATAATAATAATAATATTATAATATGTATGTATTATACTATGTTTTATAATATTATAATATGTTTGTAATATAAAACATTATGACTAACTACATAATCTGGTTTATTACGCCTTACATATTTGTACGCCTGGCAAAGGGTGGCAATGGAGACAATGTTCAGTGTAGACATTGTAGTAAGAGGTCTGAAAATATAAAAACCGAGCAACAGAGGCCATGATTTTTTAAGGTAATGAACGATTTGAAGGTGTTTGAGATGAGGGGAAAGTTGATGCAAACACACGGTACATATACAGGTAGTGACTTAAGAGGGTGTAGATGCAATGGAGGCATGGGGAAGATACTAAAGAGCAACTAATAGTCAACAATGAATGTCTGCATTTTCCATAGCACCTTGATACATTAACCCATGAGGAAATGCAATTAACGAAATAGAGGTCATTAATAGGGTTGGGGATTACTTCTCCCCTAAACAATCTAATTTCCATTTCACACCTAAAGTACATGACTATTCCAAAAGATTAAAAGAAGAGACTAATTTTGAAATGGGGCTCCTACATTGTGCCACCTATTTGTGAGTGGTATCGTATTCAAAAATCATTCGATATCTTAGTAGAGGCCGCTAATGTGCGGGCGGGGTTGGGTGTCCTTTGTGGGCTTCCCAACACGTACCCTCACCCCTTACTCAGAACCTCGGTTTCCGGACGTCCGAAACCGTTGGCGCACGAGAGTCATTCAATACACGATAACCGGTAGTGACGGTATCGGTATCGCAATGCAAAGGGACGAGCCCAATAAACTCTGACATCGGAAATGGGCCGTATTTTGTATACGGCCCACTACGACATAGAGTGGGTTTGAACGGGCCCGAACTCCCACAAAGTTCGGTGGCGACTCCACTCCGATTTAAATTTCAATTCGATCCATTCTCATATGGAGATTCATTCGCCTCCCCAAACCCGCGCGTGGCCGCGTCGGGGTGGACCTATGTCATGTCCACAGCGTGCCATGGTGATCGTCATCCAATCGCCTAGACGAAGAGCATTAGGGTTTTTTACCCCTGGTTGATCCTCTCGATTTGACCAGTGTTTAATTTTTAAATTCTTTTTGTTTAAATATGTATATTGATTTTTTTTCCTGCCGTACCGTGTCCTATAAATTTTCGAGCGTCGTGTCCCGTGTCCGATACGTCTCCGTGTCCATGTCCGTGTCCGTGTCTGTGCTACCTAGTGCAGAAGCGTGTTATACTAATAATGATCTTTGTCTCAGGGATGATATTTATTTATTTATTACAAATTTGTATTCGGTTCAATCTGATATCGTTTGTAGATACCGTATGACCTACTATTAATGAAATTGCTCCACTTAAAAAAAAATTAAACAAGCGCATTGGCGCATTGTATAGCGTATAGCTATTCAAATGCGAGTTCAGGTCGGACACATGCCCGACTAGATGCTAAAAAATTGTCCGAAAAGACAAAGCGGACGGGACGGGCTAAACTACTAGGCCTAAACTATGCGCCCTTACCCGCCCGTTTATAGAAAATCGGACGGCCCGCGGGCTAACGGGTCCAAACATTATTAATTGAATATAAGTTCGATGTTCTCTCATTTTTTCCTGAGAATTAAAAAAAAAAAAAAAAAAAAAAAAAAAAAAAAACTCTTCCATCCAATCCAAGTTTTGCACTTACTATTAACGAATCATCCAATCCAAATTTTACATTTCTTTTATGGCAAAAGACTTTACTATACAATCATCCTATTTTTTCTCTATTTATACAAAATGTCATTATTTTTAACTACTTTAATTTAGGCGGGCCCATAAAACCATTTGATTTACAAATAATAATATTTTTACTTTTTACTCATTTTCTTATGTCAAAAATTCAACGTAAAGTTTGGATTGGATGAGAGTGAGTAATTTTTAAAGGCTTAAATAGAGGTTGTTATGTATTACTCCGTAAAAGACGATTTTATTTTATTTCACATGTTCCAACTTTAATTACGTCAATAATTATGTACTGTATGATCTAGGAAATTAATTTATATTTATAAAATATATTTATAGCGGGCTGGGGGCTAACCCATTTAAAAATACTAGTGTAATACCCGTGACACGTCACGGGTTTGTGATCATTTTTTTTAAAATAATAGAAAGTTAGAAATAAAGTGTGATATCCGTGAAAATTCACGGGATTGAAGCGTTTTTTTGCATCAAAAAGACAAATCACAATCCATATGAGAGTAACCGGAAAGACGATATTGACTTAAAATAACGTAAATGAAATGAATATTGACGCATAGGATTATTATAGTATGTCCAATATCGAAGTCAAAGAACTCACGTAAGTACGTAGGTATATAACAATTTCGAAGAGTGATAAATGCATATGTAAGTATAACGACATATGACGTCGAAATGAGTACGTGTACCGTATGTGTTTGACACAATTCATATAAAAAGAAGAAGACCTATAATATACGTTATGGCCTCTAAAACGCAAATATTTTTGGGGTGGAACCCTCCCAAGCCGAAATTAGGTAATTAAAAAATATATTTTTTTTGGTAATTAAAAAATATTACTTCATATTTTAGACTGAAATTTCACAAAATAGTACGGAATAAAAAATACTTCATCCTCTTCTCTATAATCTTACACATTTACTATTTTGTTAATTCTCTATTACTTTTCCACTTTCCTTTTTAGCACGTCTTTTGTGATTCTTATTATTTATAACCACATTTTCTTTTTCCACTTTCATTTTCATCCACATTTCAGTCCACCGTTACTAATTTTCTACCCAAAACTAACGTGGATCATATAAAAGAAGGGGAGGGAGTATTTATTATTTATTTCCAAAATTTCTTTGGTAATAATATTATTAAAAAAAATACGGAGTAGTATGTTTTAAATCATATAGTGTTATACCCGTATAAATCACGGGGTTGAGCAAATTTTTTGTTATAGAGAATTACTTGGTCATTATAGACACAGTGGACCGCACAATATGAACAACGCAAAAAAAAAACAAATCTTCTATTTATAGTGACACTTATATGAAATGAAAATGTTAGAATAATCGGACATATATATAATTTGATTGGAGATGGGTAATTCTATTGATATAATATAGTTGGCAATGAGCAAGTATTACTGAAATTGTAAATTTAAATATGACACCCGTAAATCATCATCTTGCTACAGCAATGTATACAACGTCATATGGACGCATTAAATAAAAAAAATACATGTACATATACTTGCTATTTGTGTAAAAATATAAGAAACTTGAACACAACGGAATTTGTTATTTTACTCCAGTCTAAATGTTAATGTCTTCTAACAAAAAAAAATTTAAAAACTCTCTTCGTAATTTATTAGTGGCGGAAAATGTAGATGAACCATACAAAACAATGATTAGAGGTTTGACATGACTATTCTCATTTAATATCAATTTCATCGTCCGTTAACCTTTATTCATCTAATCGAGAATACAAATGACAAAATAATCACATGACAACTATACAAAAATAAATTGCCGAAAATGCTATACAAATGTCGAAATTTGAGTTACATGTTATTTCATCATTTTACGTTTTTCGCTATACAAATGCTATAAAATGCTTCGTTGTCATCCATTATCACCAAAAATGCAATACTCCTTCCATTTTTCATTTTACACCTGTATTTAGTTTTTCATGGTGCCCAAGATAAAATTTAATTGTCTTTTGACCAAGTAATTGACTAAATATTGAGCATTTTTTTTATCGAAAAAAATATATTAGAAAAAGTGATTTGATGAATAGTTTCATACTTTATTCCTCCATTCCATTTAATTCTTTATGTTTGATTTTGGTAACTATTTATAAGTGAGTAGAATAATCAATATAACTTCTACTCCGTAATATACTCGGTATAAGATAGAACATACTACTCTGTACAGCCTAATAATGTGCAAGACCTTGTTTAAAGTGTTTAATTTTTATACGCTAATTTTTAGAAATACGTACTTCGTAACTAAAGATATGGAGAAAAGATCATTTGCATTGACACCTGTGAAAAAACAAACGTAAAAAACCAAATGGAACGGCAAGAGTATTAATAACTGAAACGATTCATGTCTTTTTTTATCTTCCAGACCCTAAAAGAGAGACCAATTGAAACTCTAACCCTCGGCTATGATCATCAAAAAAATTATTATTCACAAAACCACTTATACATGAGGCATCACCAATTGCTTCAATGTATGATTCCTATTCGATTAATTGCACGAAGGTCTCAATCTTTATGAAAGTGGAAGGAGCAAAATCATACAGTATTGTAATTGAATTGGGGAAGGAACGGTTAATTAATCAACAATTGGGTAAAGGTATATAGATCAACTATATTTTAGAGCATGCATGTTGTATCTATCAACAAATAAATCACGCCATTTGATTTCCTGAGTCATGTTCACCCTTTGATGTCTAATCAATTGCTTTGACTCTTTAGACTAACAACTTTGCAATTTGCATTTCAGGCTAATTTAGGACATTGGATGTTCAGGTAATCCATCAATACACACTCCATTAAAATACTCTTTTATTAGTATGAATGTGAATTATATGAAATAATTTGTAAGTAAAATAAGATTAACACTTGTACTGCATATACAATTACTCGTCCAAATATTATGGACGGTATATTATGCACTACGTACATAATAATGTACTGGTTTATAATATGATGTTTGCAGGCGTCATAATATTATAATATGTTTGTAATTATATGTTTTATAATATTATAATATTATGTATGTATTATAATATTATTATAATATGTATGTAGTATTGTATTATTATTATAATAATAATAATAATAATATTATAATATGTATGTATTATAATATGTTTTATAATATTATAATATGTTTGTAATATAAAACATTATGACTAACTACATAATCTGGTTTATTACGCCTTACATATTTGTACGCCTGGCAAAGGGTGGCAATGGAGACAATGTTCAGTGTAGACATTGTAGTAAGAGGTCTGAAAATATAAAAACCGAGCAACAGAGGCCATGATTTTTTAAGGTAATGAACGATTTGAAGGTGTTTGAGATGAGGGGAAAGTTGATGCAAACACACGGTACATATACAGGTAGTGACTTAAGAGGGTGTAGATGCAATGGAGGCATGGGGAAGATACTAAAGAGCAACTAATAGTCAACAATGAATGTGTGCATTTTCCATAGCACCTTGATACATTAACCCATGAGGAAATGCAATTAACGAAATAGAGGTCATTAATAGGGTTGGGGATTACTTCTCCCCTAAACAATCTAATTTCCATTTCACACCTAAAGTACATGACTATTCCAAAAGATTAAAAGAAGAGACTAATTTTGAAATGGGGCTCCTACATTGTGCCACCTATTTGTGAGTGGTGTCTTCTTTTATAGAAAGAAGATTTGTGTCCATGCCAGACTCATTTAGTAAAGCTCAACCCATTATCCCTTTTGATTGTCCAAATCGTTAAAAAATAAGGTTCGATGGGAAGGACCAATCGAACGGCATGACCTTTAATGTGCTCTTGTATAGCGGTAAGAATTGGTCGACCGAGTCCCAGGACATGTTGGCCACTTGGCCTCGGTACCTTGTACTCTTTCCCATCCATTTAATTCTTTACACTTACTATAAATGGACAATCCAATCAATTCTTTACATTCCCTTTTTGGCAAAATACTTTACTTTATAACCCTTATACCCTTACTCTACTTACAAAAAATGTCACTAATATTGGGTTAAGGATTGAATAGATGGGAGGGAGTATGACTGTACATATCTATGCATATGAGCCTGTTGTAAAACATTAAGCTCTATTTCGGAATCACATCCAAAATGGCCGGCGAGATGAACCCGGAGCCACCGCCGTTCGAAGAAGCGTCCCGCTGCAACGTCTGCAAATGCGGCTTCACCACCTTTCGCCGACGCGTAATTTCCCTCTTTACTTTCCTTCATTTTCAATTCTTGTTTCTTTATTCTTCTACCTCAAATGATGATCTGATCATTCGCATACCCGAAACTTATTCAATTGCTTACTTCATTCATGTTCTGCTGAAATCAGCTCTATAGTAGCTACTAAGGTTAGAGTTTTATTCAAATGCGAGCTTTCAATTAAAGAATTTGGTATTTCTGTTGAGATTTGATTTTGTTTTATGTTAGTTATACGATTTTGGTGACTAAAGATCAAATATCAATATCATAGATCTGAGGGCAGTGTGACAAATATAGCTTTAGGTTAAGATTAGTGTGCTGGGTTTCACTAATAAATCCTCCCTCTGGTTTTAATTGATTGCCCCGTTTATGCAATTTCTGTGAGGATTATTATATTGAAATGGGGCAATCATTTAAAACTGGAGGGAGTAACTATTTGTATTGAATTCGGATTTCAGGAAAAACAGATATTGAGGAATATCACCATTCATGTCCTGTTTTTTTTGTGTGTGTGTGTAGACTGATTAGTCTATTTTTTTTACTCTATTGTCTTCTATATTATAAGCAATAAGATAGTTAGAAACCCCAATAACAAATTGACTAAAAATTTGATTAACGCCATTGAGTTTCAGCCTTTGTTTGGATGGAAAGATTTGGAGGAGGGAAGGATAATGAACAAGAAAGGTAGGATGCAAATTCTCTTGTTTGGATTGTGAACTGGGTTGGAGGGGAAAGAAAAGGAAAAATCTGCCCTCCTACAAGGCAAATTGATAATGCTTCCGGTATGGGAAATTGATAATGCTTCCAAGCATCATTGGCTGCCAACCCGTCCCCTCCCCTCCTAATCTTCTAAGCGAACAATGCTTTGATCCCTTTATTAAAGGGTCGAGTGTTAACTAGAATCAGGCGAGACTTGGGCTTGTTTGGATACCAAAATAGGAGGGAAATGGTGGCGAGGAGGGAAGGAGGGAATGGGAGGGGAATGGGGTGAGGTTGTTTGGATATTATTTCCCTCCAAATCTTTCCTATGGTGGAAGGATTTTGATTTGCCTGGGGAAAAGGAACTCCTTCAAATCCATCCCTCCATTTCCCTCAACCCTCATTGGTTATCCAAACAAGGAATTTTCTATCCATTGCTCATCCCCCCCCCCCCCCCTCTCCAATCCTTCAATCCAAACAAGGCAAGGCCTTGTGGAATTGCTAGTCAACTTCACGCGGAGGTCACAAAACTGACAATCTTGTTTGAAATGTTCCATTTGTGAGGAGTAATGTAGTTGATAAATTTTGGAAGAGGGTAGTGATGGTTAACGCCCTATTTTTTCCCCCTTTTACATGTGCTGTCAAATCATTTCCTTCTATATTTACTTTTTTCTTCTCGTGTTTTTGACTCTTTATTTTAGCACCATTGTCGGTGTTGTGGGAGAACCTTCTGTCATGAGCATTCATCTGATCAAATGGTATGAAACTTGAAACATTTTGACTCGTACTTAAATTTGTAATTTTCACTTTCTGTTTGTTGATTAAGCTACTCTGTAGTTATATTTCTTTTTAAAATAGATTCTGCACTTTCAGCCTTTGCCTGAATTCGGCATTCACACTGATGTCAGAGTTTGTTCTGATTGTTTCAATTCCTTCTCTAGGTATGTATATCACTCTTTTACTTTTTTGTTCCTTTTATAAGTAAAACGTACTAATGGTAACTTCAAATTTACACGATTATTCGCGGCTAGAGCGGACAATCAGTTTTACTTATTTGCTTACTTTTCACCCCCTTTCTGAAAAACTAACCACACTGCCTAGAGACTCTCTCTCTCTCTCTCTCAAATATACAAAGATTAGGACAACCTTGTGAACATTTGGACTAGTTTCGTTCCCCCCCCCCCCCCCCGCCTCTCTCAAATATAGAAAGATTACGACAACCTTGTGAAAATTTGTACTAGTTTCGTGGCATCTTTTATGTGTAGGGGAATCTTCTATGACGTGTTTGGAAATTAGATAAAGGAGGGAGTGGGAGATGGAAGAAGTGAGTTTTCCCTCCAAATGATATTGATGTTGGAAATATTTTTATTTACAAAATGGTGGGATCTGATTTTCCTCAATCCCCCCCCCCCCCCCCCCCCCCCCCCCCCCCCCGCTTCTATTTTACATGGGCCGTCAGATTATTTTGTTGTTAATTGTTTACATGTTCCATTTTGGGATGTCTTGGGCATTTGTTCAGCTTTTTATTTTTAGAATGGTTTTCATGAGTAAATTGATCCTTCACTTGCTTGTACATTCCACTTGTCATCCATTAGGAGTATAATTGGTCTCGTCCTTCCTCCTGCACATTATATTCAAGCGATAAGGAATCTTATGTTCGGTGCAGATCGACAAAAAAAGTTGGAGCTTCCACAGACAAAACTAATTCTATTACAGATTATGTTTCGAGATTGGACATCAATATAAATTCTGACAATAAGACTGAGACAACTATCCCTCAAGATTTGGCCTCAGTCGATCCAGAGTGCAAGTGTGGTATGCCTTTATGCATCTGCGTGGTTTCATATCCCTCCATAAAAGCAGCTCCTATACAGGTCGTGGTTCACAATATTTTTCATACTTCCTCACGTGCTTTCGTTTCATATACCAGTACTTGTAGACTTGTAGTTATTGTTTACTAATTGTACTTTTATTTAGAAGCAGGCTATAGGCACTTCCTCCGTACCTTTAGATTTTAGATCAAAGAAGACTGATGCTATTTCAAGACAAAGACGTAGTACTGAAGATAGCAAACACGGGTATAATACATACTTTCCTTCACAGAAAAGTTATGACTTATAAAGATACAAGTAAAATGGCAAGAATGTAATATGTATCTATGATCCCTAAATAAAATTTCCTAGAATTGTTGTTGGTATTTTCAATGTGCTGCTTATATACATGACAACTTACAATATGTGCAACATGTACAGAATTACGTTTTCGCGTTCCTAGGCAAAGTTATGAATAAGATACTGGCTAATATGGTTGATTGCCTTTAATTCAAGCTATTCTTGAGGATATGAACATACCCGTTTAGTTTTGCACTTGTTGTTAGTTTGAGGCGACTTACATCTAGGGATGGCAATCCATTCTTGTCCAGACCCTGTAGTTCGGGATTGGATCGTATGGATACGGACATGGATTGGATTTGTATTCTTAAAAATGATATGGAACTTTTTGTCGAGGATCCTACCTCTACCCCTTATTTTTTTTTGAAAATAAAAATAAAGTCAAAGGAATGGTAAAAGTTATATACGAAGTATTATTTCTCATAAATTAAAATATACTTTCATTCCTCAACTTTTCATGTTAAATTTTTTATTTTATCAATATTAAAGTTTTATGAGACTTAATTTCAATATTTCTAACCTTCAACTTTGATATTATAATTTTCCAAAATTTTCAAAAATTAAGTGTAAAACCACTTTATTTTTTTTACTATTTTAATATTCAATAAAGTGACATTATTTGTTATTATATGAATACAAGGTAGATCCCTTATCCTATGGACCCTTGAGAATTTTTTAGATCTGAGGATTGGATCCGTATCTACCATATATAAGGATGTGGATCTAGATCGTCCTTGTATCTATGTAACTAATTATGTTGATCCTACCCTTTGCCATCCCTACTTGCAACTGTGAAAATTTCTCAAGTAATACTTCATCACTCATGTTGTGTGTGTGTGTGTGGAAGAACAGAGAATTTCTTCTTCATGTGATTTCTTTTGGCTTAAATGTCCTTGAAACAAAATCTACTCAATCGAAAATTGCAAAAGGTTATGATTTTGTTTCTGTGTGTTTAACTGAAATTTAGCCATCCAGTGAAGTAGTTAGACGAACCTTTATCCATTAGTGTCCCTCAAAACGTTAGTTGATGTTACCCCGAAAAATGTCTCCTTTTAAAGCATACCTCATTGAAGAACCTTGACTTTATTCCTTGTGGCGATTTAAGTACTCCCTCCGTTCAAGTCGAACCCTCCCCTTTCTTGTTTTGACACTATTTGCAATCAAGGATAACTTTCGATATTCACGACAATCTATTAGAGAAAATATATCCATGTGGAATCTTGTTTGATTCGTCTTTAAAAGTACATTATTAATATCCAAGTTCCATAATTTTTACTAATATGTTAGGAAAGATATTAACGACGCAAAATGCGTGTTGGCAAACGTGAAAAAGCAAAAGGGAAGGTTCGACTTGAATGGAGGGAGTATATTTTACTATTTTCTACCATCACCAGTGAACTTCTGTTACTGATTATTTGACATCCATGCTTTAAATGATTTTGTACATTTCTCTTTGAAGTTTCTGGAATACAGTAGAAAATTCCTGCTTTTTAGTCCGTACTGTAGTAACCACCTAACGAATTACTAAATGTGTCTGCTCCAGCGTAAGTGGTAGTTCATCGACAAGTGGTTCAGATAAACCTCTGGCTAATTACGAAGCCAACGGGGAGGTACTTCAATGCAATTTCATATCCTTGGTAGTATATAGTCTGTGGATCAAAACTGCTTGGCTATGATGATCGCATCATGAAAGTTATGTTCTCTCTACTGGTTAGGGTTTGAGAGAAGCAATCAAAAGTGGTGATATTGCAGGAGTCAAGGATCTGCTAAATCAGGTTTTTTTCTCCTTTGTCACCTTGTGATATTTTATTGGTTTTGATCTTGTCGGCTGAATTTTTCGTTTTTGACAGGGTGTGGACTCAAACTACTGCGATAAGCAAGGGCTATCATTGCTGCACTTGGTAAATACTCTCTTAGATGTAGTCGATCTGAAACTTCAAATAAGTGCATATTGGTCTGTATAATACAGCCTGAACCAAATACATATACCAGATGGTGCTATGCTCTTAAATTTAAGATCAACACATTATCCCTATACTTTAAACTAGTATAGATCCCGCGCATTAATGCGCGGTACCTTTAGCATTTTAGGTTTAGTACTCCGTAATTACTTGTAAATATCTATTGGTAACCTATAAGCTTTTCACATTTACCATCTTTACATTTTGATTCGAGAAAATAATTTAAAATTTCAATGATAATTATGACAATGGAGTATATTTTAATGAACTTATTTTTTTTACAAAGCTGATAATACTTTCTCCGTTGCATTTGATTCTTTATGTTTGCTTTTTGGACATTATTTATAAGTGAGTATAATCGTCAATATAATTTCTAATATATAAGATAAAAGATATTCATGTGAGATCTTGTTTAAATTGTATAATCGAGTGCGTTATAAATATTAATTTTTTCTTATAATTGTTAGAAATATGTAAGTAAATATATATATAGACAAAAGAAAATGTGCATTGGAAGTGTGAAAAAACAAACGTAAAGAATCAAACGGAACGGAGTAATATTTTATAATTTTTACCTAACTATTCAATTAAAAGTTTCTTTTATAATCACAGAACCAACATACAGGAATCAAAATACATTTCTTTATATATTCATATCAGTTATAATTTTTTTTAACAAATTAGAAGATAACATAATAGTTCAACTATTATTAGATAAAAAATTTATTTATATATTAAAATCAAACTTTGAAAGTATTTTATATAGTTTTTTCCCATCATTAAATATTTTATGCGTCATATTTGTTTACGTCAACACTTAGACTTCGATAGTTATCGACGCTTATATTTTGTTACAAAAAAGTTGTATCATAAATGTTTATTTTTTTAATAGCTCATAAATAAGAGCTTAAGGAGTAATAATTTTATTTTTGAAGAATTTACATAAATATTTACTTTGACTTGAATTTGAATATTATAATTATGTGTGTGATGATTTATTTGTTCCCTTAATTTTTTAGGAAATTAGTTTCTTTATCTAGGTAATAGTGTTTTGAAGGGAAAACATTGCGTGCGCTGGTGACACGTCAATCTTTTTGCTAGTCCTTATCCTTTTACTCTCTTCGAGTTGTTATGTTCTTCCCCTTTCTTTTTTGGTGAAAAATAAGGAAGGAAAAATGAGTGATTTAAAAAAGGAGAACGGCGAGAAATGGGAGGGAAAATGTAAGGCTGTGCACCGGGCCCGACCCGGACCGGACCCGGAATCATCAAATTTCTTGACCTTGGACCCGGATCTGTTACCAAAATATTGACCCTGGTCCGGCCCGGTAAAATACCGGGTCTGACCCGGACCGGTTGGCCCGGAATTTTCAATTTTTTTTTGGAATTCCGGTCCAAAATTCTGGACCGGTTTGGACCGGTTAGACCGGAATTTTTTAGAAATAAGCATAATTCCGATTTTTTCGGTCCAAATCGGTCCGGACCGAAAAAAACCGGGTTAGGACCGGAACCCGGAATCGCCCAAAATGATGGACCGGAGACCGGACCGAAATTTTTTATTCCGGATCCGGTCCGGTAGATTCCGGTCCGGTCCGGTCCATTTTTCCGGTCCGACCCGGATTTTACACACCCTAGGAAAATGTGACCAGATATTGATAGTCTAAAAAGGAAAGAGGGAAGAAGATCAAACTCAGCCCAAAAAGAATTGAGGAAAGATCAGAGGAACTCGGAGGGAGTATTATATAGGGGATGAGAAAACACAGGAGGCTTTGGTACTGATTTCATATGTAAAACAGCCTTTACAAGATTGACTGTACAATTAGAGGAAATTAATTCTCCATCTCACACGCATTTTTCAGGCTGCAGTGTTCAATAAGAAGGATATAGTGTTTACCCTTATGGATCATGGTGCAAAAGTGGACTGCAAGAACTCACACGGTAGTTTACTTTATTGCCACAATGTTGTTAATAAATTCCAGTAACATGTTAATGTGATGTTTTAGCTTTTAGTTAATTTTCTTGGATTATGTTTATATTGTTCAGGTGACGGCTAATATAGTCTGGATTATGTCTTAGTTAACTAGCTTGCAAATTTAATACCTGATTTGTTACCGACTTACAGGCGAGACACCTTTAGATTGTGCACCTGTTACATTGCAATACAAAATGAAGCAAAGGATTGAGGAAGGACTATGTTGATTTATGAGTTGTGAGACCTGGTTCTTGTTATTTGCGTAATTTGATTTACCACTGCTCAGTATTGGCTTCCAAGTATCATGATTTTCATCATTATGTGTAAATTTCCTTTGTTAATGAATATAGTTGCAACATTTGTGAAATTGCTGCTTATATGCAACAAGAAAATGTTTTAATCCTCCCACCCTCATTACTTGTATCTTCTTTTGCTTCAAATATCCGAGGTTGAAGGTGTAATTTACACCGCCATATGTTGGATATGATTTTGGTCCGAATAATTGCCACCTCTAGTCACTACCTTTGATTTTTTTTTTTTTTTATCATCTTTGATTACTGGACTTGATTCTGGTGTTGTTATTGTTAAAATTATTCAGTCGTATTATGACTATTTGACTTGCGTAAACACCTTGGAACTCATCACTACATCACATAGAAACAGTGTCTTCGATATAAAAAACGACGTCATTGATTAAGTGATTATCCCATTCATAAAAGGCAAGCAGGTTAGAGGGGATTTATGTTGTATGCGCTTGGACCCTAGTTAAAACACAAATAAAACGGTTTCAGGTGAGGCCTTTTAGAAAATTACTTAAACAAGTTTTTTTTATCCGTGAAAATCACGTATATATTTCAAAATAAATATGATTATTTCATGGGAATAATAATACCAACTATGTGTGTGCTTCTTAAAATAATCCAAACTATACGTAATCTCATTTTAATATGAACTACGCATTCATTAATCTCATTTTAATATATATCAAAAGAAATGTCACCTTCAAGCTCCAAGATTAAAAGATCGATGTTCATCCCAAAAAGTTTTGGGAACCCGAAATGGTGAAATTAATGTGGTCACAGCAAACAATCTATATGAAACGAAAAATAAAGAGATTTAGAAGTATATGCATAAAGGGGGAGTTATGAACAAAGTTTTCATTTGTAAACTTCCTAAAACTTTATGATCTAATCTAACATACAAAATGAAGTCGCATTGTTTCTTTTTTGTTTCAGACAAATAGAAGCATCAAAAGAGGGTTTGCATAAATCCCATCCCATGTAAAGGTGCACTTTTATGGTGCTATAAAGTTGGAAGGATCTAAAATAGATTAGGAAAAGGGAGGTGTTCAAAATTTCAATGTTTAATTAATACTCCGTACGTACTTGAATGCATCATGTTCTTTTCTTTTCTTGTTAGATTCCTCTTTCTCTTCTTCCCCAGGCTAGGAATAGGAATAGGAAGTATCAAGTTCTTTGTCAATGACTTACTTGCACACACTTCTTTGCTCTTTCTTTTCCTCTTGGATAGCTTTTCTTCAACAGTTTTCCTTAGATTTGTACATATACAAATCCTTGTCTAATTAATGTCCATCAGAAAAACCAAGAAGAAATGGATTCCCACTCCCACAGGTTTTTGTTCTGTCTAGTTGGTGCTAGTTTAGTGGCAGGGGCTCTGGGTCTTGGGTGTAATTGGGGGACGAGAGCGTCGCATCCTCTGCCCCCAGGAATAATAGTAAAGCTTCTCAAGGACAACGGGTTCAAGAAGGTGAAGCTTTTTGAAGCTGATCACGGGGCTCTCAAGGCGCTTGGCAATTCTGGGATTCAGGTCATGGTTGGAATTCCTAATGATTTGCTAGCACCTTTTGCTCAAAGTGTCGATGCTGCAATCGATTGGGTTAACCACAATGTATCCTCATATGTCACTAATGATGGGGTAGATATAAGGTAATTTGCATCCATCCCTTTCATTACAACTTGTCAATCCATCCCAATACAAATTTCTAAGTGCATCTCATATGCCGGAAATTGCCCAACCCAGCCTGATCGACCTCTTTGTCATCCGTCTGTACTTCCACTGAACTATGTTTACTTGATTGTGAATCCGCTGAAGCTTTCCTAAACCAAAAAAAAAAAACAGAAATGATTAATAATGATGGTTATGGAATGTTTTCAGATATGTGGCTGTTGGAAACGAGCCGTTCCTAAAGCAATATGGAGACAAGTTTATAAACACAACATTCCCAGCTTTGCAGAATGTTCAAGCTGCCATAATCAAAGCTGGTTTAGGCCGTAAAGTGCAGGCAACAGTCCCTCTAAATGCAGATGTCTACCAATCTGACACGGGTCTTCCTTCAGGCGGCAACTTTCGCCCTGACATCCAAGACCTTATGATCTCAATGGTCAAGTTCTTGAACAACAATGCCGCTCCCTTGCTCATTAACATATACCCATTTCTTAGCCTAAACATGGACCCCAATTTCCCCGTAGATTTCGCCTTCTTTGAGGGATCGTCCCACCCTGTTGTCGATGGCTCTGCCACCTACACAAACGTGTTTGATGCCAACTACGACACCCTCATTTCCACCCTTGAGAAAAATGGCTTTTCAAACATGACAGTTATTGTTGGGGAAGTAGGGTGGCCCACAGACGGTGCTCCGAATGCTGATGTGAGCAGCGCTAGGAGGTTCAATCAAGGGCTGATTAACAGGGTCCTACAAGGGACCGGGACCCCCAGAAGGCCAAACAGCCCCCCAGATGTGTACGTCTTCTCGTTAATGGATGAAGATGCCAAGAGTGTGGACCCAGGTAACTTTGAGAGGCACTGGGGGATGTTTTACTTCGACGGTTTAGCCAAGTACCACTTAAGCATGGCTAGAAATAGAAGCATTGTTTCAGCAAAAGGGGTCAGGTATATGGCCAAAAGATGGTGTGTCATGGCCCCACAGGCTAGCCCTTCAGACCCAAACGTCCCAAATAGTGTCAGCTATGCTTGCCAACACGCGGATTGTACTAGTCTCGGATATGGCTCGTCTTGTGGAAACTTGGATGCAAAGAGTAATGTGTCCTATGCCTTTAACATGTATTATCAGACCAGGGATCAGAATGCAGGAGCCTGTAGTTTTAGTAATCTGGCCATTACTACCACTACCGATCCTTCTCGAGATGGTTGCCGGTTTGAAATTATGATTGACTCGTCCAAGATCCCGAAGAATGCAAGCCCTTTGGTGTTGGCGCCTAGCTTGCACAGGGTGATGGGAGTGGTTTTGGTTATGGTGACACTGATCAGTTTTTGTTCTTGAGTTTGAAGTACGGAGTACTCCGTATACTGTTTGGGTAGGTGGTGAATGTCAAGTGCTATTTTATATGTAGTGTACTAGTGTATATATATATAGATTTAAGATCTCGTCCGAACTATATAACACCTAAAAACGTATGGGCTAATTCATCCCTTCAGGACGCTCTCTCCACTTTCCTCAAATTCCAAAACCTGATTCCACTTTCCCTAATCCCGCCATTTTCAATCAACTACTTCTTCAATCAACCGCGGTTCTCTTCATCAATTTGATTCTTCTATTCTTCAATTCATCAATCTAATCATTAATTCATCTATTCCGGCAAGTTTTTAATGTCATGCTT
The DNA here is from genome assembly GCA_958450325.1 of Agrostemma githago. Classification (NCBI taxonomy): domain Eukaryota; kingdom Viridiplantae; phylum Streptophyta; class Magnoliopsida; order Caryophyllales; family Caryophyllaceae; genus Agrostemma; species Agrostemma githago. The sequence goes on along the minus strand of OY288250.1, from coordinate 12,457,001 downwards.
GCCATGCTTATTCGATTAAGGTTAGCTTATTCAATGATTAATGCCTGACATTCTACGATGATTAGTATTAATTCTGTTTTCAGTTGTAGTTTTTGCATTTTCCAGTGATTCTCATAATAATTCTCAAAATGAATCCGACATTCATTTCCTTTATCGAAGAATTTACGGTGATGGTGTTTTCGCAGTCAATTATCGAAAAAATAGTCGTAGAATCGTAGATTATACAAGACGAATGAAGTGTATATAGTATCCTTGGATAGATGGTGATGGTGTTCGTGCATTGCTGATGCTGCGTTATGAATGTTGTGTTGAATTAGGGTAATTGTGGGTGTGACTAAGTGACTTGGAGTCATTCGTAGTCGGTGTTCAATTTTAGACTGAAATCATGAGATTACTACTTCTAATGGTTACTGTGAAACCATTTTTGTAATTTGAGATTGGCAACATTATCTGGGCAAGCAACAGTAGTGAAACAACATTTACAGGGGAGGAGTTTTCAGCGGAAACACAACTGAACCCAACAAAACATTGTCTTGCCAACCCATCGTGTTCTAGCTACTACACTCATACATCTCTGGAAGGTTTCTAAATGGTTGTAGGACGTTCATATTTCTCCACACCGCTTGATTTTTCTCATGGACAACATTCGGATTTAAGAAATTATATCTAAGAAATTATATTTAAGATAAATATGTAGGGATACAATGTAAAATGTGTCCATATTTGATTTGTCAGATCGAAGAACTATTTTCATACTAGCAGTATCATTTTGAGAAAGATGTTATGTTATGAGAAAGCTAGTACTCTAAAATTAGTATATAATCGTGCACTTACATTTCTTCACCGTCTACTTACACTTTATCAGCGTGTATTTACACTTTCTTCGTTATTATTCTTTCATTTATTACATAATTGTCCACTTACGCTTGTTCACCATGTACATACAATTTTTTACCGTCTCGTTACACTTCTTCGTTATGATTCTAAACTCCAATTTACTAATCTAAATCGTTATAGTTTTGTCAAATAATTTTTAGTTTCTAGTATCGTTATATGCACCCTTTTTCGTTATGCTTTTCATAATTACACTTATTTTTGCAAAATGTGAAGAATGTTCTTGCTATTCAACGTAACAAAAGAAAAAGAGAAGATGAAGTTGATGACAATGGTGTTGATATTCCAATTTTAACACATGGACAACATTTTTTGACGGCAAGGATGTCACCCAAAGAGGGAGGAGAGGAATTCAAAAGATTTTTTTTTGTATTTGTTGCGTCATACTTCTTCATGGGATCGAAAGATAATATTGCTAGTCTTCGAATTTTGATGAGTCTACGTGATATGTCATTGGTGTCATTTGACAAGGAAACACTTAATTGAAGAAATTGATTCATGGAAGGAATGTCAGAAGTCGAATCCTACTCTTGGGGGCCTATTATCCTTGGTCATATATCGTGCTATATCATTGCTCGATCTTATAAATTGATGACTTTTGGGGAACTCTTGAAAATTACTAGAAATTTTATGCTTGATCTTCTTGCATCTATCGTGTCGTGCCGGCTTTGATCGAACTAATTCCCAGCATTTGGTCGAAACAAAAAAGATAAAAATACGATCAAATTACACTTTGAAACTCGAAATTACACGTTATAAGTAGAACGATCCCGTAATAGACGATACGATACAATACAATACAAGAAGTCGGATTCAAATCCAAATAAATTCACAAATCCCGTCTCGATCTCGAACCTTAATCAAAATTATACATGTAATAAAGCTCTATAAATTTCGAACTATGCGGACCAACAACCGACTTTCTTGACATCGGAAACATCGTCCTTGACGTTAATGGTTTGATCCTTAGGTAACGAAGCGGGATAGCCTCCAGCCTCGAGAGCGTTTCGACACACGGCCTTTTATATTTGAGTGAGAACCTCGGTGAAGGCGCTCTCGACGTTCATGGACTCGAGGACCGAGGTTTCCATGAACATGGTTTTCTCTCTCTCGGCAAATGTTTGTGCGTCTTCGGTGGAGACGACTCTCACATGTTGTAAATCGACTTTCTTCCCGACTAGCATTATGACTGTTGGAATCCGTGTAATCTCGGAGTTCTTTCAATCATCTCTCGACGTTCTCGAAGGTTACGTGACGTGTGCTGTCGTAGACGAGTAATGCTCCGACTGCGCCTCGGTAGTACGCGCTTATAATCGCACGGTACCTGTCAATTCAGTCTCATGTAGTCTCTACTTACACTACTTTTAGTCTCTACTTACGCTTCTTAAAAAGTGTAAGTGGAGTCTTTAAAAGTGTAAAGGAGCATTAAAAAGTGTAACCTACAAGAAAATGATATAATTACACTTCTATAGTCTCTACTTACACTTCTTGTAGTCTATACTTACACTTCTTAAAAAATGTACGTGGAGCATTAAAAAGTGTAAGTGGAGCCTTAAAAAGTGTAACCTACAAGAAAATGAGACAATTACACCTCTACAGTCTCTACAGTCTCTACTACTACAAATATGGGCATATAGAACATCTATAATAGAACGCTTGTAAAGGGAACCGTTCTCTATACATATCAAAATTTAGTGCCCTGTGATTTTGTTAAAATAGCACGGTTGTTAGTGAGAGGCGGCTTATTATGTTCACAACGAACACGGTTAGTCAAAGTAACCCAGGGGCGGACCCAGGAATTTGATGTATATGGGGCTAATTTTTTTAGCACGCACACCAAGGTAAACCCGAAGTCTAGAGGCATAGTCTCAAGCCATACAACTTCCACAAGTTCGCGCTTGCAGGGGCTTGAACCTGAGACCCTTGGGCCGATGACCACAAGTTTTAACCACTAGGCAACACCCTTATGGGCGGGGCTAATTTTTTACATTGTATTATTATTCACAATATATTTTACGTGTCACTATGGAAACTATCATAATATTTTAGCTAAACATGATTAATTAAATAACTTGTTTTGAGATTGTAGCATCAAAATATTAGTACTCGTATAGTCGTATACTAGCTATATGAACAATTTCGAATTATTCTAGATTTGGCAAGGAATCACTTAAATTGAACTTGGATAAAAATTCATTGAAGGTTGTTAGTTGTGATGCGCCTAACATGTTTTGTAATATCATCGCTTGTTTGACGTGAAATAATATACATTATAATGAGCTAGAAAGTTAAAACTCAAACATATACGGAGTAACTTATTACAGTATACAATACGACTCAGATTCATCAATTTTGTGAACAAAAATATACAAACTCGACATATGTATGATATACATGAAAGCATCCAAATATATGTATTCCGTATTTTACCTAAGAAATGATATATTCGTGTTAACCTTAAAATGAGTTCAATTGGATAGATGAAAATATTTACGAGAAGGAATTAGTAAAAAATTTGACCTAAATTGATTAATTGAATAATATTTAGATTGTTTTGATCTTTAGAAAATGAGAGAAAGTAAGGAAACAAAGGAAATGAAAAAAACAGGGGTCATCAGGTTTCAAACCCAGGGCTCCTCCATGAAAGGAAGTTCACCAAGCCAATGAGGCAAGAGTAGATAGATGTAACTTCCTTACACTAATTTTTATATGTCTTGAAATCATGTTGGGCTATAGCCCAACATGCCTAGGCCTTGATCCGCCCATGAAGTAACCGTTCTTTACATAGAGGAGCGCACTCAGCGCAGTTGAAAACATGAAGTGTCCACTTTGCATTCGACCGAGATAAACATTAGAACCTTTCATTCACTAAACTCTGAAAACACGAAACACCCTCCATCAGCCCCAATGCCCCCAACCAAGTCACCCCATCACCTCTTCAGATTCAACTTCAGACCATGTCCAACCATGATCGTTAACCATTCATCATCCTTCCATCTCACTTCTTTCTCACTCCTCCACATCACAATCCAAAAAACATTCCTCCATCCATACTCATCTCTTCTTCATCATCTTACACTCTCTCATTATCTATCTCTCTTACTTTTTAATATTCCACCATCCAATCTTTTTTATTAATTATGAAAATAATTTATTAACTAATTTAATTAACAAAATCGAATACGTATAATTTAATTTGATTATTCGAGTCGATTTTCAAATTTCATACCCGACTGTTATTTCAGACTCTTACTCAATATTATACTACTCAATATTATACTCTATTTATAGAGAAAATAATTTACAAACTAAATGTATTACTTTTTTTTTAATAAAAAAAATAAAAATAAAGATTTTTATCAAAATAAAAGGAATGAGATGTGAAAATTAAAAAAGAAAATAGTTCACGTTTCAACGCAAAAAAGTTAAAAAAATGCATTAAATATACATAGTTTCTCCTTTATACTCATCACCCACTTCATCAACTTTCCGCCGATCACAACGCTCATCAACTTCATGATGCTCCTTCATCGTGAATGGAAGCCATGATGAAGGACTCAACTTCCCTATGATGAGCTCCTTCATCATGGTTGGAGGTGCCCTCAACAGTCCTCCAAATCGGTAATCCACTTACGCCGTCCATCAACACTAAACCCTCAGTCATCACCGCTCAACCTAATCACCATCTCGTCCACGCTGCCTCCTCCTTGTCGTCTCGCCGCCTACTCTATTTGTCCTTCAAATCGGTAATGTACTCTTGTAGTCTAGGTTTAATTTGTGTTATAATTGCTTAGAACTACTGAATTTTCGTAATTTTTGGTTGTGTAAGTATAAGAGTTCTTAAAATTAAAATTAATTTTCAACCCATATTTGTTGATTTAGGGTTTGTGGTGTTTAATTAGTTGATCGCACATGCTTGTATGTTGTAGAAAGCAGATCTACTGGCAAATTAGTCGAATTCAACTTTAGTTGTGGATTATTTAGATGAATTTAGCTTTAGCCGCAGATTAGCGGATTTAGAGTTTTGTCCTGAGATTTGTAAAACTTGGCTCTCAAAAAGCTTCAATTTCAATTATAATATAGAACGAATTCAAAGCATCGAGACATTTCTTATCCGCCCAATTTGAGTATTAAGTTATTTCAGTACTCAGTATCATCTTGTATCTGATTTGCTACCTGCTCTGAATTTGATAGCATCACGTATTCACGTATGCTCTCATTCTATCATATAATGTCTATGATATTTGACCCTTTCAGTATTTGTGATTAAGTTAAATGCATAATTCTAATTATAAGATGGCAAAGATTCAATAATCTTTGTCATTTGGAATAAAGTCAAAATGGCTGTTAAATTATCTATGTTTTATCTTCAAATCATGTCCGCTTCACTACGTTGATGTGTTAAGCAATTAGAATTAGAAGAAGCAAAGGCAATGGTTTTAAAAAGGGGATGCGGCTAGAAGAGCCATTGAAGAAGAGCTCCTTGTTGCAAAAGAAACCCCTCCTATAGTAAAGGTGCGTGGCTACTTCAGACTACTACTACCACTAAAAGCACCAGACTAGTCGTAGTAGTCGTAGTAGTATTACCAAGGTCCGTACTATTACTAGTCGTAGTAGTATTACTATTACTGCATGTTTTCAACTGACTACTACTATTATCATAAAATTCCACACGAGCACAACCGGCGGATAAGATTGTCATATCAATATTTTGTTTGTTTAAACAAGTACTTGATTTATAGTGTTGTAAACTGTGTTCAGGTAAAATATACAAGTAGATTTTACTTTTTCCTTCTCAATAATCATTTTTTTACTCTATATATTTTTTAAGAGTAATATTTTAATTTGAGGTAAACAAATGATTGTGCCAGAGAGACTAGGGAGTATTATGCTAATAAGTTGTTTTTTTTAATGTTAATTAACTAGGGTTCTTTGACTTGGAGAAGTGGCCGTCGAAAGAAGACTTGGGTAACATGACTACTGTTGATTGGGGAAAACGAATGTCCTACATTCTTGATCTGAACATGAAGATCAATGAAGCTAATCAAGCTGGTGACATTGTTAGTAAGTGGTGTATTTACAATCTTTATGTGTGTTTATCAATAACGTTATTGTCATATTTTGTCGTAGTGTAGGAGTAACATAAGTCGTATTACGAGCGGAAGTTTTTTTTTAGATTGATTAATTAACTCGATAATTTTAAGGAATTTTTTTTGTAATATATATATATATATATATATATATATATATATATATATATATATATATATATATTTTGAAAGCTCCTCGAAGGGAGATTAACTAGTATTATCAACATCATCATTGATTAAGCTACAGAGTTCTGGTGGTACTGAAAAGTTCCAGGACCGAGCACCAATAAATCTAGGAAAGTAAACTGCTAAATTGTGAGCTACCATATTAAATTGACGACTAACAAAATTAAAAGAAACATCCTCGAAGAACGCACAAATCTCGTGAATGTCCCGATAAATGAGAAAGATGTTGCTTCTACCCGTCTTCTTTTTCTTAAGAGCTTCAATGACGATCAAGCAATCACTTTCCACATCGATCAATCGTTCTCCCCTATTTCGTGCTTCCTCAAGTCCTATTAAAACTGCAATCGCTTCTGCCTCCGGTACACCCATTTGCTCGATCTGTTGGTGAGTCGAGCTCCATAAAACACTTCCATTCTCGCCACGAGCGACAATCCCCCACCCAACACCCACTCTCTCATTCACACTTGCATCCACGTTTATTTTTATTCTTCCTCTTCTTGGACATGCCCATCCCCTACTACTTTTTTCACACTCCTCCCCTGTTTCACCACTCCCTCCTTTATTTTCTCCCTCCCTCATCTCATTAACTAGATTCTTCACCCTCATAATTACCTTATCCACATTCCACGTCCCCTCCTCGAAACACAACTTATTCCGCCCTTCCCACACAGCCCAACAACCTGTAAGAAAATCGACTCGCTCCCTCACACCCATCTCCCTCACCATAGCCTCCATCCACCTGTTGTGTGCTAAATTTAGACCGTTTTCCCTCCATTTAGACCCGTTTTTCCCTCGTTTTGCGAGTTTTGAGTGCGATTATTGCGATATTTTGTGTACTTCTCGCATTAGCGTCCCTCTTGTGCGTTTTACGTGTTTTTGGTAGTTTTTCTATCAATTTTGATAGGTTTTGCTACAAAAATGACGATTGAGCTTCCACGAGCACAAGAGAAGGGAAAACCGTCCAAAGAGCAAAGCACACAACTTAAAGTTTAAAGCCATCCGATCGAACAAACGAAGAATGAGACAAGACTCGAGGCCAGAAAAAATGACCGGGCGAAATTTCACCCGGTGAGACACCACCGGGCGAAATTTCACCCGACGGTGAAAATTGCCTCCCAAAGAATTTCCGAGAACTCCCCACCGGGCGAAACTGACCGGGCGAAATTTCGCCCACTGGGTGAAATTTCGCCCGATGGTGAAGACGTGCCGAAAACGCGAAAAAAGAAGAAAATCTCACCGGGCAAAAATTTCACCCAATGGGAATTACTGATGAGTCCGCAGGGCGAAGTTTCACCCCATGGAGATGCAAAGGGAGATTGTCTCACTAATGGAGCATAAAGATGGATTTGGGCTTTAGGTTAAGGATCCATTAAGAGAATACTATATATATGTTACCCTAATTCATTGCCTAAACTCACCTCTCCATTGTGCTAAGGAGGGAAGACATTATACCCTTCCACCATCTTATTACACCATCAATTAGTAGTAGTAGTAAAAATCCTACAAAATTCCTAGTAGTTTATAAAGTAATTAGTAGTAGATCTACACAATTCTCATCAACAATTGTTTAGATCTCAAGTTTGTAGAAGATTATCCAAGTTTTGTTTGAAGATTTGTTGGGTTTTATTGGAGGATTAGTGACAAGTTTTCCATTTTATTCATCAAAGATTCAATCTTTATCTATGATATCTTCTTATTTCTTATAGATCTACATAGTTGGTACAATTCTCTTCCACTCTCTAATCTCTATTTAGTTTTTGTGATATTTTCTCATCATCATCTTGTTCAAATCTAATTAATATGCATGTTGTGATGAATTTCATAATGAATTGTGAGTAAATTTCTTGTTGGGGAGTTTAGGGATGAGGGCTTGGTTTATTTGAATATAGGGATGTTGGTGGGTTGTTTGCATGTTGGTTTATCTTATTTATGGTGTCATGTCATTGTTGTTTTAGTCCGGCCAACTAGACCGACCTTGACTAATTTCTATCAATATGGGGAAACTCGGGGTAGAAATTACCATGACTAGGGACTTACCCTCATTCACCGCGAAAGCGGGTTTTTAGGTGAGTTTATCGATATTGTGACAAAAACTCGATCCCGACCTTCTTAGACCCCAAGTACCGAATCCCGACTTCTCCCTAACGCTTTTCCCTAAATTGATCAACTCTAAACCACCATCACACTAATCCCTCTAGTATAGAATCGACCTCAAAAAGAAAACCCCCCCTTCAAAGGCATCGAACACGACACTTTAAGCTTCACAAACACACACCATTCCCTGTGGACCGACCTCGACTTACCACGATTACTTGTTTGTTTTTGTGATAATTCCGAGTCTATAAATATCGTTTGATCCCCCGTCCTTCGCTAAAACGACCGAACCGATTGGGAGGCGATCAAAATGGCGCCGTTGCCGGGGAACGGCGAGTAGTTGTTGTGTTTTTAGTTGTTGTGTTTGATTCTTTTCTCTTCTCTCTTTTCCCTAGTGCCGCGAGGTGCTACTAGTCTCACCGTTTAATTGAGTTTTATGCCCAGGAACACGTCATCGCCCTTGTGGTTCGATCCGGAACCGGAAAGGACTTTTAGAGCATTGCGTTTTCGAGGAAATAACTCAACCACCATCATTCCGCATCCTTCATTATCACCTCCTAACCTTAATCCCATCCTTCCACATTCACCTTCTACACCTTCTACTTCACAAAATTCACCACCACCACCACCATCACCGAAAACACCACCACCAATTCCATCCCCTCCAAATTCTCCAAAATCACCAAATCCAAATCCACCATCACCACCAATCCAACCAATGGCGACTCTAGGTTCGCATTCTCAACTCACACATGAAGAAACACCTTCTCCCGTCGATTTCGGAGAAATTCCCGAGAACTACGAATTGAAAGCTTCTTTGACCAATGCGGTCCAACAAGACACATTTCACGGTTTTTCTCAAGAAGATGCTCAAGAGCACATCGCTTCATTTAAAGAAAAATTAGTAGGAGCACGTCTCAATGGGTTAACTTCATGCCAATTGCATCGCTTATTATTTCCGAAGACCCTAAGAGATGGAGCTCGTAGATGGCTTCAAGGCCATCCCGCTAATACTTTTACAACATGGGCTCAACTATCTAATGCCTTCTTGGAGAAATATTTTCCGCCATCAAAGACTAACCAATACCGCATGGAGCTACAAACGTTCAAGCAAGATGAATTTGAAAGCCTAAGTGAGGCTTGGGAAAGATTTAGAGATTTGTTGCGCAAATGTCCACATCATGGAATACCCGATTGGCTAACTACCCAAACATTTTACAACACTCTTTCATCGAGAACCAAGAAAAACCTCAATTCGGCCGCCGGAGGAGACTTTTCTTCTCTCACCGATGAGGCATCTAAAAATCTTATTGAGAAGATGGCAAGGAGTGATTCTAGAATGGGTCAATCAAGGGATTCTAGAAAGAAAGTTGAAGTGAATTCATCTACGAGTTCTAACGAATTGAAACTCCAAACGGAACTTGAAGAATTGAAAAGGAGAATGGATGCCATGAATTCTAAGCCCACTCCTAGAGGTATATACCAAATTCAAGGGAGTGTTCCTCCAAGGCAACCATCTCCTCCAAAGTTATTAACATGGGAAGTTCAATGTGATCATTGTGGCAATCATGGCCACGACTCTAGCTCTTGCATTCCTAATGAAGAAGTCTATGTTGAAGAGCCAAATGAAGTTCAAGCTATACAAGTATGTGGGCAAAGACCTCAATTTGATCTTTTTTCTAATACTTACAACGCCGGCACAAGGTTTCATCCTAATTTCTCTTATGGAAATCAAAATGTTCAAAACCCGATGCCGCGCGCCCAAGGGAGTCAAATGAGGCCATTCAATCAAAGTCAACAAAGGCCTTTTAACCAAGGACCTCCAAAGATGCCCCCCATATATGCCTCCTCATCAAAGGAGCAACTTCAATCAACAAGGTAGCAACTTCCATGTTCCTAACAACTACAACAATTACCAAAATCAACATGGTAATCACTTTAATCATGGATACAATCAAGGGTTCCAAGGAAATTCTCATGGTAACCAAGGTTACAATCAACAATCATTCAATCAACCCTCTCAACCTTATGGCCAATCAAGCAATTCTCAATTTGGTCAAGGAGGACCCTCATGGGAGAACTATAATGATTTGCAAAGAACCGTTGGCCAACTATGGAATGAACATCAAGATACCAAGGCAAGGCTAAAAGTTTGGGAATCACAAGAAGCAACAAAAGCCTTAGCCGCACCAATTCATCCACCCAATGGTTTGCCCGGTCAACCCCAAAACCCAAGAGATCCTTCGCACCAAGCAAATGCCGTAATTTTGAGAGGTGGCAAAGAACTTGAGGACCCATACAAGAATTTGAACTTGAACACCAAGACTACCCCATCTAAGGTTAATCAACCAAGTGCACCACAAGAATCATCTCCCTCTTCCCCCAAACAAAACCGGGGAATACAAGCGGAGTTTGATATCCTCCAAAATGCGGAGAATGAACTAAGAGAACAAAGAAAGAAGAAAGAGCAAATGGAAGCCGAAGAAGCCAAAAGAAAAGAGGCGGAGCGATTAGCCGAAGAAGAAGAAGAATCCAATGTTCCACCGCCTCCCGCTTTTGTCCCTCCATTGCCTTTTCCCGAGCGAGCTAAGCCACATAAAGAGAATGCTCAATTTAGCCGTTTCGTGGATATGTTGAAGAAAGTAGAGGTAGCTTTACCTTTCACCGAGGTAATTTCTCAAATGCCCCTCTATTCTAAGTTTTTGAAAGATGTCTTGACTAAAAAGAGAACCTTAGAGGACAAAGAATGTGTCTCTCTCACGGGTCATTCTTATGAACGAAATGCCAAAGAAACTAGATGATCCCGGTAGTTTTTCCATCCCTTGTCGGGTAGGAAATGTTGTTGTTAATCAAGCTTTATGCGACCTAGGGGCTAGTGTTAGTTTATTGCCCTATTCAATTGCTAACAGACTTAGTGTGGGGGAGATGAGACCCACTAGCATGTTGATTCAACTTGCGGATAGGTCCGTCAAGTACCCACTTGGGATACTTGAGGATGTACCCGTTCAAGTTGGCAAATTCTTCATCACCTCCGACTTTGTTGTCATGGATATGCCCGAAGACACTATTACCCCCATTATCTTAGGTCGACCTTTTATGGCTACCGGTGGAACTATAGTTGATGTTAAGAATGGAAAGTTATCATTTAACATAGGGAACGAGTCAGTAGAGTTTTCCCTTTCTCAAGCTCTTAAACAACCAGTGATTGAACAAATGAATTCCATTGAAGTTATTGATAGTTTGGTTGAGTATAGCTTGATAGATGATGATAAGCAAGAATATGAACCATTTGACTCTCCACCTCTTGAAGAAGAATGTTTGCATGATGAAAAGGTAGAACCACTACCGGTGGGTAAGATTATGGTATCTTCTCCTCCTAATCTTGAACTTAAACCACTCCCCTTTTCCCTCAAATATGCTTTTCTTGAAGGAACTAATTATCCCGTTATCGTCAATGCTACCCTTGATGGACCTCAATTGGAAAAACTTTTAATTGTTTTGAGAAAGCACAAAAAGGCCATCGGGTATAGCATTGCCGACCTCCAAGGCATAAGCCCAAACGTTTGCATGCATAGGATCATCCTTGATGATGACCACCGTCCTTCGGTTGAGGGTCAACCTAGGTTGAACCCCACCATGAAAGAGGTTGTCATGAAGGAAGTCCTCAAGTTGTATGAGGCTAGCATTATATACCCAATAACCGGAAGTAAATGGGTTAGCCCCGTACAAGTTGTGCCGAAAAAAGGAGGAATGACGGTTGTTAAAGGAGAAAAGGGTGAGTCAATATCTACTAGGACTATTACCGGTTGGCGCATGTGTATAGACTATCGAAAATTGAACATGGCCACCATAAAAGACCATTTCTTCCTTCCCTTTATTGATCAAATGCTTGAGAGATTGGCGCATCATTCTTATTTTTGTTTCCTCGATGGTCATTCCGGATTTCTTCAAATACCTATTCATCCCGATGACCAAGAGAAGACCACTTTTACTTGTCCCTATGGCACCTATGCTTATAGAAGGATGCCATTCGGATTGTGCAATGCGCCGGGAACGTTTCAAAGATGTATGATGGCTATTTTCTCCGATTTTATTGAAAAATCCATGGAAGTTTTTATGGATGATTTTAGTGTCCATGGTACATCTTTTGATTCTTGTCTTGAAAATCTTGATCAAGTGTTAGCTCGATGTGAAGAGTATAGACTTGTTTTAAATTGGGAAAAGTGTCATTTTATGGTTGAACAAGGTGTTGTCCTAGGTCATATTGTTTCTAATAGAGGAGTTGAAGTCAATAAGTCGAAAGTCTCCGTGATTGAGAACTTGCCACCACCTACAAATGTCAAAGGGGTGAGGAGTTTTCTAGGTCACGCCGGTTTTTATAGACGATTTATTAAAGACTTTTCTAAGATTGCTAAGCCTTTGACTTATTTGCTTATGAAAGATGCACCTTTTGTTTTTGATGACTCTTGTCTTGAGGCCTTTTGTAGGATAAAGACCGCTCTCACTACCACACCGATTATCAAAGCTCCCGATTGGAATCTTCCATTTGAAATCATGTGCGATGCATCCGATTTTGCCGTTGGTGCCGTTCTAGGTCAACGGGTTGATAAGAAGCTACATGTGATTTATTATCCAAGCAAGACCCTAGATGAAACCCAATCGAGGTACACCACAACCGAAAAAGAGATGCTTGCCGTTGTCTATGCCATGGAGAAATTTCGAAACTATGTTACCGGTTCCAAAGTCATTATTCACACCGATCATGCGGCGATTCGTTACATCATGTCCAAAAAGGAGACAAAGTCCCGACTCTTTCGATGGGTGCTCCTTTTGCAAGAATTTGATACGGGTTTAGTCGCGTCACCGATATCAAAATAATCCTAGATTACTACTAACGGGTAGCTAGCGGTAAGTAGGGTCGATTCCACAGGGAGGCAGATTGAATATTATAGGCTAGTCAATTAATCTATCGAGTCACGATTTATAACGATTGGTTGGGTGAATGACAGTTTAATAGAATCTAAATAATAATAAAAAAAATGAATTAATCCAAAATAAGAAAAGCACCAGAGTTTTCGGATCACCACGAATCAAAACATGCATACATACGATTTCCAAATACTCAGTTAAAATGAGTTAAAGAACATTGACACGGTCCTCTCGGATCACTAGTCATCCTAGAAGTCACCTAACGGGCTCTCGCTACGTATTAGGGAATTCTATCGATTACAACGAGTCTTATCCTTTCCCGGGCTTTCGCTACGTAGGTCGGATTACGAGATACAAACAATCAATTACGGCCTATAATTAATTATTCGTCATTAAGATGTTGCAAGAGCGATTTAACTCATAAAGGTCGATTATTAAGTTATCACATATAAACTCGGTTCAATACGTAGTTCACCTAAACTCTAGTGACGGAAAGATTAGCTACTCATATTTACAATAATAATGACGGAATAAAACATGATGAGTAAAGAGAGCAGGATGAATGAGAATGAATAAAAAGTAAAAGAGAAAATAAAATAAGATAAGAGTTACAGGAAACAGATAAATTAAGGAAAGAAGGAAAAATAATAGTAACAGTAATTGAGAAGAAGATCAGGGGAGAAAAGGAATTACCGAAATTGAATAGCTAATTAGACGGAGACGAAAAATAATAATAATAATGAAAACCGAGTCTTGACTGAATGAATAAATACTGGAACGATACTAAATATTTACAGTAGCTATAAACTAAATTAATCTAAAGTTGATGTGTGAATAATCACTGAGAAAAAAGATTAAAAGCAGAAGATGGGATGATAAGAAGATGATCAAGATCCTAAAATTAAAGCAGTATTTAAACTGTTCAAACCCTCAATAACTGCTCCTTAACTCCCTCCTTAAACCCTCCCATTAACTTGGTAGTGGGAAGAACTGAAGAGCGTAATAGAGGGAGTAGTGGGTAACGTCAACTGAATTAGTCTTGGAGTGGTATCCCATCCTGCAGACTTGGATTTTAGGCTGATAGACTTGAGATCCAAGTCTGCAGACCGAGTTCAATCTAGGCTTCCAACGGACTTCTCCTAAGTCTATGGACTGTCTGCTGCACTTTCTCAGTCTATAGACTTGTTTCCCAGTCTATAGACTTGTGTTTTAGTCTACAGCTTTCTTACTTCCTTCTTCTCAGTCTATAGACCCACAGTCTAGTCTACAGACTTACTTCTTCTTCTTCGTCTACAACGAATCGGTTTCAGAGCTTTAAGATTTTTGATGCAATTTTTAGCTCTTTTAACTACTCGGTCTCGATTATCTGCAAAACAACAAAAGAATACCCGAGTAGCACATATGGGAGAAAATAGCGTAGTCCGACTCCTAAAATTAATAAAATGACACTGAAATGCGTGCCGAAATAGGTGAAAAATCGAATAGGAACGGTACGCATAAGAATTCGACATTGAGATTAAAGACAAAGCCGGATCGGAGAACTTGGTAGCGGATCATCTTAGTAGATTAACGGTAAGTAAAGAGAGCAATGAAGAAGATGGTATCCCCATCAATGAAGCTATGAGAGATGAGGCCTTGATGGCCGTTGAAACTATTACACCTTGGTATGCCGATATCGTCAATTTCTTAGTATCACAATTTATTCCGGACGATTATTCCAAGCAAGAGAGGAAGAAACTACGTTATGAAGCCCGACGCTATTATTGGGACGAGCCTTATTTATTTCGCCGATGTATAGATGGAATTTACCGACGATGTGTCACGGCCGAAGAAGGATATAATATCGTGAAGCACCTTCACTCGACATCTTATGGTGGACACTTGGCCAATCAAAAGACAATTGCCAAGGTTCTCCAAAGCGGGTTTTGGTGGCCTTCCATGTTCAAAGACATTCGAGCTTTCATTCTCACATGCGATGCATGCCAACGAAGCGGCAATATAACGAGAAGAAATGAGATGCCCCTTCAACCTATCTTGGAGATTGAATTGTTCGATGTTTGGGGCATTGATTTCATGGGTCCGTTCACATCCTCGTTTGGTAACAAGTACATTCTAGTCGCGGTTGATTATGTCTCAAAATGGATCGAGGCCGTAGCTTCCCCCACCAATGACTCCAAGGTTGTAATCAAGCTTTTCAAGAACGTAATTTTCCCAAGATTCGGTACGCCTAGAGCCATAATTAGTGATGGAGGCTCTCATTTTAGGAAAGATACCTTTGAACACCTTCTTAGGAAGTACGGTATCACCCACAAGATGTCCTTAGCCTACCACCCTCAATCAAATGGGCAAGCCGAGATCTCCAATCGTCAAATCAAGGGAATTTTAGAGAAAGTTGTAAATACACACCGAAAGGATTGGTCATTGAAATTAAATGACGCCCTTTGGGCATTGAGGACGGCTTACAAAGCGCCGATTGGAACCACTCCTTATCGTCTTGTGTATGGTAAAGCTTGTCATTTACCGGTGGAACTAGAACACAAAGCCAAATGGGCAATCAAAGAGCTAAACTTCGACGAGAGTGTTGTAGGGAATAATCGCCTTCTCCAACTACAAGAATTGGAAGAACTAAGACTTGAAGCCTACGAGAACTCGAAGATCTACAAAGAACGAACTCGCCAATGGCACGACTCTCGAATTCTTCGTAAGGACTTCTTCGTTGGTGATAAGGTATTACTCTTCAACTCTCGCTTTAAGCTCTTCCCCGGTAAGTTGAAATCAAAATGGTCGGGTCCATTTGAAGTGACCGGAGTGCAACCATATGGATCGATAGAGATATCTAGCCCCGAAACCGGGAAGTTTATGGTTAATGGGCAACGTTTGAATATTTATCATCCCGGTCATATTCGTGAGACCTTTGCTACTATGAAGTTTGGTGAGCTCCCATCGGGGAGCGTTGTTTTGACCCCCTCTCGAAATTGATGTAGGTTTGGTGGTATCCTCAACAACCACCTTGTATATATGTATCATATTTCTTTGAGTTTATTAGTTTTGTTAGCTTGAGAAGATTGATTGAAAATTAGATTTCACCATGGAGCGTAATTTGGATGAAGATCAAGCTTTTGGAGAAGTTATGGAGCTTAAATCGAAGACCACAAGCATGTTTGTGGGAATTATTGATTATGTAATGTGAGTCGAGTCATATATTTGAATCTCTAGGTGACTATTGAAGAGCCATGAAATGGCAAGGCGGAAAAACGCAGCAGGAAGACCGCCGGGTGAAACTTCGCCCGGTGAGACTCGACCGGGCGAAAAACTCGCCCTACGGAAAAGTTGCCAGAATTGCCGAAATCAAAGAAGTTACCACCGGGCGAAATTTCGCCCGGTGAGATTTTGACCGGGTGAAATTTCACCCGGTGGAAAAAGACGGCAAAATTGATTTTCACGACGAAATGTCGTCGGGTGAAATTTCACCCGATGGTGCCCGACCGGGTGAAATTTCACCCGACGGTGTGTCTTGGCCAATCACCTACACCTTTTACTCACTACATTTTCACTTTCCCTCCAACAATTTAACTCAACATAACCTTCCCTCCAAATATTTTTACATCAAATTTTTACCACCAACTTTAAAACTTTCACTTTTCCTCCTCAAACACCCTTATTTATACCATCTTTTTCACCTCACTCATCATTTCACCTTTTCACCCATCACTAAATCATTACACCACCTTCCATATACCATATTCAACCTCCATTCACAACTCCATTCCATACTTGGGTGAATATTTATTTTGGGTTTTTGAAGAAAGGAGAAGCAAAAGTTTCGGGACTATTCTTGCAAATTCTTACTATGGAGACAAAAGCCCAAAGAGCCGCGCATAAACAAGGTATGGCCTCGACTTCTAATCTTTCTAAGCATTCATCTTCTAGTAAGTCCGCTAGGCCTAAACTTTTACCGTGTCCAAACTCACCCTTTGCTCGTACCTTCTTTTAAAAAGACTTTCAGAGTACGAGATGGCCTTGTCCATTCACAATGAAAATTCTAGGAATTAAGAACGATATTATAGAGTTATCGTCTAGAATTGGTATTAGTAAACTCTTTGGTTTTGTGCCCGTCACAAACAAAGACTTGACTTGTGAGTTTCTAGGTAGTTTTACAATCGATAACCCGACCACACCTAAGGAGTTCAAATTTAATTTGTTTGGTAGAAATCACTGTTTAAATATTTCCGATTTTAGCTTAGCTCTAGGTTTGCCCTCATCGGGTACTGGACTAAGTAGACCCTTAATTGATTCGCGAAGTAGTGCGACTAGGAGAGACTTGTGGAGGCGCATAGAGCCGGGTCAACGTGATTTCGAACCCAATTCTAATTTTACCGTTGAAATTCGTAACCCAGCCATTCGTTATTTCGCTGAATTCCTTTCTCACTGTCTTTTGCCATCTACCGAAAATATCATTAACCTTAATGTGTGTGTCTTACAATTGATATGTGACTCTTTACTCGGTAACCCTTATCCCTTTGACCTACCTATTGTCGTGGCGTTACACTTTCATCAAATTATCATTGACCAACGCCCCTCTGTCGACTGTGGTGGTCTTGTGACCATAATAGCAAGAAATTTGGGTTATTCGACCGACCATCTTAAACCACATGACCCCCGTGTCTGGCTTAACGAGGCTTATTTCCTACTTGGATATTTAATGTGCCTGACCATCGCCTCGTTTCTCTTAGCCATGACCGTGCCTTAATTGTCCCCTGCAAAAACCAAACCAATATTTATAACCGTCACAATTAGGACCTACCTCCCGGTCCCTGTGAATTCCGACTGAACAACTCGGGGGATATAGGAGTTTGGGAGTATGCCGGTGACGGAACTCCCACGGCCTCCTTTGCGTCCAATGACTATTCAGACTAGACCCCCTTACAAGAGTCGGTAGATTATGTGGTTCGTATGTGTTATGGGTATATATGTGTGGTTTATGTCGGTGAGTCTTAATCATTTTCAATTGCATGTGAACTAATGTTGTTCCTTATTCCCTGTCCCATCATTATAATCATTGTGATCATTTTATCTTGAACAAAATTGCAAGTTGTCCCACCGTTCCATCAAATGATTTTTGTGGCCGTCGCGGCCTTGGTATTGCTCCCGGCCTCTTGGCGATGTGATTACGCCATTGACCCTTTTGAAAAATCCAAATTTTTAAATCAACTTTTTCTCAATTTTTCTTAATCCAGGCTAGGTGACGTGACTACACCTACGCCCAATTTTTCACCCTTTCATTTTATTTTCTTTCATTTTCATTTTCTTAGTCACTTGGCTAGGGTCTAGGTGATGTGATTGCACCTAGGCCCGCTACTATCTTATCGTTTTCTTTATTTTCTTTTCATTTTCTTCTTCTCAAATTTTCGAAAAACACAAAAACATTCAAAAATTTTGAAAAATCCAAAAACATTTGAAAAAAAAAATCATAAAAATCCAAAAAGATTTTTCTTATTTTTCTTTTCCATCTTTTTCGCTCTTCCCTACTTGTCCATTGAGGACAATGTACAGTTTTAGTGTGGGGGAGGAGTCTACTATCTTTTATTTTTCAAAAATCTTTTCAAAATTCCATAAAAATTTGAAAAATTTGAAAAATCAAAAACATTTTCTTTTTCTTTTTCCTTCTTGTTTCTTTTATGTTTCGTGTCCCGTGTATGGTCTTGTTCTCTACTCTTACAGGTAACCACCACCTTAATAGCGCGAATTGAAGAGATTATGAAAGCACCCGCTTGGTAACTTCCTTCCTTCTTTCTTCTTTAATTTTGTAGAGGAGTTAGGTTGTTTCTATTGGAGGCTCTCGAAGTTGAGCATTTTGGTGTTGTGGTTTATGCTTGAATGTCGATGGAGTATGGAGTTCATGACTTTACTTGTGTTTTCTTTTATTTGTTTTTCCTTTTCGTGTGTTTTGTTTTGTTTTGCTTTTGTATAGTGTGTCTAGGACTAAAACTTTTCGAAAACCCGATTACAAACTTATTACAAGAGTTTACATTCCATTATAAATAACCCATTGTAGATTTTGGACCTTAGTCTAGTAGAATGACTCTTAGGCAATGAATTTGTTGATCCTTTAGCTTTGAGTCCACCTTTTCTACTAGAGGTTTACTTCGGGGTTTGCATTTGACCACCTTGACCACCCATGGAGGAGTTAGGCCTTGGTTCCCGCATCCCGTTTTCTAGGTGACCTTGCTCGAATGACCATTGCACCTTTAGTCCAAATCTTTTCCATCTTTTGTGGGTTATCCGGAATGGCGCGCGTTCTCGATTGCCTATTTTTCCTCCACCTATACATCATCACAATAAGTTTACAAAAATAACCTCCAAAGCTTGGTTACGAACCACATCAAAGAGCCAAAAAAGGCAAATCAAAGCAAGAGAAAAAGGGCACAAAAATATGAAAAACAAGAAAACAAAGGAGAAGAAAAGGAGTTTCAAATGAAAAATCAAATTATCAAAAGTGTCTCCTCCAAAAAAAAAAAAAAAGCCCTTTGATCGATTCATCATCGTGAAGTGCCAACTAGAGGACCGAGTCCCGAGGTCGGAAGATAGCGGTGATGAGTTGATCCATCCCAATAATTGTAAACACTCCACCTTTTTATTTGGGCTAATTTAGGAAATTCGAGTTTTGGAACGACCCTCTTGGCTTAGCCAAAGAGAGCGGGACTGCACTTACCTACAGTGTCAAACGAATCCATGGTTCACTTTTTTCACTCCGTTATACGCCCCGTAGTACCCCTTTAGAAGATTAGGAGGACCTGGCTAAGTTATCAACATCTATATTGCTTAATTGTCATAGTATTAGGCTTTGGTCCTTGTTTACGTGGGTGATTTATCTTGGAAGTCTATTGTTGTTTTAGGTAAGTAATCGGTGTCTTTCCCCGCCGTCTCGATGAGGGATTCGGTGTTTTATTTTTGCTTTGGATGCGTTTATTCTGTCGTGTTATGTGTTTTTGTGTGTTTAGTTGCATCCACCCTTTTGAGCAAGCCCAACTTGCCTTGCATGGGAGTACTTTACCTCATGAGTATTTTTCGATGTGAGTTGAAGGGACGGAGCGGGCCCGTTAATTGCCCCGTATCGGCTTAGCATAGTCTAGCTAGTAGTAGTAGTTTGTAATTTCTTTTTGGGTCTTTGCTCGAGGACGAGCAACGGTTTAGTGTGGGGGAATTGTCGTGTGCTCGAGGACGAGCAACCGTTTTTCCCTCCATTTAGACCCGTTTTCCCTCGTTTTGCGAGTTTTGAGTGCGATTATCGCCATATTTTGTGTACTTCTCGCATTAGCGTCCCTCTTGTGCGTTTTACGTGTTTTTGGTAGTTTTTCTATCAATTTTGATAGGTTTTGCTACAAAAATCACGATTGAGCTTCCACGAGCACAAGAGAAGGGAAAACCGTCCAAAGAGCAAAGCACACAACTTAAAGTTTAAAGCCATCCGATCGAACAAACGAAGAATGAGACAAGACTCGAGGCCAGAAAAAATGACCGGGCGAAATTTCACCCGGTGAGACACCACCGGGCGAAATTTCACCCGACGGTAAAAATTGCCTCCCAAAGAATTTCCGAGAACTCCCCACCGGGCGAAACTGACCGGGTGAAATTTCGCCCACTGGGTGAAATTTCGCCCGATGGTGAAGACGTGCCGAAAACGCGAAAAAAGAAGAAAATCTCACCGGGCGAAAATTTCACCCAATGGGAATTACTGATGAGTCCGCAGGGCGAAGTTTCACCCCATGGAGATGCAAAGGGAGATTGTCTCACTAATGGAGCATAAAGATGGATTTGGGCTTTAGGTTAAGGATCCATTAAGAGAATACTATATATATGTTACCCTAATTCATTGCCTAAACTCACCTCTCCATTGTGCTAAGGAGGGAAGACATTACACCCTTCCACCATCTTATTACACCATCAATTAGTAGTAGTAGTAAAAATCCTACAAAATTCCTAGTAGTTTATAAAGTAATTAGTAGTAGATCTACACAATTCTCATCAACAATTGTTTAGATCTCAAGTTTGTAGAAGATTATCCAAGTTTTGTTTGAAGATTTGTTGGGTTTTATTGGAGGATTAGTGACAAGTTCTCCATTTTATTTATTCATCAAAGATTCAATCTTTATCTATGATATCTTCTTATTTCTTATAGATCTACATAGTAGGTACAATTCTCTTCCACTCTCTAATCTCTATTTAGTTTTTGTGATATTTTCTCATCATCATCTTGTTCAAATCTAATTAATATGCATGTTGTGATGAATTTCATAATGAATTGTGAGTAAATTTCTTGTTGGGGAGTTTAGGGATGAGGGCTTGGTTTATTTGAATATAGGGATGTTGGTGGGTTGCTTGCATGTTGGTTTATCATATTTATGGTGTCATGTCATTGTTGTTTTAGTCCGGCCAACTAGACCGACCTTGACTAATTTCTATCAATATGGGGAAACTCGGGGTAGAAATTACCATGACTAGGGACTTACCCTCATTCACCGCGAAAGCGGGTTTTTAGGTGAGTTTATCGATATTGTGACAAAAACTCGATCCCGACCTTCTTAGACCCCAAGTACCGAATCCCGACTTCTCCCTAACGCTTTTCCCTAAATTGATCAACTCTAAACCACCATCGCACTAATCCCTCTAGTATAGACTCAACCTCAAAAAGAAAACCCCCCCTTCAAAGGCATCAAACACGACACTTTAAGCTTCACAAACACACACCGTTCCCTGTGGACCGACCTCGACTTACCACGATTACTTGTTTGTTTTTGTGATAATTCCGAGTCTATAAATATCGTTTGATCCCCCGTCCTTCGCTAAAACGACCGAACCGATTGGGAGGCGATCACCACCCCCTCATATCTTGACCCTCTCCCTCATTAATGTCGATTCCTAACCCCTCCCACACCCCCAACCCCTCCCACAATCTCGGACCATATGGAGACACGTCTTCACACTGTACCGACATCGTGGACAAGTAGCATCCGTCAATTCCATTCTCGAGGCAATATTGTACCTGGTCGGAAGAGCATCAAGGCTTAGCTGCCAAATAAAAAGTTTGATACGTGGTAAGATCGGAGTCTTCCAAATGACATTCCATAGCCAATTATTCCTCCCGTCTTCCGATTGGCCCACACCTGCGTCACTCAAATCCACCAAACATTTATATGCCGATCGAACCGAATAACATCCATCTTTCTCATGTTCCCAGCACCACTCATCCTCAGGCATAGATGCACTAACCCGAATTCCACAGATACGGTCCACTTCGAAGGGTTAAAAAATAAGCTCGAGCTTTGACCTATCCCATCCCCCACCTTCAGGTAGCATTAAGTCTGCGACCCGCATATTTGGGCTTAATTGCCCACGAGGGGTTATCACTTGTCTTGATTGAGTACCAGGTATCCAAGGGTCCTTCCAGACCAAAGTCGTCGCCCCATTCCCAATTCGTTTCCTTAGTCCGAGTTTTAAAACATTTCTCGCCTCCCATATCCCTCTCCACGTATAGCTAGGTAGGTTTCCAATCTCCGCATCCATAAACTCACAATCAGGATAATATTTGCCCTTGAGTATTTTTGCCCTAAGGCAATCAGACTATACCACTAACCTCCAAGCCTGCTTTCCCAGAAGAGCGTCATTGAATTTCGTAAAATCCCGGAACCCGAGACCTCTTGCTCGTTTTGGTTTACACATCTTATCCCAAGCGACACAAGGGATTTTACGTTTTCCATTATCCGAGCCCCACCAAAACTTCGAGACTAGTGATCGTAACTCGTCACAAAAATAGGAGGGAAGCTTGAAAACGCTCATCGAATAGGAAGGGATAGCTTGGCCAATAGCCTTTATCAAAGTCTCCTTCCCCGCTTTACTAAGCAACAGACCTCTCCATCCTTGTAGCTTACGACTCAGCCGATCACGAATCGTCTTGGTAATTTCTCTCCTGGACCTTCCTACCTGTGTCGGAAGGCCCAAGTATTTTTCTTGTATCTCGACCTGGGTCACATTAAGAACACCTATCACCTCCTGTTTCCGGGCAATGGACGTTCCTCTACTAAACGAAACAGTGGTCTTATCCAAGTTAACTACTTGGCCCGAAGCCTTTTCATACTCACTAAGAATTTCCCGAACCTGTATCGCCTCATTTTTATTCGCCTTTGCAAACACAATACTATCGTCCGCAAATAAAAGATGTGAGACAATCGGAGCATGGGCCGAAACCCGGATGCCCCTCAAGGACCCACATTCCAATGCTCCCCGAATGTGGCTTGACAAGACCTCGGCACATAATATAAAAAGGTAGGGGGAAATCGGGTCTCCCTGACGTAATCCCCTCCCCGGCCTGAAAACTCGAGAGCACATCCCATTCACACCCACCCTAAATGAAACCGTACTCACACATTTCATCACGCAATTCACGCAATTCACCCACTCAACCGCAAACCCATTCTCCTTAAGACAGCGTCAAGAAAATTCCATTCGATCCGATCATATGCTTTCGACATGTCTAACTTCAGGGCCATGTGTCCCCTTCCTCCCCTCGAATGTTTCATATAGTGAAACAATTCAAAAGCGACGAGAATATTATCAGTAATTAACCGACCTGGAGTAAAAGCGCTTTGATTTTCCGACACAACATCTCCAAGAAAAGATTTAAGTCTATTAGCCAATACTTTCGAAACGAGCTTATAAATGACATTACAGAGGCTAATAGGCCTAAAATCCGACATCTTATCAGGGGCATTTTTCTTCGGTATTAACACGATTTTCGTGTCATTTAGGCTAACAGGAAACTCACCTCCATTAAGTAAGCTGAGCACCTTCCGAATCACAGACGGACCCACAATATGCCAATAAGTCTGGTAAAACAACGCGTTCATGCCGTCCGGTCCCGGGGATTTAAGTGGATGCATCTTTTGAAGCGCCGTCACCACCTCCTCCCCTGTATATTCAGCTCTCAGCGTAGCATTCATGTCCTCGGTGACCCGTCCCTCTATGCCACGTAATGTCGCCTCAAAACCAACAGGCCCTCCTGATTTGAAAAGTGTTGTGAAATAATCGACCGCACAATTCGCTATATCCTCATCTTTCTCATAAATTGTCCCATCTTCAGTCACTATCTTTTTTATGTTATTTTTCACCCTCCTTTGACTCGCTTTTCTGTGGAAAAACTTCGTATTTCTATCCCCATCTTTCAACCAAAGGGCCCGAGACCGTTGCCGCCAAAAGGTTTCCTCCTGTTTGAGTAGTTGATTGATGTCACGGAGTACTCGTTGTCGCTCTTGCACATCTCTGTCCGACCTACCTCCCTCATTTAGGAACTTGAGACGCTTTCTTTTCTTCTCCAAAAGTTGCAGCACTTTTCCGATTTTCCCTTCCATTTTTGCAACTCCCTAGCACACTCCCGAATATTGTCCAGGACATCATCCGCGTCTCCCTCCCACACAGCTGGAATCGTATCTTCACACCCCTCCTCCCTCACCCATGCTTGCTCAAATCGGAATTCCTGCCTACGCCCATTGTTGTTCACCATCCGGCCGTCCAGATGCACACATATCAGGGCGTGATCCGACCACTCCCTAACCAGATGATACACCTTAGCATAAGGAAATAGGTCAAACCACACCCCTGTTGCCATCGCCCTATCAATCCGACATTGCCGATTATTATCCCCCTTTTGCCCATTGTCAAACGTAAACTCATAGTCATCAAAGGGTAAATCTCTTAGCCCACATTCATCAACCGCATCCCGAAAATTGTTCATTTGCCCTTGAAGCCTCGCTCCGCCTTTCATCTCATTAACATATAAAATTTCATTGTAGTCTCCCAAGCATAACCATGGGCTTAAATCCTCCCCTGCCAAGAGTCGAAGTTGTTGCCACGATAAGTGTCTGTCCTGCACCGCTGGCCAGCCATAAAATCCGGTAACACGCTATCTCACATTCTCCCAAGTCACATTCACATCGATATAATGTACAGTTGCAGACCTAAACTCCACATCATTGCTAACCCTCCTGATCTTCCAACGCTATCTACTTCCGTCCCCTCATACCCACCCAACTGGCCACGCACGCACCTTCCTCATATCAGCACTAGAAAGTTTAGTCTCACAGAGAAAGATGATAGCCGGGGCCTGTCGTCGGATTAGATTCCGAAGGCCGCCTACCGCAGTGGGGTTGCCCAGCCCCCTGCAGTTTAGGCTCAACACTAATATTATTAATAATATTAAAATTGTATTAATAGAAGGTTTTAGGGGGTTTTAGAATCAAATATAGATAATATTTTAATAAGGTTTATCAACCATGTTCAATTGGTTCAGTGGTAAAGAGACTCATTTGTGTTCGAGAGGCTGTGAGTTTGAGCCTTGGTAATTACAAATTTCTGTAATTTTGCATCTGGGCTTGTTAGGCGTGGGTTTTTGGCGTCCAGGGGACCTCCCAGACGCGGGTTTTGGGCGTACAGGTCGATTTCTAGCGGCCCTAAACCCATAAAACGCACCCCTATTCGCACAAATCGATCCCAATCTCACCCAAACCGATACCAAAATCGAATATTGAAAAACATATTCCCGAGTTACATTGAGACACGTGTCTCAAAAACCGTTCAAAAGTTCAAAAAAACCGTAATTTCAAATTAGTCGGGAATATAATAGTTACATTAATTAAGAAACCTAATTAATTTCATTAATCACAATTACAGAAGGGTAAAAGAGTTACGTTGAGACACGTGCTTCAAAAATCGTTCAAAAGTACAAAAACCGTAATTTTAATTTACTCGGAAATATCAATTAAATTAATTAAGAAACTTAATTAATATCATTAATCACAATTAGGAAAGGGTAAAAGAGTAAATTCACGTATAAAGCGCCGACGACGTGGCTGAAATGCTGACTACAAAATGTAGTAGGGGATGGATTTATGTAATACTCCTACAAGGGAATTTGCATACAAATTGAACGTAAGGACGTATTTTTCATGCATGGGACGTATTCCTTGTACTCTTTGTACGTGATGCTAAAAGAATATCAAAAAACGAAAGTAACTTAATTATTCATGTAAGACGGTTTTACACAAAGTCACAAACGTTATTAAATTTGGTAGCTGGGATATATGTTACCGAATATTTTATTCATACAACTACGAGTATATATATAAATGCAGGACACTATTTTTTGTTGCTATTTTAGGTGACAAAATGTGGTTTCCATTTTACCATAATAGACATAAAAAAGTTAATTTGCTCTAATCAAATGATCAAATAGATCTTTTAATGTATTCTAGTCTAGTAAAAAAATTCAATTTAAACCGTATGTTTCATTTAACTATATACACTCCTACTTGTCCTCGGCGACTTTTATGAAATTACATATAGCTATAATGGTATGTTAATTTTTATAGTATTTTTTTTTTCGGTGTAAGGGGTAAACTTAATCGGGATTCATAAATCTTGTACATGTATCATCTCTCGTACATACCTTAATTAATTGACATTGCAATTTTAAAAAGCCAATTAATTAATTCTACTATTTTGATGATTATATATTTATATGTACAAACTTAAATTGTTCAATTGTGTAAGACACTTAGCCTTAACTAAACGAAAGGTTAGGTCGGATACATTCGGGTTACGTATTAAATTAGGATCTTTAGTTTGGATGTGGGATCACGATCCGATCGGATTATTAGGGCCTGACTATTTGGACCAACTTATTCAGTCCACTGCTAAATTTCTTGGGCCAACTTACTAAATTGGAGAGGGGTCACACCTCCCTACTCCTAATGAGTAATGACGATTGTAAATTAGAAAGAGGTCAGTTGGTTGATTGAGATGGATATATCCGTTATATAATTGTAATGGGTCAAATAATCACGCAATCATCCAGCATACATAAGTCTAAAATTTTACTCTTCTTGATGCATGATGCTTTTTCCTATTCATACTATTTTACTCGCTATTGGCTTACGATGGATATGTCAGCCACAAATAAAATTTAGGCGGTTGATTCTGTTGGACCCGTGGCACGCACTGCATGTATATTTACTCGAACCCGATCTGGGTCGGGCTGGGTCGCACTTTTATCCTTTTGGCCCACTTTTATTCTTTTGGCCCTAGTAGTTATTTGGGCTAGCCGTTCTTATAAAGCCCAATGGATACAAGGAGAGCTAGGGTCTAGGGCTAACCCACATTGTTCTTTTATGATTCAAGACAAATATTCCGGCCGTGGAAGATAATAAACTTCGGCCAAATTCACGTACGCCCCTACCTCGACAAACGCATGCGGTACGGGCCGCCAGAGGTGAAGGGACGGCGGAGGAAGGAGAAGAGTACGGAGAGGAAAGAGAGGCAAGAGGAAGGAGGTGACTGGTCGCCGTCGCCGAGGGTGGAAGAACGGCAGCAATGAAACCAATGACGAGGTTCGATTTCGGTGTCGGTGTCGGAGGTGGAGGGACGGCGGAGGAAAGAGAAGAGTACAGAGAAGAAAGAGGAGAGGGAAGAGAGTAAAGAGGAAGGAGGCGGAGGGTTAAGGCCAAAGTCGTCATGGGGATGCGTGAAGAGGGGTTGCCCATGGAGGTACTGTTTTCATTTGAAATTCAACGAATTAGATTAGTGTCTGAAGAAGACGTGTTGGGAATCGTTCAATTCCATTTCTTCCACCATTTTACAGAAATGGTGAAGAAGGTTTCGGTAAAGGACCCTCACGAAGTATTATGTCCATCCATAATAAAATACAAAACAGTGTTAATTTATTTCACATAAAATGAGGTATAAAAAACCTACTGAATATAACTAAACATGATGCTTCGTATATACTTTTTCTTGGCAATCGAAACTGAATTTTTAATTTATTATACGTGAATGAAATGCTACTCCTAAATTAAAAGAGTTTATTTGACACCTACATGATTAAAATGTACGTTGATATTACATCGATTTCTTTTTTTTTTTTTAAATATTTTAATAGAAAAAACAAATTATGGCAAAATTGATCCAAAATAGAATACGAATTAACAAAAATATTTATCTAATGTTAAACAAGATTACCATGTCACGTTTTCATCCAATACAATACATATTTCGTACTCCAATTATTAATTTTATTACAAAAAAAAATCAAATTCAAAACATTGTGGCAAATACTTTAAAAAAAAAATTGTGGCAAATAATTTTTTTTTTTAAAAAAAATTAATTGGCAAAAACTGGTCGGATCAAATAACGTCGATAATAACCTTCAAATTCGCCCGTTTCAGGTGATTTTTCGAAAACTATGAGATATTTTGTGGACCATTTAAATAGATATCTGCCTCCACCACCGCCGCTACCCTTCCGACGTTCTCCCCAACTCCCACACCTACCTCACCACCCTCCTCACCCGAAACATCCGCGCCCGACTCATTTGATTCTTTACGTTTTGAATTTTTGACATTATTCTTAAGTTAGTTGAATAATTAATATATAACTTCCAAAATATCAGATAAAATATACTAGTCACGTGAGATCTTGTTTAAATTGCGTAATCGAGTTTATTATGAATGTCACTTTTTTATACATCAGTAATTTTAAGAAATATGTAAGCTAAGATATAGATAAAAACATTGATGTACGTGTATAAAGAAAACGTAAAGAATTAAATGAACCAAGGTTAACAATTCTGTCTAATTCAGACCAACCAAAATAAAATAAAACAAAATAAGAAGCGTTTATCAAGCTCGTGTTCAAGTTGAATTTAATTCATAGTGTATTCTCTATTTGGTTATTTATTTTCCTATTTCATTCTAGTGTGACACAACTAGAGTTGATCATGGGTCGATGTGGACCGGACCCATGCTCAAATAATAGCCCAAACGTGTGTGGGTGACTATTGAAAAGACTAAGGATTTTACGACGGTAAGTTGGGAAGGAAGTGTCAAAATAATTTTATAAAATAAAAATGATAACTTTACACCTCAATTATTATTTATTTTTCAAATTAAGTCCAAAAGAATAGGAGTGGAGCACGACACGACCCACATCGCATGTGGATTACCCAAACATAAATCCAACAAATAATAAGTTTATTGCTCTCAACAAAAGACCAATTCGTCACACTCTTCAACCATAAATAATGGGTCGTACTTTTTCCTAACGACCCTTCACTCAATCCTAACGAATTTTCTTAAAATTTTCCAATTATACCCTTGTACACATTTTACTCTGACATTAAGATTCAATTAGGGTTCTTTCGTTTTGCTCCATCAATTTAGATCATTCATTGCTCCCAAATTCAATTATGATTTCTAATTCAATTTCCGAGGATGGAAAAACATTTTAAAAAAAAAAAGGAAAACAATAACCAACAAACAAAAAAAGAAATTTAAATAAATGGATTAATTAAATAAAAAAAATAAACCACCAACAGCAACAACGCCCACCATGACCCACCCCTACCTACCACTCACCCAAGCTCACCCACCGCCGCCCACCCTCACCTACCGCCGACCACCCTCACCACCACCCAGCCCACCCGACCCGACCCGACCACCCAGCCCAACCGCCGCTTGCCACGCACCACCAAGCCACCCCACAACTGACCCACACCGCCTCCGACCCGACCTCACCCACTCAGCCCCCCAACCCGGTCCCTGACATCTCAGCCACCGATTCCAGCCACCGACCCCGGACGGTCCCAATATTTGTGATGGTTCACGGTGAGTTTTATCGATATTGGGAATTTATTTAGAGAGAAAATCAAACCTTTGACATTATGACGGGATGAAATGAGAGGGATAAAACGGTAAAATGTCGTTAGGATTGAGTAAAGGCTCGTTAGGAAAAAGTAATTTCGTAAATAATACCTCCTCCGATTCTTACGAATTGTTACATTTATCTTTTTTGACATTTCGATCAATTGAATTGCTACATTTCTATAGTATACATATTTTTGTAAGATCCACCATCCACACGTACTACCTTATTTCTTACGCAAAAACTAAATATTACGATTCTTTGATTAGTAAGAATCGACGAGATTACTCCATATAAAGTGAGTTAAACACAAACTAGCCCAAATAAACAAGTCTAACTCTCTACTTTTAATCCCAATATAATTCATGTATACTCGGATATTGAATGATGATGATGATGATGATTTTGCCCTAACTCACTTATTTGGTTTCAAATTCAGCAGTGATGTTCATATATTGAGAATTATATTGCTATAAGCTTAGTTTACAAATCATTATTGCTGTTTTTAATCAAGATAACTTAATTAGGGTTTTTAATTCGATTTGTTGATTGAATTTTGTTTTACAATTGAATTGTGCATTCAGTAGTCGTAATTGTTATAATATGGATGTCTATCTCCTCCCAAGCGACGCGACTCTTCACGAAGCAATGTTTCGATATCTATAAATATGTATCATATTATTTTGTGAATACAACATTAATCATAATATAATTTCCTATTTCACTACTTCTATATTATATCATTATTATATCAAGATTATATAATTATATAACGTTATCAGCACGATCATTTTTATAATCAACCATCGCTTACGGAAATATATTCATCATTCGTATCGGGTCGATTGCAAAGGATAATTGGGACTTATTATTATTTTCTCATATTTTAATTCTTTATACGGAGTATCTTTGATTTCAGCCGATTTACTGTAAGTCTATTTTATCATCCATTGATTTACTCCGTATGCACGTTGACTGTATTCTACAATTTGCATACTCTGCAATTTTATCATTTTGCATTCTTTTCATCATTACTCTGCGTATAGAAGGAAATACATCATCATTATCCAGTGTAATTATCAGTATAATTAATTATATTATATCATATCATTATATGATTTACGGAAATACATCATCATCATTATCAGTATAATTAATTATATGATTTACATCGGTTAAACAAAATACACGTTTAGTTTAATAATATATGATTACGTCTGTTCATGCCACATTTAACTATTTGGTTAAATAATACGAAACAGAATATAAAACTATCCATTCATCAAAATACATATCACACCCACATGAATTTATATGTATTGGTCCGCTAGAAAAAATTTAACTGTTTTGGTGTTTAGTTTAATAATAATAAGTAAATTTATTTTGTATTTTATAATTAATTAATTTTCTCTTCTGTTAAAAATTATGTTTGGCATGTATTGTTCTACATATTTAACTGTTTGATGATAAATACGATTCTGTTTCCTGAATATCATATTGTTTGATGATCTAGAATAGAAAACCTCATATCTGAAAATACTGATATTTTGCATACTGGAAATTTGGAGCATATTTGATGATTGATAAAACTATAATTTTTCTAATAACCTGATGAAGATTTATCTTCTCCATTTTTCTAATCTCTGTTTTGATAAAACTATAATAATCCATTGATATGTTAAAATTTTATGCCATCGGATTTTGACTGTGGATAACAGAATTAAAGGTAGAGTGATTTATTTATTTGAAATTTTGAGATATTATTTTTTTTATTTGCATCCTGCCACCAAACGTGAATATTTTGTTTATATGTTCATAATCATTATTTTATTTACAAAATATGAATATTTATTTATTTATTTATTTATTTATATTGCTCATTTTATATAGTGAACTATGTCGAATCTTACAAAACTCGAGTTTGAGGCTCTTGATATTACCGGAAAGAATTATTTATCATGGGTATTAGATGCCGAGTTGCATCTAAATGCAAATGCTCTCGGTGAGACGATAAAGGGAGGAAATAAAACAACATGTCAAGAGAAGGCAAAAGGCATGATATTCCTCCATCATCACCTCCATGACAGTCTTAAAAATGAGTATTTGACGGTTAAAGATCCACAAATTCTTTGGAATGATTTAAAGGAAATATATGACCACCAGAAAAGTGTTATACTACCAAAGACTCGTTATGCTTGGTTGCATTTACGTCTACAAGATTTTAAATCTGTAAGTGAGTGTAACTCCGCCATGTTCAAAATTACTTCTCAATTAAAATTATGCAGTGAGAAGATTACGGATGATGATATGCTTGAAAAAACATACTCTACTTTTCATGCTAATAATATAGTCCTGCAGACCCAATATCGTGAAAAAGGTTTTTAAAAGTATTCTGAGCTAATTTCTTGTTTATTGGTGGCGGAACAAAATAACGAGTTGTTGATGAAAAATCATGAATCACGTCCCACTGGCTCTACTCCATTTCCTGAAGCGAATGCGACATACTACAATAGGGATAATGCTAGTAGTAGTGGTCACGGACGAGGCCGTGGTCGTGGTCATGGATCATGGCGAGGCCGTGGACGTGGTCGTGGACGTGGATTTGGTGGACATTTTAAAGGTCGTGGAGGTTATTTCAAAAGATCACAATCCCACCCACAGTTGAATCAAAAGGAAGGTAAAAATGTGGATGACAAAAGCGAGAATGTACCGAGTATATGTTTCCGATGTGGTGGAAAAAATCATTGGTCTCGCGTTTGTCGCACACCGAAGCATCTAATAGAACTCTATCAACAATCCATAAAACAAAAGAGAAAGAATGTTGAAACAAATTATGGTGATAGAGGATGGTGAAGCTGACTTTGATTCCGGTGATACAACTCACTTGGATGCAGCTGATTTCTTTTCGACCCCTGAAGGGAATAATTAAGCAATGAATGTAATTCTATGATATTTAAGACCTTATTTACATATATGTTTCTTATGAATTTCGTAATATTTAGTATTTTATTTAGATGTTTTTATGAGATATTTTATGGACATTATGTGTAATAGTATGAATTTTATCATATAGACCTTTATTTACTAATTTTATTAGTTAAAGTAGTTTTATCGTTATGAAATAAATATTAGTGTTTTTTAGTGAGTTTATTATTTTGTCTTGTAACATATTATATTTTCTTGAAGAAAATGAATACCCCTCGAGCTCGGTTGGATACAATTGATGAAGAATTATGTCTAGCTGACAGTGCAACGACTCATATTATACTTAAAAATAAAAGATATTTTTCTCAAATAATAAAGAAAAGAAATAGTGTGAGCACTATATCAGGTAGTACAAATATAATTGAAGGCTCCGGAAGAGCACATATAATACTGCCTTGGGGAACGAAATTTGAAATTAAAGATGCGTTATACTCTCCATTGTCTCAAAGAAAATTTAGAAGAACTAGCTACAAGAGTTTGTTTCATAGAACGCCAAGAAATAGCAGTACCACCATATGTAAACACATATCCAGTTTGTGAACGTGAATTATGAGGGTCAGATAAATAACCTGTGGTTTTTATTTTACCAATAGCTCCACCACAACGCACAAAGATGGGACCACAAAGAAGGTTGGGAATATATGTAGGATTTGAATCCTCATCAATTATAAAATATCTCGAACCAACCACGGGGGACTTATTTAAAGCTCGTTTTGCAGATTGTCATTTTAACGAGTCAGTCTTCCCGACATTAGGGGGAGAAAATAAACAGCTGGTACAAGAAATTAATTGGAATGAATTATCATTATCTCATCTTGATCCTCGTACTAAAGAATGTGAACTCGAAGTTCAAAAGATAATTCATTTTCAAAGCTTAGCTAATCAATTGGTGGCCTATGCAGGTCACATATACCAGCTGTAAATGCTCCGTTAAAAATTGAGGTCCCAGAAGGACAAACTAAAATGACAAATGAGTCAAATCCACGCCAGAAACGTGGAAGACCAATTGGTTCCAAAGATAAAAATCCTCGGAAAAGAAAAGGAGCAAAGAATAATGATGATGACCTAATCGAGGACGATGAAATATGTTTAGATAAATCTCCAGTCGAGACGTTGAACATGACTGAAAATTTAGAAGAATCTCAGGTACCTGAAAATGAAGTGATATCAATAAACTATGTCATGTCTGGAATTACTTGGAACCGAAATAAAACCAACGTCGATGAAATTTTTGCATGCAATGTTACGTTAAATGTTATAGAGAACGAAGAGGATCATGAACCAAAGTCTATTGAGAAATGTAGACAAAGAGATGATTAGTCAAAATGGAAAGAAGCAATAGAATCCGAATTAAAATCTCTTGAAAAAGGAGAAGTATTTGGACCTGTTGTCCGTACACCCGAAGGTGTTAAGCCAGTGGGATACAAATGGGTTTTTGTGCGGAAAAGAAATGAAAATGGTGAAATTGTGCGATATAAAGCTCGATTAGTCGCACAAGGTTTTTCACAAAGACCCGGAATTGACTACGAGGAGACATATTCTCCTGTGGTGGATGCAACTACTTTTAGATTTTTAATCAGTCTGGCAATAAAAGAAGGACTTGATTTACGACTAATGGACGTAGTCACCGCTTATTTATACGGCCCACTGGATAATGATATATATATATATATATATGAAACTCCCAGAAGGATTCAAGTTGCCAGAAGCAGCAAAATCAAGTTCAAAAGAACATTTTTCTATCAAGTTGAATATAGATCTCTTTATGGACTAAAACAATCTGGGCGTATGTGGTATAACCGCCTCAGTGAGTATTTAATAAAGGAAAGCTACAAAATAAAAATGACCCTATTAGCCCATGTATTTTCATAAAGAAATTTGGATCGGGATATGTCATAATAGCCGTATATGTTGATGATTTAAATATCATTGGGACCCCCGAAGAAGATCTCAGTGACGATGGAATATCTAAAGAAAGAATTTGAAATGAAAGATCTTGGGAGGACCAAGTTTTGTTTGGGGTTACAAATTGAACATCTAAATAATGGAATTCTTGTTCACCAGACAACATACACAGATAAGGTGTTAAAGAAATTCTATATGGATAAATGTCATCCATTAAGCAGCCCAATGGTGGTAAGATCACTTGATATAGATAAAGACCCTTTCCGCCCTCGGGAGAGTACTGAAGAAATTCTTGGTCCTGAAGTACCATATTTAAGTGTAATTGGGGCATTAATGTATCTTTCTAGCCATACAAGGCCTGACATATCATTTTCGGTAAATTTATTATCCAGGTTTAGCTCATGTCCAACCCGAAGACATTGGAATGGAATTAAACATATACTTCGTTACCTTCAAGGTACAAAAGATATGGGTTTGTTTTTCGCTAACATGTCCAAAGAAAATTTAGTAGGTTTTGCAGATGCAGGTTATTTATCTGACCCTCATAATTCACGTTCACAAACTGGATATGTGTTTACATATGGTGGTACTGCTATTTCTTGGCGTTCTATGAAACAAACTCTTGTAGCTACTTCTTCTAATCATTCTGAGATTTTAGCAATCCATGAAGCTAGTCATGAGTGTGTTTGGTTAAGGTCTGTTATTCAACACATACGGGAAGATTGTGGATTGTGCTCCAATAAAGAAACACCAACCATTATATATGAAGATAATACCGCATGTATTGCTCAACTAAAGAAAGGATATATCCAAAGGAGATAGGACAAAACACATTTCACCTAAATTCTTTTTCACTCACGAACCTGAGAAAGGTGGAGATATCAATGTTTTACAAATTCGTTCAAGTGAAAATCTAGCAGACTTATTAACAAAAGCTCTTCCTACAACTACATTCAAGAATTTGATACAAGGACTTGGATTACGGCGTTATAAATATCTTTTGTGATATAATCATCAGGGGGAGTAATTAGAGTTGTACTCTTTTTCCTTCACCATGGTTTTTTCCCACTGGGTTTTCCTGGTAAGGTTTTAATGAGGCAACATTTCATTCGCATAGAGAATGTTATATTTTTGGATGGTAGTCATCCAAGGGGGAGTGTTATAATATGGATGTCTACCTCCTCCCAAGCGACGCGACTCTTCACGAAGCAATGTTTCGATATCTATAAATATGTATCATATTATGTAGTGAATACAACATTAATCATAATATAATTTCCTATTTCACTACTTCTATATTATATCATTATTATATCAAGATTATATAATTATATCAGTAATATTGTAATATAAAATTAGTTTTAAGATATTATGTTGGTTGGAAGTTTGTATTTAAATGCATATCTTATGGACTTTTTCTTTATTTTGAGACCAACTAAATTGATGTATAACTAAAAGTTCTTTAAACTAAAATTATGTTAGGCATCTAGTCTAGAAGGCATAGTCTCAAGCCATACAACTCCCACAAGTTCGCGCTTGCAGGGGCTTGAACCTGAGACCCTTGAACCAATGACCACAAGTTTTAACCACTAGGCAACACCCTTATTGTAACACCCCTGATTTTATAAATTAAATTAATTTAATATTATATTCGTATTTTTATTTTTGGTACGATTTAACTCGTAATTCTTAAAATTATTATAAAAGGAATTTATTGTTTGATCGTTTCAAACTCCTAAAATTCTATTTGACTCGGAAACTCTTCTTATATTTAAAACGTATTTTTATTTCTGTTTCGACTCATTCTATACATTTAATTTAATTTTTGCCGAAAGTCTATTTCGACGATTTAAATTCTAAATCCTTTTTATTCATTTATATTAAGCTTGGATTTTCTATTTTTTGGCTCGAAACTCATTTATATTAAGTTTCGTCAAAACATTTATTTAATTCACTTCGTCGAAAATTTATTATTTATCGGGAAATACTATTTCATCGTCTAATTATTTATTTCTATAACTTCCATTTTTCGTCTCGGACACCTTATTTACTCATTTAATTAGACGGCCCGATTATTTATTAATTTTATTAACTCGTTTTAATTCGGTTCGTGGGTAAGCCAACTTATCGTCTCGGAATTCATTTAATTAATCCGTTTCTTTGTTTTTACCGACTTTATTGGCAGTTGATTCATTTCCACGTAGTACCCCCCTTTGTCTTCATTTCCACCGCTTGACTTCTTCATTCATCTCCCTTATCTCTTTGCTTTCCCTCCATAACTCACGTACACTCCCCCTCTTTTGCTGCCTCTTCGTTCCTCCCTCGTATTCACTTTGTTCTTGTCTGCCAACTTATTCCTCCGTATCCACCTCTCCCTTTTCTTTTTAAAAGAACCTGTTTTGGTGTTATCGATTCAGCACCTCGCTTTCATCCTCCTTTTTCTTCTTTTTTTTCACGCCCCCTCTGTTTCCCCTGTCCTTTCACCGCTGCTGGAGCTGCTGCTATGCTGGTGCTGCTACGCTGCTGCTGCCATATCTTCGCTGCTGATATTCGACATCGGTTTATCTAATTCAGGTTTGGTTTCATTTGTTTTCTTCTTCTTCTTCTTCCTCTTTGCTGCTGTTCTGTGTTGCATCGTTACTGCTGTTCACGACTTGCTTCGGTTTTCTCTTCGATATCGCATACCTGCTGCTCAATTTCGTGTCCTTGTTATTGATCCGTTGTTTTGCTTCTGTTTGGTGTTACTGCTGGCTGTTATCCCGTCTTGGCGTCCTGCTGCTGCGTCTTACTACTGTTGCGGTTGTTGCTTCCCCTTTTTCTTCTTTTCGTTCATATCATTTCAGTTTTATCCTCCGTTTGATCTATTTTAGTGTCCATTAAATTATTAAATCGATTCCCTTCGTTTACTCCCAAACCTGTCGTGCGATGATAAGTTATGTTTCCGTTCCTCTGCGGTTCGTTCTTCTTCTTGTTGCTATGTTGTTTTCCCTCTGCTGCTACTCGTCTCTTTGCCTGAACTGCTGTCTTTCAACTCTCTATTGTCTGATCAGATTCATCTGCTGTTGTACGTTTTGATCCTGCTGCTTTCGTTACTGGTGTCGTTGCTGGACTGCTACTGTCTTCTCTTCTTCGTTTGTACTGCTGCTATTTGTCGTTCCTTCTGCTGCCATTTCATTTTCGTTTTCTTCGATATTGTTGTTCGCTGCTGCTATATGTTGGTTCTTCTCCTCGTTGATGTCGTTTTTCTGTCACTCTTGCTGCTGTTGGATGTTATTACTGTTCTATAGCATATTCCTTATAACTGTTTGTTGCTGTTACTTTCCGACTTCTCTCAAATCGTCCTCTGTCCTTCCATTTTTGTGATTTTGTTGCCCTTCATTCTCCTTCTTTTCTTCTTGTTTCTGAGTTACGTTTCTTTTGTGCCACTACAAACCCATTGTTGTTTCTCCTCCCGTTCTCTATCGGGCCTTTGTTCGTCACATTCGTGACAACTCACATCTCCACTTTGTCGTACTCAACTACTTTGAGTTCAACCTTCAGGTTTCTATTTGATACATCAATTCCCTTTTCGTCTTGTGTCGAATACCCTTGCCTCACTCTTTTGTTTTATCTTCTCGATTTTCGTGTGATGCCTACTTAGAAGACCAACGATTCTACAACTTGGAGCTTAAAGACATTACTATTAATTTGAAGCATGGACTG
Source organism: Agrostemma githago (assembly GCA_958450325.1). Taxonomy (NCBI): domain Eukaryota; kingdom Viridiplantae; phylum Streptophyta; class Magnoliopsida; order Caryophyllales; family Caryophyllaceae; genus Agrostemma; species Agrostemma githago. Next base: position 12,418,470 of record OY288250.1, on the reverse strand, counting down.
ATGAAGAAGGATGAGTACGTGTTCGTTTTGGATATCGACTCAAGGTAACTTTAGGACGTTACTCGATTTTATATCGTATGTTTGAGTAGTAGTATGTAGTAAATATTTTAATTTCGGTTTTCTAATTTTAGCTATATATATATATTTGCTAATTATATTCTTTTAAATCGTATTTATAAATATTTTACAACTTTTCGATATCGTTTTACAAATCGTTAGTAATTTAATTATTTACGATCGTTATAATATTTTGTTGGTTATCGTGACACTAGTAACTAAATAATAACGATTTCATATTTTCTTCATATTTCATTAATTTATAATTTTCACTTAAAAATCGTATTTTTATATTTTAATCGAAATTTGTATACTTGTTAATAAATTAATTTTCGTTTTACGATTTATTCTAATAAATGAGAAAATAGTCGATTTTGTTTTAAATATATTTTTAGTAGAGACTATTTTCACTAATAATTTCCTATTTGTTTCCGATTGACTATTTTTATTAAAATCCGTATTATTTATTAATAAAAACTATCTGTTAAAAATAATTTGAATTCTTCGTAAATTTCGTTTCATTTATAAAGTTCGTCGACTCAATTAATTTTGATATCATTTTCTTAAAACATCTCTTTTCTAAAATTTATAGTTTTAACTCGATTGTCTAATTATATATAAAGCACTATACTTTAACTTATTATATTTTATTTATATTTTGAGTAACAAATTTGGGAATATATTAAAGTTACGATAACGACGATAATAATAAAATGTTAATTTCGTTAGAAATGCTATTTTTTAATACATTTCACATATTTTAATAACTGTAGACACCCGCATTTTGACCGCCAGGTGTCTATGGCAGTTCCCAAAAATCACCCGATGATGATCGGACGCTAACATGTCTCTATGCGCTCGGATACGGGCTCAAACCCATTAATCGCTGGTTAACACACTTACGGAGTACAAATCTCACCAAACAGACCTCAATTCCAGGCCCAGTGGACCATTCCGAGTCAAACAAGACTAATTTGGGCCAAAACCGACACCGGAATTAGAACCGGCTTTTCACGATTGGGTCGACCCCGGTCAAAGTCGTTTCCGAGACACACAAAAACAACCATACAACCGTCAAAAGTCCAAGTCAAACACAAAACCCATCAAGGTCAAGGTCCAAACAAGACCCGCGCGACCCATCTAGGCCACTCGATCGAGTGACCCATCCACTCGATCGAGTGGGCCTGCGTTGAGCCCGGCGGCTGGTGTAACGGGCCACTCGACCGAGTTGGCTACTTACTCGGTCGAGTGCCCTAGCCCGGGTGCCCTAATCTTTTCTATATAAACACCCTCCCATGCACACCATCAACACATCTACACATCACAAAAAACCCTAGCAATCTACACCCTACACACATACATACTACGTCGTCTACAAACCCTAGAAAACCCCTAGGAAATCGACATTAGCAAAACCCTAAACCTAGTTTTAGGAAATTCAACCCGAGCCACCACAACCTAGCCTCCATACACCTCGAAGACTCCCGTGCCATAACCACGTTTACGAGCCTTAATCCGAGACAGAAACATGTAGGTTGAGGGTGACAAACCTCCTTCTTCTTTCTTTTCGTTTCCTTTTTCCTTTTTTTCGTTCTTTTCGTTATTATTATTATTATTATTATTATTATTACCGTATTATTATTATTATTATTATTATTATTATTATTACGTATTATTATTATTATTATTATTATTATTATTATTACCGTATTATTATTATTATTACGTATTATTATTATTATTATTATTATTATCATTATTATTACGTATTATTATTATTATTATTATTATTACGTATTATTATTATTATTATTATTATCATTATTATTACGTATTATTATTATTATTATTATTATTATTATTGTTATTATTACGTATTATTATTATTAATGTTACGGTTATTTTTATTATTTATTTTATCGCGCATTCATCTTTTTTTCAAGTAATTATTTCATAAGGGTCGAAACCCGTTGACACGGATCCGACATCACAATCCCTAGGGATTTATTTCGATGTCGGAAAAGTCGAGGGAATCAAGTTTTTTTATTATTCAAGTAAAGCGTCGATTTTAGATTCGGTACCAATTCCATAATTGGATATCGAATCTAACAATCAAGTCATATGAATTAATTAACGTGATTTATTCATATCACGATAATTAATTCAAAGCGACTAAAATTAACCCATCTTTCTTATTTTTCACTCTAAATATCCCATATCGATTCAATAATCGAATATGGGATAGGATGAGTATTCAATTTTAGAATCGAGTATAAATTCAACAATATTTATATTCGGTTCAACAAATTCGCGATTTATAAAAAACCGAGTCGAACATAAATTGTGCAATATTTATGTCTGATTCGGTAAAACCGTCTAATTATCAAAAAACCAAAAGCAATTTCAAACGATTTCAAAATCAACACGATTTCGTACACGATTTCTTAAATCGCATAGAGGGCACTCGACCGAGTGCCTGATCCACTCGGTCGAGTGGCACCTCAAAATCGGGTCAGAATGATCATCAGAACACCCACTCGATCGAGTCTCACAGTGACTCGGTCGAGTGACCATGTACTCGACCGAGTTGGTCAATAACTCGGCCGAGTACGGTCTTTGACGCAAAACAGAATCGATTTTTTAGGGTCCACTCGATCGAGTCCATCGACCACTCGATCGAGTGACCTCATAACGACTAAAACGCGAGTCGTACATTATTCTATTTTTCAAACTCGATAGTATTTTACGACTTAGGTCAACATGCGTATAATTAATCACATGTATACTATCTCTTCAAATCGTGCATCCTCATATTTGCATCTTTTCAATTCAATTCAATAGTTGCAAACCGTTATTATTCGTTTCTTTACATCGTTTACTAACGCGTTTTTTTGTTTCTTTTGTCAATTTAGTTATTATTCGTTTATTATACTAAATGAACCCGCATGCTAAAATACAACTTTGACGTTAATTTTAGTTGCATTAAATTGACATAGAAACCCACTTTTCGATTCCATTCGCATGTTTAGGGAAAGTAAATCTTTGCATATCATTTTCCCGTTTTACTAGTACGCGTATTAGAAAGTCATTCGAGTTCTTAGTAGAGGCCGCTAAAGTGCGGGCGGGGTTGGGTGTCCTTTGTGGGCTTCCCAACACGTACCCTCACCCCTTACTCAGAACCTCGGTTTCCGGATGCTCGAAACCGTTGGCGCACGAGAGTCATTCAATATACGATCAACCGCTCAAGTCGGCATCTATATCGATATGCAAAGGGACGAGCCCAATAAACTCTGACATCGGAAATGGGCCGTATTTTGTATACGGCCCACTACGACATAGAGTGGGCTCGAACGGTTCCAAATAACCATAAAATTCGGTGGCGACTCCACATAGACCTAAATTTCAATTCGATCCATTCTCATATGGAGATTCATTCGCCTCCCCAAACCCGCGCGTGGCCGCGTCGGGGTGGACCTATGTCATGTCCACAATAACTTACGTATTTTCTATAACAAAATTTCTATTTTAAGTAAGTTCTAAAATTAGTAAGTTTCTATTTATTGGAAAATTTCCATTTTAATATAAAATGTTTATTTCTTTTATCTTCATATTATTCATAATAATTATATCTCTTGTTTATATCGATAATGGCTTGTTTTGGAATTATGGAATAAGGACAAGTGTGAGGTTTAGAGTAATATATTCTGGGGTTTACGTTTTTGCCATCAACTATAAGGCTGGTGTGTCTTTATGGGGCACACTGGTTGTTGAACCGAGCATATATGGTGTTCGGGAGTGTGTGTACATTTTGACCTTAAACTTGTGCCTCGCAATGTAAGACACCGTCGGGTTGAACTGAGTATTTATGGTGTTCGGGAGGGGTGTGCATATTATCTTAAACTAGGGCCACGCATTTATAAGTCGCCGTCCTATTATGGTTGAGTAGCCTAGTTAGAGACCGAAGTTTGATTTGTTTGAACTAGGTTCTCGAAGCTAGTTTTTAGTATTCTCCTAGTGAAAGTCTAACCGTCGACACTAATCCTATCCATAACACCATTTTGAATATTTTTATTATTATCGATACAATTTGGTTTGCAGGTTGGCAAACATTTGAAGTTTTCTTCTGAAAACTTGTTTTGATTTTATTGTTCCAATATTTTAAGTTTTCTCCGAAAGCTTATTTTCATTATATCACTTAAATGTTTTCCATTTTAATTATTTTGATATAGTAATACTATTATTTTTCCATATGATATAATATGGCTGGGAGAACGTCCGAGTTACTCCCCACTGACGTGGCTGTTATGTTTATAACATGACAGGTATTTGCTGCTGGGTTTTGGGTGTGAGCTAGCGAGTAGCGTGGATTCTATTCTTTCTTCATTCGATTTATGGATTTGTATAAACCCGTTTGAAGATTTTTACCTTTAGCCCTTTTGTAAAAAGAGGCCTTTGTATTGACTTACCATTTCTTTTAATAAGATATAGTTTGTCAGTGTGTTTTAATCCCAACTCTACAGTGTTTCCTCCACTGTATTGCGTTAGAATTTCTAGGGGATTACACTTATGGTTTTTTTTTTCTTTTCCGATTTATACGTTTTGCTTATTTTCAGTTATATTCAACCTAATTAAATTATATTTAATCTTATTTAGTTCAATAGTTTTTTTTTTTCTTTTCCGATTTATACGTTTTGCTTATTTTCAGTTATATTCAACCTAATTAAATTATATTTAATCTTATTTAGTTCAATAGTTATCAATTAATGTAGTCTTGTTCAGTTGTTGAATTTTGTTAAAACCCATTCTGATTTAATTATATATAATCACTTTCAATTTGATGTAACTTTTTTATTTATTTATTTATTTATTTATTTAGAATTATTTCAAAAGAAAAATATCTCTATATCATCATCATTCTTGGTACTTGTATATTGTATGATAATTATCACAAGTAATGTCTAAGTCATGTAAGCCCATATTAATTATGTAAGTGAACACTTCGTATTTCCTATGTAGAATTTGTAAACAGATTATGTAATCGAGAAAAAAAGGAGAAGTTCATATTAACTTGCTAGCTCAATTAATAATGACAAAACTAAGACCTTTAAATAGGCATTACATGACTTAGACATTATCCTCACTAACTTAATAGTTAATTCACTACTTAATTAATTTCTCACTAAACTAAGAGCAATTGCAATAGAAGAACTCAAAAATAAGTTCTTTCATTTCCACGTAATATATTGACAATCTCCATGTTTAAGAACTTTTAATTACAATGGAAGAACTTTTTATTTTGTTCTTAAATAGGACCCATTTTTATTTGTTCTTCAATCAAATTATTTTATTTTCCTTGAAAAATGCAAGAACTTGGTTCTTAAATAAGAACCAAATTCTTAATTTGACAAACCCAATGTAACACACAATAGAAGAACTTTATAATATAAGGTTCTTGGTGACAAACCCAAGAAAAACAACCACTATTGTGATTGCTCTAACATGTTTATTACTCCATAATTAATTACCCATTAATTAATCTATTAATTTTGATGCACTAACTCCAACACCTGAACTTACATTAAAGTATATTATATCGAATTTATCCATCTATAAACCAAACCTGAGTGACCGAGTACACTAAAATACGAAGTATTATTTATAGAATAAAAGGGTAGTATTATAATTAGTTTGAGAGTAAAGAAACAAGGATTACATACATTATACATATACACAGAAGTAACAGATCCGAAGACTTCATACAATATATATAATGGCATAAATAATAAGCGCATAAATGCATGCATATATGCCCTAACTTCATCTATTATACTCCGTATACTATATTCTCCTTCTTTATTTATTACTCCCTCCGTTCAAGTTCAAGCTTTCCTTTTGCTTTTTCACGTTTGCCAACACGCATTTTGCATCGTTAATATCTTTCATAACATATTAATAAAAATTATGAAAATTAAATATTAATAATGTACTTTTAAAGACGAATCAAACATGCATTTACTGGTAGTTCTAAACACAAAACTACAGCACCAGTACTTTGTTGTTTGTGAGTAGTAAAACACAACCAAAAAGGACAATTATTTATGCCTCTAAGACAACTTCCATTGCATTTTTGGCCACCTGAACACTCAAGTTTTGTAATTTTGTCATATCTTGTAATTTTAAGTATACAACAAGTGGTCATTCTTCTTCATTTGGACAGACCACTTCCCTCATGCCTTCGCCCTTCTCAGGGCCGTCAAATAATATTTGGTGGTCCGGTTTCATTTTCTATTGGAGGCCCTTAGTATTATCGAGTATTACTCCTTATCATGTAAAGAAATTACGGAATATATATTTTTTTCATCACATAGAGACATAGAGTAACAAATTAAGTTACTCCTTTTATAAGGAGTTACGATTTCAAACAATTTTTGGATGATTTTGCTTGAGCAAGGCCTACAATCGCAAAAAATTATACTATGTGTATCGTTTATTGTCTAAGCTTAAAATTGTATTTTAAACATCTCATAATATCAATCTAAGAAAGGAAACTAACAAAATAAAAAAAAATACTGAAGTACAGTAGTTATTAGAGTATAGAAAAACTAAAAGTCGTTCACATTACGAAGTTATTGGGAAAAGCTAAAACGGGGGAGAAAATAGTTGGTGGATAAAATATAGCCACTACGAATATTGGGGTATACAGGAATCGATCCCTGGTCCTCCACAGGAGGTACATGATCACTTACCAACTCTACACTGCAAGTTATATGTTCTAATTACGCAGTAGATGATATTTGAGGCCCCATAATATTTTGGGCCCTGTGCTTAGCACTGGTGGACTTGCCTTCCGACGGGCCTGGCCCTTTTACCCCCAATTATTATACTCCGTATCATACTGGTCTTCCTTGTGACGGAACTATCTGTCACTTTGTTATAACGCGTCAAATATTACCCATTTGAACATTTTGTCTTTTTTTTAGTTTGATCGACTTGATCGTGGACATGTCGTCCTTGGATCTCCTTCAGTCCTCCTAGCTGCGGTTAAGGTAGATAATGTCTTGAACTTTGATCCAAAAATAATAAGAAGTCTTGTCAAACATGTCAGGCTGATTGAATCAGAATACGAGTTGGGTCAAATACTTGGATTGGCAATCCAAAACCAAATCATAAAAGTGGAAGCCTAAGCTAGGCCTAGGATGTGATAGACTCATAGGTCAACTTTATCTTACTTAGTTGGGTCGTCCAATCACTTGATAGTCCAATAATGAAACACTGATGTCGACTTGGAGAGACTTCCGGAACAAATAAGAGAGACCTGGATCTAACACACAAAACGACACCGTAACAACGTTACATCATACATGTCTTAAAAATGCCAAGTAACGAGGTTTACGTCCAGAAACTTCACTGAATCACTCGAACCTCGTCGAAAAACCAAACATCCTATATAAACAGCGCAACAACTTCAACTTTTCTCATCAAAAAAACAAACAATCTACTTTGAGTTGATAAATATGGCAAGCAAAGTTGTAAGTTGTGCAACTTCACTACCCTTGGTTACTAGCAAGAGTGTTATTCCAACATCGTCGAGGGTAAAAGGTGTTGGCTTAGGCCCTCACTCGGTCTCCTTTTCAGGATACCTAATAAGATATAAACGGGTCTCAACCATCGCCTTAAGGTTTTGGTTGAGATGGTTCGTTAACATGGTATCAGAGCAATCATATTATCAATAAAATCTTCGATCTCCTTCCCTCTTTCTTTTCCCGATCCCAAATTCCTAACAGTGAACATGACGAAAAACAACGAGAATGAAACTATCGATTCAACAAAATCACAAAATTATTCTCTTGTTCATGTTGAGAACCCAGGCTGTAACATTACACAAGTTTCATTCAATGGCGACAATTATGAAGAATGGTCTCGAGCATTCAATCTTGCCCTTCTCGCTAAAGGGAAACTAGGATACATTGACGGCACCATTATCAAACCGGCTACTACGGCACAAAATTTCGAGTCTTGGAGATCCACCAACGCTTTGGTGACCTCTTGGATTTTCAATTCGATCGAATCATTGCTCCGAAAGACGATTTCATATAGACCCGAAGCCAAACAGGTATGGCTCGATATTAAGCAACGCTTTTGTCAAATCAACGAGACTCGTGGTTATAATTTGCAGGCAGAACCTATTGCCTGCCGACAAGGTCCCACCGAATCCCTGATGGGCTACTACGGACGCATTACGAAACTTTGGGACGATATTCTCACCTTCGATGCACTCCCTTCGTGTTCCTGTAAGCCTTCCTCATGTGATTGGGTAAGTATAATGGAAACTCGTCGCGAAAGAAAATGGGTACGTGACTTTTTAATAGGGCTTGATGATCGTTTTGACACAGCTAGATCTCAAATCCTAGGCATGGGCACCCTTCCCGATTTAAACCAGACTTATAACCGCCTTCTCCAAGTAGAAGGCGTCCGAACGGCTATCCTTCCCAAACCTGAGACTAAACCCGACACTATGGCCTTCGTAGCTTGTGTAAACCAGGGACATAGACAATCAAGGGGGGGGGGGCAATAAATCCGACCATAGTTCTCTTGCTACTTCCAATAATACATCTCGACCCTCTTGCATTGCTTGTAATCGACCTGGGCACCACTGGAAAACTTGTTACAGAGTTACCGGAGATTTTCCCGATTGGTGGGGAGACAGACCTCGGGACCGTATTTATGTTAACCCCAACGATACCGATTTGCGCAATGCTACGTGTGCAATGCTACGTTCGTCCCGGATGTGCGAGGTAGAGCTCTCTTTGAGCGAACTAAATCTCAAGTCCCAAGTCACCCTCCGAGGGTGAACATGATCACTAGTACCGCCTCACATGATAGCCATGTGCCGACATCTTCCACTAGCTTTGACCAACTTGATCTAAATACATTAGCTCCGCAAGAGTTAGCTGAACTAAAGAATATGTGGAACAATCGCAACACTGGTCCATCAAACGATCGTCTCAACGGTAATTTTTCATCTTTTTCTTGGATTATAGACACCGGAGCCTCGTATCATATGTCAGGTTCTTTAATTCATTTTTCGAATATTCGTACTATTTCTCCGTTGTCGGTTGGCTTACCTAATGGGGATATTACGATCGCTACTAAGAGTGGCGATATTTGCTTATCTTCTCGTCTTATCCTTCGCAATGTTTTATTTGTTGAAAAATTACATTATCACCTAATATCTGTTTCTAGCCTGCTCCTTGACGACTCACTCACCATTCAATTTCTCAAACTCTATGTCTTATACAGGACCGTTCCTCGAAGATAGTGATTGGTGCGGGTGAGCAACGTGAGGGGCTATATTATTTACACGGTGTCCACGATGATAAGGCCACGGTTTGTATGGTAAAATCGGTTGAGTCATCCGAACTTTGGCACCGAAGGTTGGGGCACCCTTCTTCCAATATATCTCGTTATCTTCCTTTTATTTCGAATAAGAATTCTAGAAATTTTCATAGTAATACTTGTGAGGTTTGCCTTCGTGCAAAACAAACTCGCTCAATTTTTTCTTTAAGTTCGAATAACGCTACTTCTATATTTGATTTGATATATTGCGACTTATGGGGACCATATTCTGAAAATGGCTCGTGTGGGTCGCGTTATTTTTTAACTATTGTTGACGATTTTTCTCGTTCTACATGGGTTTATCTTTTACGTCATAAAAATGATGTTAAACAAACGTTATTAAATTTTTTCGCGATGGTTAGCCGACAATTTGAAAAAAATATTAAAGTTTTACGCAGCGATAATGGAACTGAATTTACCACTCTTATACCGTTTTTTCAAACTAAAGGTATTCGTTTTCAAACTTCCAATGTTGACACTCCTCAACAAAACGGTCGGGTAGAGCGAAAACATCGTCATATTTTGAATGTCGCTCGCGCCCTTTTATTTCAAGCTCACTTACCCATATTTTTTTGGGGCAAATGCGTCTTAGGCGCCGTTCACCTAATAAATCGTACCCCATCCAATCTTCTTAATGGGAAAACTCCGTATGAAATGCTTTTTAACAAACCTCCTCCCATGGATGGAATTCGTGTCTTTGGTTGTCTTTGCTACGCTAAAAATATTAATCGATCCCGTGATAAATTTGCCTCTCGCAGTCGAAAATGTGTGTTTATTGGCTACCCATTTGGAAAAAAAGGTTGGAAACTTTACGACTTAGACATCGGCGCATATTTTGAGTCACGTGACGTAATTTTTCTTGAAAACACTTTTCCTTATCAATCTCTAAATGTTTCTGATCATGATTCCACCCCACCCTCCATCACTCACGATTCCCTCACCCCCATTGACCAACTTGTTGTCGTTCCGCCGTCGAACCACTATACCCCGTCTACCACGACTATCGACCCGTCTCCATCTACCTCTACTGACGACCCCACTCCTACACCACACAACACAAGTACACCCGATTTACCTTCATCTATATCCACCATTCCTGAGGATCCACCTAATTTGGGCCGTGGCCATCGTGTTAAGATACCAAATTCTAATCTACAAGGGTATGTTTTACAAAAGGTTCGCCCCTCGGCTCACTTGCTCACCGCGTCAACACCATCTTCAGGTACCGTTTACCCTATTTCACACTATATCGATTATACCAAGTTTTCTCCTAAACATCGTGCATTTCTTGCGGCCGTGACTAAACACCACGAGCCTAGTTTGTATAAAGATGCTGTGCAGGTTCCGGAGTGGCGTGCCGCTATGCAACAAGAAATCGAAGCTCTTGAATGAAACAACACTTGGACACTTGAACCGCTTCCTCCGAATAAAAAGGCAATAGGTTCAAAGTGGGTTTACAAAATCAAATATAATGCAGATGGGTCTATTGAACGGTACAAAGCCCGTTTGGTTATTATGGGCAATCGACAAGTCGGAGGCGTGGACTACAATGAGACATTTGCTCCTACTATAAAACTTGTCATTGTTCGCACACTCCTAGCTATCGCCTCTGCTAAAAAATGGGCCCTTCATCAAATGGACGTCCACAATGCCTTCCTCCACGGCGATCTTACGGAGGAGGTCTACATGAAACCGCCTCCTGGTTTCCTTCCTTCTACCGACGGGAAAGTTTGTCGCTTACGAAAATCTCTTTATGGCCTCCGTCAAGCTCCCCGATGTTGGTATGCCAAACTCGCTTCCGCCCTCACTCAATATGGTTTTCGTCAATGCCTGTACGATCATTCCTTATTTTCTATCTCAACTACCAACACCGAAGTCCATGTCCTTATTTATGTTGACGATCTTGTTATTTGTGGTAATAATGTCGAGATGATCACCAAATTCAAGAAATATTTAAGCACATGCTTTCATATGAAAGACCTTGGTCCTCTAAAGTATTTCCTCGGCCTTGAAATAGCTCGTCACCCCTCCGGAATATTTATTTCACAACGGAAGTACGCCCTCGACATCTTGTCTGAATCTGGTCTTCTAGGGTCTAAACCCGCTTGCATTCCCATGGAACCAAACTATAAGCTTGGGACTTCTACGGCTGCATTAATGATTGACCCACAACCATATCGTCGCCTCGTGGGCCGATTAGTTTATCTCACAATTACTCGACCCGAACTACTTTATTCGGTCCATATTCTAGCTCAATTTATGAACGCCCCAAAGACCGATCATTGGCAGGCTGCCCTTAACGTTGTCCGCTACATCAAAAACTCCCCTGGTCAAGGTCTTCTTCTAAAATCCGATAACGACCTCTCCCTTCTTGCGTACTGTGATGCCGACTGGGCTAGTTGCCCCACCACTCGACGATCACTCAGTGCATACTTGGTTTTCTTGGGCTCATCTCCTATCTCATGGAAAACCAAGAAACAACCCACCGTTGCCCGATCTTCTGCTGAGACTGAATACCGTGCTATGGCCTATACCACGTGCGAACTTAAATGGCTCAAAGGATTGCTTATTTTCCTCGGCATTCCTCACTCCCAACCTATTCAACTATTATGCGACAGTCAGTCCGCGCTACACATCGCCAAAAATCCGGTATTTCATGAACATACAAAACATATCGAGGTTGATTGCCACTTCGTCCGTGACGAAATACAAAAAGGCACCATTCTTCCAAGCTACGTCCATACTCGCACTCAACTCGCAGATATCTTCACTAAAGCTCTCGGACGTGCCTCGTTTAAGGATCTTCTATCCAAGTTGGGCGTCTCGACTCTCCACGCTCCAACTTGAGGGGGGTATTACAACTTCTAGCCTTAATTAATTGTATCTTATTTAGTCAAAGAGCCGTTGGCTTCAATATCCTTCAAATTAGGCAATCTTTGATTGCCTCCATATTTAATTGTTATGGCTGTTAGAATTATTGTCTTCCGTAAATATTTAGATTGTATTGGCTTATATATATATATAGTATTATGAAGGTGTGTAAAAGAAACAAGTTGAAACAAATCAATAAACTGTTATATTCATTCTCTCATCTAACTTATTACAAATGTCATTACTTTCGGAACTTGTTGCCGAGAATTCTGTGCAATCAAAGTTTATTTCGTAAAATAAATTTGACTCACTAGGATTCCTAACTACGATGAATTTCCAAAAACTGTGACTTTCTTCACACTGGAGAATCGAAGATCTAGGAAAAACGTTCGATTTTGAAAAAATATCATTTTCAGACATCGGGGCTTGAAGTTATGGTCAATTAAAATAAAGGTACAATTATACAAGTGAATAAAATCAAATCATAGTACGAAGTAATAGTACTCCGTAATAGAGTGATACAAGTGTGAAAATTTCTTTATTAATAGAGGAGTTTTAGTCTTTTAGATTTCAAAATTCAGGAAAAACATTGCAACTAATGGATTTACGACATAAAACCAACAAATACTCGATATCATAAAAATCACACATTTATTAATCTCAGTCATTTGTGGGCTTGAGCCGGTCATATTATCGCACCATAGTTTACCACAAGAATAATTTTAGATAGGATAATATACAAGTACTCGAACTTTTACCAGAGTACTTTTACTGTTGAAAATTTGAAATTATGATAGATATAGTACTTCTTTAATTATTCATTGTGATCTATATTCTTTGATCATCTATATATTACACAAGTGATCCCTATCTGATGAGTGAACGCAACCTAGCTTACATCAATGGAAAAAAAAACAAGCATGGCACATACACTACTTTATCAAGTTACGTAGCTTATATAATGACATCTATCTTAATACCACCCTATTTCTTTTTAGAGTAACAATTCCCTTTGTTAGTTTTAGTATAATTAACTTTAATTAACTCGTTTTCTCAGTAATCACATTTTTCGTAATGTAAAAGCAAACTCGTTTCTACTTTCTAATTCTATTCGCAACCCATAAACTTATACGGAATAGTCAATAATGTCACGTAATCAACAAACTTTTACAATAATACGAGTTTTAATAAGACTATTGCATGACCAGATCAGATCGTTGTATATTACTGTAACAGAATATAAGCGGACCTCAACCATCACCTTAAGGTTTTGGTTGAATTGGTTTCGTAACATGATATCAGAGCCCGATGTCGTCACGAGTTCGAACCCTGGCAGCCCCCAATATCGTTTTGATTGAATTGATTTCGTAACTTATTGTACTCGGTATTAAGATCAAGAGATTTACGTGATCGATGGATCGACGACTAATACATTTCAAAGTCACAATACTCAAACCCAAAGGCTTAAATTAATGAAGCCATGCCTAGCTAGAATGGCTAAAGATAAATGGTCCACTTTCTAGATAGGATCATCGATCACTTGCATGTATAGTTGCATAGTTGCATGCATGCGTGTTTGACGAAATGTATGTTAGTTTTCAATCTTTGCCTTGTAGCAATTCAAGTCATATAAATGTTGTGTGTGTTTATGCCTCATTTATTTACTATAAGTTGCTATATACTAACAACCTATTCTTTTTCTAACCCCTTTATCCCATCATCCCACTTACAAACAATATTCACACAAAGCTACCCTACTTTTTAGTAGTTTAACTCTTCCTATACACCACTCTTCCTATGTGACATCTACATCTATATATACACTCATTTCTTTCCCTATTTTTCACCAAAACACAATACTTTATTTATAAAAGTAAACTGATCGAGATTCAGATTCAGATTGAGATCAGATCGATAATGGGAAACCATGCTTTGTGCATGAGAGGAAGCTCGAGAGCGAGGCCGATGATGAGAAAGGAGAAGAAGTTGTTGCAAGTAATGAAGATGAATGATGTGAAGTTATTAGAGTTTAGAGTGTCAATGAAAGTAAAGGATTTGTTAGTTAATTATCCTAATTACTATGTGGGATTATTTAACAAGGCTACACAACCTTTGCCTCTTGGATATAAGTTGAAAGTTGGACAAATATATTTTCTTTTCCCTTCATTTTGTGAGTCCACTAATAATGTAAGAGATGATGAGCCAAAGGAGAATAATGGTGCAATAAGGATCAAAATGGTTATAACAAGAAACCAACTCCAAGAGATTTTATCAAATCGGTTCGAGTTGAAACGATGATTGTGGACGTTGATGATAAGCAATGTAAGAATTTGGTCGATATGTCACGAACTTGTTCGCGCAAGTTAGATTGTATTACTGAATGAATTGTGAGTGCATGTATTTTATCTGACTTGTAAAATGAAATCAGATAGAACTATGTTGATTTGACGACAATAAATCCGTCCGTCACTTTTGTAAATATTTCTCGTATTAGAATAAAAATTGCCCATTTGACAAGTTACCATTGTGGTGCATCTCTGGACTAATTTCTTCAATTGAAGACTAATTAATTAATTCAACATTTTTCTTCTTATATGACATTATTCATTGAAAATATAGTATGTTAGGCATATACATTTTCTGTTAGATGTTCTCCAATACAACGCAACACAACAAATTAAGGTCATTGATTAGTAAGTTATCAAGGACATAAAAACTAAGCTACGACTTAATTTAAATTAGTACGGGGTAATACTCTTTTCATCTTTTGTGTTGAGCATGAAAAATGCCTTATTACTCCGTACTCCGTATTAGAATACGAAGTAGTACCATAAAATGAAAAGGTTAAAAAGAGTTACTCTTTTTACGGATACTCTGTTGTCCGTATAATAGATTAATTATTGTTTGAATTTTTTTAATGAAATTAAGTCAAATAATATTTAAACAAATTTTTATTCCGTACAATATACTGTATTAATTACTCCGTATCTTCTTCAATTTTATGATTTATCATAAAAATTCGTTTGTATAATGGTATTTTTATAAATTAAATATGAATTAATTATTTGATCTGTTCTCTTAATTACTCTTATTTGTTTTCATAATTGACAATTGAGAATATGAACGGAAATTTTAATATAATGATAACATGAGTTAGTGTTAAAAGAAATATCGTCAATATGAAATCAGAGTCAAATTTACGTTTTGCTCACCGAAATAGCCATATATATTTAAGTATTTCACCCTAAATTTCATTATTTCATACATTATCATTCTAACCAAATAGACACAAAATAACCTAGGTAGATTATTTATTAGAGTATCTACTGAATTTGCACATCGACAACCTTACGCTCAACTTTAGCCTTAGGAAAAGAAATATAAAGTACACCATTCTTAACCTCTGCCTAAATCTTATCCATCTCGCAATTCTCTGGCA
Organism: Agrostemma githago; assembly: GCA_958450325.1. Taxonomy (NCBI): domain Eukaryota; kingdom Viridiplantae; phylum Streptophyta; class Magnoliopsida; order Caryophyllales; family Caryophyllaceae; genus Agrostemma; species Agrostemma githago. Next base: position 12,402,707 of record OY288250.1, on the reverse strand, counting down.
ATTGAAGTCTCGTATTATATGAGCTATAACTCCTCGTACCACCCCATCCATCATTCTCACCTCCACTACTACTCTCTTCCTTCTTCTGCTCCCCCTTGATTACCAAAACCCGATCATCCACCGACACCTTCACGTCCTCCCGGTCTAATCCTGGCATGTCCAACCTGATCTTGATCTCGCCCTCGTCCTCCATCAGGTCCCATGGTGCCCGCACCTCGTTCGTCCCACCCAGCATTGTCATTGCGTCTTCAAATAGACGGTCCATTGTGTCTAACATTTGTCGCATTATTCTCATTGGTGATAATGAGTCGATTAGTCCTGCATTTTAATTCTCGAATGAATTTGAAAGAATATAAAAATAAACAAATAAATAAAACAGACGTAGTATTGTCATGTTACTTACCAAAGGGAGAGACGTCTAGAGCGGTTCTTCGAGGACGACGCTCGACCATACTCCCTCGATTTTGACTAGGACTCGATTTTTGAACTTGGACGTCCAAATGGTGTCCCCCATCTTCACTCGCTTGCTGTTGTGCACGCACAACAGCAATACGAGAACAATGTTTCTTTGTCGGGTATTGTTAACGAATCATCTCAACCAAAACCTTAAGGCGATGGTTGAGACCCGTTTATATCTTATTACGCCCCCTCACTCAAATGCCCTTTGGGCTTGAAGAGTGGTTAGTGCGCACGGGTTCCCCCGTACCGTGTGCTAAGACTCCACTTGAGAGGTCGAGATATTGGGGACTGCCAGGGTTCGAACTCGTGACCTCTGGCTCTGATACCATAATAAGTTAGATGAGAGAATGAATATAACAGTTTATTGATTTGTTTCAACTTGTTTCTTTTACCCACCTTCATAATACTATATACTAGATTAAAGCCCGTGCGCTGCACGGGTTAATGGGCTTAATTACATTGATGAGGTATATTCGTTAAATAAGAAACTTAATCAATCTATATCATTATAATAAATAAGATGATCGATCACGTGATATTAGTAATCAAACTTAATTTCAGCTAAGTTTATAGTCTTAATAGCTTATTTTAAAACTTAAAATAATACATGACAACTCTTATTTATAATATAAAATTTCATCAACTTATTATAATTTTTCGATTGGAAATAATTTTACGTTCGTTGTCTTATTAAAAGATTTTTTAAGACTCAAAAGTTTTTTTGATTGATATCTAAGAACGAATGAATTTTTGGTTGATATCTAAAAACGAAAGATTAATCTTATTTATAATATAAGATTTTATCGCCTCATCATAATTTTTCGATATAGGGTAATTTACTCAAGATATATAGTTTTAAGATCCGCTTTTAAGACCCAGAAAAACGCACGATTACTCTTATTTATAATATAAAATCATCATCTTATTTGAATTTTTTCGATGTGAGATAATTTTAGGTTTGTAGTCTTTTTAAAAGCTTTTTAAGACTCAAAAGATTGTTGGTTGATATTTAAAACTGAAAGATTACTCATTTATGATATAAAATTTCATCACTTCATCATAATTTTTCGATGTGGTATAATTGACCTAATTAAGTTTATAGTTTTAAGAGCTATTTTTAAGACTTAAAAGAGTTTGTTTTTTATATCTAAGTTAAAGGATGACGATTACTTTTTATTTATATAATCGAATTTGATCATCATATTGGAGTATATGTTTTTGATGAATGATTAGTCTTATTTATATAATAAAAAAATTCACCTTATTATAATTTGTCGATGTGGGATAAATTTAACTAAAATTTGTAGTCTTATTTATAATATAGAATCATTACCGTAACTTATTTTAATTGTTTCGATGTGGGATAATTTTAATTTTGTAGTCTGATTAAGACCCTTTATAAACTCAAGACTACAAATTCATGACTTCATCATAATTTAAAAAACAATGACATAGAATTCCATCATAGTTTTTTTTTTAAAAACAAAAGTTTTTTTGTTGGTTGATATTTAAAAACGGTGATTACTCTTCTTTAGTACAAATTCATAAGCTCATCATAATTTTTCGATGTGGGAGAATTACTTCCCTTTGTTGATGTCTAAAGAATTTTTTTTTAGTTTTATTTATAATATAGAATTTCATCACCTTATATAATTTTTTTATTTAAGTGTATAGTCTTGACAACTTTTTTAAGACTCAAAAGATTTATGTTTGATAAAACTTTATAATTTTTTAAATGTGAGATAGTTTTAGTTAAGTTTATAGTCTTAATATATATTTGAAGACTCAAAATATTTTTGGTTAATATCTAAGAGCACATGGTTACTACGGAGTATTATTTATAATATAAAGTTTCATCACCTTATTATAATTTTTCGATGTGAGATTATTTTTACCTAAGTTTGTAGTCTTATTAAAAGGCTTTTTAAGAATTAAAAGTTTTTTTGATTGATATTTAATAACGAATGATTAGTCTTATTTATAGATATAGTCTAATTCAGAATTTTTATTTATAGATGAATAATTACTCTTATTTATAATATATAGAATTCCAACTTTAACTATATAGTCTTAGTATGGTTACATAGAATTCTATCACCTCATTATAATTTTTCGATATGGGATAATTTGGAGAAATTGTTACTTTTATTTATAATAAAATTCCATTGTCTTATTATAGTCTCAAAAGTTTTTTAAAACTCAAAAGAGGAGTATAATTTTTCGATGTGCGATACTTTACTTAAGTATATAGTCTAACAAATAATTATTCTTATTTATAATGTAGAAATACATCATCTTATTATAATTTGTCGATGTGGGATAATTTAACTAAAATTTGTAGTCTTATTTATAATATAGAATCATCACCGTACCTTATTTTGATTGTTTCAATTTGGGATAATTTTAAATATTTAGTCTTATTATGACCTTTTTTATACTCAAAATATTGTTGGTTGATATTTAAAAACAATAATTATTCTTATTTAGTTGAAATTCATAATACTTAAAGTTGATTGTGGTTGATGTCTAAGGAAGAATTATTATTAGTCTGATTTACAATTCATCACCTTGTTATAATTTTTTACTTAAGTGTATAGTCTTAAGAAATTTTTTAAAACTCAAAAGATTTTTGTTTGATGAAACTTTATAATCTTTCGAATGTGGGATAGTTTTACTTAATTCATGGTCTTAATATATTTTTAAGACTCATTAGATTTTTGGTTAATATCTAAGAGCACAGAATTATCTTATTTATAATATAAAGTTTCATCACCTTATTATACTTTTTCGATGTGAGATTATTTTACTTAAAGTTTGCAGTCTTATTAAGAGATTTTTTAAGACGTAAAAGTTTATTTTGATTGATATTTAAGAACACATGATTAATTAGTCATCACCTCGTAATAATTTTTCGATGTGAGATAATTACTTAAGCTTATAGTCTTAAGAGCTCTTTTTAAAAAGAAAAAAAATACATGATACTCTAACATTACTCTTGATTACAATATAAAAGTTCATCACATCACTATAATTTTTCAATGTGGGATGATTTTAAGTTTGTGGTCTTATATATTAAAAGCTTTTTTAATACTCAAAAGTTATTTTATCGATATTTAAAACCGAATGATTACTCTTGTTTATAATATAAAGTTTCATCACCTTGTTATAATTTTTTGACGTGAGATTATTTTACTTAGGTTTGTAGTCTTATTTAAGAGACTTTTTAAGACTTAAATGTTTTTTTATTGATATTTAAGAACAAATGATTAGTCTTATTTATAGAATTCATCAACTTATCATAACTTTTCGATGTGAGATAATTTATTTAAGTTTATAGTGTTAAGAGTTCTTTTTAAAATTAAAAAAAAATACATCATACATTACTCTTGATTATAATATGAAGTATAGAATTTCATCACCTCACTATAATTTTTTAATGTGGGATGATTTTAAGTTTGGAGTCTTATATATTAAAAGCTTTTTTAAGACTCAAAAGTTATTTTGTCGATATTTAAAACCGAATGATTACTATTATTTATAATATAAAATTTCATCGCCCCATCATAATTTTTCGATGTGGGATAATTTAAAAGTTTTTCTTGGTCGATATTTAAAACCGAATTATTACTCTTATTTATAATATAAAATTTCATCACCTCATCATATCCATGTAGGATAATTACTAAGGTTTATAGTCTTAAAAACTCTTTTTGATATTCAAAAGACTTTTGGTAGATATCAAAGAACAAATGATTACTCATATTTATAATATAGAATTTCATAATCATATTATAATTTGTCGATGTGGGATAGTTTTACAACTGTGATATTATATACGGAGTAATAAATTCATCAAATAATGTGAAACAAATAATATGAAATTTATACTCTAATGAAAGCATTTTTTTACCACGAATCTAAATATTTCATTTTTATAATTTATTTTACGATAATGTTTTTAAAAAATGAATTTTAAAGGTTTTTACCTTAGAATGGTAAAACATCATATTAATATAATAAATTAAATATATATTCTAATAATTAAAAGATTCTCTAATTGATTTTTTATTTACTTATGATACTTTCCTAATTTGAAGTTTGATGGAACGCACCAAGATCGCTCGAAAAAAGCCTAAAATATACTCCATATATATTGGTATAAGCCAATACAATCTAAATATTTACGGAAGGCAATAATTCTAACAGCTATAACAATTAAATATGGAGGCAATCAAAGATTGCCTAATTTGAAGGATATTGAAGCCAACGGCTCTTTGACTAAATAAGATACAATTAATTAAGGCTAGAAGTTGTAATAATTTGTTTTCTAGCTTCAAATTGGTTGTTTTACAAGTGGTTTAATTTGTTATAAAATTACCCCGTATCATTTATCTATACGACTATACTTGTTTCTGTTACAACGATATAAATACGTGAATTTGACTGATCTCCTTTGATTTACATGGTATGTTCTTCCTAAACTTGGTTAATTAGACAAGTAAGGGTTAGGAGAGGAGCATGCGATCGATGAAGGATAAATCATGTGAACATAATTTACTCATACGCATACGCATGCATGCATGCATGTTCCTTGCCATTCACATATTTGACCGTTTTCAATTTTTCATGGAAGTGATGAATGAAATGACTCGTACCCATTAATGCGTGCTCTACTTACTAAGAGTAATTTCTACCCATCAAACAACATTCCAAATTACCCTTCACTCCATTAAAACCAATTAACAACCTCGACTATTTGATTCGATTCGTAAAGTTTGGTTCAAAAAGGCTTGATTTGTGTAGAATTTGAATTTTCAAATACGGTCAAACGTCGATTTTGTAATTGATACGACCCAAATCAAGCCAGATATTTGACTCGGTTCGCTCGATCTCCATCCAAATACTCGATACTCGGTTCATTGGACCCCTCTCCAAATCATACCCGTATTTCATTACTCTATGTCTCTCTATCTTCAAGATTCTAAACGTTCATTCAGTTACTCATCCACCCTACATACGTTCAGTCAGGTCAAATCAAACATTATTCGAATATTTGATTCAACAAATCAGAAAAAATTAGGTTCAAATACGAGTATTCTCATTCATCGAACCCTTTTTAACTTTTTAAAAACTTGTTCGGGTGCAACAAGTTGCTTATAATGAGTACCAGAAACCGTTTTTGTTGATCAACTTTAAGTATTACTGTAGTAATTAGTTGCATATAGTATAGCTTCTTCTCAAATGAAAAAGATAAAAAAGTTCAAATTCACGTTCATGCACAGAAAACATACAAGTATGTTAAGTATGCCAGCCATACTTGTAAGTTGTAAAACGGCATTCATATCATAGTTGAGGTTGGAACTTCTATTACGACTACATCCTAACTTATTGACTCATACCGGTTAAAACACATGCACTAGTTTCTAATTTTCTGCTTCCCCGTTCCAATAAATTCTTTACGTTTACTTTTTGGACATTATTCACAAGTACTGCGTTATAAATATCAAATTTTAAAAAAAAATTCACTTTGATTCAACTTACCTTTTGAGAAGTGCACATCATCTGCTCGACGAAATTCCTCTATGAAAATGATACCCGATTGCAAGAATCGAAAACATGGGCAATCGATTCCATAGACAGGTTCTAGGATTTACCGGAGTTATCATCCATGGTATCATTTCCTACTGGGTACCAAATAGCCTTTCTAGAGTTTGGTCATTGTCATTTCCTACCGGATTCCAGAGTTGCATCGTGCGCAAAGAACCCAGTTCTAGAGTTTGGTCATTGTGATTTTTGATGGAACTGCAGCAAGATTAATGGAACATATCGATACTAGAATGCAAAATTAAAGCACTCGAATTAAAATCTGCGTAAAACAACGCTGTCACTTACATCGCGAACTACTGAACTTATGAACTTCAAATGCTGAGCTTACGATGTCTCTTCGGCCTTCATCTCATCCCTTATAGCAGCAGCCAGGTTCTGCCTTTTCTGGAACTTTTTGCTTCAAAATCTCACATGATTCTTTCACCAAAGCCTCCTCCTTTTCTGTAAATGTATGTTATTACTTACCAAAGCGCGTGCAGTATGGCCAGTATCATTCTGAGCCGCTCTTATTGCTTGTTCAACCTCTACATCCTCATCTGCATTGTAGAAACGTCCTCGTCTTTTGGCATCATTCACAAGATCTTCCCACACGGTTCCACTCTTCGACAGTGTTGTCCCGTTTCCTATCACCCAAAGGCAGTGCCTAAGCAAAAAGAAATAACACCACAAACCTCATGGTCAAGTTACTCTCAGTTGTCGTCAAATAAACTTGGGACTCTTAGTCGCCAGACCTCGCTGTAGTCAGTGCTACATTTGTTCTTTGATGGTTAGATAAGAAGCCTACTAACCCATTTCTGTTACTTCTAACAGTTGAGATTATTATGATATCTTCTTCTCCGCCTTGAAACCCATCAACAGATCTAACACTGACACAAAATACATTTTTGTTGCAGTTGGCGTATCGCTTCCCTGTGTTTTCTTGTATCAGACACACCTGTCCCTTGTAAGGCGATATTACTCCCACGCTCATTTTCTGTTTCGTGCTGGAATACTCTGTACATACATGAAAAAAAAAAACAAGCTTCGATTTTCTCACTGTGTCTTATTCATGGTAAATGGATTCGACAAAACGAAAAGGTCTTACTTTTGAAGAGCTTTCTGATAATCTGATCTACAACGGCTGCCTCGACCGAGTTTATAGGACTGTGACCTTGTCGAAACTCTCTTTCCCAGCAGACACATTGATGAAAGAGTAAGATCCATACATGTTCCCCACAAGAAAATCTCTTTTGTACCCTCTTTGTTTCAGGGAAGGATTCCTACTTTGTAGCTGATATTTGAGTAGTATTTGACTTCGAGTCAGATTTTTGAAGTGACGTGACAGATTTTTATGTCTCGGAAACGTCTTTGACCGGGGTTTGACCCGGTTGCTAAAAGACGGTTTTGCTCTTGGTGTCGGTTTTGACCCAAATTAGTCTCATTTGACTGGAAACGACCCACTGGGCTTGGATTTGAGGTCTGTTTTGTGAGATTTTTACTCCACTAAAAGCTCGTGCCAACTACTATTGATTCCGAGTCCAAAAATCGAGTGTATTAAGTCATGTTTGCATCCGATCATCATCGGGTGTTTTTTGGAAACTGCTATAGACGCCTAGCGGTCAAAATGTGGGTGTCTACAGAGCCCCCACTCTGACTGAGGCTTGAACAAGGCAAAAGTCAGAGTAGCTACCAGGCCAATCAAGGATTAAGACCTGACAGACTTCTGGTCGGGTCGCTTATAGTCCATTGGACTTGCGTGAAGGGCTCGCCAGCCATAAGATAGAGATATAGCTGAGCTGATGATGATAACTCCGTGGGGAATTGGACTTGTCGTATAAGTCCCGGGTGTGCTTATATGTGGGCCCATCCCGTACTATTTCGGGAAAATGCCGCCTTGGGCTTTCCGCTGGGGAGATATGTGAGTTGCACGGGCTTGCTTTTGAAGCCTTGAGTCGTACCTGTATAAGTTACATAAAGTTCTGCATGCAACATGTAGGTAAAACACGACTCGCGCTGGGGAATAAAAAATAAATTTTTCGAATTTTGGATTTTTGAAATCGAAGTCCAGAAAGCAATTTACGTGCTAGGAGATAGGTTTTCAAAATGGAAAGGGGTAGAAAAGAAATTTGCAGTTTAAATAGACTGGAATTTGATCTTGTCAAAAATGATTTTCTCAAATGGCTAAGTTTTGCAGATTTCAAAGTAGAATTTGAAGAGAAAGGCCTACCGACAGACTCGACTCTGGACGTGACCGGACGAGTTGACAAACACGACTGGACTCTCGAGGGGTTAGACCGTGACTTGGTAGGGGGTGGGCCACCTAACAAGACTCTTAAGTTACGCTATTCCCTAGCCTAGGCGAGTGGCAACACGGTCGTACATCGAAATGGGAAGGATGCGTTGTAGGGGAATTGCAGTAGTCTGTAATGAGACTGTTGTAGTCTAGTGTTCTTCTGGATTTTTGAATTTAGGGTACATTTCCAAAGTGGGTATTGCTTCGAGTCCTGACAGATTCTCGTCTTCGACACATTATAGAAAGGTGGCTAGATTTTGAAAGTCTTTTGGATTTTGTGAGTGGATGGCGGTCTTTTGTCTAAAAGAAGACCTCAGGATGACAAAGCTTGCTGCTGAGAACATGACAGTGTCGTGACCGAAATAATGGTACTTTTTGAATGTGTGTCAATGTGGGTGGTTGTGCCTCTATTGAAAGGCTGCCTACATATTCACGTGTAGTGAAATCAAACCATGCCGTAGTTCAGTGTTGAAAGATATATTATGGTGCCTAGTCTAATAGGACTTTGTGTGTAACTAGCCATAGCGATGGTGTAGGCTAGGTGCATTCTCAATGATGTCTTGATCAAAGGGCTAGAATGGTTAGGATGTTAATCCTGTGACTGTGAGCGTTCTTCGGGGTAGCCCCCCCAGAGGTGGTATGAACTATTTGGGCATGTTCTATGCCGACTGCAAGTTGAGTTCCCGTGTTTGGGGTTGGCAACTGGTTTGAATGTTTTTGGAAATGTGGAGCTAGGTCGCAAGCGGCTTTGATGTTTTGACATATGAAGCTTGATTTTGTGAAGCTAAGGCTTTGAGGGTAAGGTATTGTAATGTGGTAGGAAAGGGGGAAGTCGAGTAATAATGACTCGGACTTCGATCGGGGTAGGTTGATAATGCGAGATCTGGTTTCCATGTCTGGCCCTAAAGGTTAGGGTGTATCCTATGGAGCTTGAATCCTCAAAATTCTGGGTTGTCTCTTAGCCTAGGTCTCGAGAAGGTCTTGAGGGTTGTAATGTAGGAAGGCTAGATGTGGTGTTAGCTGACCAGCTTGATTGTTACTTCCCTATTCGATAGTATGAGTATTGATAATTTTTTAATTGATCGTACCCCGGTTACAGGACCTTCACTTGGGTTGACTGTTGACCACGGTCATGGGTATTTGAATTTTTTTTGCTGACCTCTTAGCCCCGGTCATGGGATTCTTCATTTGAGTTGACCGTTTTGGTCGTGGATGCCTTTTTCTGATGATGGCCAGCTCTTTTATTCTGGCCCTTTTTTTTGGACTTTTGATTTTTTTTGTCTAGTTTTTTTTTTCTGTCGGTCAGACTAACACCTAAGGTAGGGATTGGTCGGTCTTATTGGATGAGTGTTTATTGTGGGAAATGGGCTTGCCTCCCGTCTTGAACCCAAACAAGAAGACTACCTAGATTTGTCATAGGATTCGATACCGCTACTGCTAAAGGTAGTTATGTGGCTGTCTATGCTAGACATGAAACAGGTAAGGGAAAACACGGGCCTCAGTTCCTGCAGTCATTATAGATGTGCCTATAATAGTCACGTGCATGTGCTCACAGTGTATGATGATGTTCATCATGTTCTCGGAAACACATAAGGAAAGTATATATGAGAAACAGAAAAGCTGATTTTATTGAATTTGAAAAGAGGACAGAATACAGCTGACTCTGACTCTGATTTGGAAATGAGGATGTAGGGTATCCTAGACTCGGACTCAGACTTAGACTCGAATTAAATATGGACTTTCGGATGCTCGATTGGTTGTTTCTTTTTTGTTGTAGGGTAAGGTCCTCGACAGGTGTCACGACTCGCCTAACTCGGCTTTGCGCAAATGCAAGAGAGAGAGTCAAACTAGACACGGACCGGGGTGACGGGATGACAAAGACTCTTGGATCGGGAAACCCGAACGTTGACCTAGACAAAGTAACGACCGCGAATTAGACTCAAGCTGCAGAAGGGTGAGTCCAAAAATGGGGCGACCGTGTTTGACCGCGTTACGTGCTCGGATCAACCGTGGTGACCTAACCCTAGGTGACTCGAGTGTTCGTAACATAGGTTCGACTCGAAGAAGGCATCATAAGGACGCCGGTGCAGGATGGACGTATGGTACTCTCTAGGGTAACCGTGGTTGACTGCTCGGGTGGAGGACAACCCCAAGTAAGACTAAAGACTCAGATGGTGTGACATCTAAGTGAGTCAAAAGTGGGGTACGTGAGACACGTGTAAGACATGACCCTTAGAGCAACCGTGATTAATCGCTCTGCTGAAGGGTAGCCCCTAAGTGGGATCGAAAATTTTGTTAAGACTCGAGTGTCGGACGAGCGACCCTTAGATGTAAGGACCACGAACCCTTTTTTATAGGGCTATGCCTTGTAAAAGGTTGACTCGGAAAAGACTCCTAGACGGGTGACTTGTGAAAGGTGTGCTTCTTTTAGGATCCGGTTATGTGGGCCGGGTTCTGGTTGAAAGAAGGTTCACGTGAGACAATCCCCAGACTTTGGACTCAATTGTGTAAGCGGGCCATCCTTTGTAAGAGTACGTCCTACGTAGGTGGGCCTTGCCTTAGTCGAGTAAGGCGGACTGGGATAGGGGGAAACCCACGATGTAAAATCGACGGAATTTCGATGCAAGAGACCTCGACGACTTACGACACGACCCGACAGAGCTAAATACGGGAATCCCTAAGAAGAGGATGTTTTTGCAATAGGATATTTTTGAAAGCCCGAAAAAAAATTCGGGGGAGGACCCGATTTTCAAAAGAAAACGGAAAAGAAAATCGGGCCACAGGTTTTGAAAGTTCGAAAATATTTCCGAGTTTTGAAATGGGCAGAATACCAGCAAGAAATAGGCTGTTTTTGAGTAAAATCGTAAATCCTAAATTCGGTATATGTACCGGGGTTTTGAAATTGGATATTTTGAAAAGGATGCAATTTTTGAAAATGACGGTTTTTGGAAAAAAAAAACGACCTTAGAAACCAAGTAGCATATAGTCACGCAAGCATTATAACGACACCATGTATGCTCTATACTAAGTCTCGGTCGGTCTATAAGGGGTCTATACCAGTGTACATAGCCTATCCGAGAATCGGGTCGGACTTCCAAAGTCGAGTTGAGCTTAGAACATGCCGTAAAACCCATACGAATCAACTATGGACACCTTTGACATATCCAATTTGGACTACATCAATAGTATAGTGGGACATCGGTCACCAGTACCGGCCCGGAAAAATATGAGGTTATGCATGAACCGTAAAACTAAAACGCGTATTGTACTAGTCAAACGATTTCTATTCGAGTCTCACCCCGAGGATGCTGATGGTAAGACACACATCAGTTAATTCCCAGCGGAGTCACCAAATTGTGGACATGACATAGGTCCACCCCGACGCGGTCACGCGCGGGTTTGGGAAGGCGAATGAATCTCCATAAGGGATGGGTGGAATTGAAATTTAAATCGAAGTGGAGTCGCCACCGAACTTTGTGGGAGTTCGGACCCGTACGAACCCACTCTATATCTTAGTGGGCCATGCACAAAGTATGGCCCATTCGGATGTCAGAGTTTATTGGGTTCGTCCCTTTGCATTTTGATACCGATACCGAAATTATCGGATACCGTGTATTGAATGACTCTCGTGCGCCAAAGGTTTCGGAAATCCGGAAACCGAGGTTCTGAGTAAGGGGTGAGGGTACGTGTTGGGAAGTTCATAAAGAACACCCAACCCCGCGCCCGCACATTAGCGGCCTCTACTAAGATATCGTTTGATTTTGAAATACACGCGTTAGTAATACGATGAATGATATGCAAACAGTATTTTCGACTAAACATGTGAATTATGTTTGATCTACGTCGTTTAATGCATCTTTGAATCTATGTCGAAGTTGTATTTAGCATGCGATGTCCGTTTTAGTAAAATAAAACAAACGACGAAAAATAATATACAAAGACAAAGAACAAACGGGTTAGTAACGGTTTGCAAATTGAATAAATGATGTAAATGCAATGCGATGCATGATATTGAAAGGATGGATCACGTGATAGACTTGACACGTGTTGACCGAAGTCATTAAAATATTTTATCGAGACCCGAAAGATGCTAAAAGACTCGCTGTTTTGCTAAATCAGGAGCCACTCGATCGAGTCATTGCGACACTCGACCGGGTGGTCTCGAAAAGGGGCTTCTGTCTCGATTTTGGGGTGACACTCGATCGAGTGGGCTAGGCACTCGATCAAGTGCCCCCTATACGGACTGCTATCCGGTTTGCTTTGCTCTCGAAATCTCGTTAAGTCATGTAAAAATATAATGCGATTTATACTCGACTTAAATTCTCGATACTCGTTATATTCGATGTTCGATTATGGAATCGATATCAAACATTCAGAGTATTTTTAGAAAAGATATTTTGTAAATCGTTCAAAAATTGAACTAAAAAACAATTAGATTCTCTCCGCGTTGAAATCGTCGTATTTTGTTTTTAGGACTATGTGACGATTATTTCGGCATCAACGAGATTATGCTTAAAATAGTTTTAATGATTGATTTCTATTAGATCCGATATTCGACTATAGAGTCGATATCGAATCCTTAGGGACCACTCGTTATTGTTAACTACGATAATAGTAATAATAATATTAGAAACGATAAAAAAAGATGACGATGACAAACGACGGATGAAAAGACGAAGAAAAAAGAAAAAAAAAGGAAAAAACGCGAGGAGGAAAGAGAAGAAGAAAGAAATCGGGATTTGGAACACCTGTAGACACCCACATTTGGCCGTTAGGTGTCTATGGCAGTTTCCAAAAAACACTCGATGATGATCGGACGCAAACATGACTTAATACACTCGATTTTCGGACTCGGAATCAATAGTAGTTGGCACGAGCCTTTAGCGGAGTAAAAATCTCACAAAACAGACCTAAAATCCAGGCCCGGTGGGTCGTTTCCAGTCAAATGAGACTAATTTTGGTCAAAACCGACACCAAGGGCAAAACCGTCTTTTAGCTACCGGGTCAAACCCCGGTCGAAGACGTTTCCGAGACATAAAAATCTGTCACGCCTCTTCAAAAATCTGACTCGAAGTCAAATACTACACAAATATCAGCTACAAAGTAGGAAACCTTTCCTATCCAAAGTCGGAATCCTACTCCATCTAAACCGGGTGTTTCTTCCCATGCAAGTAACCTTTTCCTATCCAAAGACAGAATCCCACTTCATCTCAACCGGTTGTTTTCTGATATCAATCTCCTATCCCAAGTCGTTTTTTCATCCTAAAAATACCCTACCCTTGCACACACAATTCAGATACACACAATTCCCGACATCAATTACAACATCAACACACATCATCAAAATTACAACCCGGAATTCCAGCAAGACTAGGCATATTATATTCCGATCTTCCCTCTAGAAATCCTATAGGATTCCCGACCATTCACAACCCGAAATTCTAGGCAATTTTAGGCAAACCATATACAAACCCGAGAGCAAAACTTGCAAAATCCCTAACCATACACACCATAACTCACTTATATACATCTTAACGCTCCCGCGCCTAGGCAGCTACTACAAGTCCGTTTTCGAGATAATCAAGCGTGTAGGTTGAGGGTTTTACAAATCCCGACTTCTCCCTTTTCTTCTCTTTCTCTCGTCCGTCCGTCTTTTTATACAGGTCGTCGTCACGTCTTTTCTTTTTTTATTTTCTCGTTACTAATATCGATATTATCGTACTATTTTCAATAAAGAGTCGTCCCTAAGGATTCGATATCGACTCTATAGTCGAATATCGGATCTAAAGGAATCAATCATCAAATCATGTTAAGCATAATACCGTTGAAGCCGAGTAATTACGATATTACAACATGGAGGAATTATCTCGTCTTAACAACATTTAAAACGATTTTCTAAACAACTTTTTTTTACTCCACTCTAAATATCCGATATTGATTCTATAATCAAGCATCGAATATTACGAGTATCAATATTTAAGTCGAGTATAAATTATGCTATATTTGTACGCGATTTAACAAAACCGTCGATTTTCTAAAAACAATCCCGAGAGCAGCCCGTCTCGCGAGTCGCACGTGCCTCGTGCGAGTCGCATGGCTGCGCGAGTCGCGCCTTTCTCGCGCGGGTCACGTGGTTCCCTGAAAACCGTAACATAAAAAAGCTATTTCGTCTTAATTCTTCAAACATCCTTTTTTAATAAAACAGCGGGCTTTTCAGCATATTTCAGGCCTCGATAAATATTTTCATGACCTCGGTCAACGTGTGCTTAATCCATCACGCGAATTATCTTTGCAAAATCATGCATGTCATCGTATCTATATCTTTTATTTGATTTACAAACCGTTACTAACTTGTTTATTCATGTTGTTAGCAATTTATTTTCGTTGTTTCTTTTATTGTACTAAAAGAATCTCACATGCTAAAATACAACTTTGACGTTAATTTTAGCTGCATTAAATCGACATAGCAACCCATTTAATTATTCGCATGTTTAGTCAAAACAATGTTTGCATATCATTCATCGAATTACTAACGCGCGTATTTCAAAATCAAACGATATCTTAGTAGAGGCAGCTAAGTGCGGGCGGGGTTGGGTGTTCTTTGTGAACTTCCCGACACGTACTATCACCCCTTACTCAGAACCGTGGTTTCCGGATGTCCGAAACCATTGGCACACGAGAGTCATTCAATACACGATATCCGATAACGTCGGTATCGGTATCAAATGCAAAGGGACGAACCCGATAAACTCTGACATCGGAATGGGTCATACTTTGTGCATGGCCCACTACGACATAGAGTGGATTCGAACGGGCCCGAACTCCCACAAAGTTCGATGGCGACTCTACTTCGATTTAAATTTCAATTTGATCCATTCTCATATGGAGATTCATTCGCCTCCCCAAACCCGCGCGTGGCCGCGTCGGGGTGGACCTATGTCATGTCCTCAATTTGGCGACTCTGCTGGGGATTAACTGATGCGTGACTTACCATCGTCATCCTCAGGGTGAGACTCGAATATAAATCGTTTGACTAGTACAATACGCGTTTTAGTTTTACGGTTCATGTATAACCTCATCTTTTCCCGGGCCGGTACTGGTGAGCGACGTCCTACTATACTGTTGATGTAGTCCGAATTGGATATGTCAAAGGTGTCCATGGCTAATTCGTATGGGTTTCGCGGCATGTTCTAAGCTCAACTCGACTTAGGAAGTTCGTCCCGATTCTCTGGAAGGCCATGTACACTGGTATAGACCCTATTTAGACCGACCGAGACTTAGTGTAAAGCATACATGGTGTCGTCATAATGCTTGCGTGACTACATGTTACTTTGTTTCCGTGTCACTTTCAAAAACCGTCATTTAAAAAAATGCATCTTTTCCAAAATATTCAATTTTCAAAAACTCAGAAAGCTGCCGAAATTTAGACTTAAGATTTGACTCAAAACAAGCCTATTTTCTAGCCGGCATGCTATCCATTTCAATATTCGAATTTTCGATCCACCATTCGATTTTCGATTTTTCAAAAATTCCGTTTCGATTTTTAAAACGTCAAAATTTCTCTTCAAATTTTCGAGTCTTCGGGATCCCGTTTTCGATTTTCATATTTTTTTGGAAATTCTTTTTTTTCGATTTTCAAATTTCAAAATTCCAAATATTCAACTTTTCAAAAACCCGGGAACTATACCGAATTTAGGACTTATGATTTTACTCAAAACAACCTATTTTTAGCCGATATGCTGCCCATTTCAAAATTCAAAAATCTTTTCAAACTTTAAAATTGCGGCCTGACGGCATTTTGCCGGTTTCAAAAGTCGGGCCCTCCACCGACTTCCTCGGAATTCTAACTTTCTTCTTCTTAGGACTTCCCGTATTTAGCAGTGTCGGGTCTTGTCATAAGTCGTCGAAGGTCTTTAGCGTCGAAACTCCGTCGATCTTACATCACGGGTTTCCTCCCTATCCCAGTCTGCCTTATTTGACTAAGGCATGGCCCACCTACGTAGGACATACTCCTACAAAGAAAGGCCCATTTACACATTCGAGTCCAAAGTCTGAAGAATATCTTGCATGAACCTTCCTTCGAACAGGACTCGGTCCACATAGCCGAATCCTAAGGGAGGCCCACCTTTCGCAAGTCACCCGTCTAGGAGTCTTTTCCGAGTCAACCTTTTACAAGGCATAGCCCCATAACAAAATGTTCGTGGTCTTTACGTCTAAGGGTCACTACGCCGACACTTGAGTCTCAACAAAATTTTCGATCCCACTTGGGGGCTACCCTTCAGCAGAGCGATCAATCACGGTTACTCTAAGGGTCATGGCTTGGACGTGTTGTCTCACGTAACCCAATTTCGAGCCACTTAGATGCCACACCATCTGAGTCCTACCAGAGTCTTAAGTCTTACTCGGGGGCTGTCCTCCACCCGAGCAGTCAACCACGGTCACCTTAGGGGGTACCCCACGTCCATCCTACACTGGCGTCCTTATGATACCTTCTTCGAGTCGTACCTATGCTACGAACACTCGAGTCACCTAGGGTTAAGTCAACACAGTTGATCCGAGCACGCGGCGTCCTTATGATACCGTCTATTTAAACTGCAAGTTTATTTTCTATTCTTTTCGATTTTGAAAACCTATCTCCTAGCACGCGAGTTGCTTTTAGGACTTCGATTTCAAAATGAAGCAAAAAATCATTTTTCCCCAGCACAAGTCAGTCTGTAGATGCTAACTGCATTTCCTGTATGCTATCTTTCTATTTGCTATATTTGCTATTTCTGCCTGTATATCTAACATTTCAGATACCAGCTTGGCTTCCCAAAGGAAAATCAAGTTTTTTATTCCCCAGCGCCTGCGCAACTCACATATCTCCCCAGCGGAATGCCCAAGGCGACATTATCCCGAAATAGCACGGGATGGGCCCATATATAGGCGCACCCAGGACTTATACAACAAGTCCGAGCTCCCGCATAGTTCTGAGATGGGATGTGTCTGCAAACGGACACACCCAGGGCTTCTTAGGCAAACTCCCGCGCAGCTCCAAGACGGGATGTATCCGCATACAGATACACCCGGGACTTATACAACGAGTCCAATTCCCCACGGAGTCATCATCATCAACTCAGGTATGATTTCCATCTTATGGCTGGCGGGCCCTTTTACGCAAGTCTAATGGAGTATAAACGACCCGACCGGAAGTCTGTCAGATCTTAATCCTCGATTGGCCTGATAGCTACTCTGCCTTTCGCCTTGTCGAAGCCTCAGTCGGAGTGGGGGCTCTGTAGACACCCACATTTGGCCGTTAGGTGTCTATGGCAATTTCCATAAAACACCCGATGATGATCGGACGCAAACATGACTTAATACACTCGATTTTCGGACTCGAAATCAATAGTAGTTGGCACGAGCTTTTAGCGGAGTAAAAATGTCACGAAACAGACCTCAAATCCAGGCCCAGTGGGTCGTTTCCAGTCAAATGAGACAAATTTGGGTCAAAACCGACACCAAGGGCAAAACAGTCTTTTAGCAACCGGGTCAAACCCGGTCAAAAACGTTTCCGAGACATAAAAATCTGTCACGCCACTTAAAAAATCTGACTCGAAGTCAAATACTACACAAATATCAGCTACAAAGTAGGAAACCTTTTCTATCCAAAGTCGAAATCCTACTCCATCTAAACCGGGTGTTTCTTCCAATGCAAGTACCCTTTTCCTATCCAAAGACGGAATCCCACTTCATCTCAACCGGTTGTTTTCTGATATCAATCTCCTATCCCAAGTCGGTATTTCATCCTATAAATATCCCACCCTTGCACACACAATTCAGATACACACAATTCCCGACATCAATTACACATCAACACACATCATCAAAATTACAACCCGGAATTCTAGCAATACTAGGCATATCATATTCCGATCTTCCCTCTAGAAATCCTATAGGATTCCCGACCATTCACAACCCAAAATTCTAGGCAATTTTAGGCAAACCACATACAAACCCGAGAGCAAAACTCGCCAAATCCCTAACCATACACACCATAACTCACCTATATACATCTTAACGCTCCCGCGCCTAGGCCGCTACTACGAGTCCGTTTTCGAGATAAACAAGCATGTAGGTTGAGGGTGTTACAAATCCCGACTTCTCCCTTTTCTTCTCTTTCTCTCGTCCGTCCGTCTTTTTATACGGGTCGTCATCACATCTTTTCTTTTTTATTTTCTCGTTACTAATATCGATATTATCGTACTATTTTCAATAAAGAGTCGTCCCTAAGGATTCGATATCGACTCTATAGTCGAATATCGGATCTAAAGGAATCAATCATCAAATCATGTTAAGCATAATACCGTTGAAGCCGAGTAATTACGACATTACAACGTGGAGGAATTATCTCGTCTTAACAACATTCAAAACGATTTTCTAAACAACTTTTTTTTACTCCACTCTAAATATCCGATATTAATTCTATAATCAAGCATCGAATATTATGAGTATCAATATTTAAGTCGAGTATAAATTATGCTATATTTGAGCCCGACTGCTGGCACTCGGGCCACTCGACCGAGTAAAGGGTCTACTCGGTCGAGTAACCCTAGCCGGGTGACCTAGGCTTTGCCTATATAAACACCCCCATGCACAACCTTTCAATCATCTTTTTTCACAACTTTTACAACCCTAATCGAACTTTCAACACATCAAATTCAACCCTAATCAACATCAAACTCAAACCCTAATCGATACTACTTTCAAACCCTAAACCTAACTTTAGGAATTCAAAACCCTAACCACCACAACTTAGCCTACATACTCGATACTCCCGTGTTAAAGCCACAACTACGAGTCCTATCCGAGACAAGAACATGTAGGTTGAGGGTGCAAAACCCGTCTTCTTCCTTATCCTCTCTCTCTCGTCTTCCCTCCTCTCTCTTCGTTTTTTTTGTTTTTATTTCATTATCGCATCATAATATCGATTATACCGTTAGTATTAAAACATTAAAATATTTGTCAATTTGTGTCGAGTATGAGGGATTTCGTAATAAGGAAACCCGAATATACAAGTGTACCGCACACAGCGTTGCCGGTCGCTTATTCCAACACCCCAATTACTTGATTATTGAGACAAGTCAACTTAAATAATAATTCGTTATTTTTTGTTTTCGTCAACATTAATCGCGCATTCATCAATTTTAAAACCAATTTTCAAAACAAGTTTTTCAATAAGGGTCGAAACCCATTGACGTGGATCCGACATCTCACAATCCCTAGGGATTTATTTCGATGTCGGAGAAGCCGAGGGAATCAAGTCCTTCAATTCAAGCATAGCGTCAATCTCTTAGATTCGATACTAATTCTATAATTAGACGTCGAATATAACGATCTAGTCAAATAATTAACTAACGCGATTTTCGTTGATGCCAAAATAATTGTCATACAATTCGTTAGAATTGCGACATTATTAAACGCGGAGGAAATCCTTTCATATCGTGATAGTTAATTCAAAACGACTTAAAACGATTTTTTTTTTTTTTATCTCGCTCTAATTATTTCATATCGATTTAATAATCAAATATGGGATACAACGAGTATTCAAATTCGGAATCGAGTATAAATCCCACAATATTTATATTCGGTTCAACAAAATCAATGATTCATAAAAATCCGAATCGAGCATAAGTCATACAATATTTATGCTCAATTCGGTAAAATCGTCAAGTCATCAAAATCAAAAGCAATTGCGAAATCGATAACAAAATTGCAAGCGAACCCGGTTCGTACAGGTGCCACTCGACCGAGTGCCTTAGGTCACTCGATCGAGTGACATCACAAAAATCGAGCAGAATACTTTTTCCGACCTCCACTCGGTCGAGTCTCGCAATGACTCGATCGAGTGGCAACGAACTCGGCCGAGTTGGTCAGTAACTCGGTCGAGTAGGGTCACAAAATCCGGGACAGAACCCTTTTCAGAGGTCCACTCCGTCGAGTCCCTTAATGACTCGGTCGAGTGGCCCCTTTATCGCGTCAAACCGCGAGTCCTACAAATTATTCAAGTCTCGTTCATATCTTTTCACGACTTATGTCAACACGTGTCTAATCAATCACGTGAAAACTTCACTTTTCAAAACCATATATCATCTCATTTGCATCATTCAAATATTTGCACAAGCCGTTAATACCGTTATATCGTTACTAACAGTTTGTTGTTTCTTTTGTCAATTTTGGTTGTTTATTTTATGTACTAAAATGAACCCACATGCTAAAATTCAACTTCGACGTTAGAATTAATTGCATTAAATCGACGTAGAGACCCTTTCAATTCCATTCACATGCTTAGGGAAAATAATATTTGCATATCTTTTTCCCGTTCAACTAACGCGCGTATTAGAAAGTCATTCGAGATCTTAGTAGAGGCCGCTAGTGCAGGCGGGGTTGGGTGTCCTTTGTGGGCTTCCAAACACGTACCCTCACCCCTTACTCAGAACCTCGGTTTCCGGATGCCCGAAACCGTTGGCGCACGAGAGTCATTCTATACACGATAACCGGTAGTGACGGTATCGGTATCAAATGCAAAGGGACGAGCCCAATAAACTCTGACATCGGAAATGGGTCGTATTTTGTATACGGCCCACTACGACATAGAGTGGGTTCGAACGGGTCCAAACTTCCACAAAGTTCGGTGGCGACTCCATTTCGACTTAAATTTCAATTCGATCCATTCTCATATGGAGATTCATTCGCCTCCCCAAACCCGCGCGTGGCCGCGTCGGGGTGGACCTATGTCATTTCCACAATAGAAAAGGATTCCTACTTTGTACCTGATATTTGTGTAGTATTTAACTTCGAGTCAGATTTTTGAAGTGGCGTGACAGATTTTTATGTCTCAGAAACGTCTTTGACCGGGGTTTGACCCGGTTGCTAAAAGACGGTTTTGCCCTTGGTGTCGGTTTTGACCCAAATTAGTCTCATTTGACTGGAAACGACCCACTGGGCCTGGATTTGAGGTCTGTTTTGTGAGATTTTTACTCCGCTAAAAGCTCGTGCCAACTACTATTGATTCCGAGTCCGAAAATCGAGTGTATTAAGTCATGTTTGCGTCCGATCATCATCGGGTGTTTTTTTGGAAACTGTTATAGACGCCTAGCGGTCAAAATGTGGGTGTCTACAACGTGACATATATTTTGTTTTGAGATTTACTGTCTTGTGTTTTGAGGTTGAGCTTCGGCTCTTAATAAATTCATAGTCCTAAACGGATGGTTTGTGACAGTCAAACCTGATGAATTTATCTATGTGAATGTGGGGGATTATTGCTCTAAACCCCAAGAGATCCTTAACTTAGGCTTTAGAATCTCTAGAGGCATTCATGAATTACCAGGATTCATTTGGAGAGCACTTGGGAAGTCCAAGTAAAATACTCCCTCCGTTTCTATGATATCTTCCACCTTAAAAGTTGCACATTTTTTAAGAAAAACAATAAAATAAGTAAAAGTAGAGAGGGAGTAAAGTAAGTGGGCCACTAGGTAAGAGAGAAGTGTGATAAAAAAAAAGAAAGTGGAAGAAATCAAAGAAATGATTGAAAAAGGAAATGTGGAAGATATCATTGAAACAGAGGGAGTACTTATAATATACAGTTGGCGTTCATGATGAGTTCATGGATTGTGCGAATACTAGCCCTGATTTGAGTACGGTAGGTGCACAACTAACCTTTTACCAAAATCATTAGGAGGTTAAAGGCCCTGATCCACCTCTTTGATGGTTCTAGGTTTTTGTACGCACTGAGTGCCAGTTAAAGTTTGTCAATAATTTCTCCATTTTTTTTTCTTCTTTTGAATCATGTGAGGGATTGTTAGAGTTAAATGCTTCAAAAGAAGCACATTTTGGTATTAACTATCCCACATGGAACATTTAATGTTTCATTGATTTGTTTATATATGACCTACTAAAATGCCTTACTAGATGTGTACAAGTGGAGACTACGTGCACCAAACGCGCGCGCCGAGCACGGGCCGGGCCGGGCTTTGGGCCTGCGGCGCACCGCTTGCGGGTATTTTTTTAGTTGTCAGATTTTTTGTTTTTTCCAGAAGCATCCTTTTTCTTCTTTGAACTCAGTCAGTCTTCTGTCATTCCCGAGACTGACTGTATTACCTTCCCGAGACTAATTGCTGCAAGTTTCCAGTGTGCATTTGTTGCTATACACTGAACCCTTTCTCTTGCTCCACTATATAATCTGTCCTTTCCCTCATTTCTGTCACACAGCAAACATACATTCTCATACTTCATCTCTTTCTCCGTTCTCGGTTTAATTGTTGGCAAACGTTCTTGGCTGTATTCACCCGTTCTCCACCTACACTTGGAGTTACGGTTTGGTTGTGGAATCATGGGAGTTGAGTGTCATTGAGGCCGTGTGTAGCAGACGGGACATAAATCAACTTTAGGACAGTGACGTTCTTGTCGCGACACAACTTCTGTTCTCGGTTCCAGATAAGATCTTACCTTCTTCTTTCCCCACTTCTACTACTACTGTGATAACAATTCTATCCTAAGGAAGACCAAATAAATTACTCACTCCGTTTTTTTTTGTTTCTTCCCGCTTTATAACATTTGTGAGGAGTATTTAATTAAAATGAGAAGAAACGTAAAAACGGAGGGAGTAGTTACATGATTGATGTGTAATTGTCAGAATTAAGCGGGGTTGGCCGATTTGGCTCGACCCAAATTTCAGAAAGTACCCATGCTCAAACTTGGTTCGATTAAAACCCATATCTATAATGTTTTTGGGTCCATCAAATTTTGATTCTGCCTCTCACTAAGTCCACTGCATGTCATCCATATATATGTTCATATGTACATGACGTTAGCTATGTAAATATAAATTAAAATACTTTCTTCTAATATCATATTATCCGTAACATATCAATACAGAAAAACCTGTTTACGAAAAATCAATTCAAAACCAATTCAGAATCAGTTGGACAAACCCAGACGAACTTGAACAGTAGGATTGTCCTGAATCCAAGCACCCTGTAGAAATGGAATCACAGTATAGTTTTGTGCCTCCTCCTTACTTATAGACTTATGATACCCGACCCATTTGACCCGTTTTGCAAGATCTGATCCCGGACCGTTGTTATTGAACTCTGCGTAGTACAACGTCTTAAGGGCGAAATCACCTTCCCACGGCATCCATCCTTCTGGATCCACAAAATCTTCGATTGTAGACTCCATGACAATAGTCCTTGAGTACATTTTCCATGGGCGACCTAAATACGTCTTGACTTTGGTTTTGACGGGTTCGAGGTCTTTATCAGGTTCTATTTTACAGTTTTGGAGTACAATCCCTGTGTTTTCGTTCCTGTCAGCACGTCCTTGAGCAGTTATAATGTTTTGCTGGTTGTCCATCGGCTTTCGAGGGACGATTTGACAGTTTTGGAAAATGGCGGCCGCATCTCCGAAGATAAAGTCAACGGTCCCAGTGATGTAGCAACTCCGATAGAATTGACGGTGGGTTTGGGCGTAAAGCGTATCTTGGTACGCTTCCATCCGACAGTTGAGGAAAACAGATTTATCGGATTGTACGCGTAGGGCCACTGCTTGGTGCTTTTCCGGACCGGCTGTGTTCCTGAATCCCATCGCTATACAAACGAAGCCTTCCCCTAGTACGGCTGAGAAGAATATTTGGAATAATTATGTCATAAATACCTCCTCCCATCCAAACAATTGTTTACGCTTATACTTTACCTTATAATCCTAAATGTTCATAAATGGACAATCTAATTAATTATTTATATTTTTTTTTGGCAAAAGATTTACATCCTCATATGCTTCCCTATTTACACAAAATGCCACCACTTTTCTTACTTTAAATTGGGTGGACCATAAAACAATTTGATTTATCACTAATACGCATACTTTTATCATTTTTCTTAAAATTGATGAAAAATTCTAAGCGAAAAGTTGAATGGATGAGAGGAAGTAATTATTATGCCACAACTTCCAGTATATTTCTAGTATATATGGAGGAAATTACGTATTGGGTCACAAAAATATCAGGCATTACAAAACTATAGGATACATACAATTGTTTTGCATAAAATTTGTGTCAAATGTGACATTTTTAGTACAACAAATGTTATATATTCTATTCGAGTTTGATTTATGTTCCTTATTTTCTTTTTGGATTGAGTCATTTTTTATTTTCTCTTTCATTTTAAGTTATAAATATGTGACTCATTTTCACTCTCTTACTTCATTTTTTTAGTCACATGTTTCCATACCTTTATTTTTCCCCAGAAATCCTAACGAAATATAAGTTCCACTCGGAGGGAACACCGAATTAGTAATAGATGGAGATGAAAATTGTATGCACTTTTAACAAAATTTTGGAAAGTAAAATGTGTGAGTAGCAACACAGATAGAAGAATGAGACATACCAAATGTTGCAGTTTCAAAGGTACGAACTCCATCAACAAAGTTTTTGTTGCCCGTGACAATGGTTTTCTGAGATCCATCTCCATACATGGTTACATTCACCAATTTTTTGCCCACTATTACGTACTCCTCGTAGATACCCTCTTTCACGTAAATATAAATTCTGCATTTGCCAAAAGTAAATCACATGTACAACATCTTAGATGTTTTTTTTTTTTTGTCTAAAGAAGAGTATATTTATTTGATACTTTTTAATTAATTAAAATGTCAAATGATAGATATTTGAAGCAATTATCAATTCATCATAATGAATCTCGTATAGAAACACCAGCAAGTCTCCCTCGTGATGAGTGTATCCGTCACAAGGTTATAACGGATCAAATATTTTCCACTTGATGAATAATGACAAAGCATTTGCTACACACTTGCCACCATACCTTTTGTCTTATCTAAACTACTTGGCCCATTACAAACTTGTGACAGATTTACCCGTCACCCACACGACTTTCATATTATCAACTTTGAAGTAATAAAATACGTATGGGCCCCCGGTGTCTCTTTTACTACCTATTAACCCTGAGCGGATGTCTTAGAGTCACGTACTCTCTTGCAAATAGCCATTTTGACTATTTATATATAGTATAGTAAAGTGGTTATAATTGGGCAAGAGGTATGTTGTGACGTAGTTATGTTGGGAGATACTGTATATGTATGTGCTCAGCATTATATAATATTCTAAGGCATCGACTTTAATTTGACGACTGACTAAAACAATGATGTTGGGTGTTACCTCTCTTTATTGTTCTCAGGCAGGGACTTTAAACAATCATTAATGGTAGTAAAATTGCCACTGCCATCTTTAGCAACAGTGATATTAGGCACTAGATTAAGAGTTGATTTCACAGCAAGCTTCCTGGCTTCATGACCTACCCACGTCGGAAACCCGTCTTTATCAACATGGTCGGCCGCAAGAAGAAGACGGGCCGCAGGTTTTTTGATATCACCGGCCTTGGCAAATGTTTTGATAAGGAATTCTTCAATCTGAGTAATGAGGGCAAGTGAGTTTCCCACATACTCTTTGGTTGCATTTAGAGCGCTCTTTATCTTGTTCTTGGTATCCCCGTCTGGGAAATTATCAATGCATGTTTCTTGGTAGGAGTAGACTGCACTTAGCCAAGTTCTCATATCAGGAATTTTCGGTCTTAATCCCTTCGTCTCCGGTCCTGTAAACTTAATCACCTCTCCCAATTCTTCTACTGAATCCTATAACCAATGCAAAAAAGCACATTGATTTGTTTACAAAATGACTTATCAACATATATATATATATATATACAATTATGTACTGCATAAAGGTCAATCAACTAAACTTAATTCACAATCATGTACGGAGTATGTATGTATTACCTCGAAAAGCTTCTTACAAATATCAAAAGCGGCCTTCTCATCAGGCTTGTCAAACTTAAACTTGTCGACTGTACTAATCGTCTTATTAACTTGGTCAGAGGCAGCAGAAACCGCGGCCTTGATTATCATCTTAGGGATGATGGTAGCGGTGGATGAATTAGATTTTAGAAATTTAGTTAAAGCATCCTCACATCGTTTTTTATAATCGGTAGGGTGACATAATGTTTGTATAACCTTACTCGAGGTTTTTGTCTTTCCTCCTTCTCCTTCACTCGAAGAGTTAGAGGAAACAGTTTCATCGCCCTTAGACGAATCGCTCTCTTTGGTCTTGCTAAAATGTAGGTACGCAAATGCACCACCAACAACACCCCCTATGAGTATCAAAATAAGGAGGATGCATAACCAGATCTTCTTCTTAAACTTTTGTGCTCTTTCTTCTCTTCTACGCTTTGATAGTTGTCCAAATTCCTCGAAAGCCATCCCTTATTAGGAAGGCGATGGTTAAAGGAAGAACAAACGAGTGAGCCAAATAGAATGAAATAAATCTGAGAATTGAAAATACAATTTTCAGACGAGAGCTCGAAGATGATGAAAGGAGAGGGGGAGAGAGGCCTTCTGCCTTAAGCTTAGCTAGCCCTTAACCTAGCTATGGCAGGATAAAGTTTATTGCCTCTCTAGTTTTTTCTCCTCTCAACCTTTATTTTTTAAATTAGTTAAACACACTTAGATTTTATTTTTAGTGCATTTTTTTTTGTTAACGTTATTTCTTCTTTAATTAGATAAAAGAAATAGAGACATAAGGGCATGGATTGGAGAAGTTTTAGGCATGCTCCACAATTGTTTCAACAGTTAGTTATTCTTGGCTAAAGGTTATTTAAGAAGCTGGTTATAACATTTGGACGGATGAAATGAATGATAAGATTTTTTTTTTTTTGTATATTTGGCTAGCAAAATTTGTGCGATTTCATGTTTTACAACAAATTTAAAATTCCACTTTTTTGTTCTGAGCGCTATTACAAATTCATATCTTTGTTATTTTCAATATAACTAGTTTTTTTGCTCATGCGAAATTGCACGTATTAAAAATGTATTTATATTTAAATATTTTTTTTAAAAAAATATTATCAAGAATATGAAAAATTAAAAGTTTCAAACATATATACGGATACCCAAGACTATACAATAGAAACACTTATACCATGTTCAGTTAGTAACGTTATGAGACATACAGAAACTATGTTCTTTCATGTATACAGTATAGTACTCCGTACTTATTTCAGCTCATTTTATCCAAAAAGACACTTGTCAATAAGACGCTTGGTTGAGTACGCTAATTTAGTATCTGTGACCAAGTCCGTCACAAATGAGAATACATACTATGATCGAACTTAATTGGTATAAGAATCATGATTTGTGAATTTAATAAATAGGAGGGAGTACATATACATTAAAATGTAAAGCTAACATATAAATAGATTAAAAATAGGAGTAATAGATGTTTGTTGAAAGTAACATATACATTAAAATGTAAAGCTGAAAGTAGTAAGAAAAGACAACTATAAAAATCTTCGCAAGCATATAAATTTAATTACAAATATTGGAAAACTTCTTGATACACCACATTATTGGTAGTGTCAGAAGTCCGATGATTGCTATCGAAAATAAGGATTTTCAATCCTTTTTTGTTGGTGACCCTCGATAAAGCAACATATAATTGACCATGTCTAAACATGGGCCTAGGGAGATATAGACCAACGTGCGACAACGACTGCCCTTGACTTTTGTTGATTGTCATGGCAAAGCATATGGAAACGGGATACTGCCGTCGAGTAAAACGAACAGGGAACTTGGTTGAGTCAGATGGCGAAAGGGTCAAACGCGGGATATAAACTATATCATTTGCATGGCTACCCGTTAGCACCTTGCACCGAATGACTCGTTTCGCCAAGTGAGTCACAATTAAGCGCGTACCATTACACAACCCACGAAATTGATCAATGTTCCGGATAAGCATAACCATAGCACCAACTTTCAATCGTAACTCATGGTTAGGAATCCCGGAGCACTTAATGTTGTTCAAGAACTCAGTGGAGTGCATGTTAGGCTGGCTCGGAACTATCTCGTCCATACATACCTCATCAGAGCTTAAATAGACCTGCTCTACACCGTCAAGAAGAGATAATACATAGTCGTTAATCAATTCAACAAATTCATGTGTAGGGGCCAAAATCGCCCGTTCCTGCAAATAATCATTAATCCACAGCTGATTCAATAGGTTGGGATATGTACTGGACAATATTGATGCAATAGGATCGTCGACATTATGGATAAGAATGTCATCCGGAAATTTAATGTCAACCTCGCCATCGTTGCGCCGACCTTCCAAACCGTCACCAACACTGAGGATCCAAGCCGAAAATTCTCGTATCTCCTGTGCATTATATTTTAAGAAGAGTCACCAACTTGAAGACGCATGTTCTGGGTGAGTCTAAGAACCTTTATAAATATAGTAAACAAAAAATGTAAGGATTCATAATCATGGAAAAAAATATGGGCAAACTGAAAATTAGATGACACGACAAATAACGAAATCATTCATAGGAAAGTAAAGAGAAATTACCTTGCATGATGACCATAAGTAAGATGAAAATAAAGCTGCGTGCACAATGTCAGACCTACTTCCTTTAGGAACAATTGGAAGTATTTGTCGAAAATCACCTCCAAATACGACAATTTTACCCCCAAAAGGCAGGTCTGCATTCTGTGGGCTTACAGCACGCATAACATCTTATAAACTATGATCAAGAGCCTCAAAGGCATACCTATGGATCATGGGTGCCTCTCCCAAATAATGAGACTTGTCTTCATTATGAGCTAAGTCAAATCCGACCCTGGCTTAATATTGGAGAAAGGGGAAGTCTCGACAACATTAATCGGAATGTCAAATCTGGAATGGGTTGTCCTACCTCCAGGAAGTAAAGTGGCTGCAATTCCACTGGACGCAACAGGAAGCACAATCTGCCCCTTGTTGCGCAAATCAGCACATAATGTGCGCCATATAAATGTTTTTCCTGTACCCCAAAGCCATACACAAAGAAAACGGCGCTTCGTTGGGATGTAACGGCATTAGTAATTTCGTCGTTGTAGACACCCGCATTTTGACTGCCAGGTGTCTATGGCAGTTTCCAAAAAAACACCCGATGATGATCGGACGCTAACGTGTTTCTACGCGCTCGGATACGGGCTCAAATCCATTAGTTGCTGGCTAACGCACTTACGGAGTACAAATCTCACAAAATCAACCTCAAATCCAGGCCCAGTGGGCCGTTTCCAATTAAATAAGGCTAATTTGGGCCGAAACCGACACCGGAAATAAAACCGACTTTTTAAGCGATTGGGTCAACCCCGGTCAAAGTCGTTTCCGAGACATAAAAAACAGCCATTCAAACATCAAAAATCCAATTCAAACACAAAACCCATCAAATATCCATGGCCACGGTCCAAAACAAGAGACCCGCACGACCCAGCCCATCCACTCGATCGAGTGCCCCATCCACTCGATTGAGTGGGCCTGTTTCAGGCCCGGCTGCAGGCACAACGGGCCACTCGATCGAGTCAGCTGGTTACTCGGTCGAGTAACCCTAACCGGGTGCCCTTACCTTTGCCTATATAAGCAACCTCATGCACACACAATTACACAACTTTTAAACCCTAATTCTACCTCTAATCAAACCCTAAGCACTACACTAGCAAACCCTAAACCTGACTTTAGGAATCGAAACCTCAACCACCCTAACTCAACCTCCATAAACCTCGAAGCTCCCGTGTTAAAGCCACAACTACGAGCCCTGTCCGAGACAAGAACATGTAGGTTGAGGGTGCAAAACCCCATTATTTCCTTTCTCCTTCTCTCTCGCGTCATGTGTGTCGTCCGTGTCATCGTAATCGTCTTTTTTTATTTTTATTATTATTTTGTTTGCATACTAATATCGATAATATAAATTGTATAAAACATTAAAATATTCGTCGATTCGTGTCGAGCATGAATGATGGTGGGATAAGGAAAACCGAATATACAAGTGTACTGCACACAGCGTTGCCGGTCGCTTATCCCATCACCCCGATTGCTTGATTGTTGAGACGAATTAACATCAACCATAATTTTCTTATTTTATCATCGTTATCGCATATTTATCAATTCTAAAATTTATTTTCAAAATCAAGTCTTTATTCAATCAAAGCGTCGATCTTTTAGATTCGATACCAATTCCCTAATTGGATGTCGAATCTAACGATCTAGTCAAATAATTCGATCAATTCAATTTTCTCGTTGATGCTAACGTAGATGTCACGTTACAATTATGGCACTACAAACGCGGAGAGAAATTCATATCGTTTTGATTGACTTAAAACGACTTAAATCAATTTTCTTTATTTTTCACTCTAGTATTCCATATCGATTCAATAATCGAATATGGGATATAACGAGTATTCAGATTTAGGATCGAGTATAAACCCTATAATATTTATATCCGATTCAACAAAAATCAATGATTTATAAAATCCGAGTTGAGCATAAATTGTGCAATATTTATGTCCGATTCGGTAAAATCATCGAATTATCAAAAACCAAAAGCAATTTCAAAATCAATAATAAAATTGCAATCGAACATGGTTTGTACAGATGCCACTCGATCGAGTGACATCACAATTTACCGAGCAGAACGCTCTTTCGACCTCTACTCGGTCGAGTCTCATAGTGACTCGATCGAGTGGCGACGTACTCGGCCGAGTTGGTCAATAACTCGATCGAGTAGGGTCATGAAATCCGGGACAGAACACTTTTTAAGGATCCACTCGGTCGAGTCCCTTAATGACTCGGTCGAGTGGCCCTTTATCACGTTAAACCGTGAGTCCTACAATAGCATTCGAGTCTCATTAACCGTTTTTTGTGACTTAGGTCAACACGTGCCTAATCAATCACGTGCATTACTATCTTTTCAAACCATGCATTATGTTATCTCATCTCATTCAATAATTTGCAAGCCGTTATTATCATCATCTCGTTATTAACCGTTTGTTCTTTTGTCAATTTAATTCTTGTTTATTTTATCGTACTAAAATGAACCCGCATGTTAAAATATAACTTTGACGTTAATTTTAGTTGCATTAAATTGATATAGAAACCCTTTTTCAATTCCATTCACATGCTTAGGGAAAATAATCCTTGCATATCATTTTCCCGTTCAACTAACGCGCGTATTAGAAAGTCATTCGAGATCTTAGTAGAGGCCGCTAGTGCGGGCGGGGTTGGGTGTCCTTTGTGGGCTTCCCAACACGTACCCTCACCCCTTACTCAGAATCTCGGTTTCCGGATGCCCGAAACCGTTGGCGCACGAGAGTCATTGAATACACGATATCCGATAATGTCGGTATCGGTATCAAATGCAAAGGGACGAGCCCAATAAACTCTGACATTGGAAATGGGCCGTATTGTGTATACGGCCCACTACGACATAGAGTGGGCTCGAATGGTTCCGAATAACCACAAAATTCGGTGACGACTCCACTTCGACCTAAATTTCAATTCGATCCATTCTCATATGGAGATTCATTCGTCTACCCAAACTCGCGCGTGGCCGCGTCAGGGTGGACCTATGTCATGTCCACAGTCGTATACAAAACGCTGGTCAGTATTTAACATGGGCAGGTGTTGTGTGCCAAATTTGGACCGTTTTTCCTCCCATTTAGACCCGTTTTTCCTCTGTTTTGTGAGACTTGAGTGCGATTATCGCCATATTTTGCGTAATTCTCACATTAGTGTCTCTTTTTTGCATTTTATGTGTTTTTGGTAGTTTTCTGTCTATTTTGATAGGATTTTCGACCGAAAACGTGTTTGAGCTTCTACGAACAAGAGAGAGATACGGTCCCAGAGCAAAGCACACAACTGAAAGTTCAAGTAATCCAAGTGATCAACGAAGAAAAAGACCGAAAAAGAGTCAATGGACCACCGGGTGAAGTTTCGCCCAGCGATATTTTTTCATCCCCGAAGATTTTCACGGCACGCATGACCGGGCAACTTGACCGGGCGAAATTTCGCCCACCGGGTGAAATTTCGCCCGATGGTAAAGGCGGGTCGAAAGCGCGAAAAACGAAGAAAACCTCACCGGGTGAAATTTCACCCGGTGGGACTATTATGTCGAGCCGCGGGGCGAAATTCCACCCCATGAAGATACAAAGGGTGATGGTCTTGCAAAATGAAGAGAAATCGGATTTGGACCTTGAAGTTTGTGCAACCCATTAAGCAACTCTATAAATACAAAACCTAGGGTTTGAGCCAAAGTGTGCCTTAAGTGAGCCTTGAAAGTGCCTCTTAGGAGTAGGATAGAAAACCTCCATATTGTAGTAAGTAGTAGTAGATTGTAGTAAAACTCTCTTAGAAAATTCTCAAAAACTATTATAGATCTACTTAGTATTAATACAATTACTCTATTATTGATAGTAAAGTTACAATCTTTATTGAAGAATTAGGTCTATTATTGAAGATTCAAGGGTTTTACAAGGGTTTATGTGACAAAATCCTTGTCTTATTTCTTGAAGATTCTTATTTCTCTTATTGAAGATTGAAGATTTATGCATGGATTAGTGACAAATTCTTGTTATTTCTCTCAAGATTCAATCTTTATTATTATTAATCTTCTTCTTCCTCTTTGATTTTCTCCATTGTGGGTAAAATTCTCTCCTCTTCCTCTTCTCCATTAGTATATTTGTTAGTGTAGTTTTTATGCATGCTTTAATTATTTTCTTCTTAATGAATGCTTTGTTGTTAACCACCATGATTAGTGAGTAGATCTTTTTGTTAGGGGGTTAGGGGAGGAGGAATAATAGATAAAGATTTCATCTTTTGTGAGATTATTGCATTTGAGGGTGATTTCATCTCCCATCAATAGTTTCCCACCTTAATCACACAAGCTCATTTAGTAACCCGACTCAACCAAACCCCCCTTCTCGACTCAATTACTCATAGACTTTGACTTGAACGACTACCCCTCTCGACCGTTCCTGTGGATCGATCCCTGACTTACCACTACTACTACTACGTAGTATTCCGGGGTTATAAATATTGTTTGACCGCGTTGGATAGACGACAATCCGCGCGCATCAGCAACTTCAAATTCATGACGGAAAGCATCCCTATCATACGATAGTTCATCCCGAATCAATGTGTTACGTAAGCCAGGGAAAACCGATGAATTAGGAATGGACATATCTTCAAATCTAGCCAAACTAATACCATTACTTTGCAGCAAAGCCTCAATATCGAGTAGGGCTAAGTTATGAATTTCTTCCTCGGTTAACTCCAAATCTAAGACAAAATATAATAAAGTGAACATGCATTCTAAATAATGTTTACAGAGAATACAAAGTGAATAGAATTTGTAACCATAAGCACTAAAAATATAGACTACATTATGAGAAAAGACAATTAAACTTACCGGGATTTGACAGAACCCTCCGTTGCCTGAAGAGGATGTCATCGGATAACGAATCCCAAGTTTCCTCCCACACGGTATAAGGCATTGACATAGAACCGGATAACAGTAATGACGCAAATAGATACGCCTAAGATAAGTCCCCGACTCCCAGTAATGTGCTTCCTTAATTGCATCAACATACTGAGTGTCGTCACCGATCAAGCCAAGCGCTAAATAGGCTTCTCAAAAAGTCTGATAACATATACCATTCACAGTTCGAATGTCCTCATAACACATTGCCCCCCTAGAATGGTTCAACATCGTTCTCATGTGTAGTAGAGTTCACCACATTTTGGGGGAATGTGGTGCAATCTACCAACTGTGAAAAACTTTTGCCTACGCTTCCATTGCTTCTTAGTCCTATCCCATACGTACCTCTGAGGAATCTCATATAGAAGTAGATCACGTGCATCGGGGTCCCTAGCATTCAACGCAAACCAATCGACAAATTTTGACATAGCAATGCTTGGGTTCTCAAGAACCTCATCAATTGGGTCATCATCTTCAAAAATAACAGACTGCTCCCCCGGAAGGTGGAATTGGAGTTTTTCAACACCAGGAGTCCTATAATGGATGTCAAAGGCAAATATCCTCCAAACATCTTCACATGCAGGCAAATATTGACAATCGTATTTCTGAATCTAGTCGAGGTGGTCTTGGTTATTGCGACGACTATACGACGATTCCATTGTAACACGATTAGACCCTTTATTAGTGTACTTGAACAGATATTTGATCGACCTGGCTTGGTTGCACCACTCCACATTTATATGAGCATGTTATTTGTTGAAGGTAGGGATTGTAGGGTACAACGTAGCGATTATCAATAGGCACACCATTTTTAAGAATTGTACGACCATTATCTCTTCTCTGGTAAATAGGAAAACCATTCTTGTCAACTGTGGTTCTGGGGTTGAATCGCTTCGGAAACTTCCGAATGCATGCACCATCTAACATGCACGGTGATTGAGGATTTGCTGCACCACACGGACCATGGATCATTAACTCCTATACTGAGGCGTACAATATGGGATCCTGCCTTTCGTCGGGGATCTCGGCGGAAATAATTCTATCTATGATGTGTCGTATTTATATAGCTTTATTCCTTCGATTCCGTTGTTTTTTATGGTCGGAACGCGCTCTTTAGAGCCGTTTCTTCTAACATTTTGCTTTGAGTGAGTGTTTTTGTAGATTATACACGATTTCAGGTCTTTATGTGCATTTACACTCATATCTGGTTAGAAGAACGATCCCGAGATAAAACCCGTGCTTTAGGACGTCTAGGCGAAGAAGAAATGAGAAGTGTCGATTCGTTGGGCCAAGGAAAGCGGCCCTATACTTGTTTTATTAGTGATGTGCGCGCCAGCCTGCATGTGGCAGGCGGCCTGCTGGCCGGCCGGCATGACACAAGGACAATTTTAGCTTCAATTTTAGGTGTGCGTCGGCCCCTGCATGTGGCAGGCGGCTTGCCAGCCGGCTGGAGCACACACCCAGCTCAATTCCGCCTATTTTGTATAATTAGGGAGTTGTATTATTTCCTAACTATCACTTTTCATACTTAGCTTATTTTTACTTTAGAAAACTCGTGACCCTTAAGATTTTAGCACTCGGTTTTCACTCGGATTCGATTTCGGTAATCTCGTTTATGAAATTTTTAGTTTTATATTTTCAATCTTTATCGCAAATTATTTAGTTCGTCGTAATTTTCTCTATTTGCAATTTGTTGTTCCGTTTAGTTCGTTAGATTTCCGTTCGTTTATCGCTATATTTGTTTGCTTCACTTTCAATCATGAATTCCATGTATGCGTATTGTTGTTCCGTAATTATCATGTGTAGCTAATTTTCTCGCTAGGGTCGAGGGGGATCAATGGATTATTATACGATTATGCTACTTTGATACTAAATGTATAATTATGCTAATACCATTTTTGCGTGCTTTATTTGTCGATTAATTTGTTAACGGCCACAACATGTTAATCTGTTTGGGAAATTCTAGTTCTCGTGCGAAAGACGAATTAGGATTAGACAACGCGCGATTTGGTAGGAAGTCTAATAAGTTGCGAGAGCCCGTTAGATCATTCCTAGGTTGACATGGTTCGAGAGAACGTGTTATAGCCGACTAGCATGTTTATGTGTTTATTATTATTGTCGCATAATTGTTGAGCATCTATCGTGAACCCGTGACCTTAGTTTTCATCTCATTGTTAGATTCGATTTTTATTATCGTCTTTTAGTAGTCTCTTATATATTTTCAATCAATCAACCGTTTAGAGCATTTTAGAATTGCCATAGCTAATAGACGAAAATTGACTGTTTCCATGTGGATTCGATACCTTGCTTGCCGCTATCTTCTTGTTAGTAGCATTAGGTTTATCTTGATTGGGTGAGACGACTTAACCCACATCAAATTTGGCGCCGTTGCCGGGGAAACGATTTTTCATGTTTTTTAGTTTGTTTCTTTTTTGCTCTCTTTCGTCTCAAGGAATTAAAATTCCTTGAGATTGATCTCACTCCCTACTTGTAGTTTTGCTTATGCCCAGGTCTTTCCGGTCATCAGAGCTTACTCCGTTCGATCCTGAACCCGAGAAAACCTTTCGTAGGCGACGACAGTTTTGGAGAGAGATTTCCGCAGCTCCCAATCTTGCGACTTTGGAAGCTATTCATACTGAATTTGTAGCTGAGAATCAGTCCTTTGAAGAGGAACATCAATCTCAGTTCGAGATCATTTTACCACCTCCTCCGATCATAAAAATGCCGAAGCTTTCTAGTCATTCGGAGCCCGAGCAAACTGCTCTTCCTAAGTTGGTTAAACGACCAACTGCCACTCAAGGTACATTTGAGATTCGACCCGCCTTTATCGCCTTGGTGGAGAAGAATCAATTTGGTGGTGACCCTAAGGAGGATCCTCACAAGCATATGAGGATTTTACTGATTATTGCTCCACGATTCCGCTTCCGGTCGGGGTAACTCAAGAAGAAGTCATGGAGATGCTCTTCATGTTCTCGCTACGGGATTCCCCTAGGGAGTGGATAATGGACCTTGATAAAGTCACCGAGGGGATCACCGATTGGAATTCTCTTGCTCTTGCCTTCTACAGGCACTATTACCCTCAACAAAAGACGAACATGCTCCGTAGTCAAATCACCAATTTTCGTCAAACTCCGAACGAGAATATTCATGAAGCGTGGGAGCGATTCAAGAAGCTTGTGAAGGAATACCCGCACCATGGTTTTCAGGTTTGGTTTCTTTGTAACCAATTTTATAATGGGTTGTATGATGATTGCAGGAGTACACTTGATTCGGCATGCAATGGGCGTTTCCAATGTAATGTGGATGATGATAAGGCTTGGCAAACAATAGAAGAGATGGCATCTCACCACTCCCGATGGGGTAATCCATGTGGTAATACTCGATCAAACTCCGGTGAAAGTGGGTCCTCTAATGCCGTGGTCGTTCAATTAGCCGCTTTAGCTAAGAGATTTGATGCATTTGAAGTGTCAAATTCTCAAGGGGGAGGAGGCATGCATCAAGTACATGCCATGCAAGAGTATGCATGTATGCGTTGTGGTGCCGCGGACCATCAAGCTCAAGATTGCCTAGGCTCCATAGAACAGGTGAATGCGTTCCATTCTATGCGTCCACGTTATCCATATATGAATCAACCAGGCTATGATGCATCTCTTTTGTCTTACAAGAGTACTAATGTCTTGAACCCGCCTATTACACCGGTTTATGTACCCCCACCAAAGCAGCATCTCCTGAATCAGTAGAATTTCCAGAATCAAGGAAATTTTCAGAACCAGCAGCAATTCCATAATCAAGGAAATTTTCAGAACCAACAGATTTTCGGTAATCAAAAGAATTTCTAAAATCAGGGAAATTTTCAGCAGCGACCTCACTCGGGTCAACTTCAACAAAATTTTGGCAATACTAATCAGAACTTCGGGAATTCTCACCAGAATTTCGGTACTAGTCAGCAGAATTTTGGCCAATCCTCAGCACAAGCTCAAGGTAATTCTTCTTCTTCTTTGAGTTCTAATGAAATGGCTGAGCTTCGTAGTATGATGCAGATGATGACCAAGACCCAGGACTCTATGATGGCACAAATGCAAAAGAATGATCAAGCTAAGGATAATGCCATCAGGAATTCGGAGAACCAAGTGGGACACCTTGCCGCATCACAAGCAACGCGTCAACAAGGTAAATTCCCTTCTCAAGGTGATCAACAGCATGATACGGGTAATGCGATCACTCTTCGTAGTGGCACACACTTTGAGGGTCCGTCGATGCCTAAAGATGATACACCGGCCGAGAAGGAGGAGGTTCTAGTGGAAGATGTCAATGAGGACGTTATTGTGGAAACTCCAAGTGAAGATCAAGTTCCACCACCCACTACTCCCATTCCCACCCCGATTAGTCCAAAAATTCAAGTACCATTCCCGGGTCGATTGAAGAATCGGAAGGAGGCTACCCAATTTGGCAAGTTCATGGAGGTTGTGAAGAATTTGCAGGTTACGGTCCCATTTACCGAGCTCATTATGCAGGTCTCGTCTTACACCAAGTTTATGAAGGACATCTTGACTCGGAAGAGAAGCATTGGTGAGGTCGAAACCATCGCTCTTACTGCCGAGTGTAGTGCATTTTTACAGAACAAGGCCCCACCAAAGCTAAAGGACCCCGGTAGTTTTTCGATTCCTTGCACTATTGGCACCTTATCGATTGATAAGGCTTTATGTGATTTAGGTGCTAGTGTAAGTGTCATGCCTTATTCCGTTTGTGAAAAACTTAATATGGGTCCTCTTAAGTGTACTAGTGTCACTTTGCAGATGGCGGATCGTTCCATAAAATGCCCTTTGGGAGTTTTAGAAGACGTGCCCGTTAGAGTTGGAAATTTTTTTATCCCGGTTGATTTTATCGTCCTTGACATGGCCGAGGACACCCAAATTCCCATAATTTTGGGAAGGCCATTTTTGCACACCGCCGGCGCGGTGATTGATGTCAAGAACGGTAAATTGACCTTGGAAGTGGGTGGAGACACCATTGTTTTCTGCTTAGATAGTACACTTAAGAACTCGATGGTAACAGATTCTTGTTGCATGATTGATGTTGTGGATGTCTTAGTTCATGATTCTATGGAGGCGTCCCTTATACGGGACCCCTTAGAGGCTTTGATATGTTTGGAAGCGTGTGCAGGTGATGCTTCCGTTGACTCTGCTGTTGTTGATGCCTTGGAAGCTGCTTTGGAAGGAAGGATGCTCACGGAGGAGTAAGGTGTCGATGTAACCAACATCGTACACACCTCATTTGCTATTGACATATCCGTTCCGGAGCGTAAGCCACTTCCGTCTCACCTAAAATATGCCTTTTTAGACGATACCGAGAGCTTCCCCGTGATTGTAAGTGCTGTTTTAACTGAGCAACAACTTTCTGATTTGTTAGTTGTTTTGAAGAAAAATAGGAAAGCTTTGGGGTATAGTCTTGATGACTTGAAGGGAATTAGTCCCGATTTCTGTATGCATAGAATAAATCTTGAGGAAGGTCATCGTTCTTGTGTCCAGGGTCAACGTAAGTTGAACCCGAATATGCAAGAGGTTGTTAAAAAGGAAGTTATGAAATTGTTGGATGCGGGAATTATTTATGCGGTTCCCGATTCAAAGTGGGTGAGTCCGGTACAAGGTGTACCTAAGAAGGGAGGGACTACTGTGGTCCCGAATGAAAAGAATGAATTAATCCCTACACGAATTGTGACGGGATGGAGAATGTGCATAGACTATAGAAAGTTGAACACCGCTACACTTAAAGACCATTTCCCATTGCCCTTTATCGACTAAATGCTTGAGAGACTAGCTTCTCACAAGTATTTTTGCTATTTGGATGGATATTCGGGATTTTTCCAAATCCCGATACACCCCGCCGACCAAGAAAAGACCACGTTTACTTGTCCCTATGGCACTTTCGCATATCGCAGGATGCCATTCGGGCTATGTAACGCACCCGCTACCTTTCAAAGATGCATGATGAGCATATTTTCCGACTACATCGAGTCCATTATGGAAGTGTTTATGGACGACTTTAGTGTGTGTGGTATGAGTTTTTCAGCTTTTTTAGCTAACTTGGATACCATTTTAAACCGATGTGTCGAGGTCAGTTTGGTCTTGAATTGGGAAAAGTGCCATTTTATGGTCAATGAGGGTGTAGTTTTGGGTCATGTGGTCTCCGAAAAGGGCATTCAGGTAGATAAAGCAAAGGTGCAAGTGATTGAGCAATTGCCCTTGCCGGTTAATGTAAAGGGAGTGAGAAGCTTTCTTGGTCATGCGGGATTTTATCGCCGCTTTATCAAGGATTTTTCCAAAATTTCTAAGCCACTTACACAATTGCTCCTAAAGGATGACCCTTTCGATTTTACTGATGAGTGTGTGGAAGCTTTTAACCGGATTAAGCAGGCCCTTATATCGGCTCCGATTATTCAGTCACCGGATTGGAATTTGCCATTCGAGATAATGTGTGACGCGAGTGATTATGCTGTGGGAGCGGTTTTGGGCCAAAGAAAGGACAAAGTCTTGCAAGCTATATACTATGCTAGTAAAACGCTTGATAATGCTCAAGTTAACTATGCAACTATCGAGAAGGAATTGCTAACTATAGTGTATGCTTTGGAAAAGTTCCGAACCTACTTGGTTGGATCGGAAGTCATTGTTTTCACCGACCATGCGGCTCTCAAGTACCTCCTTGCTAAGAAAGAGGCGAAGCCTCGATTACTTCGATGGATCCTCCTCCTCCAAGAGTTTGATTTATCGATCCGAGATAAGAAGGGAGCGGAAAATGCCGTTGCAGATCATTTATCGAGGCTTAGATTTGAGGAGGAAGGAGTTGTCATCCCCATAGATGACTCTTTTCCCGATGATTCTCTCATGGCCTTAACTACCGGTGAAAGCGAAGGACCTTGGTATGCGGATTATGCCAATTTTTTAGTTGGCAAGGTATTACCCTCCGATCTCTCTTATCAACAAAAGAAAAAATTTCTACATGATGTTCGACAATTTTTCTGGGATGACCCCTATTTATTTAAGAAGTGTGCCGATGATATTTTCCGTCGATGCGTCCCTCAGTGGGAAGTTCAGGGAGTTCTAGAGAGTTGTCATTCATCACCATATGGTGGCCATCATGGACCGAGCCAAACCACGGCTAAGGTCCTCCAGTCGGGTTTTTATTGGCCAACCTTATTCCGAGATGCCCAAGCTTTTATTATGTCCTGCGACGCATGTCAAAGGACTGGTAATATTTCTAGGAGGCATGGGATGCCTCAAAATGGGATTCTCGAGGTAGAAATTTTTGATGTCTGGGGTGTAGACTATCAAGGCCCGTTCCCGTCATCCAAGGACAACCGATATATTTTGGTTGCGGTTGATTATGTCTCCAAGTGGGTGGAGGCGGTAGCATCTCCTGCTAATGATGCTAGAACGGTAATATCTCTGTTTAAAAAGACTATTTTTCCCCGCTTTGGTGTTCCAAGAGCGATTATTAGTGATGGTGGAAGCCATTTTCATGAGAAGCGACTTGATGCTTTACTTGCTAAGTACGGGGTCTCTCACCGCACCGGTCTTGCCTACCACCCTCAAACGAGTGGGCAAGTTGAGGTGTCCAATAGGGAAATCAAGTCTATTCTCCAAAAGGTCGTGTCAAAAGCTCGGAAGGATTGGAGCTCTAAGCAAGATGATACACTATGGGCTTATCGTACCGCCTTTAAAACGCCTATTGGTACTTCACCTTACCGATTGGTCTATGGCAAGTCATGCCATTTACCGGTCGAGCTTGAGTACAAGGCTTGGTGGGCGATCAAGGAGCTTAACTTGGATCCACATTTAAGCGGGGAGAAGAGACTCATGCAATTGAATGAGTTAGAAGAATTCCGTCTTGGTGCCTATGATAGTGCTCGGGTTTATAAGAAGTGCACCAAGCGGTGGCATGACAAGGATATCCTTCACCGTGAGTTCGATGTGGGGGATAAGGTATTATTATTCAATTCTAGGCTTCGGTTGTTTCCCGGAAAGTTAAAATCTCGTTGGTCCGGACCTTTTTCTGTCACCCATGTGGATAAATTTGGCTCGATTGAAGTCGAGAGTGATTCGGGTGAACGATTCAAGGTGAATGATCAACGATTGAAGTTATATCATGAAGGTGCTCAAGTTGGAGCGATTGAAGTTATACGACTTCATCCCGTTCCCTCATTCCACTAAATCTTGACACTCATCAAGTCGTGCGGGACTCTAAACCAGCGCTACCGGGAGGCAGCCCGAGTATGTAAATAATTTCCCTCATTCTCGTTTTTTTTTATATTTTAGATGTTTTAGTGAGGACGAGAGGAGGGACTAATGTTTTTGGAGACGCGCAGAATCATCGGAAATAACTCGAATTGAAGTTATTGGGAAAAAAGAGAGGAGAAATTCACCATGCTTGTGATAATATAGCAGGTCGCCTCAGCCTGTGCCCAGGCCCCCTATTGACTTCAGGGGCCGAGGTACATGGGAAATTAGAGGATATTGGAGCAAAAATCTCGAAAAAATATGAAAGAAAAGAGGGTCAGACCGGCTAGCAGGCCGCCGGTCCTGACCGGCTGAGCTGTGAGAAATATTTGATTTAAATAATCAAAAATAATGGGGAAGTGCGTCAGGCAGGCCAGCCGGCCGCCGGTCCAGACCGGCCGGGTCACATAACACCCCCCCAAACCCAATTTTTTCGTCATTTGCTTCATTCTTCAGCTCTCTCTCGCCTCTCTCTTCTCTCTCACCCCCCAAAACCCCAATTTCCCTTATTTCCCAGCATTCATCTTCCCCATCTTCACTCTCACTCAAATTTCCCCATTTTTTCCCCAAGTCTACTACTTTCAGCTGATTTCCAATGCCTCCTCGGAACAAGCACACCAGAAACGACCATGCTCAGCCCGACATTGATCTTGATCCAGTTTTTCCAGGTGTGATTTTTACCACTATTGACCAAAAGGTACGGTTTCAAAATTTGAGAAAGCGGTCTATTGTTCCAACTCGTTTTATCGATCGTGATGCTATGCAAACTTTAGGCTTAGATTCTACTTTGGAACTATTATTTAAAGGTGTTGGTATGAGTACATTTTTTACGATGCGTCGTAATACGTATACTCAGCTTACGTTGGAATTTTTGAGTTCATTTGAGGTGTCTAAGAATAGACGGTCGGGTGCGATTTCTGTTGAGTTCCGTTTACAGAATACTAGTTTTGAGCTGAGCCTGAAGCAGTTTGGGGATTATTTTGATCTTAAGGATTATGATGACCGTACACCACCCGAGCATGCTAATTTTAGGGTGGGTGATTTTTGGGAATGTATTGCTGATGCCCCGTACACTACCGCGGGGCATATGAGTTCAAACAATATTCATAATCCTGTTATTAAGGTTTGGCAGAGGTTTACGGGATGGACGATTTTTGCTAGGAAGGAGCCACATAATGTGCGCACCGAGGAGGTGTCTATTTTGCGCTCGTATTTGCGGCGTAAGCCGAAGGTGTGGCATATTAATATTGCCTATCACCTCGTCCTCCAGTTTAGGAGAATTGCTACGGCTGTTGCCGATGTTCTTATTTATATAGGCGGGTTAGTCACGCACTTAGCTCTTCGGATGACCGCTTTTAACGAAGCGGCTCATGAACCAGTCCCGGGCGAGATTACCCTTAGCCTACGATATTTGGCTTCTCTTAACTGGATTTCTTCTAGGCATCAGAATCGTTGGGCTTGGCTTATTCATGAGCAGGCGACTATTATTTTGCAAGCCGGGTCGGTTTTATCACTTGAGGCTGATCAGCCTAATTATTTATTACCCGTCGCTGCCCCTAGCTCTCTTCCCTCGTCGCATGTTGTTACCTATACTCGTCGCCCGACGAGCG
This sequence comes from Agrostemma githago, assembly GCA_958450325.1. NCBI lineage: Eukaryota > Viridiplantae > Streptophyta > Magnoliopsida > Caryophyllales > Caryophyllaceae > Agrostemma > Agrostemma githago. The sequence continues at coordinate 12,359,095 of OY288250.1, read as the reverse complement.
AGCCTAGTACTTCCCAGCCCGCCCCTGAGCTCGGTCCGTCTCAGCCTGCTTCTGAGCCCACCACCACTACTGCCTTTGAGCAGCCTCCTCCACCACCCCAGTATGCTCCCCTCCATCCCGATCTGATTTCTTGGATGGAGCGCATGGAGTTGAGTGTCGGGTCGTCCCGTTCTGATTTGGATACTCTTCGCACGGAGACTCGTGCCGACACCGCTGCTACTCACGCTCGTCTAGACAGGTTATATGCTGATCAGTGCCTCAGGATGTATCCCGTATATGATGACTATGCTAGGCGTGCGGCTGTGCCACCACAGGGCCCTTACCCCTCGTACTTTTCGTGGCCCGTGGGTGGTTATACTGATCCTTCGATTCATGGCGGCTTCCATCTTCACACTGACTATTTCAGTGCCCCGACGGGCCCTGCTTTTGGAGCCGCTGGTGATTTTCAGGGAGGTGGTTGGTATACGGGTGGTGCGTCTGGCTCCGGGACTGCTGCAGATGATGATATGGAGGATGATGATTTCGGTGATGATGATGATGATCAGTAGCGGATTGATGATTCCGCTACCTCTCCGTGTATATATTTGGTATGTCTTTTGTCTATCCTCGGTCTTTATTTGTGTCCCCCCACCAATTTTGAGTCTATATGATATGGACATTGAGGACAATGTCGAGTCTAGCGTGGGGGAGTTTTTAGCATTTCTAGTTTTATTTCCTTGAGTCTTAGTGTTGTCTATGATACCGACTATGCAGCAATGATGATAATTTGCACTCTTTAGGCTACCTACTCATTCTTAATTGGCATTCATTTGACCTTTGTTATGTGGAATAATAATTAATCGACAAGTATGCAATCAACTGAGCTATAATTTGTGATTCCCATTTAGACCGACCTTGCATTTAGGCTTTAGCTACAAAATTGGTGAGATTTAGAGCCTCCTGTAGCCAGTACATTCATACCTGGCTACCACTTAGGTTGTGTGTGTAGGTCTCCTCGTGGAATATGTTATGTCAATACGCATAAGTATGGTGTTTGCCCCTTTATTTTGACTAACTTGCCTAGTGGTCATTTTTGGGACATTTTCCATTTCATCTATTTCTATCCATTTTCTCTTTGGCTAAAATTTTAAGAATACACAAAATGAACTACAAAAGCAAATTTGCCTTCCTAGCCAAGCTTGATGAAGTAGGTCACCTAGTGCGTTCTATGCTCGTTATTATGTGAATATGGAGACTTCTAATGGATGTTAGGATGTGGTTGAATCTGTTTCAAGGGAGTATGTAGATTTTGTCCGGGTCAATTTGAGTCATTGTATATATTTGCTTCTAATTTCATCAAGCTTTGAAAAAATCGAAAAAAGAAAAAAAAGAAAAAAATCGGAAAAAATCCAGAAAGAAGAAAAAAAAATCAAAAAAAAATGTTATTCTTGTTACTTTTATTTTCCGTTTACTTGATGAAATTTGAGCGCCCTCTTTTGACCCCGGACTCGCTCTCGTTGGTTGGTGATTTGTATGTTTTGTTTATGGAAGTGGAAGAATTTTTGAGTTGAGCATTATCGCACTAGTTAGTTCACTAGCTTGGCTTTAACCTCACATGACCATATCGGTTTCCACCTTCTACCTTGTTATCACCATCCTTGCCTCCCTATGTGATCTTAGCATGTTTTGTAAAAATTTAGAGGTCGATACCATACTAGATTGCGGGCATATTTCCATGAGTTGGAGTAGTTGAGCGTTTTCACATATATATTTCACATATACACACCCTTCCTAATTGAGCGATGAGTGGCTCCGTGAGTAGCCTATGCAAGGGTTTTGGTTGAAAATGTGGTTTCTACATATTATGCTTGGTGAAGTTGTGCATTTGTTGATGGATTAATTTTCCTATTTCCCGTCTTGGAATTCGTTTCTTAGACTTGGTTAGATGTTTGCTATGATGGACTTGAGTATTTGGTTGCCTATTATTTGCTTTGAGCTGTTTCGGTATTATATTAGTTGTTTTCTTACGGGTCTTGCTTGAGGACAAGCAAGGGTTCGGTTCGGGGGAGTTTGATGTGTCGTATTTATATAGCTTTATTCCCTCGATTCCGTTGTCTTTTATGGTCGGAACGCGCTCTTTAGAGCCGTTTCTTCTAACATTTTGCTTTGAGTGAGTGTTTTTGTAGATTATACACGATTTCAGGTCTTTATGTGCATTTACACTCATATCTGGTTAGAAGAACGATCCCGAGACAAAACACGTGCTTTAGGACGTCTAGGCGAAGAAAAAATGAGAAGTGTCGATTCGTTGGACCAAGGAAAGCGGCCCAATACTTGTTTTATTAGTGATGTGCGCGCCAGCCTGCATGTGGCTGGCGGCCTGCTGGCCGGCCGGCATGACACAAGGACAATTTTAGCTTCAATTTTAGGTGTGCGTCGGCCCCTGCATGTGGCAGGCGGCCTGCCAGCCGGCCGGGGCGCACACCCAGCTCAATTCCGTCTATTTTGTATAATTAGGGAGTTGTATTATTTCCTAACTATCACTTTTCATACTTAGCTTATTTTTACTTTAGAAAACTCGTGACCCTTCAGATTCTAGCACTCGGTTTTCACTCGGATTCGATTTCGGTAATCTCGTTTATGCAATTTTTAGTTCGTCGTAATTTTCTCTATTTGCAATTTGTTGTTCCGTTTAGTTCGTTAGATTTCTGTTCGTTTATCGCTAGATTTGTTTGCTTCACTTTCAATCATGAATTCCATGTATGCGTATTGTTGTTCCGTAATTATCATGTGTAGCTAATTATCTCGCTAGGGTCGAGGGGGATCGATGGATTATTATAGGATTATGCTACTTTGATACTAAATGTATAATTATGCTAGTACCATTTTTGCGTGCTTTATTTGTCGATTAATTTGTTAAAGGCCACAACATGTTAATCTGTTTGGGAAATTCTAGTTCTCGCGCGAAAGCCGAATTAGGATTAGACAACGCACGATTTGGTAGGAAGTCTAATAAGTTGCGAGAGCCCGTTAGATCATTCCTAGGTTGACACGGTTCGAGAGAACGTGTTATAGCCGACTAGCATGTTTATGTGTTTATTATTATTGTCGCATAATTGTTGAGCATCTATCGTGAACCCGTGACCTTAGTTTTCATCTCATTGTGGAATTCGATTTTTATTATCGTCTTTTAGTAGTCTCTTATATATTTTCAATCAATCAACCGTTTAGAGAATTTTAGAATCGCCATAGCTAATAGACAAAAATTGACTGTTTCCATGTGGATTCGATACCTTGCTTGCCGCTATCTTCTTGTTAGTAGCATTAGGTTTATCTTGATTGGGTGAGACGACTTAACCCACATCAAATTTGGCGCCGTTTCCGGGGAAACGGTTTTTCTTGTTTTTTAGCTTGTTTCTTTTTTGCTCTCTTTCGTCTCAAGGAATTAAAATTCCTTGAGATTGATCTCACTCCCTACTTGTAGTTTTGCTTATGCCCAGGTCTTTCCGGTCATCAGAGCTTACTCCGTTCGATCCTGAACCCGAGAAAACCTTTCGTAGGCGACGACAGTTTTGGAGAGAGATTTCCGCAGCTCCCGATCTTGCGACTTTGGAAGCTATTCATACTGAATTTGTAGCTGAGAATCAGTCCTTTGAAGAGGAACATCAATCTCAGTTCGAGATCATTTTACCACCTCCTCCGATCATAAAAATGCCGAAGCTTTCTAGTCATTCGGAGCCCGAGCAAACTGCTCTTCCTAAGTTGGTTAAACGACCAACTGCCACTCAAGGTACATTTGAGATTCGACCCGCCTTTATCACCTTGGTGGAGAAGAATCAATTTGGTGGTGACCCTAAGGAGGATCCTCACAAGCATATGAGGATTTTACTGATTATTGCTCCACGATTCCGCTTCCGGCCGGGGTAACTCAAGAAGAAGTCATGGAGATGCTCTTCATGTTCTCGCTACGAGATTCCGCTAGGGAGTGGATAATGGACCTTGATAAAGTCACCGAGGGGATCACCGATTGGAATTCTCTTGCTCTTGCCTTCTACAAGCACTATTACCTTCCACAAAAGACGAACATGCTCCATAGTCAAATCACCAATTTTTGTCAAACTCCGAACGAGAATATTCATGAAGCGTGGGAGCGATTCAAGAAGCTTGTGAAGGAATGCCTGCACCATGGTTTTCAGGTTTGGTTTCTTTGTAACCAATTTTATAACGGGTTGTATGATGATTGCAGGAGTACACTTGATTCGGCATGCAATGGGCATTTCCAATGTAATGTGGATGATGATAAGGCTTGGCAAACAATAGAAGAGATGGCATCTCACCACTCCCGATGGGGTAATCCACGTGGTAATACTCGATCAAACTCCGATGAAAGTGGGTCCTCTAATGCCGTGGCCGTTCAATTAGCCGCTTTAGCTAAGAGATTTGATGCATTTGAAGTGTCAAATTCTCAAGGGGGAGGAGGCATGCATCAAGTACATGCCATGCAAGACTATGCATGTATGCGTTGTGGTGCCGCGGACCATCAAGCTCAAGATTGCCTAAGGCAAAGATTTCCATTGGCCTATCTTGAAATCGAAAGGCAAAGAACTCACGTAAAGTGAACTCCTCGTGCGGCGTAAGGCTATTGCTTATACCAAGAAATACTTCACAGTGAGGAATATGTAGGCGAAATCCATCCTCATCATATGGGAGCAAAATAGGATATTGTAGGGCAAGATATGATGGGTGCAGCTCAGAAATGTGTTGCAATTGTCCACATGATTTTTGTACAATAATGTCCCGATGTTCCATGTCGGGACCTATGTCACCTTCAACCACAGAGGCAACTTCTGAAGCAGTTGGATGGTTATAAGTTCTTCCATCAGTGCAACTTCGGGCAATCAGTCTAATACTAACATCCTCTTCTACATCTGATGACAATCTGTCCCTGGCCATCCGGTAGGTCTTTGCAAGAGGGTTATGTTCGTCGATCATCTCCTTCGAAAACGACATAAGTTCCTCATTGAATCTACTACGTCCACCACCACTGCTTATATAAAAAGAAGATTGATAAGCGTCATTTTAGTCTTTATTTTACCCATACTTGGATCTCTATTTGTCTCGATTTTTCGTGCTTAATTGTTATTATGACTCATTTTAGTACTTAATTAATAATTAGTATAATTATTATAATTATTTGTTAATAATGTTATATTTCGAGATGTGGGTATTGCTTTTTTGTTGATTTGATTTTGTAGGATGTTAGGAAATAAGTGCCTTGCAATTGTCCTTTTGGATCTAGAATTGGTCTCTGACCTGAATCTGTTTGATTAGGAAAGTTTCCTAATTAATATCTGATTGATTAGAGTTTTCTAATCAATATCTGAGTATCTGACCTAGGTTTCTTTATTGTATAGGGTTTCCTAATCTGTTTAGGGTTTCTGTTTAGGTTGAGAGTAGTATATAAACTCTCGTACCTCTACCCTAGAAATTATGATATAAATCTGAAATCTGTAACCTCTCCTCAAAGTAATAAAACTATCCCCTCCTTCTGCCGTGGATGTAGCTAACAGGTTGTTAGTGAACCACGTAAATCTGTCTGTCTCTCGATTTTACGTTCTTATTTGTTTGTCTTTCTCTTCCGTTACAACAAACTGGTATCAGAGATTTGGGTTCATCCGATCTGTGAGAAAGATGTATGTGATGAGTTTTAAAATCGAGATAATTAATGGGAGGAATAGTTTTAGTCTGAGGCAGATCAAGATGCGGGCGTTGTTAAAGCAACAGAGACGGTGGGCGCCATTCGTGAAGAAAAACGACACAGTCACCGCTGAGATGGCTGTTCTGGAGGAGAGTTCAGTCTGTCTGATGATATCATCACTGAAATCGGAGGAAGATAGAAGTAGTAGTGGCAGTACTGATAAACAGGTGGAGCAGCAAGTAACTCTTGATGAGAGTGAAGCAAAGTCTGAAGATCAACCACTACAGTCTGAATCTGAATCTGAACCATCAGTTTCTTCATTACCAGTTCAGAAGCAGCAGAGTTTGGTCCGTGAGCGGTCAATCAAGCTTCGGAACAGGTATGGTCATGAAGATGAAAGGATAGGTCTGTCAGACCCGTGCCTTGAGTGAAAAAAAAGACAGGACTCGTGCCTTGGGTTAAAAAGGCAGGACCCGTGCCTTGGGTGAAAAAGGCAGGACCCGTGCCTTGAGTGAAAAAGGCAAGTCCCGTGTCTTCGGTGAAAAAGACAGTCGAGATCTCGGGGAAGATCGCCCTTTGTTGGGCAATATCTGAAGCAAGAGGAGGAGAGGAGTTTTATTTCTGGTACATCTGGCATTCGTTGAAGTGCATCTGGTACATCTGTTGAGGAGTTTTCTGGTACATCTGTCTGATCTGATTGTGAGACAATTCAAGTCAAGGTGGAGATTGTTAGGAAATAAGTGCCTTGCAATTGTCCTTTTGGATATCGAATTGGTCTCTGACCTGAATCTGTTTGATTAGGAAAGTTTCCTAATTAATATCTGATTGATTAGAGTTTTCTAATCAATATCTGAGTATCTGACCTAGGTTTCCTTATTGTATAGGGTTTCCTAATCTGTTTAGGCTTTCTGTTTAGGTTGAGAGTAGTATATAAACTCTCATACCTCTACCCTAGAAATTATGATATCAGTCTGAAATCTGTAACCTCTCCTCAAAGTAATAAAACTATCCCCTCCTTCTGCCGTGGATGTAGCTAACAGGTTGTTAGTGAACCACGTAAATCTGTCTGCCTCTCGATTTTACGTTCTTATTTGTTTGTCTTTCTCTTCCGTTACAACATAGTATTTGAAGCGGGAATTAACGAGAAGAAACGGGTCAAAAACCGAGCCAAAGTAAATGAGTAAACGATCGAGTCAAACTCGGGATTGTCTTGACGGAGACTCCCTCCTGAAATCCTAATCCACTGTAACTTACTCCTACTCTCCTAGTGCTGTACTGCTGTTTACTCATCCCTCACCTCAAATCAGCTCCTCCTGATCAATCATCCTCCACCACCATTTTCAGTCCACCACAAATCCTTCGCCATTCATTCACCTTCAACCCATCACCATTAATTACTACACACTCCATCAGTTCAATTTCATAACAAGACGAACATTCAATCAGCTCAATTACGTGCGCCAAGCAGCCGGCAACCCAGCTCAATCAACCAGACCACCACGATTGAAGCCTGACTCCGGCGAAGCTCGACGAACCCCGGCCGCCCCTGCTTGATTCTCGGCATTCCCAGCGTGCGCCTCCTCGGACTACCACAGCTCCATCATTAATCTATTTCTCCGGCAAGCTCAGCTCCGGCGACCACCACGGCGCCGCCTTGCTCGTACTGGCGCACCTCCAACCTCCGACGCGCCATCATCACACGAACACCAGCAGCCACCGTTGTGATTTCAATTGATTAAAGGAGCTGTTTTAAAACAAATGACAGAGGAAAAGACGGACTTGCCCTTCATTTAATTGGAGTTGTATTGTATTGTGTGAGGATGTCGTTTTGTGTGCAAGAGGGGGCTTCTTTTGTTTTGATTGTCCTTGAGTAGCAGTATAAAAAGGAATCCTCATTTGGCAGCAAAGGGGAGGCTGCATTAGACGAGATAGGGTAGGAGTAGCAGTAGGTTTTAGGCCATTTTTCTTTGTTCTTGGATTATTGTTCTTAATTTTAATCGAGAATCATTATTAATTGTATTAGTCTTAATTAGTCGGGTTGATCTTCTATACTATATTCTCCTTCATTTATGCAATTCTTCATTTTAAGATTGGTATTTTCTTCTCCCTTTTTCATTATTATTCATCTTTATTGTTTATTAGTTTAAGTTACTTTTATTGCTTAATTAGTTTAAAGTTGTCATCTTTACTAGTTTTTCATGTCTAATATTATGATTAGATTAATGGGTAGTTTAATTAGTTTACTTTTAATCATGTTAGATTAGTTAATTTCTAGGGTTGAGGAAGACTCGGTTTGTCTCGATTGTGGGTTTATTATCTTGTCTATTATTGTTGGTGTTCTCCATTGATTGTCATTTTTGTAAGATTTACTTGTCTTGGCCGCGATAGGTGAATTATATTTCGTCGAACTTTCTTTGGGGTAGGTCGACCTAATAATAAGTGCGAAAGCCCGTTATTAGGACCGTCCCGGGTAGATAGAGACTCGAGAGAGACGCTTTATCTTCCCAATTAACGACCATAATCGACCCGTTTGTGAACTCCGATTAGTCCCTTGAGATTACCTTGTTGACCTTGACCCTAGTCCATTTTATCGTATTTCTCTTTATCTTATTGTTTGATTAGCTTAGCTTGCTAGTTTGTTTTATCGTATCTATTTCTTTTGTTTAGCTCGCTAGTTTAGAACCTTCTTCCAACCAAAAACCTCTTCTCCTTTGTCTAATACCTTACTAGACCGAGACCCTTATTTAGCTAGATGGTCCCTGTGGATCGACTCGACTTACCCTAGCTACCTAGCTTAGGTTCGTTGATTTTATTTTGATCGGTAGGATAGACGACAAACACCTACCGTCAAAGATGTACAAAGCAAGTAAACTTTATAAATAGGTAAATATGAAAAATCAAATCCACAAAATAAGCATACGAAAGGTAGTTACGTTACGGAATTTATTCGGTTGTTAACCTCTTCCTCCGTATCACAGATATACAACTGGCAAAACTTTGGAATAGATCCATTAGTAGGTAACAAACTGTCAATTCGATGAACATTCTGCCCTCCTATCCTATATGTGTATAGACCTCGACTAACATTGGCTGTTCTATTAATAATGCCACCAGTGGACGACCAAGCATACCCACAATTATAGCCGCGGATATTGCTAATAAATGTAGAACTTAGACGATGTTGTCTTGTCAAAACTGACTTCAACAATTCAGGTGGTTGGCTTATATATGGCAAAACTACCTTCCCATCTGATCAACACAGAGAGAACCTTGGATTTGTCGTGCCTTTTCCTTTACAAATCATTTCCTCATACCACATTTGGGCTTTGCACATCTGATATTCATACTCCGGGTCACCAATATCCCAATAAATTGAACCTGCAGCAATAGTTTATGAAAACAATTATAACAGTAATGGAATATAAAACATTTATATAAATAGGATCTAATAATTTTATATACAACCGGGTAGCTCAAGAAAGGGGTAAGGGAAACCTGCACCAATATCTAGAACTCTACCGGTGGCATTGTTGGACAATCCTTCTTCAAATTGGTGATGTTGGGAACCGTTTTCAAGGAACATACTATCAATAGAAGGATTAATATGTGGAATTGATGAAGTATTGGCCTCATTGAACTTAGAACGCAAACTTGGTGTTGGGTCAGTAGTAAGTGAGTCGTCCAAATCGTCACAATCTGTAAGAGGTGAACATATTGTGCATATATTTTGTTCAAAGGCACCATTCTTTAAAACACAGAATAAAACCTTGAGAAACACAACTAAAATAATGCACCATACGAAATGAAAGTGTCCTTGTAGTACAAATTAAAACTGTCGACAAAATATACACGTAAATCACTTGGTCGTGAATGAAGAACCGAGGAGGTGGACCTTCTTCTTTTTTCTGCGTTGAGTTCTTTTCTATGGGCCCTTTTAAGTTTTGCCGCGTGTTGAACCGGTGAAAGAATGACAGGTTCAAATGAAATAACAGAAGAAGGGGTTGCACTAAGAGAACCAGGAGTTGAAGGACAATGGGGCGAGGCACGACGACGACGTGGGGTGTCGTCGTATAGGTCGATGGACATGACCACCTAATAAAAACACGAAGCATTAAAATGTATTAAAAATAATGGGTCCGAAAATTGAGAATTGAGTGTATACACACACACGCATACATACATACCAACATAGACACGTGGAGACACACACACATGTAAGTGTGAGTATGGAAAAAGAAATGCGAATAAGAGGTATCATTGGTAATATCACTTAGGGGAGTACAAACAGCTAGCACAGGTTGCTGATTTGAGTCAATATTTTCATTAACAAAGCTGCTGCTTCCATCTGAATTATAATACCAATTTCATGTTGAGTTTAGCTGCAGAGGTATGTAGAAATGCACATGCATATATCTGTGTAAGAGGCGAGTAAGAGGTACCGTTGGTAATATCTCTCAAAGGATTATGGATTCCTATAACATGCTGCTTATTTGGTTCAACATTTTCATTTGCAAATCCACTGCTCTCCCCACCTTAACAATAATATCAAATTCATAAAGTGAACATCACTCAATATAACATATTAGCAAACAAAAAAATGTTTATCCAAATATAGTAAGATAAATTTAAAAATTCCGGAATTAATGAGAAAAATTAATAAATGTACAATGTATGGATGTATTTCGAGTTATATATGTATAGTAGTAGTAGTAGTATGTCTTAGTACAAACAATAACAATAGTAATAGTAATAATAATAATAATATCTTAACTAATTCATTAGTACTCCATGTTACTTATTATTTTTTTTTTTGTAAACCAGAGCTTGCATTAAAAACGAAACAAATTACAAGAAGTTAGAGGGGAGCCTAGATACTATCTTGGATTAATAATAATAATAATAATAATAATAATAATAAGAATAATAATAAGTAACATGGAGTACTAATGAATTTGTTAAGAATATTATTATTATTATTATTATTATTATTATTATTATTATTATTATTATTATTATTATTATTATTATTTTTGTTTTTTATTTTTTTTTTATTTTTGCAAGAAGGTTAATCTCTTTATTCATCCATATAGGGCAAAATCAAGAGATGATCTTACAAAGATACATCCTTTACTTTGGAAAGACTTCCAAAACAGATTCCTCCTTATAACCAAAATTGCATCTAACTTAATCTAGTTCTAACTTCCAGTTTGATCTTCTCTAACCTTTGTTCAATACTTTTATCAATCTTATTAAAAAGTCTATGGTTTCTCTCTTCCCATATGTTGTATACAATAGAACATAGGGCTACCTTATACTCCAATTTTATCTTGGACTGAAAGCTGAGTCTTCTAAGCTCCTTCTTTAAGTCTTGCTGGTATGGTTTGACCTGCAACCATTGCTGGACTGCAATCCTAAGTTGCCTCGAGTATTGACACTGAAAGAATAAATGACTATGGGACTCCATCTCCATCTTGCACAACACACATCTGTTCACCATCATGAAACCTCTAACTTGAAGTTTGTCCAAAGTTAGAAGTTTTTGTTGGGCAGCTAGAGAAGTATTGTCCTTCTGTCTTGGATAAATTGCATGAACCTTTAGAACTTTTAGAAATTGCATCTTGTTGTTCATGCCACGAAACCAGTCATACACCTTTCTAGTAGCAAATTAAATTTGCAGCCTATAGACCAACTGAGGACGAGTTTCTTACTGTCTTCAATCGTGCCAGTTCTTTGCAGAATTTCATCTTTAACCTGAATAATACTTCGAACAGCTTCAGAGTGTCTGTCCTTGACAGCAAGAGCCCAAAGCGATGTGTTCTGTATCACATAATGCTTTAGCCATTGCATCCAAAGACTATTGTGACCAGTTTCAATTTGCCAAATCCACTTTGCAATAAGCGTTTTGTTCAATGATAACAACTCCTTAATATTGAAACCTCCTTCCAGCCATGGTGAACATATAGCTTTCCATCCCTTTAATTGCATCTTCTTGTCAGACAAGAAAAAATCTTTACAAAATTTATTAATCATCTTCAACACATTCTTAGGGAGTAAGGCAACAACACACCAGTAATTAGAGATTCCAAAGATAACAGAATTAATTAGTTCAATTCTTCCTGCATATGAAAAAGAATTAGTAAACCAGTGTAATAGAGCACCCTGGATTTTAGTGAGCAGGCTTCCATATGTAGCCATGTTGTTTTGAATAGAGTTCAGAGGCATCCCTAAGTATTTACAAGGGAGCTGACCCTCAATAAAACCAGTCACCCTCAAAATTTCATCTTTAATCTGATGCTTAATACCACCAAAGAATGCTTCAGTTTTATCCTTGTTGATATGCAACCCAGAAAGTCTAGCAAAATGCTGTAGAATCTCCTTGGCAACCATCACAGAGGGGACATCACCCCTGGTGAAGATCATAAGATCGTCAGCAAAAACCAGGTGTGTAAGCCTGAGTTTTGCACATTTAGGGTGATTAGAAACATTAACCAAACCATTCATTCTTCTGAGATATCTGGATAGAATTTTCATGCTTAAGACAAAGAGGTATGGGGATATAGGATCCCCTTGCCTTATTCCACTCATACCCTTGAAGAATCCCACAACACCTCCATTCAATTTAAATGAGAACCAAAAACTTGTAACACAACACATAATCCAGTCAATGAATGTATTAGGGAAATTAAGAACCTCTAACATGTTCTTGAGAAAAGGCCATTGAAGTGAATCAAAAGCCTTTTTCATGTCAATCTTCAACATACATCTTGGAGTCAAAAGTGATCTATTATAACCTTTAATTAGAGCTTGAGATAGCACCACATTATCATGAATGCTTCTTCTAGCAATAAATGCTGCTTCTTCAGAACCAATAATATGAGGTAGCACCTTTTTCAACCTGTTTGCTATGATTTTACTAATTGTCTTATAAACAGTAGTGCAGCAAGCAATCGGTCTATAGTCCATAACAGTAGTACAGGTGGTCTTTCTAGGAATCAAAGTGATCATGGTAGTGGCAGCCTGTTTACTCAGCTTACCAGTCTTAAAGAAGTCTAATATTGCAGTGGAGAAATCATGCTTTACCGTAGGCCAACTAGCTTTGAAGAATTCTGCAGAGAAGCCATCCGGACCAGGGATTTTGTGAGCCCCAATACCAAACAGAGCCCCCTCAATTTCTTCAAAAGATGGTAGGCACTGCAAGTTCTGCCACATATCAGTGCATATAATTGGATCTTTTTGGAGGAATTGCTCATCTAAAAGCAAAACTGGAGTGGTAGAGCCCATCAAGCTTTTATAATAATCAATAAATCCCTCAGCTACAGCTTCATGTCCTTTACAACACTTACCATTCCTGTCCTGAATATTGCCAATAATTTGTTGTTTATTCCGTTCCTTAATCCTGTTATAAAAGTAGCTAGAAGAGGTATCAGTAAGAGTAATATACTCTACCTTAGACTTCTGTTTTAGCATACTCATCTTTGCATTTCTTAATGCTTTGTATTCAACAAGCAAGTCAGCTTCATCTTGCATTAGTTCAGGTGATAAGGGCTTTTCTTGCAAAGCTTCTTGAGACTTATCCATAGCAAGTTTAGCATCTTTTATCCTTTTATCCATCTGAGAATAGTAATTCTTATACATCTGTTTTAGCTTATTTTTAACATTTTTAAGACTTGCAAACAGTTTAAATCCTTCTTTTCCATATACCTTTTCCTCCCAAGCTTGTTTGACAGTATCATGATAATTGGGATTCAAAATCCAACAATTAAGGAAGCTAAAACGAGGAGGTAATCTCACAGATCTGAGAATATTTACCAACACAGGTGAGTGGTCAGATATGCCAGGAGGAAGATTAATGGCATGCGTTTCCTGGAACATGTTAATCCACTCAGAATTTGCAAGGCCTCTGTCAATTCTTGACCAAACCCTAGTACCCTCTTCTTGTTTATTTGTCCAGGTATATTGGCAACCAGTAGTTGCAACATCATCAAGCCCACAGGCATTAAGACATGCATTGAAAGCAAGAATCTCAGACAAATTTGGGTCATTCCCACTTATTCTTTCAATCACATCCCTAACAATATTAAAATCACCAAGGATGAGCCAATTATTCACAGATTTACTAATTTGGCAGAGCTGCTCCCATAACTTTTCCCTATCACCACCATCATTGCAGCCATAGACCATTGAGATGTCCATATGACTATTAGATGAATGATGAAAAACACTACAATGCATAATCTGAGCATGAGAGATTTTAATCTGTAGAGTAAAAGTTGATGAGTTCCAAAGCACCCATATCCTTCCATTATAGTGAGCATTATAATTATGGGCTACCTGAAAGTTCTGAAAGTATTTCTTAATGATCTTAGCAGCTTTGTTCCTCTTAATTCTAGTTTCCATAACACCCATAAGATCCACCTTATTCGTTTTGATGAAATTAAGAATTTCAATTTGTTTTAGTGGATCATTGCCCCCTCTGATGTTCCAGGATGCAGTGATCATGGATAAGGTTTATCAGGAGGGATAACTGTCCTATCCTCCTTATAATTCCCATTGCTAGGATGACAGCCTAGTCTCAATTCATTTCCACATACTGAGTGCTTTACAACTTGAGCAGTGGTAGGATCAACTGGATGGGAAGAGTTGTGATCTAGCTCTCGATCAACCTCCCTTTCCAGAGCCAGTGTATCTCCTCCCTCCCCACCTGAGGTACCATCTAGTGGAGGATCTTCTTTCATCTCATTCATAATAGCAAAGCTATTTCTCAATGTTATACCTTGATTGTGACCTTCTGATTGTATCTTTCTCATAGGTCCATTATATCCTTTAGCTCTTCCAATTGCAATGAAAGAGTCTAAAGTACCCTGAGCTGTGCATTCTTGATGCATTTTAGGCAGGTCAACAGGAGATGATGTGACTTCCAGCTGAGTATTACCAGCCTCAGCTTGGGAGCTCACAACCTCTTCTTGTTGATGGCCTAAGGTACCACCTAGCACAGTTTCCCCCTCCTTAACACCCCCCATTTCTCCTTTAGGCTTATAAACCTTCTTAATCAGCTGCTTCTTTTTAACCAGCTTGCATTTGTTCTGGAGATGCCCCAACTTCTTACACTCATGGCAGAAGAATGGAAGCCACTCATATTCAACTTGTTGAACAAATTGGCCAATAATTGGTGCATTGACAACCAAAGATTCAGGAAGATCCTTTGACACATCAACTTTAATAAGGACCTTTGCAAACCCTAGACGAGCTTGAGTAGTAGTAGTAAGATCAGCAAATAGAGGTTTACCAATCCTACTAGCTAGTTTACTCAGCACAATATCAGTCCAAAGGAATGGATCAAGGCCCCTAAAGAGTACCCAGGTTGGAACTATGGATATACAGTCAATATCCTTAGAGAAAGTTGGAGTCCACTATTTCAAGATAATGGAATGAATACCATACTTCCAAGGCCCACCTTTCAGTACCGCATTCATGTCCTCCATAGTATGAAATCTAAAACTAAACCAACCTTTCTTGAATATGTTAACATTAGGTGTGGTTACATTCACCCAATGCTTGACAGTAAAGTCCTTCATTCCCTGCGATGTTGGTTTTGCTCCAATAACATGCCCCATGAGTGTGAAACTCCATTTCTTAAGTTCATCAGCAAAATCATCGATGTCGATGTCTATTTCCATGGCATCTACACATGATTTGTCATAATGGAGTTCCATCCCAACATTTTTCTGCTTAGCAACATCTTTCCATTTAGGTTTCTCAGTAATCATTTCAAGAACAGGTTTCTCAGCAATCGTTTCAATAACAGGTTTCACAGCAACTGATACAATAACGGGTTTCACAATTATTGATTCAATAACAGGTTTCATCACAGAGTTTGAGTCAATTTTATTCCCAGTTTTGGATGAAAATGCCTTAGTAATCAAATCATTGAGAAGATTCGATGAACGAACAGGGGATACCTTCTCATTATCAATGGCAGATTCCTCTAGTGCTCCTTCCTCAGTTTCCTTCTCCTTTACCAGCAGGGCGTCATTATGAAGCTGTGGTGAGCGAAGAGCCTGTGTTTCCGCCATTTGCGATTGCAGCTGAGCTTGATTTATTATTATAATTTTTTTTGTTTTTTTTGCAAGAAAAGTTATATCTTACTCCCTCCATTTCATTGAAAGGTTCCACTTAAAAATGGGCACATTTTTTAAGGATAATAATAAAATATTCAAAAGTAGAGAGAGTGTAAAGTAGGTGGGCCACCTAGGTAAGAGTGAAGAGTTATACCAAAAAAGAAAGTGGAATCTATCAAAGAAATTTACAAAAAAGGAAAGTGGAAGCTTTCAATGAAACGGAGGGAGTATTAATTAAAATAAGATGGGATCTTACAAAAAGTATATCCTCTATACAACCAAATTAGAAATATCCCCCTAACATATAGATTGTAATATCTGTTCCCTTCATCATTAACCGAGTAAATACATTAAACTTGATCTTCTCAACAATGCTACTAATAGAACAAAACTTATTCTCAAACATTCGACTATTTCGTTCTTTCCAAATACTGTAAACAGCAGCCACAAGACAACTGCAAAACCAATCATTCTTCCAATGCTTCCTCTTCTTCTTGCAAGCACTCCATCTAAGTTCTGTGATAAGTTCCATACTTCTACCCGTAATCTGCATCCAGTTCAAAAGATGTTGCCAAACCTGACGTGAGAACATGCATCCAAAAAATAGACGAGACACATCTTCAATCGAGTTTTGGCACAAACTGCATCTGCTAACTATCTGCATCCCACGCCTCCTAAGATTATCATGAGTTGTAAGAGCATTATAACATGCAAGACAAGCTATTAGACAATGTTTAGGGATAGTAGGTCTCCTCCACTGGTGTTTAGCCCAAGTGTTAATACTCCCTTTAGGTCTAAACCAATCATAAGCATCCCCAAAACTAAATTTGCCATTCCTGGACCAAGAAAGTAAAAGCGTTATTGCTTTACTTTTACTTCCAGTAGCAGTTAAAATGTCATTACGCACCACCAAGATACTATTAAAAGTAGCAGTAAACCTTTCATTCTTCTCAATATCCCAAATATCCCTATCTTTAAGAATATAATTTGTATGCCATTGATACCAACTACCCCCTTCACCAATCTGCAACTTCCATAACCAGTGAGCAATCATGGCCTTATTCCAACTCCTAAAATATTTCACATTGAATCCTCCTTCATCAACCGGCTTACAGATGTCATGCCAACTCCTGTAACTTAGCCGAATAACATCCTTGCCAGACCAGAAAATTTTTAGACTAAGCTGATCAAGTCTATTAGTAACATTAATTGGAAAAATTGCTTTAGCGCTCCAGTAATTGCTCAGCCCAAAAATGACAGAATTCAAAATCTGAAGTCTACCTGCATATGTAAGCAAATGAGAAGACCAATGTGAAATTCGCATCTGAATCTTATTGAGTAGGGTATCATACTGCACTCTCCTATTATTAGGAGAATGCAAAGGCAACCCTAGGTACCTACAAGGGAATTCTCCCTTATGAAACCCAGTTTGCCTCAAGATCATTTCCCTAACTTCAGCAGATACACCCTCAAAGAAGATGTTGGTCTTATCCCTGTTGACTTGCAACCCAGTAATAGAACCAAACTCCATAAGCATATCAGTCACAGCTACCAATGAAGGTACATCACCCCTAGTAAATAGAACCAAGTCATCAGCAAAGATCATATGCGTTAAATTAAGTTTATAGCACTTTGGGTGATAAGAGACATTAGGCCTGACAGTAATGTTCCTCATCATTCTAGTTAATACTTCCATGCTAAGAACAAATAGGTAGGGTGATAAAGGATCACCCTGCCTAAGACCACTCTTCCCCTTAAAGAACCCATGAGATTACCCATTCACCTTAATTGAAAACCAGGATCCTTGGATGCATTCCATAATCCAACATATGAAGATCGGGGGAAAATTGAATCCTCTGAGCATGTCATGAATAAACTTCCATTGGATCGAGTCAAATGCTTTCCTTAAATCAACTTTCATAAGACACCTTGGAGTAATGTACTTCCTATCATAATTCTTCACCAAGGATTGAGTTAAAGCAATATTCTCGTGGATACATCTTCCATTTACAAAAGCAGCTTGCTCCCCACCTACTATGTCTCCCATAATCCTTTGGATTCTAAGAGTAAGAATCTTGCTAATTGTTTTGTAAAAAACAGAACAGCAAGAAATAGGTCAGAATTCTAGGACTGTGTGGCAAACATCCTTCTTAGGAATTAAAGTGATAAGTGTAGTGTTAGCCTGCTTTAACATTTTGGACTTCCTAAAGAACTCAATAACTGCATTACAGTAGTCCATCTTAATAGTGTTCCAAGAGGTCTTAAAGAACTCAGATGAGAACCCATCAGGGCCTGGACTTATTTCAGATCCAATAGAAAAAACCACCTTCCTTATCTCCTCCTCAGTGGGAATCGTAGTAATCATCTCCCATTCTGCACAATAAACCAGCTTACCATTCTTAAAGATGTTCTCATCAATTTTATGCACAGAATTATCTGTACCTAAAAGCTCCTCATAATAGCTCACAAAAGCCTGACCAACATCAGCTAAACCATTCCTAATAACACCCTTGCTATCTTGAATACTCCCAATCACCTGCTGTTGCCTCCTTTCCTTAATTTTTGCATAAAAGTAAGTTGTGGCCTCATCTCCAAGATTAACATTCTCCATTTTTGCCCTCTGACGCAGTATACTTAGTTCAGTAGAAGACAACTGTTTATAAACATCAATCAACCTCTGTTCTTTCTCAATCAATTCTGCAGAAAAAGGAAGTTGTTGCAACTCCCATGGCAACCCTCAATAAGAGCCTTAACTTCTTTTATTCGCATCCCAATATTAGTGAAATTCCCCCTATGCATAGCTTTTAAAGCATTCTTGACATGTTTAATTTTTCCAAACAGTTGATAACCTGCAATCCCTTTAACAGGGTTGGACCAAGCATCCTTGACAACATGATGATAGTCAGCATGCTTGACCCAAAAATTAAGGAAACTAAATCTTCTTTTAGTCATAGTCCCATCTTGAATAGTGACCAACACATACAGGGGAACGATCAGAAATCGCAGCAGGGAGAAAGTTAACTACAAAATCAGATAAAGAATTAATCCATTCACTATTAACTAATGCTCGATCCAACTTCGATCCTTCCCCAAAACCAAGGTATCCCCAACTATGGTGCCATCATCCAAGTACCAAGCCTGCAGCCTCAAATCGAAAGAGTCCCGTATCTTACAAACCAAGGGATGCAACACCAGGGAAAAAAGCAGAGGACCCAAGGGATCACCCTGCTGAACCCCCTGACAAGACCACAGGCTGTGCTCACCATAATATAACCGGGCTGGACTAGAATAACAAAATTCCACCCACCGGGAGAGAACAGGGCAGTGCTAACGAACCTCTCGTAACATGATTTCACGATCAACCATGTTAAAAGCGTTCTGAAAATCCACCAAGAGCATGGAAAGACCCACCTCATCACCCCGATCCTCAACAAGCCGGTTCAAGGCATGCAAAATAGCCTCACCCCCCCAGATACCCCAACTCCAAACTGAAGGCCAGAAAAATAGCCACTCAGCGTCGGACCGATCAGGAAAGCACCAACCTTAGAGACAAGGTGTCTCCAAATCGTACCATATTTCCCCCTTTTTGATTATGTCAAGCCTTCTTAAAGGGTTTCTAAGTGACGTGATGGTATACTTAACCAAACCCAAGAGGTAGACAGGATTCCTTGGCGAAACATGAGTTAGATGCACAAAAACATAAGTAGTCATAGAAGGCTTATTTCTTCCCCCTCTTGACATCATCGAAAAGGGTCGATCAGCTGGAGAACACTGCAAAGAAGTCATAACAGTTAAGCATAGATCATGCAAGTAAACAAAAGGATAAGTGTTAAGCGTATACCACAAACCGAAAATATTATCCGGACAAAAGATAGAGAAAGACAAATCCATAAGACATAGATACTCTACAGCTATACTAAGAGCTGAATTATTTAGGAGGGTGTGTTAAGATCTTTTGAAGGCTAAGGAAGATGGCTCTCTATCCGCCCTGCTTCGCAGAAGATACACGACTGTTGCAGTTTCTTCAAAGATCTGGCGCAACCTTTCCATCACCGCATCATGCCTGTTGAACAGAGAGCTGTTGGCAAACTTCACTTCATTGACAGCCTTATTAATTCCTACCCCAATCTCATGTCCTGCCTTTTTGAAGGCCGTAATATCATTTCCCATTACCTGAACACGAGCTCTAATATTGGCCATGTGCCTTTCCAACTGGGCCATGCCTGCACCGAATTCATCACGAGAAGAGGCAAGTAATGTGGTTAGATTATCCACCTTCTTTTCTAGTCGTGCAAGCACATCCAAGGATGTATTAACCACAGTTGGAGGGGGCTGGTTAGAGACCAGGATTGCAATCTCATTCAGTTTTCCAACAATATCAGCATTCAGGATCTCAGGAACATCATCCACCTTCATCACCTCCTTCCCCTTAGATGAGCACTCACCCTTTACTTTAAGATTTCCTCCGTCATCAAGAATGGACATTTGTCTTAAATAGGCCGTAGTCATGATGTCACATGGAGTTTCAAAAGGGGCAGACTTGCTTATGACTCCTCTAAATTTCAACACCTTTGATAGCCACATCCCATAGGGAATACAAATAGACCCGTATATCTGAGACGATCTTATTTCAGATAAGACGTGCTCCATGTGACTAAAAACCAGGAAGGGTAGATTGACTTTGGTTCGATTGAGAATATGGTGGATCAAGATGATTTCATGAATGTGTAACTTGTTTGTTCCTGATTTTCTAGGTAATAGAGATGAATATGAGGTGTTAAAAACAAGCTTGGTAATTGGATTGAGACATGCACCAGACATAACTGAAACCTCAGTGGCCTTAGGGTCAAGAGTTTTCTTAATGTTCACAATTTGTTCTGAACTATAATTCCTCCAACCAGCCCATGCAACGATTTCCTCTCTTTCACACGGTATCCCCAAAATATCACCAAAATCCTCCATTGAGATTTTAATATACTTATCTCCAAAGTTTGCACACAGGACTCGATTATCTATTTTCAAAGTGCCCCAAAACTGAGCAATTTGAACAGGATAGACATCATGACCTAAATCCAGTAGCTTTTCCCATTCTTGTAATGCAAGCAAGTCACGTAGTTGTGACACACAAGGATTGTCATCAAATCATGCAGACAGATATTGACGACCCGAAACGAAGGAGTAATTAAGAACCTTTTTTACCTGATCATTCTCTACTCTGTTCAAGCGGACACTGTCGAGCTCCCCCAAGATGAACTCTTTCCCATGCATGACCCCCTTTTCGTCGCCATCATCTTCTTTCCCTTTCTTAGTCCTCTTTCTCTTACCAACTGCGGCCAGATCCTCAATTACTTCTACTTCATCCTGCTCCTATGTTTCGGCAGCACGGAACTCGAGAGTCATGTCCCTAGTTGACGAGCGGAGATTCTTTTTGTGAGGAGTGAAGGAGGAATTTTTCTTAGGTGCCATGGTAAAAATTTTTGTCGGGAGAGAGAGAAGAAAACCGGAGGCTTGAGGTAAAAGATGAGGGTGAAAAAGATTTATGATGGGAGAGAGAGGCGGCGGGTAGGGTAATAAAAGAGGGTAATAATGAAGTCTTATGGGAAGAATCGTTCTTTTATGGAGGAAAGATTTTAAGGAGATTTACTTGATCAAGATAGAACAAGTGGAGAGATTTTGTATGATTGTACAGACCAACTTTATGGAAACTTTACATTGTAAAGAAGGGATATACCATAGACAATATATGAAATATAATTTCACTGAGGAATAATTCCAAATTGGAATTATTCAGAATATTCAAGATTTCATATGAATATTAGGAGGTAAAATTACATATCATATGGTATATATGATAATGTCCGAAGTATCAAATCGACGGTGAACCCAACACAAACTTTTGAGAAACATGCATAAAAATACTAACCTGTACATGATTCTAGGTAATATAAACACAGACTAACATCACCCCAATCTTCGTCAATCAAACAGGACAACAAAAAAATCAACTAACAACTTCTTTAGTTATCATTTATCAAACCAAGTTCTAACCGTAATTCTTCAAACCGTTCCCTGGGTAGAGGTTTTGTAAGAATGTCAGCCTTTTGTAAGTCAGAGGGGCAGAATTCAAGTACGATATTTTCCTTTTCTACATGGTCTCTTAAAAAATGATGTCGGATGTCAATGTGTTTGGTACGAGAATGATGAGCAGGATTTTTAGAGATGGCGATGGTACTAATATTATCACAGAATATAGGTACGGATTTAATATTAACACCGTAATCCCTTAACTGCTGTCGTAGCCAAAGTAATTGAGTACATACCAAAGATGCCGCAACATATTCACTTTCAGTGGATGAAAGTGCTACCGTTGCTTGTTTTTTAGAGCCCCATGATATAATACATGATCCTAGAAATGTTACCGTTCCTGAAGTACTTTTTCTATCAATGTAGCATCCAGCGTGGTCTGCATCTGAATAACCTTTTAGATCAAAATTATCATGCATAGGATAAATCAATTGAAGATTTTGAGTACCGATTAGATAGCGCAAAATACGTTTAATAGCTGTAAGATGAGATTCTTTAGGGTTAGACTGAAACCGGGCACAAACACATACGCTGTGCATGATGTCAGGTCGGCTGGCAGTTAAATAGAGCAGAGATCCGATCATGCCTCTGTAATGTGTATTGTCCACAGACTTACCTCCTTCGTCTTTATCAAGCTTGGTTGTTATCGCCATAGGTGTAGGAGCAGATTTTGCTTGTTCCATCCCGTACTTTTTAAGAAGTTCACTTACATACTTTTGTTGATGTACGGTTATTCCTTTTTTTGACTGCTTGATTTGTAGACCTAGGAAGAATCCTAGCTCACCCATCATACTCATCTCGAATTCTGATTGCATTAAGTTTGAGAAATATTTGCAAAGTTTTTCATTTGTTGAGCCGAAAATAATGTCATCCACGTAAATTTGAACGATTAGCGTGTCTTTCTCGACATTCTTGATGAAGAGCGTTTTATCAACCGATCCTCCCTTGAACTCATTTAGGAGAAGAAACTGAGACAGTCTATCATACCAGGCCCTTGGCGCTTGTTTTAACACGTAGAGTGCCTTGTCTAGCTTAAAAACATGACTCGGCGATTCCGCACTTTCAAATCCCGGGGGTTGTTCTACGAAAACTTCTTCTTTTAAGTACCCATTCAGAAATGCTGTTTTAACGTCCATTTGAAACAGCTTGAACCCTTTGTGTGCGGCATATGCAATTAATAGCCGAATGCCTTCCAATCTTGCTACCGGAGCAAAGGTTTCGTCAAAATATATTCCTTCTTGTTGATTGTATCCTTGCACAACCAACCTTGCTTTGTTTCTGACAATGGATCCAGAATCATCCAGCTTATTTCTGAATACCCAACGTGTCCCTATAACTTTTCTATCTATTGGTCTAGGAACCAGATGCCAGACTTTGTTTCGTTCGAATTGTCCCAATTCTTCTTGCATGGCTACGATCCAGTCGGAAACGGTAAGCGCTTCTTTCATATTTTTGGGTTCAATCGTAGATAGAAAGGAATTTAGAACACAATGATTTCTTAGGGACCTTCTGGTTTGGATTCCCTTATGATAATCACTCAGAATTGCGTCTGTAGTATGCGAGCTTTGGTGTTTCCACTTTTTGAGATTTGTGGGAACATTATTGCCTTTCATTGATGGTTCTTCTGAGTTATTATCCGAGGTTACATTATCTTTTTCTGTAGTTTCCCTTGAACTGGTGCCTTTGGTTGCATCAACCTTAGATAGATTGTCTTTGATTCCCCCTGAATTCATGCTAGGAGCTATATTGTCGGGGGTTACATTATCTTGAGAAGAATCATCCTTGGTTCCCCCTGAATTTATGTCAGGGGTTATATTATCTTTGGTGATATTTGGAGCTAATGTTGATGCCATCTTATCTTTAGTCTCTGAAGAACTTTTATTTGGTTCTTCATTTACTGATGATACATTTTGATCAACATTAATACGTTCCTCACCAGATTCAGAATTAGATCCTTCTATTTCCTTTTCCTCCTCATGAAGTTCAGGTGCATCTTTTCTAGTAAGCCAAAAATCTGCATCATCATCGTCTTCTTCTTCAATGTCTTTTTGACTTATGGAATTAGTTTCATCGAAGATTACGTGGATGCTCTCTTCAACACGTAAAGTTATTTTGTTATATACCTTGTAAGCCTTGCTATGATCTGAGTATCCTAAGAAAACAGCCTCATCACTTCGAGGATCAAATTTACCCAAATTATTTTTCCCATTGTTGTGGACAAAGCATTTGCTTCCAAAACATCAGAGATGAGAAATTTTAGGTTTCCTTCCTCTTAGAAGTTCATAGGGTGTTTTCTTCAGTATAGGTCTGATCATTGCTCGGTTATGAATATAACAGGCTGTATTAACAGCCTCGGCCCAGAAATTTCTGGGCAAACCGCTACATAGCAACATGGTGCGAGCCATTTCTTCAAGCGTTCGATTCATTCGTTCGACTACTCCATTTTGTTGTGGAGTCCGTGGAGCGGAGAAGTTATGCCCTACTCCATGTTCTCTACAATAGCTTATGAAGGATTCGTTGTCGAATTCGGTTCCATGATCTATTCTTATAGATACAAGATTGTAACTATACTTGTTTTGGACTAGCTTCATTAGGCATTCGAATTCATCAAAGGTTTGATCTTTCGAGCTAAGGAAGACTGGCCAAACAAATCTAGAGAAATCATCTACAAGAACGAATACGTACCGACTACCTCCTCTACTTCTTATCCTCATAGGTCCGCAAAGATCCATATGAATAAGTTCTAGAGGCTTTGTAGTGCTTACGAATTTTTTCGGCTTGAATGAGGATCTCACATGTTTACATCGTATGCAGGTACCACAAGCCTTGGTTGTGTCGAAAGTTATGGAAGGTAATCCTTCAACGAGATCCAGAGATCTAAGTTTATTAAGGCTAAAGGGACTTATGTGCCCAAATCTTTTATGCCAAAGTAGTGGATCAGCGATGGTAACACTCATGCAGGTGACAGCATTGTCGGGTAGAGTTTTGATATCGGCTATGTAGACATTGTTTAATCGTTCTCCCTCCAGAATGACATTAGAGGAACCTTCTCTAATTATTTGGCATTTATCATTATGAAACACTACTTTGTTTCCCCGATCACAGAGTTGAGATATGCTTAAGAGACTATGCCTTAGTCCTTTCACAAGCAATACATTCTCAATACAGTGTGAGTCAGATAAGCCAACTTTACCAATACCGATTATCCTTCCTTTCTTGTTATCTCCGAAGGTAACACTCCCTCCGTCATAAGCTTCTAATGACAAGAATTTCTTTTTATCGCCCGTCATATGTCTTGAACACCCACTGTCTAAGTACTATCTGTGAACCTGCGATAGTCATTTTTGTTTCTTAGGTACCCAAACGGATTTGGGTCCTTTTACATTAGGCAGAGAATCTTTACGCACCCATATTTTTTTGTGTCTAACACAGTGTTTATCTGTTTTGCTTTCAGATTTCTTTTTCCACTTTCTTTTGACATATTTTCTTTTACTCGTTTCCTTTTCCTTAGTCTCTTTACCTTCCAAAGTTTCTGAAACACATTTATCCAATTTTTCTTGCATTATACCTTTTTCTTTTATTAATTCTATGATTTTTGAAGTCAGAGAATTTTTTATTTTATCATGATTTATTTTTTCAACATTGATTTCATTGTTTAGTATGGATATAGTTCTTTTTAGTTCCGTATTTTCTTCATTTAATTTCTTAACACTAGCACTAATTTTCTCATAATTAGTGTCCCTTTTTAGTTCCTCTTTATTGATGTTAGTACTTGAACAAGTTCTTGAATCATCTGATACATCAACCTTTGTTTTTGATATTTCAGAGGATTTCTGTTTGTTTGTTCGAGTATTTTCACATCTCTTTAGATTAACATTTTCAAAGGCTATCTCATTTATTTGTTCTAATAACTCATTTATTTCTTTCTTCTGTTGCTCACAAGTTTCTAATACTTCATCAAAACATAAAAGAAGTTTCTCTTTGGTAAGATTCCTAAGCCTCTTTTTAAACATCGTAGAATTTACCTCACTGCTTTCCTCATCTGAGTCAGAGCTTGATCCATGCGTTTTTGCCATTAGGCACATATCTTTGTACGTCTGTGTCTTAGACCTAGTCGTGTTGCTATGTTGAGCACTTAGACAAAAGTTTGCTTCGTCTTCGTCTTCATCTTCAGATTCTTCTTCTTCATCTGAGTCCAGTTCTCCCCATCCACAAGAAGCTAGCATGGCTTGTTTGTGTTGAAACTTTGATCGTTCTCTTTCTCCTTTTGATTTGATATTTTTCCATGTTGGACAATCTTTGATTAGATGTCCTGTTTCTCCACACTTAAAGCAACCTTTACTATTTTGTTTTGTATTAGAATTGTTACCTCTTTCTCTAAATGAGTTTTTCGGTCCAAATTTAAAATTTTTCTGAAAGCGTTTGACAAAAAGGGCTAAGTCATCACTCATAGTTTCCTCATCGTCACTAATAGAACTTTTTAAGGCTATTCCTCTACTTTTAGATGATTCACTCTGACGTTGATTCAGAGAGAGCTCATGAGCCATAAGGTTACCTAGCAATTCTTGATAACTAAGTAGGGTAAGATCTTTAGATTCCTCGATAGCAGTAACTTTAGGTTGCCATTTATCAGTGAGGCTTCTTAAGATTTTTCTAACAAGATCTTCAGTATCAAATTTTTTGCCAAGGTTTCTTAGTTCATTAGTGATGTTGGTGAATCTTGCGGACATTTCAACAATGCTTTCATCTTTATCCATTTTAAACAATTCGTATTGTTGAGTTAATAAATCAATCCTGAACTTTTTGACTTGGGTAGTTCCCTCGTACGCAAGTTCTAAGCTGTCCCAGATTTCTTTTGCGGAAACACAAGAGGTGAGTCGATTATATTCTTTGGATGAAATTCCTCGTTGCAATAATGACATTGCTCGAGAATTTTTTTCGGCCTTTTTATAATCGTCCTCATCATAGTCCTCTTCATCCTATGGTGATGTTCCCTAGAACATCAACGGATTGGATGACGATAGGACCCTTGACGATAATTTTCCAGCATTCAAAATCTGTTCCTTTTATATAGTGCATCATTTTGTTTTTCCATAAACCGCAGTCTACACCATCAAATGTGGGAAACTTTGAGTTCTTGGAATCCATTTGATCGAAATGGATAAATATAGAATCACTAGTATAGGATCTACTCTTTTGATGTGAATCAATCAAGAGAACCTGCTCTGATACCAATTGTAGAGTCTAGCGATACTAGGAAATACTCTAGAGGGGGGGTGAATAGAGTATTATGGTACTTTTAAAAATCTAAACGATATATTACACCAAAATCTTATTAGGAAAGATATAGTGTAATATTACGTTAGTTGAGTGGCTAAATAAAAGGAAGTACAAAAGAGTTTGCTACTATACTTACTACTAAAGAGTATAAGTATAAGAAATAGCAAACCTTAATAAAACGTAAAGTAAATAACACGAGCAATTTTAACGTGGTTCGGCCCAATTGAAAAGCCTACGTCCACCGGTGTCTTTATTTATAAGTGTACCTACTCCGGATTACCTTACAAATAAGACAATCACGATTAACTCTAATCGTGATGGTGTGAGTGATGTTAAGCACTCGATGTGTGGGATGTTAAGCCCACGACGATGAAGGATGTTAAGCCTTCGGTGTGAGGGATGTGAAGCCCTCGGTGTTTGAACGATGTAAAGCGTTCAAGGTGTGAACGATGTATGTCGTTCGATTGAGTAACCACTACTCGACTCGTGTGTCTATACTATCTTAAGTTTACAAAATTTCTCTAGCTATGAATACACTTCAATTGTCTAGAGAGAATGATGAAACTATATGACTTCAAGTGTAAACAATTTAAGCACGATTTATATAGCCAAGACTTAACCCGAAAAGTATTTGCAAAAACCTTTTAAAAGAAAACGTGACTTAATTTTGCAAAGGAAGAAAATGTATTTGAAAGTCGTGGATTTTGATTGAGGAAGAACATAGTATTTATAGGTGAGCTCATTCTCTTTAACAAGGGAAAGGAGATCACCTTAATTGATGTACTTCCTCACATAATGAAGATATGGTAGGTGAGAATCAATCAATCAAGATAATATATTTTAGTTTCCTTTGTTAATGATTATCTAATATCTTTGAGAGATCAAGATATTTTGAGAATCATTTATTTTGAAAACTATTATTCTCTTGATAGATAATTTCCTTATTTGACCTTTCTTCATTCAACCGACCAAATATATTTTTCGAGATAAAATATTCTAGATTTAGATCTTGGCCAATCGTGTGTGATTATTTACTACGGTTAGTATAACCTTATTTAAGGTTACACTATCCTTGTCATGCAATTTCTTCATTCTCTTTACATGTATGATCCTATGCCTTCATCCATCTTGTACTATTCGTCCGACTGTGTTCTTTAAGCTTCTGCTCCTCCTATTCCTGTATTAAGCATCCTGATCTTTCACAATAATTACGTTACTTAGAAACAATTAAATCATTGATATAATCTAAACACCTAAGGCATGCAATCTAAGGTCTAACAAACAGCAATAGGACGAATACATGTATTCTCTTTACATGTGAGATTATCGCGTGGCGTCCCGGGCACCTTCCTTACAGTGATGATCACGGAGATGGAAAAGCAGAGAAGTTTTAACAAAACCCTTACCCCAACCATCCCTACACCTACCGAGGCCCATAAAAGGACAGTGGGACCGCACAAGATCAGGCATGCCAAGACGGAAGCAAATCCAACACGCAGAAACAATCCAAAAAAAAGAAATAAGCAAATAATTTCCTTATTTGACCTTTCTTCATTCAACCGACCAAATATATTTTTCGAGATAAAATATTCTAGATTTAGATCTTGGCCAATCGTGTGTGATTATTTACTACGGTTAGTATAACCTTATTTAAGGTTACACTATCCTTGTCATGCAATTTCTTCATTCTCTTTACATGTATGATCCTATGCCTTCATCCATCTTGTACTATTCGTCCGACTGTGTTCTTTAAGCTTCTGCTCCTCCTATTCCTGTATTAAGCATCCTGATCTTTCACAATAATTACGTTACTTAGAAACAATTAAATCATTGATATAATCTAAACACCTAAGGCATGCAATCTAAGGTCTAACAAACAGCAATAGGACGAATACCGCCACCTTGCTTAACAAGTGGGGTAAGCGGAGCACTAGCAATATACTCCCAGAGGACCTGCGGGCAGCTGCCCTCGAGAAAGAGATTAACCACCCGAGTGACAGATGCGATCAAATCGTCCGAAACAGCAACTGCGGCCCCACTTAAACAATCCAAAAGGTGTTGGGCGCGAAAACCGTCCCTCCCACAAGAAGTGCCACGAGGAAACCCTCTAATCATATCCAAAACCACCGACGCGGAGGCGACAAGGGAGTGGTGATTATCAGGCAAGGATGGCAAAATGCGAGAAGGGACGATGGGGTGCTTATCCTTCAAAGCCACTAGAGTATCATCGGAGTAAGGAGCAACACTAGAATAAGAAAGCACACGAACAGCAGCAGTGTAGTGTCCGTCACAAATCTTCCTATGACACTGCCTAACATTGACCTCACTCAAGTCGAGATCCTCATTCACACTAAAAGAAGGAGCAACCTCAGCTAGAGTATCCCGCAGGAGCGACAACCGACCACCCGGCTCATCCCAACAATGAATGGCACTAGAAATACTCTCCTCCTGACACTGCCGTCGAATAGCTGATCGACACTCAAGGTTACTCCGAGGGGAGAAAGTCTTAAGTATGCAAAGAGGCAGCGCAAGCAAAGTGACCCAACACGTGAGATCATGAGGAGAGGCAGCCACATCATCAAAAGCCCCCCGAAAAACCCGAGAAAACCCTAAGCGACACTTTGGAGGGATGGACTTAACATTACGTAACCCCTTAGCAAATAGGTGATCAAGAGAGGTCACGTTAAACCCAACAACCGGGGGATCAACAACAGCACAAGAACACGAAACTGTAGGGGCAGATGGTCGGGGAAAATCGTAAAGAACATAACGGATAACACCATCACCACAATTAGGGGCCTCAACAGAGGGCTCTGCGTCGTGCCGACAACCTTTGTTATGAGTATGTGTCCGAAAGCAAACCCCACACAGCCAAATACCCATCCGCCAAAAAGTAGACTCAGCAGCCAAAAAAATAGGTAAAGAAGCAAGAGATTATCGCGTGGCGTCCCGGGCACCTTCCTTACAGTGATGATCACGGAGATGGAAAAGCAGAGAAGTTTTAACAAAACCCTTACCCCAACCATCCCTACACCTACCGAGGCCCATAAAAGGACAGTGGGACCGCACAAGATCAGGCATGCCAAGACGGAAGCAAATCCAACACGCAGAAACAATCCAAAAAAAAGAAACCCAGAAGCCCGAAAACCGAAAATAAAACAAGAAGGCAAGAGAAAAACCGAAAACCGAAAACGAAAAAAGAAATAGAAACCTGACCACGGTCCGAACCCGAAGTCCGGGGCTAACCAGCACGACGGCAGCAACGACAGCTCCCCGGTAGCAAACCACCCCGCAACAACGTACTAGCAAACCACCACACATGAAGACACACGACGCGGCAGCAAACCGGCAATGTCCGGCGAACCACCACGTAAGCCAGACCGGCGCTCCGGCAAGGTCAGGAACCCGGCGTGGTCAGGATTTCGGCCGCACCTCTCTCAAACCCAAGTAACGCAACCCCTCACCTCCCTCAAAATAAAAGCGCGTGAACACCGGCAAAGGTCGGTTGCCGACGCGAAGAACGTGGTGGCGTGAGGCCTGTGGTGGTGTGTGGCCTATGGTGGCGTGAGGCCTACGGTGGGCTGGCGGTGGCGGAAGACGGGCTGTATGCCCAAACCAAACCACGAACCACACCTCTCTCCCCCTCGAACTCCTTCTCTCTCTCTCTCTCTCTCTCTCTCTCTCTTTCCTCGACGGGCGGTGGATTGGTGACGACAAGGACGCCGGTAGAGCGACGCCGGCGGACAGGGCACGCCGGTAGGCAGATGCACGTAACCCCAATGCCCTAATCGCCCCAATGCCCTAATCGCCCCCCCTCTTATTATTTTATTATTATTATTATTATTAATATTATTATTAAAATAATAATAATAATAATAAAATAATAATAATAATAATAATAATAATTATTATTTATTTATTTATTTTATTTTATTTTATTTTTTTTAAAACGGAACTTGCATTAACACCAGAACAAATTACAAGAAGTTAGAGGGGAGCCGAGATACTATCTGGGCCCCCACTCCTTTAGCAATAGCAAAACTAATTCTAGTGAAAATATGAACTGCGGCACGCGCTCCAGCATCCTGTGACATAGCGAATTTACGAATCCGCTGGAGCAGAGAGGCAACCTCCGTGTCGAGCTCGTCGAGAGAGGAGAAGGAGAAAGGAAGGAAACCATACCCAATCGCCGTGCAACGTGCTTGATACTTGGCACACGTACGACGAGCAGCATGAGCAACGACCCGTCTGGGCTCAAAAAAAGTCAAGTCGGACTGGGTCAAAGAAGAGGACCCGGTCAGATCAACACAAACATCGCGCCCCCTGTCCCACGAGTAGAGCAGAAGATCGGCAGGTCGCAAGAGCTTGTCGTCATCGTCGCAGAGGCCAATCTCCACCTCCTTGCCTGCAGAGATCCTCGTCCGGAAGCAAATATCTAACAGTGTGTCACGGAAGAGGTTATGGTGATGTTTAATCCCCACAGTTCCAGCACAGGAAACCGCGTGATCCCCAAAAAAAACCTCTCTGAGGGCTCTGGAGCAGGAAGAGCATGTCCCGGGTAGCGGAAACAAAGGGACTCCCAGGCGGTAACTAAGCACACTGCGATATGTCCGACCGTTCATGGTTTGCCCAAGCCCAGAAATAGGGACAGCCCTCAACCAGTCAGAAGAATGGTCCCCCTGCTGAGATTTCCACAGGGCAACCTGACGAGGAGTCAAGGATAAAACAAATTCTGCCGATGAAGCAACCCTCGTGAAATATATATCTGCCAATTTCTTCATAAGTTTTGGGGCAGCGATATCAGAGGGGTTACCCAAGAAGTCAGAACCGGTAGCCTCAACAAACCCACTCAAGGCACACTCAAAGGCAAATCCAGGAGAGGCGATCTCGGAGGGACGAAGCAGCTTAGCTTGTAAATCCGCAGACTGGAGGCGAGAAGCAAGGAAGGCAAAGTGAAGGGCATTCGCGGTGGCAAAGTGTGGACATGACATAGGTCCACCCTGACGGGGCCACGCGCGGGTTTTGGGAGGCGAATGAATCTCCATATGAGAATGGATCGAATTGAAGTTTAAGTCAAAGTTGGAGTCGCCACCGAACTTTGTGGGAGTTCGGGCCCGTTCGAACCCACTCTATGTCGTAGTGGGCCGTGTACAAAATATGGCCCATTCCGATTTCAGAGTTTATTGGGTTCGTCCCTTTACATTTGATACCGATACCGACATTATCGGATACCGTGTATTGAATGATTCTCGTTGCCAATGGTTTCGGACATCCGGAAACCGAGGTTCTGAGTAAGGGGTGAGGGTACGTGTTGGGAAGTTCATAGAGAACACCCAACCCCACCCGCACATTAGCGGCCTCTACTAGGATATCGTTTGATTTTAAAATACGTGCGTTAGTAATACGATGAATGATATGCAAACATTGTTTTGCCTAAACATGCGAATAATTGAATGGGTTGCTAAGTCGGTTTAATGCATCTAAAAATTAACGTCAAAGTTGTATTTTAGCATGCGAGGTTCGTTTTAGTCTAATAAAACAAATGATGAAAAAAGAAAATGCTACAAACACGAACAAACAAGTTAGTAACGGTTAGTAAATCGAATAAAAGACGTAAATGCGATGACATGCATGATTAAACGCTGTTTCGTTAGGGAAACGATATTCGAAAAATTAGAACAAAAATGATTTATGCCACGTTTTTAGGA
This sequence comes from Agrostemma githago, assembly GCA_958450325.1. Lineage (NCBI taxonomy): Eukaryota > Viridiplantae > Streptophyta > Magnoliopsida > Caryophyllales > Caryophyllaceae > Agrostemma > Agrostemma githago. The sequence goes on along the minus strand of OY288250.1, from coordinate 12,326,228 downwards.
GATCACGCGAGTCGCTTGGGAAGAGCGCGACTCGCGCGAGGAGGCGGCTCGCCCGGGATGCACACGGATCGCTTCCCGGGCTGTTTTCGAAATTGGTTTTCGGAAAATTTATAGCTTTATTAAATCGCGTACAAATATTACACGATTTATACTCGATTTAATTTGGCAATATTCGTTATATTCGATATTCGATTATGAAATCGATATCAAATATTTGGAATAGTTTTTAGAAAAGATAAAAAGGTTTTTGTAAATCGTTTAAAATAAATTAAACTAAAAAAAACGATGTTTGATTCTCTCCAAGTTAAAAAATCGTCGTGTTTAGTTTTATGAAACAATGTGACAATTCTTTAGCATCAATGAGATTAATTTAGTTCTTTTTTTTTGGTAAGATATTCGATTAGATGATCGATATTGTATTTTAAGAACGTTTGTTTTATATGAAAATAGTTTGTAGTGTCGATATTAGAAAATAAAAAAAATGCGACGATGACCCAAAAAAAGATGACCGACGACGACAAGACGAATAAAAAAGAAAGACGAGAGAAGAGAAGAGGGAAAAGAGAAGTCGGGCTTGATTTTACACCCTCAACCTACATGCTTTGTTTACTCGGAACGGGGCTCGTCGAAATGTGGCTTAGGCAAGGGAGCGTCGAGTTAATGTCGGTGAGTTATGGTGATTTTGGTCGTGTAGGGTGTCGGGTAAGAGGCGGCCGGTTCTAAGGCTAAAGCGGCGTGATCTCGGGTTGTAATATCGGTTGCTCGATGCTATGTGTGTGTATGCTATTGCTAATGAATGTGTGTCGGGAATTATGTTGTTGTGAATTGTGATTGATGATGGATGTTTTATGTGTCGATGATGGATGAATATTGTGTTGTGAGAGGGTCCTATTTATAGGAGTGGTCCTCGATTGAAGCTAGGAGAGGTAACCTTGCTTGGGTGATATGAAATACAGGTTAGGATAGGAAAGGTAAGAAGTTGAAAGGAACATGAATTCCGTTACTTGGTGAAGAAGGCACCGAAAACCGTCTGGAATGAGGAGCTCGGCCGAGTATGTTGTGCTCGGTCGAGTGTTTGATTCGGTATTCGGATAGAATTCCTACTTGAGATCGAATTCTATCCTTAAATGGAATTGTTTAATATTTTGTATAGCTGATTTTTTGTAGCGTTTGAGCTCAAATCAGACACGTGGGGTGACACGACTGACTTGCATGTCTCGAAAATATCTTTGACTGGGTTTTGACTCGGTTGCTAAAAGACGGTTTTGCCCTTGGTGTCGGATTCGACCCAAATTAGTCTTATTTGACTCGAAACGACCCACTGGGCCTGAATTTGAGGTTGGTTTTGTGAGATTTGTACTCCGTAAAAAGCCCAAGCCAAATGCCCATGATTTCGAGCCCATATTCGAGTACGTTAAAGCATGTTTGCGTCCGATCATCATCGGGTGTTTGTCGGAAACTGCTATAGACACCTGGCGGTCAAAATATGGGTGTCTACACAAAGACACCGAGCCCCCCTAGGGAAAAGGGGAGGGTGGCCAGCTGCCATTGCCACTCCCCAAAACCGGGTCCGGACACCGTGACAATACACTCAAGACTAGATCGGAGCGCAGTGTCAAAAGAAAGGTGGACCGACCCAAAAGCAAGGGGAGAGCAAGTGCGCAAAGCAAAGTATAACTTAGAAATACCTATGCACGCCCGGAGAAGAAGTAAGTCACACTGGGGATCCTCAATCGTAGCAACCAAGTCCATGAGCTCTATAGTACGGACGACCGTCTTCGAGACAAGAGCGCCACTAAAAGCTGGGCACACGCTGACCGGTCCCCCCAGGACCTTAACACCGTGCAAGGGCCTGGCAATAGAGGTGGGGAAAACACCAGCACACCTGCTTCTCGGATTGTCGACAGGCCAAAAGACCTCCGTCTTCGCAACATTGAGGTGGAGGCCAGAACGGGGGCCCTCCTCCATGATCATTTGAAGAACCTTCCCCACAACAAGCGTATCCCCAACAATAGTACCGTCATCGAGGTACCAACCCTGAAAGCAAAGATCGAAGTAATCCCTGATCCTATGAACCAAGGGATGCAGGACCAGAGAGAAACGGAGGGGACCTAAAGGGTCACCTTGCTGAACCCCCTGACACGAGCGGAGGCTGTGCTCCCCATAGTAGAGTCTGGCGGGGCTGGAGTAGCAAAACTCAACCCCACGAGAGAGGGCAGAGCACTGATGGCGAACCTCCTGCAGCATACTCGCCCGGTCAATCAAGTTAAAGGCATTATGGAAATCGACAAGTAGCATGGAAAGACCCACATCCGCGCCACGGTCCTCTACAAGGTGGTTCAAGGAATGCAGAATAGCTTCACCCCCGCTAGAAACACCAACCCAGAATTGAAGACCCTCAAAATAGCCACATAAAGATGGGCCAACCAAGTAAGCTCCGACCTTAGAAATAAGGCGCCTCCAGATAGTGCCCACAGCAATAGGACGAACCCCACCTCCCGGCTTAACGAGCGGGGTGAGTGGAGCGCTGGCAATTTATTCACCTAACCCTTGTGCACACTTCCCCCCGAGAAAAAGGTTGACCACCCGAGCGATAGAGGTAGTCAGATCATCAGAAATGGCGATAGCAGCGCCACTCAAACAATCCAGCAGATGCTGGGCCCGAAGCCCATCCCTCCCACAAGACGTACCCCGCAGGAAACTCCGGATCATGTCCAAAACAACAGACACCGACGCATCAAGGTAGTGGTCAAGAGGGTCAGACGGGAGGACAGGAGAAGGAGCAGCCGGATGTTTATCCTGAAGGGCCCGGAGGGTGGCATCGGTGTGAGGTGCGACACTGGACAAAAAAAGAACACGAAGCCGCCGTATAATGACCATCAGAAATCTTCTTACGACACTGGCGAATGTTAAGCTCACCTGGGTCGAGCACCTCCTCCACACAAAAAGAAGGGGAGACCTCTGCCAAAGTCTCACGCAAGAGCAACAACTTACCCCCCGGCACCCCCCAAGTACGAATATCACCAACAATAGCCTCTTCCTAACGTCGTCGTCGAGTAGCAGATCGACATTCCAAATTACTCCTTGGGACGAAGGTCTTCAAAACACAAAGGGATAACACGAGCAAAGCAACCCAACAAGATATCAAAAGGGGCTCCCACAACATCATCCAGGGCACCCTTCAAAGCCCGCACGAACCCAAGCCGACACCTAGGGGAAATCGATTTAACCGTGCGCAACCCCTTAGAGAGCAAGTGATCAAGAGAACCCAAAGAAAGACAAGGGAGTGGGTCCTGATAAGAAAATCCCACCGACGGCACAGGAGGCGGAACGGGGCGAGGCAGGTCATAAAGGATAAACCGAACAAAACCATCTCCACAATCAGGCGGCTCAACCTGACCCCCCCCCCCCATCATGCCGACAAGAAGAAGTGAGCGAGTGAGTGGCCAGACAAACACCGCACAACCAAATGCTCATACGTTTAAAGGTAACCTCAGCCGCAGAATAGACAGACAAGCTACTGGAGAGGGTTTGACGCGTTAATACCTGAGCACCGGCACAAAAATGATGGTCACGAAGGTGAGAATGCGCAAGGATGCTTTGGTAAGACCTTGTCCACGATTATCCTGACACTTAGAAAGACCAACGAACGGGCAATGGAAACGAACTACCGGAGGCATGACAAAGCACGTAGGCGAAACAAGAGCAATCAAACCGAGACCCGAAACCACAATCAACAAGAATAAAGGAAACAAAGAAAACAAAGGCCAATAACCCCCCGAGACACGAACGATAATCACGGGACAAAGTAGAACAAAGCACCACCAGCAACACAATAACACACGAACCAAAGAAAAACAATAACCCAACAACAACCGAAACAGGAGAAATTAGCAGCCGACAAACAGCAACGGGCAAATAAACAAACCCGAGACAAACCTAAGCATCCATAAAAAAAAACAGCAGGAAAACAGGGGCGACAAGAACACCCAAAACAGACAGCCAGGCAGCAAGGTCACCGGAGCAGCAGAGTCCGACGATGGAGGCAGGCTGGCGCGAGAGAGGAGACCGGAATTCCGGCGAGGCCAGCAGCAGGAGAAGGTACCAGCAAGAGCAGCAGCACCGCCCAAAAATGACCAGAAAGATGGCAGTAAATCCGGCGAGACGACGGTGAGGATCCGGCGGGAGAGACAGAGGAAGGCCGACGGCAGAGAGGAACAGAGCAGAGGAGGAATCCGGCGAGAGTAGAGCAGCAACAGCAAAATGGCAAGGTGAGCACCGGCCAAGAGGAACCAGAAGAGGCGGAAGAAGGACAGGCACGGGCGCAAGGGAGCGGCGCCGGGACCAGAGCGACGACAGACGGTAGAGAGGAACAGAGGGGAGGAGGAATCCGGCAAGAGCAGAGCAGCAACAGCAAACCGGCGAGGCGAGCATCAGCCAGAAGGAGCCATAAGAGGCGGAAGAAGGCGAGGCGCCGGCGAAAAGGAGCGGCGCTGGGACCAAAGCGGCGGCAGACGGCAAAGCAAACCCACCCAAAACCCACGAAAGAGACCGGAAAAGAAGGGCTGACGGCAGGAGAGAAGAAAGGAAGGACGAAGGAGGCGAGGTCGGCAACGGTGGCCGCGCGGCCGTCGCCGGCAGCGGCAATCGGGCGCAAAACCCTAGTCTCACGCCTAGGGCAACCCAGGTCGCACGTTCTCACCCTCTCTAAGCAACATTCAAACTCTTATTATTATTATTATTATTATTATTATTATTATTATTATTATTATTATTTATTATTTTGCAAGAAAAAGTTATGTCTCTTTATTCATCCATAAAGGGAATAAAAGAGGCTAGTTCTCACAAAAAAACAAATCCCCTATCTCAATCTAACATACATATTGCATTCTAAGTAAACTCAAGTCCATTCCTCTACTTCTCAATCTCAAGAAAACTTCAAATTTAATTTGCTGCACTATTCTACGATAGGATCATGTAGAATTTTGGAAAATCCGAGCATTTCTTTCAATCCAAATATGATAAACCGCTGCTGCCATAGCATGACAAATCCAATTGTGCTTCCAATGATTGCTTCTGCGCCTATTCCGGTTCCATTTGACTTCCATATGCAAATCTTCCCCTCTTCCCCTGATTCCAATCCAATTCTTAATCTCCTCCCAAATCAACCTAGAGAACGAACATTTGAAAAACAAATGACGATGATCCTCATTATTATTACAACAAAGAGCACATCTGTTCACAAATATAAGTCCTCTCTTCCTCATGTTATCAATGGTAGCAAGTCGTCCCTGGATAGCCAATGAAGTAATTAGTCCATGCTTCAGAATAATGTACTGTCCCTACATTAGTTTCAGCCATCTTCTCTTGGGATGAAGATGTCTAAACCAATTATATGCTGCAGTAGTACAAAATCTGTCCTCCTTTTGCCATTCCTGAATCTTTTTCCTCGATTCATCAACACTTCCCAGCCTGCTGATCAGGATATCCCTAATCCGAATAATGCTCTTGAGGGTAGCATTGAATTTCTCCTGCATTTTCATATTCCAAATTGTATTCTCTCCCAAAACATAATGCTTAATCCATCTCGTCCAAATCCCATCCCTGTTCTGCTCTATCTTCCACAACCAATTACTGATACAAGCTTTGTTCCAAGCCTCTATGTCAATAACATCAAACCCACCTTCTTCCCAAGGTGCGGAAACACTACTCCAAGCCTTGAAGATCATACCCCTGCTCTCCACTGAACCTGTCCAGAAATAAGACCTGCAATATTTGTTAATCCTATTAAGAACATTTATGGGCAGCAAAGAATTAGCACTCCAGTAGTTAAGAATCTCAAAAATAACTGAGTTAATCAACTCAGTTCTGCCAGCATAGGTGAGGCTTTGAAAAGACCATCCACTCAAAGCATTTTGCACTTTGGCAAAAATTCCCGAGTAATGCTCCATCCTATTGGTCACAACATTAAGTGGCAGGCCCAAATATTTGCAAGGGAAGAATCCCTGTTTAAACCCAGTTTCCTCAATAATCAGATCTTGAATCTCATCATGAGTACCCCCAAAGTAGATATATGTTTTCTTCTTATTAGCTTTAAGCCCAGACTCTCCTTCAAACTGCACAAGCGTCCTCATAACAGCCTTAACCGAGGGTAAATCCCCTCTCATGAAAACCATCAAATCATCCGCAAAGATCAAGTGGTTAAGATTAAGTTGCCTACATTTGGGATGATAAGAAACATTTGGCTGCATATTAATACTTCTAAGATGCCTTGAAAACACCTCCATACTAAGCACAAACAAGTAGGGTGAGAGAGGATCACCTTGCCTCACCCCACTTCTCCCTTTACAAAACCCATTAGAAGCACCATTTAGCTTAATAGAGAACCAAGATCCCTGAATACAGGAGTTGATTCATCTAACAAATTGGTCAGGAAAGTTAAACTCTCGAAGCATATTATCAATAAACTCCCATTGAAGAGAATCAAAAGCCTTCCGATGGTCAATCTTCATAAGACACCTAGGTGTCAAGTATTTCCTATTATAATTCTTAATAAGAGCTTGAGATATGGCAATGTTTTCGTGAATACTCCTACCCTGAACAAATGTTGCTTGCTCTTGCCCCACAATTCTGCAAATAACCCTTTGCAACCTATTCGTCAAAATCTTGCTAATGACCTTATATAAAATCGAACAACAAGAAAGAGGTCTATAATCCAAAACTGAAGAGCAAACCTGCTTCTTAGGGACTAATGTGATAAGAGTAGTGTTCGCCTGCTTCACCATTTTCCCTGTATCAAAGAACTCTTGAACAGCATTGCAGAAGTCTCCCTTTTTGATCCCCCAAGACGCCTTAAAAAACCCATCAGAAAAACCGTCTGGTCCAGGGCTTTTATTAGAGCCAATAGAAAAGACAGCTCTCCTAATTTCATCCTCATCAGGCTTCAACACAAGAGTATTCCAATCATTAGAATCAACAATACCTCCCAAAGCCATACTTCTCCTATCAATAGGAACCACCTCAATCTTATTACCTAGCAAATGCTCATAATATTCCACAAAACCAGCTGCAACATCTTCGCTGCCCTCCCTTTGAATGCCATTACAGTCCATAATCACTCCTACAACTTGTTGCTATCGCCTCTCCTTAATTCGAGAATGAAAGAAAGAAGTAGTTACATCATCTTTTGCTATCTTCTCCATCTTTGCTCGTTGTTGCACAATACTATGCTCAGCTTTCCTAAGACAAATCCATCTTTCAATCAGCTTCCTTTCCTTATCAATCAATAAATCAGAATTACACATCTGCAGTTATTGTTGACAATCCTGAATCTCCTTATCAAGCTCTTTAATTCTTTGCCCAAACTAGAATAACTTTTCTTATGCATATCCTTGAGGACAGCCTTGACATTCTTCAGCTTACTGAAGAGTTTGAATCCAGCAGTCCCAAATACCTTCTTTTGCCAAGTTTTGTAGATAATAGTCTGATAACCAGGATGATCAACCCAGCTGTTCAAAAAATTGAATCTACGGTGAGTCTTCATCCCCTTAGCAATAGTCACTACTAAAGGAGAGTGATCAGACACTCCAGCCGGTAGAATTTGAACAAAAGAATCAGGAAAATTATTAACCCAATTAGGATTAACTAGAACCCTGTCATGTCTCGTCCAAACCCTATCCTTAGCATCTTGTTTATTGGTCCAAGTGAACTCGCAACCTTGGCCTGCAAGCTCTTGTAGATTACAGGAATCAATAGTGTCATTGAAAGCCTCCATATCTCCAAATTAGGTTCCGCCCCTTCAATCTTCTCACCATTGTGCCTGATGACATTAAAATCCCCCATAACAATCCAACTATCAGTGATCCTACTTAATCTTTCTAAATTTTCCCACAGTCTCACCCTATCCTTAGCATTATTGTGACCATAAACTATAGTTGCATCCCAATGCTTATTAGTTGCATAATGTAAAACATGACAATGAATAAACTGATCCCCCATCTCGATCTGGGTAATGCTAACCGTGTTAGGGTTCCACACCATCCAAATCCTGCCATTGTAATGACTCTTGTAATTTGCCTCTACATCATAAGCTTTAGAGTTTATCACTAATAACCCCCTTCTATGTTACCGATTTTTCAAATTACCCCCAAAAATGGATTCCGTTAAAATTACCCCCATGAAGTTGTTAAAAAATTAGATTTTGCCCCCAGTGCTCCTTTTGTCCCCTTTCCGGTGAGTTTTGCTGTTTATCTTCCCATTTTGCCCCTCCCCTCACTAACACCCTCTCCCCTCTCTTTAATCCCCTTTTACTCACTCTAACTCACTCAACCCTACCAAAACCCCCAATTTCCCCCAATTTCCCCCAATTTCCCAGAACCCTAACCCTAATTTTGCAAATCCACCCAGAATCGATCCAGAAATCAGCGCGAGATTCAATTGCGGACGTTCGATCCACTTCTAAAGGTAATTTCTCTTCCTTCCTCTTCCCATTTTCGCCTCTTCTGTTTTCGTGGTTCTGCAAAATCGAATTAGGGTTTCGCAAAATCGAACTGTGTCTCGATTTTCTGGGTTCATAAAAAACATAGGGTAATTTCTGGGTTTACATTTAATTAGGGTTTAGGGATGTTGTTTTCAATGGTAGTGATTCGAACTTCAATCTATGTAAATGTTGTTGTTTCTGGGTTGTGTTAATGTCATCGTTGTTTCTGGGTTGTGTTAATGTCATTGTTTCTGGGTTCTTCGATATAGTGACTTCTGTAAATTGCAGTCATGTCCGTCCGTAGCGGGGTGCAGTCATCAGCTGGAGGCGAGAGATGTCACTGCGGCAATGAAGTTGCGCTGCTCACTTCTTGGACACATATGAATCCCGGTCGATGCTTCACGTGGACATGTCGATGTTGGTAAGTCTAGGATCGGCTTCTTGAACAAGTAGGATTAGCAAAAATGGGAGTTCTCAAACAACAAGATGCTGCTGTTGGAGTTGGACATGGATGTGGCCTCAATTCTGATGACAATGATGATGATGATATGAGTATTATCTTGAGGAATTTTTGTTGAGTAATTGCAACGGTCATATGCACAGACAGCAATGGTGTATTGGTGTTGGCGCCAAATTAGAAATTAGAATTCCAGAATAGATAGATACGCATTAATGAAGTAGATATAGGCGAACAATCTAATCTAATGTAATGTAATGTAGATTTGCAGATCTTCTAATGTTTTGGCTTGTACTACTTGTTCATGAATGATGATGATATTCTTCCGTGTCCAAGATTATATGATTCGAAATGATCCAAACCTAAAATGACTCTTTAATTTTGAATCAAATGATAGAAAAAAGTGCGTAAACTCTTTAATTCCGTTCATGACCAATTTAGGCCTTTTAGTAATCTAATCTTATACAAGTTCTATCAAAGGATCATGATCACACTTTTTCCCGAGGTAAACACCATTTAGTAAGCTGTTGTACTGACATGAATGAGAATTTGATGAGCTAAACACGGTGCATACCAGAAAAGCAGCAAAGCTCACCAATAAGATTCGTATGAATAAAGCTATAGCATTTTCATTCCTTCCGGTAAAGAACGTCATCCTTGGTTGTGGAAGTGGTTGTGGGTGGGAGCGAGGCTTAGAACTACTTTGATCCGACAACAGAAAGAATAAAACAAATTATCCTGTAGTAAATACACTATGAAGTTGTCTACACATCCAAGACTCGCCTAATTTGGCGCAACAAACTTCAATCCAACTATCATGGGATCTAAATGCTCAATTTCACACAGAGTTCCCAACTTGAATATTAATAGCAAGATGCAACAATTTATGGCAAACACAATATTGTAAGGAAAAAACGATGCTCAATTTTAGTAATGAATGAATTTTCAATCGACTGGATTACAAAAGATACTGTACTACTATTACCATCTATCTGCACAGCTAGGTTTCTAATCTCCTAAAGCTGCTGTTTCTATATTTGCAAAACATAACACATTGTACTGTCATACATCTTTGTACCCCAAAAACACTGACTTTACATCTAATTACTTGGTATATATAACTACTACTGTTCTTCTAATTAATGCAGAAACAAGATAAACAAAGCTGACAAGTTGTCAATCTTGCCTAATTACCCACAAATCAGGATCTCCTGAGCACGCTGAACAACAGATTCTGGTGTTGATCATCCAAGCAAACACTTCTTGACCTCTCTTTTGTCATTGTCCTCAACAAGCAGCCGACATCATGTGGACATGTCACCATTGCCTTCCCCATGGTTTGAGCAAGTCTAGGATCGGCTCTTGTATAGTAAATTTCGAAGTCCCTTCTTCCCATCAAACGCTCCCCTAGATTTCTTAAGTATTGGACATTCAGATTTCGAGTATTTAACCCACATTCTAGATGCATACCACCCCCAACATATTCAGTTCTACCATTGACTAGAGCAAACTCACCACCAAAGAATGTTCGCAGATTGAACTCCACATGGAACTCCATCCTAATCAGAATATAAACAAAATTACTTCAATTAACATTTCCTTCATGACAAAACACATCCGGGCATTGAAAGTGCAAAATAAACCCAACTGAAATCGTTTTCAATTGAACCACGCCATAAAAACAGGTGCCCCCAAACAATAAACAGTAGTATTCAATTCAATTTCGAACACTAAACCCTAATTCGATTTTGCAAAACCGCGAAAATAGAAGAGGCGAAAATGGGAAGAGGAAGGAATAGAAATTACCTTTAGAAGTGGATCGAACGTTCGCAATTGAATCTCGCGCTGATTTCTGGATCAATTCTGGATGGGTTTGCAAAATTAGGGTTAGGGTTCTAGGAAATTGGGGGAAATTGGGGGTTTGGTAGGGTTGAGTGACTTAGAATGAGTGAAAGGGGGGTTTAGGGGAGGAGAGAGGGTGTTAGTGAGGGGAGGGGCAAAATGGGAAGAAATACACCAAAACTCACCGGAAAAGGGACAAAAGGAGCACTGGGGGCAAAATCTAATTTTTTAACAACTTTACGGGGGTAATTTTAACGGAATCCATTTTTGGGGGTAATTTGAAAAATCGGTAACATAGAAGGGGGTTATTAGTGATAAACTCTAAGCTTTAAACCTCCCACTAATTATTGCTTTAGACTTACCTTCCTTGATTCTAGTTTCCAAAATCCCCAGAATATTAATCCCTCTACCCCTAATTAATTTAAGAACTTCTTCCTGTTTCAGGGGCTCATTCCCTCCTCTCACATTCCAAATCCCAATATTCATATAATATCAGGTGGAACAGATTCCTCCACAAACGGGTACAGCTCCCTCTCCATCTGCAATTCCATTTCATTTTCATGTGTATGTTGCAAAATATCTTATCTATTTGGAGTTTGAATTGAAGTTAGCCCCTCATCTTTCCATCCATCCTTCAAGTTTGTACCAGAGCCATACACCTTTAGACCTACCCTAGCACATCCTGGACGCCTTACAACAGATATAAAGCCAGCATCAGGTACAACACAAACATCCAGGCCCCCAGAGCCTTCTGCTGCCTTGTCCTGCCCCGAATACTACTCTATTCTTGTTGAGATACCGCCTAGTGCTTGGGATCCTGTGTCGGTGGTTAGGCCTCCGGTAGACTCTTCCTCAAGAGGTCCTTGATGCATTACAGTGTTAGAAGGGTGAACCTCCCCCCCTTACTGTGGTGCCACCTAACTCTTGAGGGAACACCTTCTTTGGGGTATATCTAGTAGTTGGTAGATCCCCTACTGCTTTGAGTTTTTGCTTTTCTTTCTTACAAGTAGCCTTCTCATGACCAAGCTTTCCACAGCCATGACAATAAAATGGTAACCATTCATAATCGATTCTTTGAACCGTCTTCCCCAGAAGTGGAATGTTCAATGTAATATATTCAGGCAACTCCTTAGCAACATCTACTTCCACCATTACCCTGACAAAAGATAGACGCTCCTTGTAAGTTGTAGTCTTATCGGCATACATTGGATTGCCCACTTTGCTAGCCATCTTACTGAGAACTGAAATCAGACCATAAGTAAGGATCAAGGTCAGGAAAAATCACCCACACCGGAACTACAGAGATCCTATCCATCTCCGTAGAGAAGAGAGGGCTCCATTGCCTCAGCACGATGGCGTTCCTTCCGACTTGCCATGGCCCTCCCCTTAAAACCTAATCCATGTCCTCCTTATTCCTAAATCGGAACGAGAACCACCCGTGCTTGAAATACTGCACAACAGGTAGAACAACATTCTAGTTCTTATTTGCGAATTCATTCATTTGTTTCAAAGTAGGCTTCGCTCCCAAAACATTTCCCATCAATGTGAATTTCCAGAACTTAAGTTCATCCACAAAATCATCTATAACAATATCAATTTCTTCGAATTCGCACTAGTTCATCAAAGTGAAGTCCCATACCTATTTTAGTCTCCTTAGCCTTAGTCGCCCATGAAATCGGAGCTCCAGAGTCTGGCTACGGCACAGCCCTGTTTTCTCCGATTCCTTGCGTCTCACTCTTCGCAGAATCCGTGACAATCTTCGTAACAATTAAATCACCATTGAGGGGATTAGAGTTCTTATCCTTTGTCGATAATTTCTGGGCAGAAGGAAGAGCATCGTTGATTAGATCATTGATCAATGGCGATCCTTGCTTCGCAATCCCTTGGCTCGTTCCATCCTCACTCTGTGACTGATCATCCCCCAGATTGGTATCAGAGGATTCCCCAATTTGTGGCTGATCTATCTTATGCTTATTCTTCGGTGGTCTCCCTCTCCCCCGTCCCGTTCCCGTCACCATAGCCGCTCGCAATCTCGAGAGAGAAAACTTTCTCTAGAGAGAGAGAGGAGAGAGAGAATGTTATATTGTTGTTATTATTATTATTATTATTATTATTATTATTATTTATTTATTTATATATCTTTTTTTTAAACGGAACTTGCATTAACACCAGAACAAATTACAAGAAGTTAGAGGGGAGCCGAGATACTATCTGGGCCCCCACTCCTTTAGCGATCGCAAAACTAATTCTAGTGAAAATATGAACTGCGACACGCGCTCCAACATGCTGTGACATAGCGAATTTACGAATCCGCTGGAGCAGAGAGACAGCCTCCGTCTCGAGCTCACCGAGAGAGAAGAAGGAGAAAGGAAGGAAACCATACCCAATGGCCGAGCAGCGTGCTTGATACTTGGCACACTTACGACGAGCAGCATCAGCAACGACCCGTCCGAGCTCAAAGGAAGTCAAGCCGGACTGGGGCAAAGGAGAGGACCTGGTCAGATCAACACAAACATCACGCCCCCTATCCCACGAGTAGAGTAGAAGATCGGCAGGTCGCAAGGGCTTGTCGTTATCGTCGCAAAGGCCAATCTCCACCTCCTTGCCTGCAGAGATCCCCGTCCGGAAGCAAATATCCAACAGTCCCTACAACAAAATCACCTTTTCGTGGCGATTATTTTGATATATCGTGGCGATTCTATTCGACGCGAAACGTTTCCCCATCGATTGTGTATTCGTTGAGGTAGGTGGCGTTGCTGTAGCCTTTCGCAGCGAATAATCTATTCGATGGGTTAGCATCTTAAAATCGACGCGAAAGAAGCCCGAGGTTTAGTGGCGATTTTTGTGTCGATTATTATTGATGCGATAAATAATTTGATTTTCCCTCTAATAAGAATTGTAGTGATTGTATTTGACACGATAAGTACAATAAAATATCATGTTGTGACAATTGTTGTAATTGTATTCGACACGATAAGTATTATTATATGTCATCTATATACAACTGTATCAATTGTATTCGACGCGATAAGTATAGCCAATTGCAGCCATATAATAAATTCGGTATCGATTTCAATCGGTACGTAATATCATCTCATCGCTCAATTGTGTTGCAAAAAATAAAAAGAAAGAACAAGTGAAAAAACATGTAACTTTTATATTACTCATAAAATCCCAAAAATGATATGTATCCAAAGTAGAATAAATTAAATTAATTAAAATAAGTGCAAATGATCTTTTGACAATCAAACAAATTACTACGTCTTCGGTCACAAAAGAAAAGATTCGTCCCATGTATTTCGTATTATGTAGAGCAGTCGCGCCTCAAAAAAACTGCAATAAACAAAGATAATATATATACCAAGTTAATTCGAGTTTTTATTCATTTCTGACATGTAAGTAAAAAAAATACTTATGTGTTTATTGTGCCTCATATAATGAAATTAAAACAAAGGCAAATATGTTTATGTATGATTTGAGGTTAAGGACTACTCACATGCTTATGTAGTTTGATGGATCAAGGCTCTGACGCCTGATACTAGTTCAGATCGGTTCTATTTTTATCGATCTCTTTAGAAGCTTCCTCCAAATGCACCTTCTCTCTGTGATCTCAAATAAATTAAAATGCTTATGAACAAATTTTGCAGAGGGTAAATAAGAATCTGTCTTTGATTTCACAAACACCATGTATAACGTTTTACAAAATTAAATATGGTTTCTAAACTATTTTATTCACCAAACATGAAACATCAGTAAAAAATAATGTGAGTTTCTCTAAATACTCGCATTCACCTTAGTCATATAATACTAAAATTTTCACAAATATAAAGTAAACTTACCTAACTGCATATATTGATTTTCATACAATAATTGTAAGAACGATGACAACATTCAACGAGTGTAAACATGTGCAAGCTCAAATCTTCCCAATTAATATGAGCACATTGTCCAGAATACTCTTGACATAACTTTGGGAACAGAATACTCAAAATTCAAAGCACAAATAACATTGTGATCTTCCAAAATTTTAAAGCTCCACAAGGTAAATCAGAAACCGCATTCGCAATTTTCCTCTATTTGTAAAATTCTCTTTCAACATTATGATCCCAACCACCGGCGCTTCCTTCATTTCTCAATCAATATAAAATGCAAGGGAAGATTGAGAATCCGACAATGACTAATTATGATTTATATTTGATCAAACATACACATGTAACATCTATGAACTCTAAAATTGCAATATGAGCATGGTTTCGATCGATTCAATTATTATTGTAACAAATCTATGGAGACCTTTTTATGATAATTTACATAAACACTCTTATGTGAAAACATGGTACCAACCAATGTATTTAATAAACCAACAACATGAATAATGAAATTCTCGGAAACAGACCTCATCAGTGATGACTACATCTCACAATCCATTGCTTGCAAGGATTAGGAACTACAGAGAGCTGTCTACTTTGTCTTTCTGCATACTCCAAACACTGAAGCATCATGAAAATGTAATAACAACAACAAAGTAAACGAATTTGTAACTTGAAGTCAAAAAAACATAAACATAAAGGGGTAACAAACATCAAGATCTTCTCTTACCTGAATCGCAGGGTCAACAGCATCATGCTCCTTCAAGAGTTTGTCACCAAATGCACGAGAAACGGCAGGTACCCCTCCAACCCGCCAAGTTCATGTTAACAACTATCAGATACCCTGTATCAATTAATTTCACTGGCCTGGCTGAAACATTTACTTTAATAAATATGACATTACCAACCCACATGAGGATACCGCCTACATCTTCAATTCAATGTCATTCTATCATTTTGGTCCGGCTTGTGCACGATAAACAGCAATTGCTATGCAAGATACAAAAAAGATGAGACAGAATTGTATAGCAAAACACCGTCACCAATGAAAAGACAAACATAAATTAGTGTGAAAAAAACACAAGTGCTATGACGGTAGAGCAAGACATTCCTTGGATGAAACCGAGTTCATTACATTAAATAAAAATCAAAATTAATCAACAAGATCATAATTCTGACTACCCCGAGTTCCACATCAAATACCCCAGCAAATAAATTAGAAGTTCATAAGCTGGTATAACTAAACCTGCATATATACCTGCTAGACCTTCACGGAACCATTTTTTCTGCTTACCATCAGGTAACACTGCACAATAACTTCCTCCACCAGAATTTGATTCCGCTTCCATCCTCAGCTGGGTTGGCGAGACATTAACCAGAAAATTTGGTAGGGTATCTCTTCAAAACACTGAAACAAACAGAGTAAATTGAAATGAAACATTTCAGATTCTAGTTAGCATTGTACACGGAGAATTTAACATCAATTTAACATTTGAAGACTGAAACCTAACAAACAACTTCATCATTTATAACGAGCAAACGAAAAAGTCGTACGAAGTTGTGAAATAGAGCATATAA
The DNA here is from genome assembly GCA_958450325.1 of Agrostemma githago. Taxonomy (NCBI): domain Eukaryota; kingdom Viridiplantae; phylum Streptophyta; class Magnoliopsida; order Caryophyllales; family Caryophyllaceae; genus Agrostemma; species Agrostemma githago. Next base: position 12,310,003 of record OY288250.1, on the reverse strand, counting down.
ATTAGTGTAGTGAGTAATACCTGTCATAAATTAGAAATATCAGGCCAAAATATGGAGATTAGGAAACTCTAATTTACATTGTTCCATCATATAATTCAATTTATTTTCGAGGATTTGAAATAGCAGTAAGCATATTTGCAGAACCATAGAAATTAAGCCAATCGAATGAATGAATGAATGAATTTGGGAAATTACCTTGACGAAATCACATGAAAAGTGGCGATCGATTTCCAAAATTAATTGAAGTATTAAACTTTAAGACCAAGTCTAATCAATTGATTAGATTAAATATACTCCGGATGTGAATCTAGGAATCGATAGGGCTATGCGAGGAGACTGTTGATGGCGATGGAGGTTGGCGATGGAGGGAGATTCGGGGAGTGAATGTGATTAGGGTTTGGCGAGGAGACTGTTGATGGCGAGGAGACTGTTAATGAACGAAGGTTTCAATCAAATGTGCTTATTAGGGTTTGGTGAAGATAACCCGTCGAATTATCGAGATTATTAGCATCGATTGGTATTTGTTACAATAGGTGGTTATTCATAAGGAATATAAGTATTTTATTGTGTCGATTTTTCAAACGTCTTGAAATAATCGCCACAAAAAGGCTTTTTTTGTTGTAGTGAGTGTGTCACGGACAAGGTTGTGGCGATGTTTAATCCCCCACAGTACCAGCACAGGAAACCGCGTGATCCCCAAAAATATCCTCTCTGAGGGCCCTGGAGCAGGAAGAGCAAGTCCCGGATAGCGGAAACAAAGGGACTCCCAGGCGGTAACTAAGCACACTGCGGTACGTCCGACTGTTCATAGTTTGCCCAAGCCCAATAATAGGGACAACCCTCAACCAGTCAGAAGAATGGTCTCCCTGCTGAGATTTTCAAAGGGCAACCTGTCGAGGAGTCAAGGAGAAAACAGATTTCGCCGCTGAAGCAACCCTCGTGAAATATATATCTGCCAATTTCTTCATAAGTTTTTGGGCAGTGACCTGAAGCAACCCTCGTGAAATATTATTATTATTATTATTATTATTATTATTAATTAAATTTTTTTTTTGCAAGAATGTTATGACTCTTTTATTCTTCCAAAAAGGGAAAATAAACAAGCCTGAAACTTACAAAAAGGATACCCCCTAAGATGTGATAAACACACCTCAAACTATGATGAAACTAACTCTTCTATACTTTTATCTCCACTTTAATCCATAGAAATGCTAAGACTATGCAAACGTATAAAGCAATCAAATTTGATTCGTTTCACAAGGGTTTCTATATCTCGCTCATAACCTGTAAAAATTCTGGCATTCCGTTCTTCCCATATATAATAAGTAGTGGCAGCCAATGTAGCTAAATACCAATTTCTCTTCTGATGCTTCCTTCGTCTCCCTGTGTTAATCCAAATAAATTCCGCCTTCAGTGCATTACTCCGCCCCGGAGTATTCATCCACTTCAACATCTCTCTCCATAAAGCAGATGAAAACTTACAAGCAAAGAAGAGATGAGTGTGCGTTTCAACCTCCTCTTTACAAAGCCCATACCTATTAGGAATGCAATACCCTTTCCTCTGTAATATGTCAGTAGTGGCAAGCTTTTCATGACATGCTAGAGAAATAATCACTCCATGCTTAGGCTGAATCACTCTTGCATTCCAGCCCCTAAACCAAACTCTTCGTTCATACTTGTTTCTGAACCAGTCGTAGGCCAGATTTGTAATCAACTCTCCTCTTTGAGTCCAACTGTGAATTAGGCTTGTAGCTTGATCAATACTCCCAGTTTTTTCAATGAGTTCATCACGGACAACAAGAATACTGATGAGAGTACCAGTAAAACTATCTTGTTTGCAGATTTCCCAGAAAGACCCTCGTCCAATGACATATGCTTGACCCCACTTGCCCCAAATTCCTCCTGCATCGTTCAACAGATTCCAGACCCATTTCATCATCAACGCTTTGTTCCAAGCCCGCTGATTTTTAACTTGAAACCCTCCTTCCTCCCAAGGCACACAAATGCTATCCCAACTCTTGAGGAAATATCGTTTATCACTCGTTCCACTCCAGAAAAAATTCCTGCATAATCGTGTGATTTTCACTAAAACATTAGCAGGTATGAGGGTATTATTGCACCAGTAATTCATAACCCCAAAAACATTCGAGTTAAGAAGTTGTAGTCTGCCAGCGTAGGTCAAAGAATTCGATGACCAGCTGTGAATAACATCATGTATCCTCTGAATAAGCATGGAGTAATGTTCCATTCTGTTTATTATGTCATTCAATGGGAGCCCCAAATATCGACACGGGAAAGTTCCCTCCCTAAACCCAGTACTATTAAGAATTAACTCTTTCACTTCCTCCCGAATACCTCCAAAGAAAATATCTGTTTTTTCCTTGTTGGCTTAAAGGCCAGTTAGATCTGCAAACACATCCAAAGCACAAGTTGCAGCCATAACAGAAGGATGATCCGATCTCATGAAAACCATCAAGTCATCTGCAAAAACTAAGTGATTCAGATTCAATTTTCGACATTTAGGGTGAAATGAGACCTGTGCTTCAGTTCCTATCACTCTGAGTTGCCGTGATAATATCTCCATGCTAAGCACAAAGAGATACAGAGATAAGGGGTCTCCTTGCCTAACCCTACCCCTTTCTTTGAAGAAACCATGACTAGCACCATTAATCTTAAGCGAGAACCAAGAGCCTGTGAAACAAGCCATGATCTAGTTAGTGAATTGCTGAGGAAAATTCAAATTTTGTAGCATATCCTTTATAAATTCCCATTGAAGAGAGTCAAAAGCTTTACGAAGGTCAATTTTCATCAAACAACGCGGAGTCAAATATTTCCTTCCATATCCTTTAATAAGAGATTGAGATAACGCAATATTTTCGTGAATATTCCGTCCTCTAATGAACGCAGCTTGCTCCTGTCCAATAATTCCCTCCAAAATAGCAGTTAGTCTATTCACAAGCAACTTGCTGATCGTTTTATAAAGGATGGAACAACAAGAGATGGGACGATAGTCAAGCACAGACTGACAAATCTGTTTCTTTGGTATGAGTGTAATTAATGTAGTATTTGCCTACTTTAATAGCTTTCCTTTCCTGAAAAATTCCAGTATCCCCTCACAAAAATCAGCCTTAATAAGTAACCAAGAACTCTTGAAAAAACCAGCAGAGAATCCATCCGGACCTGGGCTCTTGTCAGAACCAATAGAAAAAAGTGCTCTCCTGATTTCAGCCTCCTGAGGCATACACAGCAACCTCACCCAGTCATCCTCCTGAACTAACTTGCCCCTTGTAACAATATGACGTTCCAATTGTTTAACAAGAATTCTACTTCCAAGGAGATCAGAGTAATAATCCACAAAACCTTGTATTACATCTTTGGTACCAAGTCTATCAACACCCTCTTTGTCCGTTATAGCGCCTATTATTTGTTGTTGATGCCTTTCCTTAAGTCTCGAATGAAAATAAGATGTAGGTGCATCATTCATCGCAATAGAATCCATCTTAGTTCTATGAGTAAGAATGCTAATCTCGGCATCCTTAAGAGTTCTCCAACCCTTTACCAGATCCCTTTCCCTCTGAATTAGGATAGCATCCATCGGGTGCGCCTGCAACGAGCTTTGGCAGGCATTAATTTCCTTCTCAACGTCTTTAATCTTGAAACCAATAATAGAAAAGTGATGCTGATGCATTTCCTTAAGAGCAGACTTGACCTTTTTTAGCTTGGCAAAAAATCTAAACCCTGCAGTTTCCCAAATAGGCTTATTCCACGCCTGATTCACAATAGAGTGGTAATTCGGGTGTTTAATCCAACAATTGAGAAAGCTAAAATGCCTCCTTATCCTCTCCTTCTGTAGCACAGTTACAACTATTGGGGAATGATCTGAAACTCCAGAGTTAAGAAAATGAGCAAAGCAATTAGGAAATTCAGAAATCCATGCCAAATTAACTAATGCTCTATCAATCTTAGTCCAAACTCTAGCATTCGGGTCTTGCTTATTAGTCCAAGTATAATCACACCCCTGCCCAGTAAGATCATGTAAACCACTATCCACGAGACACTCATTAAATTCGTCCATAGCTACTTCATCAGGTTCATCTCCCCCAATTTTTTCTCCTCTGTTTCGAATAACACTAAAGTCACCAATAACCATCCATATTGCTGCTGTCTTACTGATATTTGCCAGTTGATCCAATAACACTTTACGTTTTCTAGCATCATTGAAACCATAAATGAAAGTAACACAAAATTTTTGCCCAGTTGCATAATGAGTAACTTGACAATGCACTAATTGTTCTTCTATTTGGATATTAGTAACCCCAACATAATTGGAGTTCCAAAGGACCCAGATTCTGCCATTGTAGTGGCAGTTATAGTTACAAACTACTTGCCAGTTCTTGAACTTCTTGGTAATGATATCACCTGCCTTTCTCTCCTTCACTCTAGTTTCCAGAATTCCCATAATATCGATCCTCCTACCCCTAATTAATTTGATAATTTCATCCTGCTTCAAGGGGTCATTGCAACCTCTAATATTCCAAGTTGCAATAATCATCTTGGAATATCAGGTGGGACGTTGTCCACTATTGGAGGCAGTACCTCCTCATTACTATCATTATTACCACTTCTTATAGCATCAAACCGATTTCTAGATAGGATTGTAACTTGAGGAACCATCTTCTCCTGATTCACCGTACCACCATTAGAGCCAATCACCTTTAAGCCTATCCCACTTCATCCTTGACGCCTTACAACAGGAGAGAAGTCAGCATCTGGTTCAGAATGTGCATCCCGACCTAGCTCCTCGCATCCTGAGTTGGATTGTGCACCAGTCTGACCTTCAGTCTGCTTCAAGCCTGTTGAGGTACCGCCTAGCATCTGGGGTCCTGAGCTAGTGATAAGGCCTCCAATGGGGTCTTTCTCATGGGGTCCTTGATGCATTACAGCTAGTTGAGTAGGTTCTAACCCATCACCAACTGAGGTACCACCTAACCCATGAGAGCTCTTCTTTACTGGTGTATAACGAGTATCACCAGTCTGTAATTTTTGTTTTTCCTTCTTGCAATTGGTCTTAACATGACCCAATTTCCCACAACTAGTACAGTAGTATGGAATCCATTTATAGTCAATACGCTGGATTGATTGACCCAGATTAGGTATGTTGATTGTAATCATATCTGCTAATTCTTGCGAAACATCAATTTCCACAAGAACTCTAGCAAATGAGTTGTTCTGGTATCAGCATACAATGGTTTACCAACCTTACTCGCTCTTTTGCTCAGTACTGTTTCAGTCCATAGATACGGATCTAAGTCTGGAAAGAGAACCCATACCGGAACAATGGAGATACGATCCATTTCTTGCGAAAAAGACGGACTCCATTGCTTCAAAATTATTGTGTTCCTGCCTATCATCCATGGCCCTCCATGAAGAATTGAATCCATATCCTCCTTGCAAGAGAATCGAAAAGCGAACCACCCTTTCTTGAAATAATGAATTACTGGCCTGCGAGCCTGATTCCAATTTTTTTCCACATACTCTGTCATTTGTTTCACAGTTGGTCGCATCCCAATGACGTTACCCATTAATGTGTACTGCCAAGCTTTGAGTTCATCCCTGATTCATCTATTATTATTATTATTATTATTATTATTATTATTATTATTATTATTATTATTATTATTATTGTTATTATTATTATTATTATTATTATTGTTATTATTATTATTATTGTTATTGTTATTATTATTATTATTGTTATTGTTATTATTATTATTATTATTATTATTATTATTATTATTATTATTATTATTATTATTACTATTACTTTTACTATTACTATTACTATTACTATTAACATTATTATTATTATTATTTTATGTTTTTTGCAGAAAAATCATCATTTCATATCAATCAAGATGTGAAATTACATTTTTAGCAAAAAGACTATCACATTACAATACATCAAAAGGTATACTCCAAATGCTCCATAATCCTCTTATACTTGGGATTAGTAGAGTATAAGGACAATCTAGCCGAAATGTTGAACTTGAGTTGTGCTAACATAGATTCAATAGAAGACTCTTTCTCAATGAAGATCCTCTTGTTTCTTTCCTTCCAAATATCATTAACCACTGCAGCAATAGAAACTAGCAGCCAAGGTGACTTCCAATGCTTCCTATGATCAGGCCTTTGACACCATTTAATGATAGCCTTGAGACTTGTACAAGGTAGACAAATGTTCATCCAGTTAAGCATACCAGCCAAGATAAGCCGAGAAGTTGGACACTTGAAGAAGAGGTGATCATGTGTCACAAGATCACTAAGACAGAGAGCACATCTGTTAACAACACAAAACCCTCTCCTGGCAAACTGATCCACAGTAGAGAGTTTATGTTGGTAAACCAAAGAGAGAATGACTTTAAAGCTAGGTGTAATCAAAGAGGAAGATATGACCTTAGGAACTCTTAAGTCAGGCGCATCCAGAATCTTAGCATAGGCTTTGCTCACCAGGAATTTGTTGCCAGTAAAGCATCCTTGCAAAAAATTCTGTACAGCTGTTACTGAGCCAAATTGACTTATCAACAAGTCCTTAGTCACAATGATGTTCTTCCAAGCTGCCGGGTATCCATCTTTGAACACAAGAGACCAAATATCCTGATGCAAGAGATAAGCAGCACACCACTTCTGCCAAATACTACCTGTCCCTGTAGATAAATGCCAGACCCATTTGGACATAAGACCCAAATTCCAAATTTCCAAGTTTTTAACTTTCCATCACTCTCCCAGGGACTGCAGATATCTTTCCATTTCTTAAACACCAGCCTTCTTCCCCCTTCATGAATACCCTAAAAGAAGTCCTTGCACATCTTATTAATGATTTTCAGGACTGCTTTAGGAAAAAGAACAGTAGAGCACCAGAAGTTCTCTACTCCAAACACAACAGAGTTCAGAAGCTGTAATTTACCAGCATAGGAAAGAAACTGAGTAGACCAATGGGAAATAGATCTCTGAATCTTCAAAATAAAGGGATCAAACATTCGAACAGTGATCCTGGAATCAGACAGAGGCATCCCAAGATACCTGAAAGGGAAATGGCCTGAACTGAAACCAGTATGAGCTAGAATGAGATCCTTGACATCTTCTAAGACTCCACCAAAATAGATGCAAATTTTATCAGGATTTGCATTTAATCGAGAAATATAACCAAACTCCTGCAAAGCATTTTTAGCAGCTAACACTGAAGGAAGATCACCCCTGGTGAAGATCATAAGATCATCAACAAAAACCAAGTGAGTGAGGCTCAATTTGACATACTTGGGATGATATGATACATCAGGTTGTCTACAAATCGTTCTTAGACTCGTAGACAAGATCTCCATACTTAGAACAAAGAGATATGGTGAGAGGGGATCACCTTGCCTAACTCCACTCTTACCTTGAAAGAACCCTTCAATACCCCCATTTAACTTGAAAGAGTACCAAGGATCCTTGATACACCCCATAATCCATTTCACAAACAGGGAAGGGAACCCAAACCTGACCAGCATTTGATCAATAAAACTCCACTGCAAAGTATCAAAAGCTTTCCTAATATCTACTTTGAGTAAACATCTAGGAATAATATACTTTCTAGTATAGCCTTTCACCAAAGATTGAGATAGTAAAATATTTTCAAAAATGCTTCTACCTTGGACAAAAGCAGCCTGCTCATCACCAATAATAGAAGGAAGGACCTTTTTAAGTCTATTGGCAAGGATTTTAGAAATGGCCTTGTAGAACACTGTGCAACAGGAAATTGGTCTGAAATCCATAACACTACAAGCTCCAGGTTATTTTGGAATCAAAGAAATGAGAGTGGAATTAGCTTGTTTAGACATTTTCCCACTCTTGAAGAAACTGGAAGCAGCCTTGTAGAAATCATCACCCACAATACTCCAGGCAGACTTGAAAAAACCAGCAGAGAAGCCATCAATACTGGACTACTGTTGGAATCCATTTTAAAGACAGAAATCTTAAGCTCATCAATAGTAAGAACCTTGATCAAATCATCAATGATAGAAGAAGAGAGACTCTCAAAGCAAGAGTTAAGAGGGAGAACATGAGAGCTTTTACCCAACAGATTCATATAATAGTCTTGAAAAGCTTGAGTGACCTCCTTGTTTCCCTTCCTAGCAATACCATTAGCATCATTAATAGCACCCAATAGTTGCTGACTTCTCCTTTCTGCAATTTTTGAGAAAAAATATTTAGAATAGCAGTCAGAAAACTGAATATTCTTTACTTTAGCCCTTTGATGAAGCATGTTAAGTTCAGCTTGTTTTTGCTTCAAATAAGAATCAGACAGACCCTTCTCCTCTTGAAGAAGCAAAGGGGAGAAAGGATTACTCTGCAATTGATGTTGGCAACTGAGAAGAGAATCTTTAGTCTTCTGAATCCTATCAGAAATATTAGAGAAACGCTCTTTATGTAGCTCATTAAGAGCAAGTTTAATAGCCTTGAGCTTATCAAAATATCAGAACATTGATGAACCTGAAACCCTAGAGCTCCAAGCCTTCTTAACTATAGAGTGAAAATCAGGATGGCCACACCAAATATTAAGAAAACTGAACCTCTTCCTGACTTGCCTATCCTTAAGAACTTCAACCAAAAGGGGAGAATGATCAGAGACACCTTCTTCATTAACCTCAACAGTAGAAGAAGGAAAGAAGGAGAACCAGGAAGGATTTACCAGAATTCTATCAAGCTTAGACCAAATTCTAGCTGAAGGATCCTGGTTATTAGTCCAGGTCAAGGCACACCCAGAACTCTGAAGATCATCCAACTGACAGGAGCTCAAACAGGAATTAAAGTCCATCGTATCCTAGAGAGAATGAGGATTATTACCCAATTTCTCATTAGGATCTCTAATGACATTAAAGTCACCCATAACCAGCCAAGGGCTACTAGTAGATAGTCCAACAAGATCTGACCAAAGCTCCTCTCTATCCTTCCCATCATTAAAGCCATACACAGCACTTAATCTCAGGGTGGATTGAGACAGATGGTGAAAAACTGAACAAGTAATATGCTGAGCAGAAGAGACCAAATTACTAACAGTTACAGTATTAGGATTAGAAAACAACCAAATCCTACCATTGTAGTAGGAATAGTTAGTATCCACCTTCCAATGTTGAAAAACTCTAGAAATTATTTTAGGAGCCTTAGCTCTTTTAACTCTAGTCTCAAGAAGAGCCAAAATATCCAACTTATGAGAAAACAAAAAATCCTTCACCTCACTATGCTTAATAGGGTTGTTGAACCCTCTAATGTTCCAAGAAGCAATTTTCATCTTGATAAATCAGGAGGGACAGGATCTTTAGGAAAAACCACTACAGAACATTCTTGGTGCATTACAAACTGCTCTCCAAGGCTGTCCTCAGGAGGAGCAGAAGACTCAACTTCCTGGGCAACCAAGGAGAAGTTTGAGGTACCACCTAGTTCCCCACCTACACTAGACACCACACTCTCATGGAGTACCTGAAAAGAAATTTCCAGGGCTAAGGACTTCAAGATAGACACCTTAGGCTTTAAAGACGAGGAATTCCTCTTTTGGACAGGAATGAAAGAGTCATCCTGTTCATCAATGGGAGGAGGAGGCACAGAATGTACCTTTCCTTTCTCAACAGAGCATACTGAGTGCTTTATAGGGCTAAGGGTAGGCTGGATAGCATCAGACTTAGGAGAATCCTCATACTTTGCTTGGCCACCAACCCCCTTATTCCCTAAGGTACCGCCTAGCTCTTTCTCTTCGCTTGTCCCACTAACATCCTTGGGCAACAACTTTTTCTTCTCCTTCTTACAATGAGTAATGGAATGCCCTAACTTACCACATCCATGGCAATAATAAGGAACCCATTCATACTCCACCCTCTGTATAGATTGGCTGCAATAGGGGCCATTGATAACAACATGCTCTACCAAAGGTTCAGACACATCGATCTCAACTAGCACCCTAGCAAAAGAGAGTTTAGCTTTTGTTGTTGTGGCCAAATCAGCACACAAAGGCTTACCCACCTTGCTTGTCATCTTACTAAGAACCACATCAGACCAAAAGAAAGGGTCTAAATCTGATGAACCTATCCATATCTGCAGAGAAAGAAGGAGTCCACTCTTTGAGAATAAGACTATACACCCCCATCTTCCAAGGGCCTCCTTTCAAGACATTGTTCATGTCTTCCCGACAAGAAAAGCGAAAGGAAAACCACCCTTTCTTGCAGTATTGGACTACAGGCGAAGCCATGTGCCCCCAGTTATCTGAGACAAACTGTTGTACAGTTTTGAGAACAGGACGAGATCGAAGCACATTTCCCATGAGTGTAAACGTCCATAGATTCAATTCATTAGCTAAATCCTCTAATTCTATGTCAATTTCAGTGGAATTCGCGCTATTATCACAGAAAAATAGATTCATCCCCATTTGTTAGAAGTTTGAGCAATTTTAGACCATTTTGGCGGCAAATTAGTCGCAGGTTTTGCAAGGGGTTCTTCAATTTCACCATTAGAAACAACAGGATTGAGCACAATTGAATCATTCTTAGCACTAGAATCATCTTTAGACGAAGAGAGAGCATTATTACCAGCAGAATGCAGAGCATTCAGAATGAGATCATTGATTGAAGAATGGTGCGAAGAAGTCTGGGCAACCGAATTCCCTTGCAATTCTGCAGACTTCTCCATTTCAGTAGCACGAGGATTAGCTTGCAACGAATTCTTACTAGGGTGACCTGGACCTCGCTTCACCTGAGAAGACGCCATTGAAGAGACCTTGCGCGCGTAACAGAATTTCAGAGAAAACTACCTAAAGAGAGAAAGTTTTCTCTCTCTTCGCAAATTATTATTGATACTATTATTATTATTATTATTATTATTATTATTATTATTATTATTATTATTATTTTAATTATAATGGAGAATTTTATTGATGAATCAAAAAGCAGTTTACAAAAAATTGGTGGGTAACCGAGATACAATCTGGCCCCTACCCCCTTAGCTATAGCGAAGCTAAGTCTGGTAAAAATAAAAGAAGCAGCGCGTGCTACTCCGGCATCCTGTGCTATCGAAAATTTTTGAATCCTCTTGAGTAAGCCGATAGCATCCGCCTCTAATTCCATCAGCAAAGAAAAGGAAAAAGGCAAAAACCCATACCCAAGCCCCGAGCATAGGTCCCTGTACTTAACGCATTTGCGCCGGGCAGCGTCACCCACAGCACGGCCTGGCGCGAAATCAGTGAGCCCGGAATGAGTCAAAGGAGAAGACCCGGTAAGATCTGCGCAAACGTCACGCCCCCTGTCCCACGAATAAAGAAGCAAATCTGAAGGACGCAAGGATCTGTCATGATCATCAATCAAGCCAATATCGATCTCCTTCCCAACCGAGACCCCGAAACGGAAACAAATATCCAAAAGAGTTTCACGAACGAGGTTATGTCGATGTTAAATACCGACAACCCCCGCGCAAGACACGACATGGTCCCCAAAAATATCGTCGCCAAAAACCCAAGAGCAGGCATTATTATTATTATTATTATTATTATTATTATTATTATTATTTTATTATTATTATATTTTTTTTTAAACAAAATACGGAACTTGTATTACCAACAAAACAAATTACAAGAAGTTAGCGGGAAGCCGAGATACTATCTGGGCCCCCACTCCCTTAGCGATCGCAAAACTAATCCTAGTGAAAATATGAACTGAGGCACGTGCTCCAGCGTCCTACGATATAGCGAATTTGCGAATCCGCTGGAGCAGAGAAACAACATCCGTGTCGAGCTCACCAAGAGAGGAGAAGGAGAAAGGTAGGAAACCATACCTAATGGCCGTGCAGCGTGCCTGATACTTGGCACACTTACGACGATCAACATCAGCAACTACCCGTCCGGCCTCAAAAGCAGTCAAGCCTAACTGGATCAAAGAGGAGGACCCAGTTATTATTATTATTATTATTTTATTTTTTTTATTTTTTTTTTATTTTTTTTTATTATGAACCGGAGCTTGCATTAATAACGAAACAAATTACAAGAAGTTAGTGGGTAGCCGAGATACTATCTGGGCACCCACTCCTTTAGCAATAGAAAAACTAAGACGAGTAAAAATAAAAGCAGCTGCGCGAGCTCCCGCGTCCTGAGAGATAGAGAATTTCTGAATCCGCTTGAGTAAAGCAGCGGCCTCCGCGTCGAGCTCCCCTAGGGAAGAGAAAGAGAAAGGTAGAAACCCATACCCAGACTTGGTGCATAAATCTCCATACTTGGCGCACTTGCGTTTAGCAGCATCAGCGATCGCGTGACCAGGTAGAAAATCAGACATCGCGGACTGAGTCAATGGGGACGACCCTGTCAGATCAACACACACATCGCGACCCCTATCCCAGGAATACAGAAGTAAATCCGCCGGGCGAAGGGGCTTGTCGTGCCCATCAATTAAACCGACATCCACATCTTTACCGGTCGTAATATCCAAAAGGGTGTCGCAAACCAGGTTATTATTATTATTATTATTATTATTATTATTATTATTATTATTACTATTATTATTATTAATTTTTTTTTTATTATAAAACGGATCTTGCATTATTATTATTACTATTACTACTACTACTACTGCTGCTGCTAATCTCATATATATAAAACAGGCTAGAAGACTACTACTACTACTACTACTACTAGTAATCTCTTATATATAAAACAGGCTAGAAGAGCGGATAAAAAATCGACCCTATCTGTCCTAAATATGGACACCCTAACAAATCTGGATAAAAAAAACGACCCTATCAAATATGGCCCAAATCTAGGTTCAATAGCAAATCTGATAACAATATCGAAACTGGACCAAATCTAATACGACGACCAAACTAAACTTAAAGTCGGAAACAACCATCAAAACCGGATCAAAAATTGTCCCTATCTGACCCAAATCTGGACACCCTAACAAATCTGGATCAAAAACGGCCCTATCAAATATGGCCCAAATCTAGGTACAATAGCAAATCTGATAACAATATCGAAACTGGACCAAATCTAATACGACAACCAAACTGAACTGAAAGTCGGAAACAACCATCAAAACCGGAAGTCAAAACAAAACCCGACCCAAATGACAAACAAACCCCCCCCCCCCCCTCCAAAAAAAAAAACAGAAACTCAATAATTTGAAGCCTATCGAAAATCAGGCCCAAATCCATGCTTCACCCAACCTCAACCCTAATAACCCCACCCATTTATATATTACCCTTCCCTGACCCGACCCCCCTAAAAAATCCTAATCCCACCCGACTCCCTACCTAACACTAACCCTAACCCTAAATCGCCTCTCAGTCTCACTCTCCATTCTCACTTTCACTGACTCTCTAATCCTCCCCAAACTTGTTGTCTTCTGTTCCTCACTTCACATCTAAGAGACCCTTCCTTGAAAATTAATTGTCCGAAAAAATGAAGGTTGTTTGTCAATCGAATTTCCAAGTTGTTTCCAGATTGATCGCCATTTCTCCTGCTTAATTTGAAGATCGGTCGATATTTATCAACCAAATTCCAGATCTGCTTTGTTTTAAACGAAAAATGGTATGTTTTTTTTTGAAAAAAAAAATTGTAATCTTAATTATGTCAATTTTTTTGCTCAATTTTTTTTCATTAATGTTTTTTTTGTCGCTATGTTCTACAATGTTTGCATGCATTTTTCCTACCTGAAACCGAATCCCAGATCGACTTTGATGTATTCGAAAAAATGGTGAGTTTTTTTTAAATTTGTTTTTTTTAATTTCAAAATCGTTATTATGTCAATATTTTCTCATCACTGATCATTTCCTTCTTTCTGTGTTGTAAATTTCTTGCATGCATGTTTCCTATGCGAAACCAAATTCCAGATCTAGTCTGGTGTACATGAAAAAATGGTGAGTTTTTTTTTTAATTTGTTTTTTTTGCTTCAAAATTGTTATTTTGTCAATACTTTCTCATCACTGATCATTTTCTTCTTTCTGTGTTGTAAATTTCTTGCATGCATGTTTCCTATGCGAAACCAAATTCCAGATCTAGTCTGGTGTACACGAAAAATGGTGAGCCTTCTTATTTCATTTCCTTCTTTTTAAATCTTGAAATCTTAATTATGTAGATATTTTCTCATTGCTAATATATTTTTTTTACTATATTGTGCAGATTTTTGTTCATTATTTCCGAATAAATGAAGTATATATGGAAGACTTATTAGGTCGTACGAGATTATATTCTAGCATATCATATATATTCTCGGGATATTCCCGAGACATAACCTAATTGTAACCTATATATATATATATATATATATATATAAATGATCAGATAACTTTTCTCGATTCTCTTAGCATGGTATCAGAGCTACGAATCCTTCAGCTTCCACAACCCTAACAAACAAACGCAAAAGAACTTTGGGATGACCTCGCCGATAGGTTCTCCATTGTTGACGGATCGAAAATTCATGCCTTAAAAACAGATATAAAGAACTGCTATCAAACCAAGGGCATGTTGGTTACAGCATACTACGGAAAATTGAAGGCTCTGTCGGACGCTTTGGCTGTGCACGAGCCACCGTTTGCGTGCAAATGCGGGAATGCACTTGTGAAATTTCCAAGGCGTCCTCTGCCCGACAAGACAGTGAACATCTACACCAATTTTTTATGGGACTCGATGACCCGGCTTTGTACGGTAATATTCGGTCTCATTATCTTGCACTTGATACTTTACAAACTTTGAACCGTGTGTATCATGTTGTACTTCAAGAAGAACGACTTCGAGTCGTGCCGACAACGATCACCGACACACCTGAGATAATGACATACGCTGTTCAGGTGTCTGGTCGGTCAAATTGGAAGGAAAATCGAGAGCGAGAACGATTTGAGAAAAAAAACACTCGTGCACGTATTGTACTGTTCAGGGTCACGAGATTGGTAATTGGTATATTAAAAATCAAAACTTCCCGGATTGGTGGGGTCCAACGAGGCCACGGATGCTGGCCGACGCTTTGGCACGTCGTGGTGGTCGGAATGAGGCTGACCGGACTGGACAGAGCAGTAACAGTGCTGGATAGGGGCCTTCTAGACAGCAACGACTTATTTGACGGGAAGTTTGGCTTGTATGCATGATGTGACGAGTATTCCGACTCGTCTTATCGGGCTACCTGATGGGAAATATAAATAATCGAATCTTGCAGAGACCGTGTGTCTTACCGACACGATGACTCTTACCCATGTTTTATACGTTCCGTCTCTTAATTGCAATTTAATTTCCGTTTCTCAGCTGCTTGCGACAAATAATATTATGATTCAATTCGCTGATAATTGTTGCTGTATAAAGGACCTCACTTCGAGGATGATGATTGGAGCTGGTGAGCTGAGAGATGGACTGTATTTTCTTCGGGATGTGATGCAAAAATTGCTCGTGAATCATGTCAACATGATTTCTACTTTTGATTTGTGGCACCGTCGACTTGGACATCCAGCCGATAAAGTCGTAAAATCTTTACCTTTAGCTAGTAACCTTAGTCCGTCTGATGGGCATGTCTGTGATATTGTCATTTTGCGAAACAACATAGACACAGTTTTGATTTGAGTAATAATATTGCATCTGAAATTTTTGAGTTGATCCATTGTGATTTATGGGAACCCTATCGTACTCCTTCGTCTTGTGGTGCGAAATATTTTTTGACCATTGTCGATGATTGTTCCCGTTTCGCGTGGGTGTATTTATTAATTGATAAGACGAAAGTGACAGAAATGTTTATGAATTTTCTAGCTATGGTTGAGACACAATTTTCGAAACAGGTCAAAATAGTCCGTAGTGATAATGGGTCTGAATTTAATTGTTTGGCGGGAATTTTCTTTCGTCGTGGCATAAATTTTCAGACTTCTTGTGTGGGCACACCTCAACAAAATGGTCGAGTTGAACGTAAGCATCGTCATATTTTGAATGTAGCTCGCTCGTTTATGTTTCAAGGTCATTTGCCTAAATCTTTTTGGGGTGAGTGTATTCTAAGTGCTGCGTATTTGATTAATCGCACGCCTTCGGTCCTTCTTGGGTACAAGTCTCCTTATGAGATTCTTTTTGGAGTACCTCCGACGTACTCTAATTTGAGGATTTTTGGTTGTCTTTGTTTTGTTCACAATCAACATACCCAAGGTGATAAATTTGCTCCTCGGGGTCGGAAATGTGTCTTCGTTGGTTATCCACATAATAAGAGAGGGTGGAAAGTTTATGATATTGACAATGAAATTTTTCTAGTCTCGAGGGATGTTGTTTTTTATGAGGATAAATTCCCTTTTCAGCCTCCTGACACTTCAATTTCATCTCCTGTTGTTCTCGATGATGAACCGGGTTTCTCTATACCATCCCCGTCCCCCGCGTCGACAAGTCCTACCACACGACCCTATGATTTGGCCGACTCGCCTGATCTGGGTTCTCCCTCTGTGGTTCGATCTCTTACTGACATCGATTATGCTGAGCCTTGTGATACAACAGTCACTCTTGGTCGTGGGTTATGGTGTAAGGTTCCTTCGTCCCGCTTACGTGATTTTGTTGTTGGCACTATTACTTGTCCATCTCTCCAGCTCAGCTCACCAACCCATTCCTCGTCATCCTCAGGTACGTCCTATGCTATAGCAAATTATGTTAATTGTAATAGATTTTCGGAGACACACCGGGTTTTTCTTGCAGCTGTCTCTGTCAAGGAGGAGCCCACTAGCTTGCTGTAGCGGTTCGTGATGCTGGTTGGCGTGCCGCTATGCAAAGTGAGATTACGACACTTGAAACGAATCACACGTGGGACTTGACTGAACTTCCTCCCGATAAGAAAGCTCTTGGTTGTCGATGGATGTATAAGATTAAGTATCTGTCTGATAGTACCATTGAACGCCTTAAGACCCGTCTCGTCATTTTCTGCAATCATCGGGTAGAAGGTATAGACTATGATGAAACTTTTGCTCCGGTTGTCAAAATGACTACTGTTCGTATTTTTTTTTGGCTCTTGCTGGTATTAAGCGTTGGGAGATTCATCTAATGGATGTTCACAACGCCTTTCTTCACTGAGATTTAACAGAACAAGTCTTTATGAAATTACCCCCCCCCCCCGGATTCGGCGCTGGTAAAGGCGACAAAGTATGCCGACTTTGTAAAGCTCTTTATGGCCTCAAACAGGCTCCACAGTGTTGGTTTGCCAAGCTAATTGCCGCACTTAAGACTTATAGTTTTTCCCACTCTTATTCTGATTACTCTTTATTCAGCTATTCTCGTGGTGCTATTTGTCTTCATGTCCTTGTCTCTGTGGATGATTTGGCCGTAGCTGGTAATGATTCTTCTGCTATTTCTGATTTTAAAGTTTATCTGGCAAGTTGTTTTCCTATGAAAGATTTGGGTCCATTAAAATATTTCCTCGGTATTGAGGTTGCTCGGAATTCTGACGGGCTGTTTCTGAGTCAGCGTAAATATGCGCTTGATATTATTTCGAAAACAGGCAATCTTGCTGCTCACCCGGCTCTCACCCCTATTGAACAAAATCATCATCTGGGCTTGGCCACTGGGCCGGTTATTGATGATCTCGAACGATATCGTCGACTTGTTGGTCAGTTAGTTTACCTTGCTGTTACCCGTCCTGATCTCTCTTATGTTGTTCATGTCTTGTCTCAATTTTTAACTGAGCCACGCCAGGAACACTTTGATGCTGCTTTACGGGTCGTTAAATATTTGAAAGGGTGTCCGAGTCAGGGCTTGTTGATGCGCGCTGATAGTACTCTTGATGTCACTGGATGGTGTGATTCAGATTGGGCAGACTGTCCCCAATCTCGGCGCTCCGTCACTTGCTAGTTTGTTTTTTTGGAAGGTTCCCCAATTTCCTGGAAACGAAGAAGCAACAGACAGTTTCTCTTTCTTCAACTGAAGCTGAATATCGAGCTATGATGGCCCTTGTCTGTGAATTGAAGTGGCTCAAGGGTCTGCTACTTAGTTTTGGAGTTACTCTCTCCCGTCCTATAACCATGTTCTGTGACAATAAATCTGCTATTCATATCTCACAGAATCCTGTTTTTCACGAGCGAACGAAGCACATTGAGATTGATTGTCACTTTGTGTGGGATGCTATTATTGATGGCTTGGTCTCTCCATCTTATGTGCCTACCGATGAGCAACTTGCCGACATTTTAACCAAGGCTTTAGGATCCAAGAAGTTTCATGATTTTGTCCCCAAGCTGAGCATTCTCGATCTTCATGCTCTAGCTTCGGGGGGGGGGGGGGGGGGGTAGTAGGTCGTACGAGATTATATTCTAGCATATCATATATATTCTCGGGATATTCCCGAGACATAACCTAATTGCAACCTATATATATATATGCCTCCGTTAATGAATGAATGATCAGATGACTTTTCTCGATTCTCTTAGCAAGACTCGCTAAAATATGGGGTTTATGGCACCAGATCTACTATCATAATCTCGCGTTTTTTATATATTAATCATCGATTCATTCTTCAATTGAAGGTATAACCTTCTACACTTTACATTTCCTTACATTTCGTATTTAGTCCTTGCATTCAGCATAATACTTTAACACTATGACATCTTTTCACATGTTACATATCATATATCTTAGATCTTGAATTTGAGAAATTGAATACCTTGTTTTTTTTTCTTTTATTTCTATTGAACATGCTATGATTTGCATTTTTAAATATTTCATATATTCATTTGATTATATTAGTGTGTTAATGAGTATATAACTTGGTAGAATCATTACATTTCGTATTTACTCCTTGCATGCAGTATAATACTTTATCACTATGTCATGTTTTCACATCTTACCAATCATATGTTTTAGATCTTGAATTTGAGAAATTAAATATCTTGTCTTCCAAGTTTCTTTTCTGCTGAACATTCTGTTATTTCTGTTTTTATTAATTTCATATAGTAGTCTGATTATATTAGTCCTAATGTGTTAACTATAACATCGAATGTTTGCTTCGTATTATTTTTTGCATTATCTACCATTAACCTATGTAGTTTTCGGTGTGTACGCTTTAAAATATTTGAAACATTTTTTTCGCTTTTTTTTTTTTCAAATATTTCGAATTTTGTTGACCAAAGTATTAATGAAACGATGCATGTCCAGATAAACGTAATTGCTTACTAAAATATTGACTCGAAAAATATATGATTTTAAGGATAAAGTGGGTTAAAATATTTTTTCACTTAAAACTAACAACAAGTCTCTTGTAAGACCGTCTTACGGTGAGTTAACGTGATACGTACTAATAGAAATAAAATAATAATAAAAGTAACCACCTTATATGTGAGAGGTCTCACGATAAATTTATTGTGAGACCGTCTCATATAAGAATATAAAACCGTCTCATATAAGAATATAAGACCGTCTCACTAATTGGATTCATGCTTATAACATTCTTAAAATATATATACAGCATATTCTTTACTTTGTTTTTAGGTGTCTTTGTGTTAATCTAGGAATCTTATATTGTAATTAATGGCAATTTTTCCTATAGCAATAGTCCAGTTAGTTTTAATTCCAATATAAAGAGTATATTAAAGTTAAGCGGAATTGGGAAAATTTTACCTCCAAAAAAGGTTAATTGTATTCCTATTAAGGCCAAAACTACGAAAATCACAGAAGAAATGAACTAATTGTTGATATAAAAATAAACAAAACAGTAATTACTTATAGAAATTATTTAAAATACTCAAACGATAGACATGTACAAAATACAAATATTCGGTTACTTTTTCCATATTTTTGTGCTAAATACTTTCGATTTGCAGATTATCATTTTTATTTATTGTGGTTCTAATGTAAACTTCAAAACTTGCTTAAATTGAATCATAGGTTTGATTTTACAAAATGCAAGAAAAATTCTTACTGTAAAACTCACAACTATAAATTTGATGATTAAGACTATTGGAAAACATTTATACCTATTTGAGTCATAAATTTTGTACATCTAATGATTAGAACTAAAATTTATTCTTTATTAGATCTTTTTTTGGTTGATGTTCATTTTCTTTTTCTGAAGACTTACATTTGTATAAATTGTGAGATTTCTGATTTCTTTCTTAATTGAAACATAAAATCTGATATTACAGTATATGAAAAACAAAACAGTAGAGAAAAAAATTAAATGTTTTTGCAAACATAAGATGAAGATAATATGAATTAGAGTAACACCTACATTCTGTTCTGCAGCGATTTGTACTATCCCTTGTGCTTCTGCTCCTGTATCTTGTTGAACTTAGATTATCCATTAAAGATTTTATAATAGCACGATATAAGAATGTTTTCTTTGTTTAATTGAAGAAGTTTTTAGTATCGCTAATTGATATTTTGATAGATTGAATACATTGAATGATACGTGATGTTATTGTTTTGAGCAATGATTTAATGAAGAATTTAAAAAGGGTGTTGCTAACTTACTCTAAACCACAACATTTCAACTGCTGTTAGTTGGGAGATATTTTGATAAATTGAGTCAGTTAAACCCAAATCATTAAATTATTTAAATAAAATTAAACTTATTCTTTACCTGGATGTTTGACCATATTTTAAATACCTGCTAAAAGTTATACACAACTCTACCTAGAACTAATACTAATTATGTATGATTATTTCTTAGTTATTGATTATTGAGTCTGTTTTGTTTGCCATGATATTAGAATTGTATTCGTATTAGAGTTCTCTACAAACAAAAATCAGCACAGGACAATATATTAAAAGAATTCTATTTGTATATTGAAGATAGTAGGTGATATTCTATCAAATAAGATATAATAAACTTGCTGAAGCTGTAATGCTTATACAAACTTTATCTATAAAGACAAAAAAAAAGATGTGTACACAAACTGAACGTAATTAGTTAATTGTTTAGAGATATTTTGAATTAAAATAACGACTGAATTAAGCAATGAAAAAACTAAATGCTATTGAAATAGTTGTGTAGACACCCGCATTTTGACTGCCAGGTGTCTATGGCAGTTTCCAAAAAACACCCGATGATGATCGGACGCTAACGTGTTTCTACGCGTTCGGATATGGGTTCAAAACCATTAGTTGCTGGCTAATGCACCTACAGAGTACAAATCTCACAAAACTGACCTCAAATTCAGGCCCAATGGGTCGTTTCCAGTCAAACAAGACTAATTTGGGCCAAAACCGACACCGGAAATAAAACCGACTTTTAGCAATTGGGTCAACCCCGGTCAAAGTCATTTCCGAGACATGCAAAAACAGTCACACAATCATCAAAAGTCCAATTCAAACACAAAGACCCATCAAACATCCAAAGCCACGGTCCAAAAGCTGACCCGCGCAACCCAGCTGGGCCACTCGATCGAGTGCTCAGCCCACTCGATCGAGTGGGCCCTTATTCAGGCCCGACTGCGTTTGAATGGGCCACTCGACCGAGTCAGCCAGTTACTTGGTCGAGTAACCCTAACCGGGGGTCCTTAGCAATGCCTATATAAACACCCCACGCAACACATCTTTAGACAACTTTTGCAACCCTAATTCTACCCTAATTCTACAACAATCAAACCCTAACCCTAGTACTAGGAATCGAAACCCTAACCACCACAACTCAGTTTACATACTCGATACTCCCGTGCAAGCCGTCACTACACGTCCCGTCCGAGTATAAGAAACATGTCGGTTGAGGGTGCCAATTCCCGCTCTTCTTCTTTCTCTTTTTTTCTCGCGTCACGTCGTCGTTATCATCGTAGATGTCTCGTTCTTATTTATTTATTTTATTCGCGTCCTAATATCGTTAATATCTCTAGTATTAAGACATTAAAATACTTGTGAATTTGTGTCGAGTGTAAGTGATGGTGGGATAAGGAAACCCGAATATACAAGTGTACTGCACACAACGTTGTCGGTCGCTTATCCCATCACCCCGATCACTTGATTATTGAAACAAGTCAACTTAAACAATAATCTCTATTTTATTCGCATATTCATCATTACTCGCGTATTTGCATAGATTTTCAAAAGAAGTATTTTATTTAATAAGGGTCGAAACCCGTTGACGTGGATCCGACATCACACAATCCCTAGGGATTTATTTCGATGTCGGAAAAGCCGAGGGAATCATTGTTTTCAATTCAAGTAAAGCGTCGATCTTTTAAATTCGATTTCAATTCCATAATTGGATGTCGAATCTAACGATCTAGTCAAAGAAATTAACAAATGCTATTTTTCGTTGATGCTAAGATAATTGTCATACAATTCGTTAGAATTACGACATTATTAAACGCGGAGAAATATATTCATATCGCGATAATTAATTTAAGACGACTTAAAGCAATTTTCTCTTATTTTCACTCTAGTATTCCATATCGATTCAATAATCGAATATGGGATACAACGAGTATCCAAATCTAGAATCGAGTATGAATCCCATAATATTTAGGGAAAAGTCCCATGGTACCCTCGAACTATGTCACATTACACATGGTACCCCTGCTTTTAAGTTTGTTCCCATGGTAACCTTGAGTTTTATAGTTTAGTTCCCAATTTGACCTTACCCAAATTTCTGTCATGACGCCGTTAAATTATGACCAAAATTAATTATAGTTGTTCCCATGGTACCCTTTTTCGTAGTTGTTCTCATGGTACCCTTAAGTTTTTCATAGAGTTTCCCATGGTACCCTGAAAGGAAAGCAACGACTCATTGAAGCAAAACAACGACTAGTTTATTGAACTAGCCGTTACACAAGTGCTTATAAATTCACTTCCCATTCTATTTTGGCAGAAAAAGAACAAATAATCCACATTTACTCACTCAACCTTTTCACTTGTACAAAAAAGTGGAAAAAAATAATGTTTCCGGATGATCGAGCTTCAAGGTTATGGTGATGAAGTTTTTCCATTTTTTTGTACAAGTGAAGGAGGAGGTGAAAAGGTTTTCTTTTGCGAGCTCTGAAAATTAAAGTTTAACAGTTCATCCGAGCTTTCATGGCTAGTCCATGTGCTCATTTATTAAAGATCCTAGGGATATATTGTAATGAGAGACAATGAAAGTAAAGAGAATAAGCAAGAAAATCCTGAATAAGTCTTCGTAGGTCATTAATATGATGTTCTTGATCAGCGATAGCTTCGACGAGATTAAGGCAGTCGGTTCGAATGCTGACGTGAAGGAAACCATGATTAAGAGCCCAAATACAAGCTTGAAGTAAGCCAATTTTATTATGTTCCAAGATGCATCCACATCAATAAAAACCAAATTACATGACCTCGAGGCACAATCAGTGAGTTGAAGAAGTTCACCATCTCGGACCGGGGACTTAAGATGTTCAGTGTCATTGATCTTAGTAGGATCCATCCTAGGCTTAATGAAAGATTTAGCCATATGAATAATGGAGATAACATTGTCAACACTCAACAGGCCATGGGGTGCCATAAAAAAATTAAGGGTACCATGGGAACAACTATGAAAAGTTAAGGGTATCATGGGAAGAACAATGAAAACTTAAGGGTACCATGGGAACAACTATGAAAACTTAAGGGTACCATGGGAACAACTATGAAAAGTTAAGGGTACCATGAGAACGCCTCTCTTTTTTAAGAAAAGTAGTTGTTAATTTTGGTCATAATTTAACGGCGTCATGACAGAAATTTGGGTAAGGGCAAATCGGGAACTAAACTATAAAACTCAAGGTTACCATGTGAACATAAACTTAAAAGCAGGGGTACCATGTGTGATGTGACATAGTTCGAGGGTACCATGGGAAATTTCCGTAATATTTATGTCCGATTCAACAAAATCAATGATTTATAAAATCCGAATCGAGCATAAATTGTACAATATTTATATCCGATTCGGCAGAATCATCGAATTATCAAAAATCAAAGCGATTTCGAAAATCAATAATAAATTGTAAAGCGAATTATAATTCGTACAGGGGGCACTCGACCGAGTGCCTAGCCCACTCGGTCGAGTGGCACCCCAAAAACCGAAACAGGAGGTTCTGACGACCTCCACTCGGTCTAGTTTCATGTTGACTCGGTCGAGTGGCAATGTACTTGGTCGAGTTGGTCAATAACTCGAGCGAGTAGGGTCTAAAAACATGGGACAGAAGCGTTTTCAGAGGTCCACTCGGTCGAGTCCTTCAATGACTCGGTCGAGTGGCCCTTTATCACGTCAAAATCATGAGTCCTACATTATCTTTTAGTTTCGATAATATTTTTTATGACCTAGGTCAACACGTGTTAATCAATCATGTGGAATATCTTTCCAAAACCATACATCATCTCTTTTACATCATTCAACATCATTCAATAATTTACAAACCGTTATTATCATTACATCGTTACTAACCGTTTGTTCTTTTGTCGATTTACCTTGTTTGTTTTATTCTACTAAAATGAACCCACATGCTAAAATACAACTTCGACGTTAATTTTAGTTGCATTAAATTGACATAGAAACTCATTCAATTCCTCACATGCCTAGGGAAAATAATGTTTGCGTAATCATTTTCATCGTTCAACTAACGCGCGTATTAGAAAGTCTTTCGATATCTTAGTAGAGGCCGCTAATGTGCGGGCGGGGTTGGGTGTCCTTTGTAGGCTTCCCAACACGTACCCTCACCCCTTACTCAGAACCTCGATTTCCGGATGCCCGAAACCGTTGGCGCACGAGAGTCATTCAATACACGATAACCGGTAGTGACGGTATCGGTATCGAAATGCAAAGGGACGAGCCCAATAAACTCTGACATCGGAAATGGGCCATACTTTGTGCATGGCCCACTACGACATAGAGTGGGTTCGAACGGGCCCAAACACCCACAAATTTCGGTGGCGACTCCACTTCGATTTAAATTTCAATTCGATCCATTCTCTTATGGAGATTCATTCGCCTCCCTAAACCCGCGCGTGGCCGCGTCGGGGTGGACCTATGTCATGTCCACAATTTGGCGACTCCGCTGGGGATTAACTGATGCGTGACTTACCATCGGCATCCTCAGGGTGAGACTCGAATAGAAATCGTTTGACTAGTACAATACGCGTTTTAGTTCTACGGTTCATGCATAACCCATATTTTCCCGGACCGGTACTCACGACCGACGTCCCACTATACCGTGATGTACTCCAATATGGATATGTCAAAGGTGTCCATAGTCGATTCGAGTGGGTTTCGCGGCATGTTCTAAGATCAACTCGACTTAGGAAGTCTGTCCCTATCAACGTCTAGACTATGTGCACTGGTATAGACCCTCTATAGACCGACCGA
The DNA here is from genome assembly GCA_958450325.1 of Agrostemma githago. NCBI lineage: Eukaryota > Viridiplantae > Streptophyta > Magnoliopsida > Caryophyllales > Caryophyllaceae > Agrostemma > Agrostemma githago. Next base: position 12,284,714 of record OY288250.1, on the reverse strand, counting down.
GACTTAGTGTAAAGCATACATGGCGTCGTTATAATGCTTGCGTGACTACATGCTACTTGGTTTCCGCGTCGTTTTCAAAAACCGTCAACTTTTCAAAAATACATCTTTTTCGAGATATCCAATTTCAAAACCCGGGACGTATACCGAATTTAAGACTTATGATCTTACTCAAAACATCCTATTTTTAGCCGGTATTCTGCCCATTTCAAAACTCGAAAATATTTTTGAACTTTCAAAACCGAGGCCCGGTACGCTTTCCGATTTTCTCGAAAAAGTCGGGCCCCTCCCCGAGTTTTCTCGGACTTTCCAAAAAATTCATTTTCAAAACCTTCCTCTTCTTAGGACTTCCCGTATTTAGCAGTGTCGGGTCATGTCATAAGTCGTCGAAGTCTTTAGCGTCGAAACTCTGTCGATCTTACAACACGAGTTTCTTCCCTATCCCAGTCCGCCTTATTAGACTAAGGCAAGGCCCATCTACGTAGGACATACTCCTACAAAGGATGGCCCGTTTACACAATCGAGTCCAAAGTCTGGGGATGTCTCACGTGAACCTTTCTTCGAACAGGACTCGGCCCACCCACCGATTCCTAAGGAAGGCCCACCTTTCACCAGTCACCCGTCTAGGTGTCTTTTCCGAGTCCTTTCCCTTTTTTAGTCTTGTTCGGGATGTACTTTCTATTCCGGGGGCTAGTTTCTGATCACGCGGTGTTCTTACAGACATGCCACCCGAGACCAGATACCAACGCAAGATGGACGAATTGAAAGACGCTCTGACCAAGATCGAGACTCAACTGACTACCATCTAGGCTAGCCAAGCAACTTTAGCCACCCGCCTGAGCGCCGTAGATAAGACTGCCCCTGTTGAAGGAGCTGAGCCCACTGGGCCTATAGCTGAACTAATCAGTGTTGTTCGCAGGCTCGAGGAACAAGTTCACCTATCGACGAACAACTCGATCCACAATGAAAATGCTCGTTCCTATGCACCTTTGAATGACGAGCTACCGGCTAACCTAAACCTTACGAAATTTCGATGTTTGAGGGTACCGAAGACCCGGTCCACCACATCCGGGCTTTCAAAGATTTCATGGCGGTCAAAGGGGTAAAGTCCACCATGTTTAAGCACTTGTTCCCTTCCTCCCTCGAAACGCATCCTATGGCCTGGTTCTACAGGCTCGATTCCAAGAAATATAAGACTTGGGATGATGTGGCGACCGAATTTGCTCTGAATTACGCCGACAACACTGAGATCCAGACTACAATGCGTACTCTGGAAGTCATGGCCCAAGAGCCCAAAGAAGGGTTCACAAAATATCTGCAAAGATGGAGGGCCGAGAGTGTGAAGCTGGTCGACAAGCCCAGTGAGAAGGTCCTAGTGGAGGCTTTTGTCAAGAACCTCCTCCCATCCTACTGGGTCCATCTCCGGTATGCTATCATCCCCAATTTCGCTATCCTTACTGAAATAGGCACAAGAATCGAGGATGACTTAAGGTTAGAGAGCCTGACTAAGGCCTCTACCAAGGGCTATCAAGGGGCTAGTTCATCTGTAAACAAGCCCACAACTGCAGCTGCAACCCGCAGCATTTTCGATGAGGTTAACTTGCTGGATACCTCATCCAAGAAGAATATTCCAAATCGGGTATTCACGGATATAGGGACTACCTATACCTATGCTTTACAAAGGCTATCTTCAAAAGGCCTTATCCAACACATAGGCCCTACTCCCGAACTTCCAGTGGAGAAAAGGCCCAAGAGCTATAATATTCAAGCCTATTGCCAATATCACCGAGGTAATGGGCATGACACGGAAAAATGTTGGAAGCTAAAGCACTTGATCCAAGATCTCATCGAGAATGGGAAGATACCGTTGCCCGGAGACAAGCCGAGTAACAAGGAAAACCCATTCAGCGCCCATGCTATATTCACAAGAGAGGTAATCGACTGTTCTCACCTCATTTCCCCTTTCATCCCACAAATCAATGGGATATGGTTCGATGACGATGACGATGTTTACCTAGCCAAAAGGGAAGTTGTCCCCATCACTAGCGAAGAGGTCCGAAAGGTTAAATCCAAAGCCTTAGCCGCTAACCACCTCGCTACCGCCGGGCGCTCTATTCCAAGAACCGTCACTGAACCTGCCAGGATGGAATCCGCCCTCGAAGAACCAACCAATGACACGACTCTGGTCCAACAATTAAAGAGGGTTCGAGCTGACTTAACCATATGGCAACTACTGGTTAGCTCACAAGCACATCGGGAAGCACGGACTAAGGCTCTCGATGATATCAAGGTCGACTCTCAGGTTACCCCCGCCGAAATGGTAGCCACCATTATGCCCTATCTCAAGGGCAAGTCGAAGGAAGGCCCACTCATCACCTTCTCTGAGTCTGATCTGCCACCGTTCGGGCCCAATCATAATCTGGCCTTATATATCACGGTCATTTGCCGAGGCAAGTACCTCCCAATGAGCCTTATCGACGACAGTTCCGTCGTAAATGTCCTTCCCCTAAGGACCGCTAGGGCCCTCGGCATCACCGATGCTGACTATCTCCTGACAGCGCAGACTATCCAGGCTTTCGATGGAAGCCCAAAACCGGTTGCTGGGGCCGTAAAACTGACAATCAAAACGGGCCCGATCGAGAAAGAATTGGAGTTTCAGGTGATTGATGTCACCACATCCTTCAACCTGCTGCTAGGAAGGCCTTGGATCCATGCAGTCAAGGCCGTATCCTCTACCCTCCACAGAAAAGTCAAGATGCCACTCAAGGACGGTGTCATCACACTGAGGGCGACCCCCATGACCGTGGCTAGCTGTAATGCCACAAGCCGGGCCGAATCACGAGGATTCGATTTCGTGGGTATGATCGAAGAGGAATATCTTTTCAGGCCTTACTTCACCACTAACATCAGAACGATGCTACAAAATCTGGGTTACCTACCCGGAGCCACTTCAAGGCCGCACCTTCCCGCTGGGAAGGTTATTGAGGTTCTGGACAACGGAGAGTCTCGATTCGGTTTGGGGTATACTATGAGCTCGTAAAATGTGGGCTGGGCAGATACAATCAAGTTCGTCACCCTCGTATTTGGGGCGATCCAAGTGGGCCTCTACCAACCCACAATCACATATCCCGAGACCAAAATGGCTCGGGAATGCAATTTCATCCCTGATGACATATTCGCCCTTATTCAAGCGGAATCCAAGGAGGGCACCGATAACTCTGAGCCCGTGCTGGGGCCCCTATTCGGGGAAGACAAGGCCGTCCCCGCCCCAAAGGATGATTTGGTCGTCCTGATCCTCCGTAGCAACCGGTTCGACCCAACAAAGCTGATCTCCGAAGTAGGTAAGGACACCGGGAAAAGGGCCTTGAGGAAGACCATCAAATGGACCGACAGCCAGGGACGGACCTACAAGCTGACCACCGGCGAGGGAAACATGCCGAATACCGAGTCCGAGTCCGAGTCTGAGTCCGAGTCTAGAGGGTCTGGTGCTAAAGTCGAGTCTGTAACCCCTCTTCCCTTAGCCACTTCGACTGAGTGCTTGGGGCCTGTCCCAAGACCTCTCCCCATCCCGCCACTGACCAATGATCAGATGGCCACTCTATCGAGCTTTTCTCAAAATTTACCATTAATAATAATAACGAAAACCGTTCTGCTTACGACTTGTCTTATTTCCAAAACTCTTACAATTTCAAAAATTTTATATGCAATGACATTGAGAAACCCGACGAACAGGTACCACTGCCTCCACATCTGGTTGAGCAGCTCGAACAAAGGGAATCCCGAGATCCGGTAATCGAAGAGACCGAGTCCATCAATGTGGGAACCGCTTTAAAGCCCCAGATGCTTAAGTTGGGCCTATCCTTGGATCCCGAGGAGAGAAAACAGTTCACGAACCTCCTCCAAGAGTTCAAGGACGTCTTTGCATGGTCCTACAAGGACATGCTGGGTATAGATCGGGAAATAGCTGAACACCGAATACCCATCAAAGATGGGTGTAAACCGGTAAAACAGAAACTCCGAAGGATGAAGCCCGAATGGTCCCTCAAAGTCAAAGAGGAAGTAGACAAACAATTCAAAGCGGGCTTTATACAAGTGTCTGAATATCCAGACTGGGTTGCAAACATCGTGCCGGTACCAAAGAAGGACGGCAAGGTGCGGGTATGCGTGGACTTTCGGGACCTAAACAAGGCCAGGCCAAAAGACGATTTTCCGTTACCACACATCGATATACTGGTGGATAACATGATCGATCATGCCCTTCTATCATTCATGGACGGGTATGCCGAATACAATCAAATCAAAATGGCAGAAGAGGATATGGGTAAGACCACCTTCATTACACCTTGCGGTACTTACTGTTACACCGTCCTGCCATTTGGGCTTATCAATGCCGGGGCCACTTATCAACGGACCGCCACCACTTTGTTACATGACATGATGCATAAAGAGGTGGAGGTCTACGTGGACGATATGATCGTCAAATCCAAAGATCGAAGCAGGCATATCACGGCCCTAAGAAAGTTCTTCACCCGGCTGCGTAAATACAATATGAGACTGAACCCTCAAAAATGGAGTTTCGGGGTAACGTCATGCAAATTACTGGGCCATATCGTTAGCCAACGCGGCATCGAGGTCGACCCAGCTAAAATCAAAGCCATCACCGAGATGCAACCACCCAAGACCGAGAAAGAAATAAGGGGGTTTCTCGGGAAAGTCCAATACATCAGCCGGTCTATCTCAAAGTTAACCATGGTGTGCGAGCCCATTTTCAAAAAACTGAAGATAGGAGAACGGGAACTATGGGACGATAAATGTCAAGCGGCTTTCGACAAAATGAAGGAGATTCTGTCTGCTCCGTCGGTATTAATGTCACCTCAACCTGGTCTTCCTTTGTCGTTATACCTAACAACGACTGATACAGCCATGGGGGCTATGCTGGCCCAGACAGTTGATTAAGAGGAACGGGCTATTTACTACATCAGTAAAAAGTTCCTGGAATATGAATGCAAGTATATAATGCTCGAGAAGACGTGTCTAGCATTGGTTGGGCCACTAAAAAGCTCCGACATTACATGCTCAGTCACGAGGTACATGTATTATCCCAAATGGATCCTATCAAGTACCTATTCGAGAAGCCCATCCTCAATGGCAGGATGTCCAGATGGACTTTAATGCTATCTGAGTTCGACCTCAAATTTGTACCATTAAAAGCCGTCAAAGGCCGGGTAGTAGCCGAGTTCCTCGCTTATAGCCCGATATTCGAAGAGGACCATACCGATACTTGGGCTTTCCCTGATGAAGACATATTCCATACCGATACCGAGACATGGGATTTGTATTTTGACGGAGCATCTAACTTCCGAGGATTTGGGGTCGAGTTTCTGTTAATCTCACCACGAGGGGAGCACACCCCATTATCCATCAAGTTGGACTTTAACGTAATCAACAATGCCGCCGAATACGAAGCATGCATTCACGGGTTGCAAGCTGCCGCTGATTTAGGGGTAACGAACCTCCGGGTCCACGGTGACTCTTCACTGGTCATCAATCAAGCGCTCCAAAAATGGAAAACTCGGAACGCCAATCTCGTGGCTTACCAAGCACGGGTAAGGGTTCTAGAGAAACAATTCCAGAAGGTGGAATATATCTACCTGCCTCGAGAAGAAAATTAATTTGCAGATGCACTTTCCAAATTAGCATCCCTGCTAAATATAATGGACTATCTTACCAGCATGCCAATCTGTGTTGAAAGGCGGTCCGAGCCGGCTTATATACATGCCATCCAAGATATCGAGATAAATGACCCAGAACCTTGGTATCAGGCCGTCCTAACCTACTTGGCAGCGGGTGAATATCCCCCGGGAACGGAGAACCGGGCCAAAAAGGCCTTGCGATGATTGGCAACCCAATACAAAAAGATGGCACAGGGGCTCTTCTTCTGTGTATTGACAAAGTACAAGCCGAGAAGGTTATGGTCGAGGTACACGATGGTGAAAACGGTCCGCATATGAATGCCCATATGCTATCCCGTAAAATCATGAGGCTAGGATATTACTGGAACACCATGGAAACAGATTGTCAGTTATATGTTAAACACTGCCATAACTGTCAGATCTTTGCCAATGTACAGTATATGTCATCTTCCTTATTATATACCATGACATCACCATGGCCGTTTTCGACATGGGGTAATGACATAATTGGAAAGATGCATCCTTCCGGGACGGGAGGTCATTGCTTCATTTTAGTGGCCATCGACTACTTCACCAAATGGGTCGAAGCCGAGTCATACCGTGTCTTGAACGCCAAGCACGTGGCCAAATTCATCCAGAATAAGATCATATGTCGATATGGGGTCCCGCACGAATTCATCAGTGATCACGGGACCCACTTTCAAGCTGAAACTGCTACCTTGCTAGCGAAATATAAAATTCAGAGGCATACATCTTCACCTTACCGACCCCAAATAAATGGAGCGGTAGAAGCGGCCAATAAAACAATTGTCACCATACTTAAAAAGATGGCTGAGAATTATCGGGACTGGCCCGACAGAATACCCTTCGCTCTCTGGGGGTATCGAACGTCAATTCGCACCGCGACCGGAGAAACTCCATATTATTTGACATATGGAATGGAAGCAGTCTAACCTGTCGAGCTAGAAGTACCATCTCTCGGGATTTTACTTGAAAGCCAAGTGCCGGAGGCAGATTGGGTCCAAGCCCGATATGATTAGCTAGTCCTTTTTGACGAACGGCGATCCCGGGCCCTCAACAATATCCAAGTATATCAAAAAATGATCCAACGGGCCTTTAACAAAAGTGTCAGACCCAGAAACATCAAAGAAGGAGATTTGGTCCTGAAATCGGTTCGTGCCTTACTACCGGTTGACCCAAGAGGAAAATTCAAACCTAATTGGGTTGGGTCATACTTAGTCAAGAAGGTCCTATCAGGAGGAGCGGTAATGCTGACAGACCTGGATGGGAACGAGTTCGTCAACCCGACCAACTTGGACCAGCTAAAGCGCTACTACCCATAAACCCTATCTCAATGTCATTTGCAAAAATTTATAAAAATTTGTCTTTTTATAAATTTTCAAAATTATAGGCAAGTCAATAAGTTAGAATTAATTATTCTACTGCCGCACATCTCGAATTAATAATCTTGATGTATTTCGAAAATTGCAAAAATCAATCAACTTTTGAACTACGTTTGGCTTGATTCCGCTAATTGTGGATACTGTCAACCCCTCAAAAGGGTACAACCACTGCAATAACGAAAAGACGGGAACGGTATTCAATAATATGTCTTTTTATTAAAGTCTCGATAAACTCGGGAATTTAAAAAAAAAAAAAAAACGCCGAAATTGGCATACACAAAAAAAAATCACACCAAAAAATAATAATAATAATACTCAAATAATAAACTAAGGAGACTAGAATCCGGCCATTTTACCCTTCCCTTTGTCCTTTGGGTTACGTGGAGCCCGAGGTGGCCGGGGCGGGGGAGAGCGTTCCCGAATTACAAGGGGAACCTCCTTAGCTCGAGCCCGTTTCTTTGGCAGCGGGTCTTCTATCGTCTTTGGTCCAAGTCGAGCCCGTACATGTTCGGGCAGTCTGTCTCGTGGGCCAAGTCGGTCCTGCACGGCCAGTCTTGGGCCTAGTCTCCTCTCCAAGTCACTCTGGGGGCTCACTTTTCCCCGCGCACTTTTAGCACTAGACCCTTTAGCTTGAGTCTTAGTCTTCTTTTTCTGACCTGACATTAGGCGAACTAGGGTGGCCGGAGTTTCTCCTTCATCAAATAAGCCCCTGTTGTCTTTAGCCTGCTCCCTTCGCGGCAAATCGAAAGCCTCATCAACCTTCAAAGCAGCTCGGGCCTTAGCATCACCTGCTTTAGCCCACATCACCCTCTTTCCAAATCACTTTTCCATGAAAAGTTTCCTAATCCCAAACGGAATCAACCCACAAGCCTAGTCTCGATACTAGCACGGAAATATTCATCCTGAACTTTCCTAATTTCTTTAAGAGTCAAAAGTTTCCAAAAAATTGCAAATTTCAAAATTTCAAAAATTCAAACTTTCAAAAATTCAAAAATCATTTTCCCCAGCGCGAGTCATTTTTACTACCTACGTGTTGCATGCAAATTTTATGTGACTTATACAGGTACAGCTCAAGCAGAGACATGCAACCCACTGTATCTCCCCAGCAGAAAGCCCAAGACGGCATCTTCTCTCGAATCAACACGGGATGGGCCCATATACAGGCGCACCCGGGACTTATATGACAAGTCCAATTCTCCGGCTGAAAGCCCGAGGCGGCATTTTCCTCGGAATAGCACAGGATGGGCCCACATAAAGGCGCACGCAGACTTACGCGAAAAGTCCAAATTCCACACGAAGGTATTATCGTCAACTCAGGTATGACTTCTATCTTATGACTGGCGAGTCCTTCACGCAAGTCTAATGGACTATAAACGACCCGACCGGAAGTCTACCAGGTTTCAATCCTAGATTGGCCTGGTAGCTACTCTGACTTTCGCCTTTCCAACCCTCAGTCAGAGTGGGGGCTCAGAAGACGCCCGCATTTTGACTACCAGGTGTCTATGGCAGTTTCCAAAAAACACCCGATGATGATCGGATGCTAACGTGTTTCTACGCGCTCCGATATGGGCTCAAAATCATTAGTTGCTGGCTAATGCACCTACGGAGTACAAATCTCACAAAACTGACCTCAAATTCAGGCCCAGTGGGTCGTTTCCAGTAAAACAAGACCAATTTGGGCAAAAACCGACATCGGAAATAAAACCGACTTTTAGCGATTGGATCAACCCCGGTCAAAGTCGTTTCCGAGACATGCAAAAACAGTCACACAATCATCAAAAGTCCAATTCAAACACAAAGACCCATCAAACATCCAAAGCCACGGTCCAAAAGCTGACCCGTGCAACCCAGCTGGGCCACTCGATCGAGTGCTCAGCCCACTCGATCGAGTGGGCCCTTATTCAGGCCCGACTGCGTTTGAATGGGCCACTTGACCGAGTCAGCCAGTTACTCGGTCGAGTAACCCTAATCGGGGGTCCTTAGCAATGCCTATATAAACACCCCATGCAACACATCTTTAGACAACTTTTGCAACCCTAATTCTACCCTAATTCTACAACAATCAAACCCTAACCCTAGTACTAGGAATCGAAACCCTAACCACCACAACTCAATTTACATACTCGATACTCCCGTGCAAGCCGTCACTACGAGTCCCGTCCGAGCATAAGAAACATGTAGGTTGAGGGTGCCAATTCCCACTCTTCTTCTTTCTCCTTTTTTCTCGCGTCACGTCGTCGTTATCATCGTAGACTCGTTTTTATTTATTTATTTTATTCGCGTCCTAATATCGTTAATATTGCTAGTATTAAGACATTAAAATACTTGTGAATTTGTGTCGAGTGTAAGTGATGGTGGGATAAGGAAACCCGAATATACAAGTGTACTGCACACAACGTTGCCGGTCGCTTATCCCATCACCCCGATCACTTGATTATTGAAACAAGTCAACTTAAACAATAATCTCTATTTTATTCGCATCTTCATCATTACTCGCGTATTTGCATCGATTTTCAAAGGAAGTATTTTATTTAATAAGGGTCGAAACCCGTTGATGTGGATCCGACATCACACAATCCCTAGGGATTTATTTCGATGTCGGAAAAGCCGAGGGATTCATTGTTTTCAATTCAAGTAAAGCGTCGATCTTTTAGATTCGATTCCAATTCCATAATTGGATGTCGAATCTAACGATCTAGTCAAACAAATTAACTAATGCGATTTTTCGTTGATGCTAAGATAATTGTCATACAATTCGTTAGAATTACGACATTATTAAACGCGGAAAAATATATTCATATCGCAATAGTTAATTTAAGACGACTTAAAGCAATTTTCTCTTATTTTCACTCTAGTATTCCATATCGATTCAATAATCGAATATGGGATACAACGAGTATCCAAATCTAGAATCGAGTATGAATCCCATAATATTTATATCCGATTCAACAAAATCAATGATTTATAAAATCCGAATCGAGCATAAATTGTACAATATTTATGTCCGATTCGGCATAATCATCTAATTATCAAAAATCAAAAGCGATTTCGAAAATCAATAATAAATTGTAAAGCGAATTATAATTCGTACAGGGGGAACTCGACCGAGTGCCTAGCCCACTCGGTCGAGTGGCACCCCAAAAACTGAAACATGACGTTCTGACGACCTCCACTCGGTCGAGTTTCATGTTGACTCGGTCGAGTGGCAATGTACTTGGTCGAGTTGGTCAATAACTCGACCGAGTAGGGTCTAAAAACATGGGACAAAAGCGTTTTCAGAGGTCCACTCGGTCGAGTTCTTCAATGACTCGGTAGAGTGGCCCTTTATCACGTCAAAATCATGAGTCCTACATTGTCTTTTAGTTTCGATAATATTTTTTATGACCTAGGTCAACACGTGTTAAACAATCACGTGGAATATCTTTCCAAAACCATACATCATCTCGTTTGCATCATTCAACATCATTCAATAATTTACAAACCGTTATTATCATTACATCATTACTAACCGTTTGTTCTTTTATCGATTTACCTTGTTTGTTTTATCCTACTAAAATGAACCCACATGCTAAAATACAACTTTGACGTTAATTTTAGTTGCATTAAATTGACATAGAAACCCATTCAATTCCTCACATGCCTAGGGAAAACAATGTTTGCATAATCATTTTCATCGTTCAACTAACGCGCGTATTAGAAAGTCTTTCGATATCTTAGTAGAGGCCGCTAATGTGCGGGAGGGGTTGGGTGTCCTTTGTGGGCTTCCCAACACGTACCCTCACCCCTTACTCAGAACCTCGGTTTCCGGATGCCCGAAACCGTTGGTGCACGAGAGTCATTCAATACACGATAACCGGTAGTGACGGTATGGGTATCGAAATGCAAAGGGACGAGCCCAATAAACTCTGACATCGGAAATGGGCCATACTTTGTGCATGGCCCACTACGACATAGAGTGGGTTCGAACGGGCCCGAACTCCCACAAAGTTCGGTGGCGACTCTACTTCGATTTAAATTTCAATTCGATCCATTCTCATATGGAGATTCATTCGCCTCCCCAAACCCGCGCGTGGCCGCGTCGGGGTGGACCTATGTCATGTCCACAACTTGCTTAGAACATCATAACAGTGGCTCAAATTAGAATAAAATGCTGGTAGGTGTGAAAGTGTCATTCTACTTAAATGTTCTGTCTTTAAATAAGCTATTAAATGTTATTTATGATTGATGTTTAATGTATAATTAAACTAATAAAATACATCTAAATATTTGATTATCTGATTTTCACACAATCATATTAAGACATATTATCTGATTGGAGCGCAATAGTGCTCAAAGTAAATACAACAATGATGAGCAACAACCATAAATCAACAGCGAGTCAAGAATACAGCCTACATATCCATAGAGATTCTGGATTGCATAATTAAGTATGCTCTTAGAATAAATAGACACAATATACCACCTCCCATTCTCTTGACCCCTACCATATGCATGTTCAATATACATGAATTGTATTTAAGCAAATAGTAGGGGCCCGAGAATGGGAGGTGCAATAGTTTGTCCACCTAATTTGATAACTCTAAAACTTTTAGTTTGGGAGTATGTAATTCACTCTTAGAGTTGGACAGACTAATAAATTGTCCATCTATCTAATTGAAGCGTCTTATGTGTATGCTTTGAATCTTCGTGGTGTGTAGGCATGGATTCATAACTCATTCTGAAAATTAGTTGACTGAGGGTCACCACCCAAAGAATGGTGATATTTGATGAGTTGATTTCAGATAATATTTAAAAGGAATGACAATTACAGTAGATAATAAAATTGGAATCAATAGAGTCCATGAAGGAGTTATTAAGAAAACTGGCACCGTTTATGCACTATTAATACATGATAGTAGCTTAATTTGTATATAAAAAGTACTACATCTATTGCACTTAAAAAAGATCAACCAAACAATATAGGAGAAATTTGCAATACTTATAATATGCTATTCTGCCAACTGCATATTCATTTTGCTGATTGCCTGCAATGCAGTCATTAAGTTGGTGCAACCAAAGATTCTTCTATGCTTTCGGGTTCTTCTGCTCCTGCATATATATATATATATATATATATATATATATATATATATATATATATATATATATATATATATATTTGGGATCCATTGAGGCAGCCTGCAATCATTGAGGCACAATCTGGACCGTTAGATTAAAATCAAATTAAAGGCTAAGATTAAAACAAAAACTCATACATAAAAAAAATGTTCTCCATTTTTTTCCCGGGGAAAAATAATCAATATTTTTCAAAAAAAAAAATTCCGAAAAAAAAAATCGGAATTTGTTTTCCAAAAAAAAAAACTTTTTCTGAAAAAAAAAACACACTTATTTTTTCCGATAAAATAACACATTTTTTCCCAAAAAAAAACCTTTTTTGCCAGACATTTTTTTTCCCAAAAGAGAAAAAATCCAAAAAAACAAATCCCAAAAAAAAATCATTTTTTTAATATTAAAATAAAATTGGTTTATATAAAAACAATTTCAGTGTACATAATAACTGTTTTAGGGTATATAACAATTCTACTATATCAAATAATTAAGTACATATGACAATTATTTCAGTGTATATATGTTGATTAATTGGTGGACATAGTAACCATTTGAGTGTATATAACAATAACTATTTTACTGTATATATTGAGTTGTTATGTGTATATATATAGCGTATATAATGAGTTTTTTTAGTGTATATAACAGTTATTTTGATGTATGTTCCATTGTTGATTAACTGATGTACATATTAATTATTTGGGTGTATATAACAATTATTTTACTATGTATTGAGTTCTTAAGTGAATATATATGCAGTGAGTTTAATAGCGTATATAATGAGTTTTTTTAGTGTATATAACAGTTATTTTGATGTATGTTCCATTGTTGATTAATTGGTGTACATAATAACTATTTGAGTGTATATATATAACAATTATTTTACTGTATATATTGAGTTCTTAAGTGTGTATATATTAGTGAGTTTAATAACGTATATAATGAGATTTTTTAGCATATATAACACTTATTTGGATGTATGTATCATCTTAATCTTGGTCTAGATTGTGCCTCAATGGGTGTAAGAAGTTACCTGTCTCACCGGAACCCGCCTCTCTCTCTCTCTCTATATATATATATATATATATATATATATATAGAGAGAGAGAGAGAGAGAGAGAGAGAGAGAGAGAGAGAGAGAGAGAGGTTCTCATAAGGTTAACAACTATTTTAAGCCGATCATTATACTGGTCATCTCAATCCATAAGCCGATCCGATTGATTTTCTTGTCAACAAAAGACAGAAAATTCTTGCCCTCATAAAACAACATATGGTACATCAAGAAGAAACCAGATTAAACATATCGTACCGAACGTCATATGAAAAAAGGATGGTAACATAATAATTAAACATACCATGTGAGATGTACCAAAGAATATCATTGACGGAATGTCCACTTCCACGTCTTCAACGGACACCATGTGATTCAATACTATCGACCAACATTCGATAACATAGTAAACACATCTGGTCTCATTGAGAGGATGTCACTCCTATCCAGGATGGTTGCCCCCACACGGAACACTGTCTCACTGAAAGATAATTACATCAAAATAATATACGTGAGTGCGTTGGAATAAACATATATGCACTATATAATGAAGTAATAATCATACCTATTATACGTGAGTGCGTTGGAAAAGATAAGTAATGAAGTAACGAAGAATAATAATCAGAGTCATCCAACAAGCAGTAGTCAAGAACCTGTTTCTTCAACCTAGGTATATGCTTAGTAAACCTTTGATTTGCAATCATAATCTTTGATACCACACGTATAGATGTGTGTGGCTCTCCACAGTCAAGTGAGCACCCTAGACCATCGGAACCTGGACGTGTATGGGCCGACCTTAAAGCCCGAATTTTGGCCCGGCCCGGCCCGAATTTTAAAAAAAAATATAACATGATTTATGTTTTTAAACTTTTAAACTTCTTTTATGTGGAAATTCATGTGTTTTTTATCACAATTTTTTTAACAAAAAAAAGTCGTGCACTTTTTGTATGGAAGTTTACGTTTTTTATGTGTTCATAGTTATTATACACGGACACTAATACCGTATATATGTGTGTGCGTGTGCGCGTGCGCGTGTGTATTTGTACTGTTATATGTTAGTGTGACACATAATAATACGAAAAATTGTCCAACACCAAAACGGAGTATTAATATATCATTATGTACTCTAGTCGTCTGATTAATTTCGAGTAAGTTTTAGTAAAAAAAAGGGTTTGTTTATTAGTCGGTTGACTGCGAGCAAAACACTCGATTAAATGTCGGTTAATTTGTGGTAATAAATAATTTTTTTAAGGTAACGTAAAAAAAAAATTTAACTTAATCCCGAACAATCGTTGCGACCCGATTGGGCCCGAAAAGCCCGCAAGCCCGAACGGGTTGGGCTTGGGCCTTACAAATTGGCCCGTTTGGGGGACCCGGCCCGCTAGATGGGCTGTAATTTTATGGTGAAGCCCGGCCCAAACAGGCCCATGATCACCTCTAGTTTATGTCCTCGTTCAGATCGGATAATACCACCACTACAATCCCCGCCAGTACAGTCCACCAATTTTTTTGACGAACTTGGGGTCAGATTCAGCTTGGAGTGCCTTATATCCAACAATGATCGCTTACGCTTCTCAACTAAACGAGGCAACAAGGATGATTTGGTCGCTGTGAATTCTCGCACGATTCTAAGCAATTCTGCCCTATGTTTTTTGATGTCGGCAAGGAGCAGAATGACGGCAATTTCAGCTCGGTACAATATTCTTTTCATAAGATCACCAAGTTCACAATAAAATAAATCCCCGGCGTAAAACATCATGTGGATCATCACAAAAACACCGCAATCCGTGTTTTGGGGAGCATCAGATTTCCACGAAAAAGGGATATTGACAAAACTAAACTTACCGACCTCTCGACCTTTCTGGAGACCATTTTTTTACGAGGTACTGGCCAAAGACCTCAGCTTGCAGTAAATTAGTAAGACATTAAAAATCCACAAAATGAACATCAATATTTGAAGAGAGGCGTAAATGAAGGTAATAAGAAGAGATACATACAAAGACATTCGCACCCGATTTAAAAGCAGTCGTGTCAAACTGATCGTATGTACGGTTGTCGAGATAATCAACCGTTTTGTGCAAAAAGTTGATGACGACACAGATATAATGTTCCCCGAGACTAATAGGGAAGAAAACCTGACAATTTAAAAAATTTGTGTAAAGGTGCTACTAATGATGTATATAGTAATGATAATGATGAACAATTACCAAATTAGAATCAAGATTAACCGGATGCGGTGTGTTTTTGATATCGTTATCCCATGTACACATAACATCTTTGGTGAAAGAAGCTTGCTGAGCATGTGGTGCATTAATAAGTTTCTGCAAAGAGGCCTACATAAAAAAAATAGGGCAAACGAGTAATGAAGTACTTTATTTTATAAAGTATTAATAATATAAAAAAAATGGTACTTTATTGTCGAATCAAAGACTTGTAACAAATGAATAGTCCAGAAAAAAAGTGTTAATTTCGTAAAATATCAGTAACCTCACTTGGCCATCAGAATAATTAAATTAATAGTATAAAATAACAGCATTACAACTATACAGTAACTAAATTCACCCAATACGGTAACTTGATATATATGTTACAATAATTGTATTTGTAGATTAGATTAACACGATAGACACCATATACATGTCTAGAATAACTGTGCTGTTTGAAATAACAATAACATCATATGGACATTACAATATCTACAATAGTAGTATAAAATAACTAAATTAGAACTATAAAATAATTAAACTCATCCTATATGATAACATGGTAAATATGTTACGATAATAGCATTTGTGGATTATGGTAACTGTATAGACACCTAACGAATGATCTAATTGACACCTTAAATAATTGAAGAGATAGCAGATGAAAAGACAATGTAAATCTGGTTAAATAACTAAAGTCATCCTATATGATAACTTGGTAAATATCTTACGATAACTGCATAAAAAACAATAACTAAATTAGAACTATAGAATAACTAAAGTCACCCTATAAGATAACTGTACAGACACACTACAATAACTTTAGCAATGGTTTCCGACGGATGATCTAATTGATCACACCTTAAATAAACACATGTGCTTTAATTAAGAATTAAACACTTATACCGAATGAGTAGTCAGGAAGAAGAGTCTTGACGTGGGATAATCGTCTCTGTCTCTATGCACCATGTTATTTAATAAGCAGGCCCAAGAGTCAATCACCAAAGAAACAATCATCGTCTTAGGAGACAATGAAACTATACAATGCCGGGTTAGCATGTTAAAGTCTGAGTAGAAAATTAAATCTTCCCTGAGTAAAGAAAACAACAAAACAAAATAATGGTCAGATGGTGTTGTGTTTAACAAACACATGTAATCGATTGTATTTAATGCTTACCCATCTCGAAGATTAATAGCGTCATTAAGGAAGCGTAGTCAAGGACTTCCTTCCTAATGTTCGCAATTGGTGATAATAAGTCGTTGTACTCACAAAGGAACTTAGACACGCAGACGTGAAAAATATTCACCGAGCCACAATATATGCTACACCCTAAAGTATCGGGAATGATAACCTTATAATTAGGGACAACGGCGGAATGGAAAAGATACGAGTCAATCATACACGTGCTTTTCAATGATTCACTGAAAAATGCATTTCTGACCGTGCGTGCTATAACATCATTTGATGGAGTGACATTCCCGGTGTACTCCATCATCTCTAGGCCTTGTACGCACGTATCGGGAATACCACTTTCCTTCTCCTCATGAACCTGCATCTCCATCTCTTTACGAAATCTATCAAAAGATGGTAGACTATCCCCAGCACGACTAAGTTCTTCGGCTTTCTCGCTAACATAATCAAAGTATCTAATGAATGCGGAAATGTCCTCGTCAACGAAGTCGGGGGTTTGGGACTGTAAGGATGTCACCTGGGAAGCATCAGTCCCAACATCTTTCCCACCCTCAGCTAAAAGAGCTTCCTTTCGTTGCACATGTCTATGATATGGTAGTTCAATGTCGCTCTTCAATAAGCTTGAAAAGCCTGCAAATAGATAACATATGTGATATTCACAATACTAATAAATAATTGTAAGTGACTTTACAACTTACAATAACTGACTTCAAACCTTACGGTAATTGTATTTGTGGACTAGAATAACTGGATAGGCACCATGCAATAACTAGTCATCAATATGTTTAGGATAATAATAAGAGCAATAAATCACCAATAATTGAAATTACAGTGTCTATAAAGAGAACTAATCAACAATAAAGTTGATTAAAGCTATAAGTAATTGAATACTACAAAATAACTAAATAAACAAAGGGAAAAAAATCTACTAAACAACTTACAATAAGTGACTCTGCACCTTACGGTAATTGTATTTGTGGACTAGAATAACTGGATAGGCACCATGGAATAATTGGTCAGAAATATGTTTAGAATAATAATAATAAGAGCAGTAAATCACCAAGGTGATCAGACTCCATCATGCAGCTTCAAATGCAATAAGTTGTACATTGATTTCAGAAATTGATTTCAACAGATTTTAACTTGTACATTGATTTCATTAATTGATTTCAATAGATTTCGCAGCAAAGCCTCAGTAGTTCAACACAAAAACAACGTGAATCAAGCATAAATCTCATTCAATCAATAAAATCAATCAATCAAGCATAATGGGACAAAAATCACCAAAGACTGAGATAGTGAGAAAATGATCGCACAAACTAGCGTAAATCAACGCGAAATCAAATTGATGAGAACCGAAAATTGACCAATTTCAGTAACACTTAGTCCCGATTAAAATTGACGAGTTATTAAAATTGACGAGTGATTGAAATTGTGGCAAGTGGACCAAACTATTAGGGAAATGACGAAATCAATGAGACAGTGATAAACAGAACGAATAGTGACGAAAAACAACATAACGACAAAATCAGCAAAAACAGTCGAGAATCAGCAAAAATTGAATTGGAACGAAATCAAACGCAGACAAGAACGCAATCAACAGATAAGAATCAACAGACAATAATCAACAAAGAAGAATCAGCAGAACTCAATTAAACGTTGAATTTATGCAATTAAATTGAACAATTGAACGCATACAAGAACAATTGAATAATCACCATAAGTTTATGCAATTAAACGTTGAATCTTGACCTTTGATTAAACGCAAGCAAGAACGCAGAACTTAATCAAGCGTAGAGAAACACAATCATATGCTAAAACGCTAAAACGAAATAATTGAAATTACAAGTATTGTATTAAAATTAAAGTATTGTTCAATTGCATAAATCAAAAGCTAAAACGAAAATTGAAACAAACGAGAATCAACAAAAATTGAATTGGAACGAAATCAAACACAGACAAGAACGCAATCAGCAGACAAGAATCAACAAAACTCAATCAAAACGTTGAATTTATGCAAGAACGCAGAACTTAATCAAGCGTTCAATCAAACGAGCAAACTGAAATCAAACGCAAAAACGCAAAAACGAAATAAAACGCAATCAAACCCTAAAACGAAAATTAACGGAATGAAACAAAAGAAAATACCTAATTAAATTGACGGAGTAAAGACTTCCTTTTGCCGGAAATCAACGCAGAAAGTAGGGTGATTGTTGTTACTGTTGTGGGAATTATTTTGAGGGATTAAAGGGTTATTTTGTTATTGTGGAAATTAGGATGGGTTTAGGTTTTGTTATTGGTAGATGTAGACACCCACATTTGGCCGTTAGGTGTCTATAGCAGTTTCCAAAAAATACCCGATGATGATCGGACGCAAACGTGCTCTAACGCGCTCGAATATGGGCTCGGAATCAGTAATGTCTGGCATGGGCTTTTAGCGGTGTACAAATCTCACAAAACCGACCTCAAATTCAGGCCCGGTGGACCGTTTCCAATAAAATAAGATTAATTTGGGTCAAAACCGTCACCGAAAACAAAACCGTCTTTTAGCGACCGACTCAAAACCCGGTCAAAGTCGAATCCCGAGACGCAACCAACCATGCATTTGTCTAAATTCAAAGTTAAAAGCAAATTATTTCCAACTAAGTCAACGAAATCACATTCAAAATAGTCAACAAATCTTTCCTAAAAAGCCTCCAACCGGTTTGACCCACTCGATCGAGTGGTTCAGGCCCACTAGATCGAGTAAGCCTATGAACCGGCTAAACTGACCTCGAACCGGGCACTCGATCGAGTGCACACGCTCCACTCGATCAAGTGGCCCTAAACCGGGGTATTTCTTTTATAAATACCCTGTCACCCTAAGCCATTTCACAACCTCTTCCAAGCATTCACCACCTTAAAAACCCTCATATGTTCAACTACATTTCAGCCATCAATCACCATTATCACAACATCTCCATATACACAGACATACAACCCTAAAACCGAGAGCAAAACTCGTTAAAATCCATCTCTACAAAAACACATACACACCATCAAGTCCTCCTACGTATCTCAACGCTCCCGCGCCTTTGCCGCCATTTGACGAGCCGTATTCTGAGAAGCAAGAGCAAGTAGGTTGAGGGTGTGACATTCAACACCGACATCTCCTTCTTCCTACTTTTGCGTTTTTTTACATATATTTATGTATACGTATCATAATTAGTCGATAATAACGACACATTCACTAACACTAACACTTTATTTTTCGCTTTTAATTATTTTCATTTATCGCATCTAACCGCTAACGTCATTTATTATTTACTTTCGTCATACTAGTACTAATACCGTGTATATATAAATTTATAAACCGTATTCGGATTGAACGCGTTTAACTACGGCTATTGCTTCAAGTCCGTTTAATCCCTTTACGAGTCGCTACAGTGGTGACCCTTTCATGGAGCATCGCCCTAAGCACTCAAGGGCGTAACGAGATCGTAGTAGTACGTACTTGAACGCGTCCGATACCATTGTCAAAGATTGGTACGAAACCCGTTGCTGCTAAATCGAGCATCGCATAATCCGAAAGGATTATTAATGATGTCGTAATGCGGAGGGAATTAATTTCGTCCCAATCCAGTTCAAAATAATTTTACTACACCTTTTACAAAATTTCTGATAACGGTCTCGTAACTATAAAATACGTATTATGAGAACCGAAAATCGAGCCGAATATAAATTATGTCATATTTATATTCGAATCGGTCAATTATCGATTTTTAAAACAATTATAGATTTCGTAATAACCCTTTACGAAATTGAGCAGTCGCTCAAACAGGGTGCACTCAATCGAGTGCTATAGCCACTCGATCGAGTAGCGTCCCAAAAACCAGGCTGAAGGGTCGGCATTGGGTCATTCGAACGAGTCCCGCCTATGACTCGATCAAGTGGTCCAATATATGCTAGAATATCAGCCCGTTTCATATACTAATTTTACGTCGTAAAATATTTCACGACTTCGGTCGACACGTGTAAAGTCAATCATGTGATTCCTTATTCAAAACTCATGCATTTTATTCTATTTTATTACTCTCACGACTTTGACTAACGTCTTATACGACTAGTCTTGTGTCGACGACTCCTTAGTCGTATTCAATGCATGACTAGTCTAGACACCAATCTTTCAATATGATAAGTCGGGACAAGGCATCGAGACCCGGGATCTTGCTAGCACCACGCTTCGGTCCCATATGCGAATGAGTATTAAAGTCTCCGTCCTCCGTTTAATGCACAATATAATGAGTATTTAATCGAAGTTCGTCCATTTAATCAATTTATGGTCTAGCTTATATTTACTCTATATTGGTCCGTTTATAGTTAATATTTACCGTTTCTAATTCGATTATTATATTATCACTCGTTGTATTGTGAATTCCGGGTTGTATTCCGCCCGTGTAATTTGTAATTTATTTACGAGTTTTCTATTTTCGATGTTTCCCATTTATTGCCTTAAATGAACATCGCATGCTAAATCACTTTGACATGAACCGAGATGCATTAAAATGACGTAGCAACCCATTCGATATTTATATCTTGTAAAACGTTGTTTGCATAACATTTTACCGGATTACTAGCGCGCGTATTATAAACTCGAACGATGTCTTAGTAGAGGCCGCTAAGTGCGGGCGGGGTTGGGTGTCCTTAGTGGGCTTCCCAACACGTACCCTCACCCCTTACTCAGAACCTCGGTTTCCGGATGCCCGAAACCGTT
The DNA here is from genome assembly GCA_958450325.1 of Agrostemma githago. Taxonomy (NCBI): domain Eukaryota; kingdom Viridiplantae; phylum Streptophyta; class Magnoliopsida; order Caryophyllales; family Caryophyllaceae; genus Agrostemma; species Agrostemma githago. The sequence goes on along the minus strand of OY288250.1, from coordinate 12,263,312 downwards.
GGCGCACGAGAGTCATTCAATACACGATATCCGATAATGTCGGTATCGGTATCAAATGCAAAGGGACGAGCCCAATAAACTCTGACATCGGAAATGGGCCGTACTTTGTGTATGGTCCATAACGACATAGAGTCGGCTCGAACGGGTCCGAACTCCCACAAAGTTCGGTGGCGACTCCATTTCGACTTAAATTTTAACCCGAGAACCAATATCACATGGGAAACATTTCGCCCCCCAAACCCGCGTGTGGCCGCGTCGGGGTGGACCTATGTCATGTCCACAATTTGGCGACTCCGCTAGGGATAACTGATGTGTGCCTTACCATCGAGACCCTCAGGGTGAGACTCAAGGAGAAATCATTCGATTAGTACAATACGCGCTTTAGTTTTACGGTTCATGCATAACCCCATTTTTACCCGGGCCGGTACTGGTGACCGACGTCCCACTATACCGTGATGTAGTCCGACATGGATATTTCAAAGGTGTTCATAGTCGATTCGTATGGGTTTCGCGGCATGTTCTAAGATCAACTCGATTTAGGAAGTCCGTCCCGATTCTCGGATAGGCTTGTGCACTGGTATAGACCCTATCTAGACCGGCCGAGACTTAGTGTAAAGCATACATGGTGTCGTCATAATGCTTGCGTGACTACGTGCTACTTGGTTTCCGTGTCGTTTTCAAAAACGTCATTTCAAAAAAAATGCATCTTTCCAAAATATTCAATTTTCAAAAATTCGGAATGATGCCGAAAATTAGACTTACGATTTGACTCAAAACAAGCCATTTTTTTAGCCAGCATGCTATCCATTTCAATATTCAAATTTCCGATCCACCATTCGATTTTCGAATTTTCAAAATTTCAATTTCGATTTTCAAATATTCGAGATGCCATTTTCAATTTTAAAATCTTCAAAATGCGATATTCGATTTTCAAATCTTCAAAATTCCATTTCGATTTTCAAATCTTCGAGATGCCGTTTTCGATTTTCAAATCTTCGGGATCCCGTTTTCAATTTTCAAATTGTCGGAAATTCATTTTTCGATATTCAAATTTCAAAATTCCAAATACTCAACTTTTCAAAAACCCGGAATGCTACCGAAATTTAGACTTGCGATTTGACTCGAAATAGCCTATTTTTAGCCGGTATGCTACCCATTTCAAGATTCAAAAATTTCCAAACTTTCAAAAACTTCGGGCCCAACGGCATTTTTTGCCAATTTCAAAAGTCATGACCATCCTCCGATTTTTTTTTCGGAATTCAATCCTTTTCCAAAACCTTCCTTATTTTAGGAAGTCGGCCCTTTCAAAAACCTTCCTTATCTTAGGACTTACCGCATTTAGCAGTGTCGGGTCTTGTCATAAGTCGTCGAAGGTCTTTAGCGTCGAAACTCCGTCGATCTTACATCACGGATTTCCTCCCTATCCCAGTCCGCCTTATTTGACTAAGGCAAGGCTAATCAACGTAGGGCATACCCCTACCAAAGAAAGCCCGCTTACACACTCGAGTCCAAACTAGAAATTCCCACGCGACCTTTCCCTCTAGCAGGACGGTCCCCACGACCTTTCCTAAGGGAATTTCGCCCGTCTTTCAATCCGTTAGTCGAGTCATTCTAATTCAAGAGTTATTTAACTTAACGGTCTACCTAATCATAGGGTCATCCTTATACAAGTCAAGTCAAGGGTCTCTAGCGTCGAAACTTTGCCGATCTCACATTGCAAGTTTCTTCCCTTACCCCGTTTGCCTTTCCTCGAGGCCAAGTCAACCTTTTACGAGACATAGCCCTATAACAAAAGGTTCGTGATTCTTACGTCTAAGGCTCACTCGTCCAACACTCGTGTCTTAACAACCTTCGATCGCACTCGGGGGCTACCCTTCAGCAAAGCGATCGATCGCGGTTGCTCTAAGGGACATGTCTTACATGTGTTGTCTCACTTACCCCACTTTCGAGCCCCTTAGATGCCACACCATCTGAGTCCTATCAGAGTCTTTAGTCTCACCTGGAGGGCTATTCTCCGACGGAGCGATTAATCACAGTCACTTTGAGAATCGCACCCGACATATTTGTCTTAGGAGAGTCTAACCCGAGTCAAATCGGAGTTGCCTTTTCTCCCGCGCTATTTCCTATGCCTTGGTGTATTTGGGTTCCGAAGCAACATTTCTGATTACGTGGGTATTCTCGCAGACTATGGCATCCACAACCGGGAATAGGGACATGGAAAATACCATCAATGAAATGAAGGCTTTGCTGGAGACAATGATTAATAGGCAGGCCATAGTTGAAACCCACATAGGGTTTCTGAGAGCCGACCAAGAGGCCATGCATGCTCGTTTAACTGTCATTGAACGACAAGACTTCAATTCTGGGTTGGTGAGTACTGGACCATTTGCCAAACTAATCAGCACAGTGGGTATGCTCGAGGAACAGTTCCATGCCTCCCAAGGGAACAACATCCGTGTTGAAAACTCCCGAAACTATACACCCATTAGTGAGAAACTACCAACAGATCCCAACTTAGAGGGGTTACCCATATTCGAAGGGACGGAGGATCCATTATTGCACCTCCAAGCTTTAAAACAATTTATGGCAATCAAGGGGATCAAAGCCGACATGTTCATCAATCTGTTCGGCACATCTCTCGGAAAATACCCAAAGGCCTGGTTCTATTGGCTAAACACAAAAAAATTCCCGACTTCGGAAGATGTGGCTACCGAGTTCGCTCGGAACTATTCTGATAATACTGAACTTCAGACTACCATGTGGACTTTAGAAGTCATGACCCAAGAGCTAACAGAGGGTTTCACCAAATACCTTCGACGTTGGCGAGCTGAGAGTGTTAAGATGGTAGACAAGCCCAGCGAGAAGACACTAGTGGAGGCGTTCATCAACAACCTCCTACCCTCCTACCGCGTCCATCTTAGGTATGCCGGCATTTCAAACTTTGTTGTGCTTACCGAAATGGGCACTAGGATTGAAGACGATCTTCGACATAATGAAGATCTGGGTGAAGCTTCTACTGAAGGCTATACTGGACATCCACTCGAGTCCTTAGAAGCCGAAGATTACTGACGACATCATCCAAGAGTCCGTCTTTGATTTAAGTCTGAGTCTGAGTCTAGGATATTCTATTTCTTTCATTTTTCAGAGTCCGAGTCAGAGTCAGCTGTATTCTGTCCTCTTTTCACATTTCAATAAAATCAGCTTTTCTATCTCTACTATATGCTTCCTTATGTGTTTCCGAGAACATGATAAGGCTAAAGTCGTATCACGTATATCAAAATAACCTAACAAACAACTAATAGGTAGCTAGTAGTTAGTAAGGGTCGAATCCACAGAGAGACGGACGATTACCGCTAATTATCTATGAGTCGATTCTAAACTATTCTAATTCTGGTTTGTTTGAATTGTTTTATAAACTAATGTGATTAAGTAAATTAAAAAGGTTCTAATAATATTAAAAGGATCTAGGGTCTTACGGTTCACTATGTAATTAAATTGGGTAAAGTTAATTAATCATTCAATCAATCAATCACAGTTATTTAGGGTAAAGACACGGCCTTTCGAATCTTATGTGGACCTTAGGATAGATTCTGACGGGCTCTCGCAACTTACCAGATTATCCTACCCAGTTACTTGTAAGTCTATCCTTACCAGGCTTTCGATCTTAGGTTCGGGTTCGTAAACATTCAACTAGTTCAACGTCTCAAACTAATTAAACAACGATACAAAACAAGTAGTAAGGCAATAACATATGAATGATCAATCAAATAAATAATCAAACTAACATCCCCAATTCAATTAATCATAGATCCCCTTCAACCCTAGATAAATAAATTAGCTACTCATAATAAATGATAAAGCAATAAAGAAATTAACTATAATAAAGAACAATATGGAAATAAGAGAATAAGAAAAGCTACCAATTACATAGAACTGAAAGATTAACGATCTAAAAGTATGACTACAAACTAGAAGAATTCTAATGCTAATAAAAAGTCTAAACTAAACTACTGAATAAGAAAGTGTAAATTAAACTACTGAATGAGAAAGTGAGAAAGTGTTCCTAAATTTAACCCTAAGGAGGGTATATATACTAATAATGATAAGGAGTGTCATTACTTCTACTTTCCTAAAACTAATTAGGAAAGAATATCCCGTAAAATAGGAGTCATGGTAAGTGAAGGAGTCCAAAAATAGAAATCCCACGAAACAGCCTCAAACCGGTCGGTTTGGGTCTATCCCGAGCGGTTTTGATCCGTCCCGAGCGGTTTGGGTTCATCCCGAGCGGTTCGAGTTCCTCTGCATTGCGCGATGAATTTGAAATGCTTACTGTTTCTTCGTTACTCATCGGAAATGGACGTGTGATATACCGTTGGAAAGCTAAGAGAAAGAGCTTTCCAACGCCACAAACATCAGCTCAATCGAAATTGTAGAATGTATGATACGCACGTTTGAAGTTGACCTTGTTTTAGCGATCGTTCTTTCTTCTCGATTTGCATTTGTTTCAGCTTTCCAACTTATTTCTTTGTCGTTTCTTAATGTTTCTTCACTTCACGTCCTTCTTCAACTCTTCACTTAGCATCCTCTAACTTTTATCACTTCTTTCTTGTAGATTTCATGGCTCGACTCTCGTCATTGCCCAAAATATAGCTCAATCGCCTTCATTTGTCTCGTTTCTTACAAAACGTAAACAAAATACTCGGCATAACAAAGAAGGATGAAAAGCTAGAACAACGACTCCTTGGACACAGAAAATGAAACAAAATAAAGGAAAATTTGGGGTTAAATATATATACGAAATGAGTTCATCAGAACATGATGAGCACCATCGTACACTGTGAGCACACACACGTGACTATTATAGGCACATCTATAATGACTGCAGGAATTGAGGCCCGTGTTTTCCTTTACCTGTTCCATGTCTGGCATAGACAGCCACATAACTACCCCTAGTAGGAGCAGTATCAAATCCTATGACAAATCTAGGTAGTCTCCTAGTTTGGGTTCAAGATGGGAGACAAACCCATTTTCCCACAATAAACACCCATCCAATAAGACTGACCAATCCCTACCTTAGACGTTTGTCTGACCAACAAAAAAAACAAACAAAAAAAATGCTGGACAAAAAAAATCAACAGTCCAAGGAAAAAGCAAAAGGCCAAAACAAAAGAACTGGTCATGATAAAAAAAGAATTCTCAGCATCCCCCGACCAAATACGGTCAATCCCACGACCGGGGCTAAGAGATCAACCCAAAAAAAACAGGGCCACGTTTAGCGGTCAACTCAAGTGAAAGCTCCTTGACCAGGGTAAGGTCAATTCAAAAATTATCGATGCCCATACCATCAAATAGAGGGGAGAAACAATCAGTCGGTCAGCTAACACCACATTTAGCCTTCCCACATTACAATCCTCAAGACCTTCCCGAGACCTAGGCTAAGAGACAGCCCAGAATTTTGAGGATTCAAGCTCCATAGGATAAACCCTAACCATTAGGGTCAGACATGGAAATCAGATCCCGCATTATCAACCTACCCCGATCGAAGCTCGAGTCATTTTTACTCGACTTCCTCCTTTCCTACCACATCGCAATACCTTACTTTCGAAGCCTTAGCTCCACAAAATCAAGCTCCAGATTTTAAGTCATCAAAGCCACGTACGACCTAGCTCCACATTTCCAAAAACATCCGAACCAGTTACCAACCCCAAACACGGGAACTCAACCTGCGGTCGGCATAGAACATGCCGAAATAGTTCACACCACCTCTGGGGGCTACCCCGGAGAATGCTCATAGTCACAGGATCAAGATTCTAGCTATTCTAGCCCTTTGATCAAGATATCATTGGAAATGCACCTAGCCTACACCATCGCTATGGCTAGTTATACACAAAGTCCTATTAAACTAGGCACCATAATATATCTTCCAATCCACGAAACTATGGCTCGGTTTGATTTCACTACACATGAATACGTAGACAGCCTTTCAACAAGGGCACAACCACCCACACATTCAAAAAGCACCATTGTTCTTGACACGACACTGTCATGTTCTCAACAGCTAGCTTTGTCGTCCTAGGGGCTTCTCCTAGGCAGAAGTTCTCCATCCACTCACATAATCCAAATACTTTCAAAATCTAGCCTCCTTTCTATAGCGTGTCCTAGTACTCGGCTCAGTCGTAGACGAGAATCTATCAGGACTCGAAGCAATACCCACTTTGGGAATGTACCCCAAAATTCAAAAGAGCACTAGACTACAACAGTCTTATTATATAGACTACTGCAATTCCCCCATAACACATCCTTCCCATTTCGATGTTCGACCATGTTGCCACTCGCCTAGGCTACGGAATAGCGCAACTTAAGAGTCTTGTTAGGTGGCCCACCCCCCAACCGAGTCACAGTCCAACCCCTCGAGTGTCCAAGTCGTGTCTGTCAGCTCGTCCGTTCGCGTCCAGAGTCGAGTTTGTCGATTAGGTCTCTCTCCTCAAATTCTTGCTTTGAAATTTGCAAAACTTAGCCATTTGAGAAAACCCTTTTCGACAAGGTCAAATTTCAGTCTATTTAAACTGCAAATTTCTTTTTTTACCCCTTTCAATTTTGAAAACCTATCTCCTGGCACGTGAGTTGCTTTCAGGACTTCGACTTCAAAATGAAGCAAAAATCATTTTCCCTAGCGCAAGTCAGTCTATAGATGCTAACTGCATTTCCTGTGTGCTACCTTGCTATCTGCTATATTTGTTATTTCTGCCTGTATATCTAACATTTCAGGTACCAGCTTGGCTTCCCAAAGGAACATCAAGTTTTTTATTCCCCAGCGCCTGCGCAACTCACATATCTCCCCAGCGGAACGCCCCGGGCGGCATTTTCCCGAAATAGCACGGAATGGGCCCATATATAGGCGCACCAAGGACTTATACAACAAGTCTGATTTCCCGCATAATTCTGAGTGGGGATGTGTCCGCAAACGGACACACCTAGGGCTTTTTAGGCAAGCTCACGCATAGTTTTGGGATGGGATGTGTCTGCAAACGGACACACCCAGGGCTTCTTAGGCAAGCTCCCGCGCAGCTCCAAGACGGGATGTATCCGCATATAGATACACCCAGGGCTTAAAAAACAGGTCCCATGGAGCTACTCCCGACAACAGAACTCAGGTATGATTTCTACCTTATGGCTGGCGAGCCCTTTCACGCAAGTCTAATGGACTATAAACTACCCGACCGGAAATCTACGAGGTCTTAATCCTCGATTGGCCTGGTAGCTACTCTGACTTTCGCCTTGTCCAAGCCTCATTTAGAGTGAAAGCTCTGTAGACACCCACATTTAGCCGATAGGTGTCTATAACAGTTTTCAAAAAATACCCGATGATGATCGGACGCAAACGTGCTCTAACGCGCTCGAATGTGGGCTGGGAATCAGTAATGTTTGGCATGGGCATTTAGCGGAGTACAAATCTCACAAAACCGACCTCGAATTCAGGCCCGGTGGGCCGTTTCCAATAAAATAAGACTAATTTTGGTCAAAACCGTCACCGGAAACAAAACCGTCTTTTAGTGACCAAGTCAAAACCCGGTCAAATTCGAATCCCGAGACGCAACCAGCCATGCATTTTTCTAAATTCAAAGTCAAAAGCAAATTAAGACTAACTAAGTCAACAAAATCACATTCAAAATAGTCAACAAATCTTTCCTAAAAAGCCTCCAACCGGTTTGACCCACTCGATCGAGTGGTTCAGGCCCACTCGATCGAGTAAGCCTATGAACCGGCTAAACTGACCTCGAATCGGGCACTCGATCGAGTGCACACGCTCCACTCGATCGAGTGGCCCTAAACCGGGGTATTTCTTCTATAAATACCCAGTCACCCTAAGCCATTTCACAACTTCTTCCAAGCATTCACCACCTTAAAAACCCTCATATTTTCAACTACATTTCAGCCATCAATCACCATTATCTCGACATCTCCATATACACAGACATACAACCCTAAAACCGAGAGCAAAACTCGTTAAAATCCATCTCTACAAAAACACATACACACCATCAACTCCTCCTACGTATCTCGACGGTCCCGCGCCTTTGCCGCCATTTGACGAGCCGTATTCCGAGAAGCAAGAGCATATAGGTTGAGGGTGTGATATTCAACACCGACATCTCCTTCTTCCTTCTTTTGCGGTTTTTTTACATATATTTATGTATACGTATCACAATCAGTCGATAATAACGACACATTTACTAACACTAACACTTTATTTTTCGCATTTCATTATTTTCATTTATCACATCTAACCACTAACATCATTTATTATTTACATTCGTCATACTAATACTAATACCGTGTATATATAAATTTATAAACCGTATTTGGATTGAACGCGTTTAACTACGGCTATTGCTTCAAGTCCGTTTAATCCCTTTACCAGTCGCTACAGTGGTGACGCCCTTTCAAGGAGCATCGCCCTAAGCACTCAAGGGCGTAACGAGATCGTAGTAGTACGTAGTTGAACGCGTCCGATACCATTTTCAAAGATTGGTACGAAACCCGTTGACGCTAAATCGAGCATCGCATAATCCGAAAGGATTATTTATGATGTCGTAATGCGGAGGGAATTAATTTCGTCCTAATCCAATTCAAAATAAATTTACTACGCCTTTTACAAAATTTCCGATAACGGTCTCGTAACTATAAAATACGTATTATGAGAACCGAAAACCGAGCCGAATATAAATTATGTCATATTTATATTCGACTCGGTCAATTATCGATTTTTAAAACAATTATACATTTTGTAATAACTCTTTACGAAATTGATCAGTCGCTCAAACAGGGAGCACTTGATCGAGTGCTATAGCCACTCGATCGAGTAGCGTCCCAAAAACCAGGCAGAAGGGTCGGCATGGGGTCACTCGACCGAGTCCCGCCTATGACTCGATCGAGTGGTCCAATATATGCTAGAATATCAGCCCGTTTCATATACTAATTTTACGTCGTAAAATATTTCACGACTTCGGTCGACACGTGTAAAGTCAATCACGTGATTCCTTATTCAAAACTCATGCATTTGATTCCATTTTATTACTCTCACGACATTGACTAACGTTAATACGACTAGTCTTGTGTCGACGACTCCTTAGTCGTATTCGATGCATGACTAGTCTAGACACCAATCTTTCAATACGATAAGTCGGGACAAGGCATCGAGACCCGGGATCGAGCTAGCACCACGCTTCGGTCCCATACGCGAACGCGTATTAAAGTCTCCGTCCTCCGTTTAATGCACAATATAATGTGTATTTAATCGAAGTTCGTCCATTTATTCAATTTACGGTCTAGCTTATATTTACTCTTTACGGGTCCGTTTATAGTTTATATTTACCGTTTTCTAATTCAATTATTATATTATCGCTCGTTGTATTGTGAATTCCGGGTTGCATTCCGCCCGTGTAATTTATAATTTATTTACGAGTTTTCTATTTTCGATGTTTGCCATTTATCTCCTTAAATGAACATCGCATGCTAAATCACTTTGACGTGAACCGAGATGAATTAAAATGACGTAGCAACCCATTCGATATTTATATCTTGTAAAACGTTGTTTGCATAACATTTTACCAGATTACTAGCGCGCGTATTATAAACTCGAACGATGTCTTAGTAGAGGCCGCTAAGTGCGGGCAGGGTTTGGTGTCCTTAGTGGGCTTCCCAACACGTACCCTAACCCCTTACTCAGAACCTCGGTTTCCGGATGCCCAAAACCGTTGGCGCACGAGAGTCATTCAATACACGATAACTAGTAGTGACGGTATCGGTATCACAATGCAAAGGGACGAGCCCAATAAACTCTGAAATCGAAGTGGGCCGTACTTTGCCTATGGCCCATAACGACATAGAGTGGGCTCGAACGGGTCTAAACTCCCACAAAGTTCGGTGGCGACTCCATTTCGACTTAAATTTCAACTCGAGAACCAATCTCAAATGGGAAATATTTTGCCCCCCAAACCCGCGCGTGGCCTCGTCGGGGTGGACCTATGTCATGTCCATAGCAGAGTAAGGGTTTTGGGAGGGATTTAATTTTGACCTTTGTTTTAATTGCATTTGATGGTCAGGATTACTAGGTAAATTGTAGGGAAATGTAGTAATTGTATATGATCCTGATTCTATATATATATATATATATATATATATATATATATATATATATATATATATATATATATATATATATATATATATATATAGAGAGAGAGAGAGAGAGAGAGAGAGAGAGAGAGAGAGAGAGAGGATCAGGTGAGTCCACTTATATATGTTGATTCCGTGAGTCCCAATCTTAGCCCTTGATTCAATGTTAGATTAATGGACAAGATTTGATCTCATAATTAAGGAAATAACTATAATATCTATCAAAATATATTTTCTTTCTCTCTATTCCTTAATTATCTCGGTACAAATTCTCTCTTTCATCAAATTTTTAATTGCCTCTTTTTCTCACACAACAAGTTTATTTAAAATTAAGTTTTTTTTTCATCTTCAGAAAAAATCATCCGTTCTCTACTGCCATTGTACGTATGTTACCATGTTACTGCCATAATCCATAAACTATGTTGTTGTAACTCATACGTTGTGTTACTGTAGTTCATGAACTGTGTTACTTTAATTCATAAAATCTGTTACGTTGCATAGTCTCTTGCAAAAACTGTTACTTTAACTCATACAATGTGTTACTTTAATTCATGAACTGTGTTACTTTAACTCATAAAATCAGTTACGTTGCATAGTAGTCTCTTGCAAAAACAGGAGTTCCAATTAAAAAAAAGAACAATGTTTGTTTTTATTAAGATACTCCAAAACAAAAAGTGGTACAAGATTCCAACTAAGTCAACTCCATTACAATTCCAATGTTTCACACTTGTTACTCATAATGTCCTACTTATAATTCTGCTTCTTTTTCATCCTTCTCGTTCTCTCCGTCTTCTTCTTTTTCATCTTCTTCATCATCTCAGAAGCTTTGATTTAATCTCACCACCGCACAATGGAGGAAACACTCACCCACATCCCTACATCATTCATGTGGATTAAAGTAACAGATAACAAGAGTTAAAGTAACAGATGAAGTGCATTGAAGTAACATTGAATGAAATTAACAGAGTATGCTTATATACCAGGTATAAAGTAACAGAGGTCAGACATTAAAGTAACAGATAGTATGAATTAAAGTAACAGATAATGTTCATTAAAATAACATCAGATATAAGTTAGTGCAAAAAATTCATATAATGATAAAAATGAGAGTATGACGCAGTATCTTACTCTTTGATATTGTTTCCTATTTTGAAGTCATCACGTCCCATAATAATAGGAAGTAGTATTTTTTTTTCTTTTTTTATATGGCGTTACTCTTTGATATTGTTTCCTATTTTGGTGGCAATCACGTCCCATTATTATAGGAAACAATATCTTTTTTTTTTATTTTTTTAATATTGCAGTTTCCTAAATTCTTAGGACACTACAATACACTACAATAACAGATGAAAAACATTAAAGTAACAACTGGAGTGTATTAAAGTAACACGACATATAAAGTAACAGATGGTAGACATTAAAGTAACAGACGCTCTACACTAAAGTAACGCAGTATATGAACTACAATAACTCAATATATTGTAAACGTAAAAACTAATAATTGAGTAGCATCTTAATGACTTCCATGGCGATTCCAGTATAAATTACAAAACATATATACTCACCGTTTGTGTGTTCTACGATTTGCATATGAATCTATGATGAATATCACCAGGGGCGGACCTAGAAGGGGGCCCGGGGGGTCAAAGGCCCCCCAGTCCATTTAGAAATAAGTAGGTTTTAGTAAGACTAATTATCATTATATTAGTGATGGTACAGTGGTTTAGGTATTTGCCTTTCCCACAATTGGCGGGGGTTCGAGTCCCAATTGTTGCATTTTTTTGAATAATTAAGCTTGCTAATTGCTGCATTTTTTTTGAATAATTAAGCTTGCTATTCAAAAGATGATGTTGGGTAAGGGATTCGAACCCAAGTCCGTTGAACATGAAGTCGATCATGTAACCAACTTTACAACCTCACGTATAATGTCAAAACTTAATGAAAATTTCTACATATTATACTTAAAATATTTCTCAAAACCTTCGCCCTTTTACTTATAGATTATTCACGACACGTTGCAAATATTTGTCTCGCTCTATTATTTCCTATAATGTAATTAGTTTATTTAATTTGGTAATGATTTTAATAACCGTGTGATAAAAATATGATTTAAAACATATATAAGCATTTTTTGACAAGTCTCTCAATGTTCATTATTATATAAAAAAATATCGTAAAAATAATTTTAAAATGCAAAAATGTCGGAAAAAAAATAGTGCCCCCCTAGCTGAAAAATCCTAGGTCCGCCACTGAATATCACGACCATGAAAACAATATCAACATGAAAATTGACGCAAAACATGAATGACACGACCATGAAAGCAATATTAACATGAAAATTGATGCAAAACATGAACACAAATTGACACAAATTAATCAAGATAATGAAAAAATTTGACGCAAAACATGAAAGCAATATCTCACCATTGTTATACTCGATGAATTGCTTATCAACAGTTAATGAAGATGTCGCGATCATAGAATTCATAGTAACGGAATTTCGAGCAAAGATTTGATTGAATGAATGAATGAATGTGATGATCGATGGGAGCGTTTTTTTTTAAGGTTTTGATGAACCTGTAACGTGAATGAATGAATGAATGAATGAGGAATGATTGTGATTATGGCAGTTATTGTTTTCTAAAATCATGTCAGTTATTTTAGGATACTAAATCTTCCTCTTTTTTTTTTAAATACAAAATATTAGGATGCATCTTGTCCATCCATCCTCATCCCATCCAACGGATAATGTTCATTAAAATATCTCATCCGTTGGATGGGATGAGGACTTAGGGACTCAACATATATAAGGGGACTCATTAGAACCCATCTATATATATAGGGGTTCTAATGAGTCCCTCAACTATATTGTGTCCCTAAGTTCTCTTCCCATCCGTTGGATGGGATGAGGATGGATGGACAAGATGCATCCTAATATTTTGTATTTAGAAAAAAAACCAAAAAAAAGGAAGATGTAGTATCCTAAAATAACTCCCATGATTTTAGGAAACAATAACTCTCATAATCACTTTCATTCCTCATTCATTCATTCACGTTACAGGTTCGTCAAAACTTAAAAAAAAACGCTCCCATCGATCATCACGTTCATTCATTCATTCAATTAAATTTGTGCTCGAAATTCTGTTACTATGAATTCAACGATCGCGACATCATCATTAACTGTTGATAAGCAACTCATCGAGTATAACAATGGTGAGTTTCGATATTGCTTTCATATTTTGCGTCAATTTTTATTCATCATCTTGATTAATTTGCGTCAATTTGCGTTCATGTTTTGCGTCAATTTTCATGTTGATATTGCTTTCATGGTCGTGTCATTCATGTTTTGCGTCAATTTTCATGTTGATATTGCTTTCATGGTCGTGTCATTCATCATAGATTCATATGCAAATCATAGAACACACAAACGGAAAGTATATGCTTTGTAATTTATACTGGAATCGCCATGGAAGTCATTAAGATGCTACTCAATTATTAGTTTTTATGTTTACAATATGGGAAACTGCATACTGTTAAATGTCTGATTCATCATATGAAATATGCGCACGCACAATATATTGAGTTATTATAGTTCATATACTGCGTTACTTTAGTGTAGAGCATCTGTTACTTTAATGTCTACCATCTGTTACTTTATATGTCGTGTTACTTTAATACACTCCAGTCGTTACTTTAGTACTTTTCATCTGTTATTGTAGTGCATTGGAGTGTCCTAAGGATTTAGAAAACAGCCATATTAAAAAAAAATAAAAAAAATGTATTGTTTCCTATAATAATGGGACGTGATTCTCACCAAAATAGGAAACAATATCAAAGAGTAACGCCATATAAAAAAAAGAAAAAAAAAAGATAATGCTTCCTATAATTATGGGACGTGATGAGTTCAAAATAGGAAACAATATCAAAGAGTAAGATACTGCGTCATACTCTCATTTTTTATCATTATATGAATTTTTTTCCACTGACCTATATCTGGTGTTATTTTAATGAACATTATCTGTTACTTCACACTATTTGTTACTTTAATGTCTGACCTCTGTTACTTTATACCCGGTGTATAAGCATCCTCTGTTAATTTAATTCAATGTTAATTATATGCACTTCATCTGTTACTCTAATTCTTGTTATCTGTTACTTTAATTCATACTTCAAGTTTTGATTATTCTTTTTCTCCACGTTTATTGGCATTGTTATTGTTTTTTCAGTAGATGCAAAAGCACATGAATGATGTAGAGATGTGGGTGAGAATTTTCTCCATACATAGGGCAGATCTTCAAAGACGTAGATGAGAAGAAGAAGAAGAAGAAGAAGAAGAAGAAGAAGAAGAAGAAGAAGAAGGAAACGTCATGTAAATCATCGTCTGACGATGAAGAAGAATCAGGAGAAGAAGAAGATGATGATGAAGAAGAAGCACAATTCTGAGTAGGACAATATATTGTTAGAGTAACATACATTATTCGTTAGAGTAACATCCTTGATTGGAGTAAAATGAGTTAGAATAACACACATTATGCGTTAGAGTAACATACTTAATGAGTTACAGTAACACAGTTTTAATGAGTTACAGTAACACAGTTTATGATTATAATTTGATTTCAAATATCCAGTTCTTATAAGTACAGGTGTGTGTGGACATGACATAGGTCCACCCCGACGCGGCCACGCACGGGTTTGGGGAGGCGAATGAATCTCCATATGAGATGGGTCGAATTGAAATTTAAATCGAAGTGGAGTCGCCACCGAACTTTGTGGGAGTTCGGGCCCATTCGAACCCACTCTATATCTTAGTGGGCCATGCACAAAGTATGCCCCATTCGGATGTCAGAATTTATTGGGCTCGTCCCTTTGCATTTGATACCGATATCGACATTATCGGATACCGTGTATTGAATGACTCTCGTGTTCCAATGGATTCAGATATCCGGAAACCATGGTTCTGAGTAAGGGGTGAGGGTACGTGTTGGGAAGTTCACAAAGAACACCCAACCCCGCCCGCACATTAGTGGCCTCTACTAAAATATCGAATGACGTTTTAATACACGCGTTAGTAATACGATGAATGATATGCAAACATTGTTTTAACTAAACAAGCAAATAATTGAATGGGTTACTATGTCGATTTGATGCATTTAATACTAACGACAAAGTTATATTTAGCATGCGAGGTTCATTTTAGTACAATAAAAAAAACAACGAAAATAAATCGACAAAAAAAGTTAACAAACTTGTTAGTAACGGTAAATAACGATAATAATGGTTTGCGAAAGTATAGAATGCCGTAGAATAATGTAGATGACACGATGCATGGTTTGAAAATGTAGTACAACACGTGATTGATTTAACACGTGTTGACCTAAGTCATAGAAAGGTATTATCGAAACTAGAAAACGTTGTAGGACTCACGATTTTGACGTGATAAGGGGTCACTCGACCGAGTCATTGAGGGACTCGACCGAGTGGACCTCTGCAAAGGCTTCTATCCGGATTTTGAGACGTCACTCGACCGAGTCACGAGGTGACTCGACCGAGTGCACGGCTACTCGATCAAGTCATTGCGAGACTCGACCGAGTGGTTGTCAAAATAACTTTTTGTCTCGTTCTTTGGGGTGCCACTCGACCGAGTGGACTAGGCACTCGATCGAGTGCCCCTTTACGAACTAGGGTTCGCTTCGCAACTCTTATTGATTTCGAAATTGCGTTTTCATTTTGGATAAATCGTTGATTCTACCAAATCGGGCATAAATATTATATAATTTCTGCTTGATTCGGATTTCGATACTCGTCGTACCCGATGTTCGATTATTGCATCGACATCGAATATTAGAGCGAAACTTTAAAAAAGATGCTATAAGTCGTTTAAATTAAACTAAAACAATATAGATTTTCTCCGCGTTTATAGTGTCGTAATTAATTCTATCGAATTAGGTGACAACTATTTTAGCATCAACAAAAATCGTGTTAATTTATTTTATTGACTAAATCGTTTAGGTTCGACATCCAATTATTGAATTGGTATCGAATCTAATAGATTGAAACTTTACTTGAATTGAAAGACTTGACTTGATTCGCTCGGCATCCCAACATCGTAATAAATCTTTGCGGATTGTGTGATGTCGGATCCGCGTCAACGAGTTTCGATCTTAACTAAAAAAAGATGTTTGATTCGAAAATAGTTTTGAAATCGATGAAATATGCGATTGACGACAATGCGAACAAAATAAAAAGCTATTATTTACGTTGACTTGCTTCAACAATCAAGCGCTAGGGGTGTCGGGATAAGCGACCGGCAACATCGGGTGAAACACCCTTGTATATTCGGATTTCCTTATCCCATCATCATTCGCACTCGACACGAATTCACAAGTATTTTAATATTTTATACTAATAATATTAACGATATTATAGACATGAACAAAATAAAACAATAAAAAAAAAGACGACGACGGACGGACGGACGAGACTCAAGGGAGAAAGATGGAGAAAGAGTCGGGAATATTGCACCCTCAACCTACATGTTTCTTGTTCTCGAACGGGACTCGTTAATTGTGGCTTGCACGGGAGTATCGAGATGTAAGTTAAGTTATGGTGGTTTAGGATTTGTAAATTGCTAGGGTTTATTAGGGTTCCTAATGTGTGATTAGGGTTTTCTTAAGTGTATTGTAGAGCTGAAAAAGTAGGGTTCCGAAAAAGTGTTGAATTGTGCATGCAAGAGGGTGTTTATATAGATATTGCCATGCACCCTCGTCTAGGGTTACTCGACCAATTATGCCTCTGACTCGGTCGAGTTTCCCAAAGCAACGCAGCCGGGCCTATTTAAGAGCCCACTCAATCGAGTGGGCTGACACTCGATCGAGTGGGCTGACACTCTATCGAGTGGGTCAGCTGGAGCGCGGGATCCGGGTCTTCGGACCTTGGGTTGGATATTTTGTGGGTTTTGTATTTGGGTTGGACTTGTGAGGTTTGCATGGCTGCTCTTTATGTCTCGGAAACGGCTTTGACCGGGGTTTGACCCAATCGCTAAAAGTCGGTTTTATTTCTGGTGTCGATTTTGATCCAAATTAGTCTTATTTTATTGGAAACGACCCACTGGGCCTGAATTCGAGGTCGGTTTTGTGAGATTTGTATTCCGTAGAGGCCCAAGCCAGTAACTAATGGTTTCGAGCCCATATCCGATCGCGTAGAAACACGTTTGCGTCCGATCATCATCGGGTGATTTTTGGAAACTGCTATAGATACCTAGCAGCCAAATGTGGGTGTCTATAGAGCCCCCACTCTGACTGAGGCTTGGACAGGGCGATAGTCAGAGTAGCTACCAAGCCAATTAAGACCTGGTAGACTTCCGGTCGGGTCGCTTATAGTCCATTGGACTTGCGTGAAGGGCTCGCCAGCCAGAAGAATGAAATCATACCTGAGCTGATGATGAACTCCATGAGGAATTGGACTTGTCGTGTATGTCCTGGGTGCGCCTATATGTGGGCTCATCCCGTGAAAAATACCGCATTGGGCTTTCCGCTAGGGAGATATATGAGCTGTGCGGGCTTGTTTTTTGAAGCCTTGAGTCGTAACTGTATAAGTTACATAAAATTTTGCATGCAACACGTAGGTGAAAATATGACTCGCGCTGGAGATAAAAATTCATTTTTTGAATTTTTGAAAATTTTGAAAATTTTGAATTTTTTTTGACTCCATAAAAATTAGTAATGCTCGGGATGACTAATTCTCGTGCTAGTATTCTGAGATTAGGCCTGTATGTTTAAGCCTACTAGATTTAGGAAACTTTGTGGATAGGAGATAAGGAAAGAGAGTTTGTAGGCCTTCATGCTATATATACCCCTCGCTTGTCTCAATTTTTCTTCACAATTTCCTCATAATTCTCCTTTCCTCAAAAAGAACACTCTTTTATTCCTTTCAAGAATCTTAGTTATGGGAATCAAACGATTGACCGCGATGCTGCAGGAATGGTCCTGACGCTTTAGGGATACGGATACGGTGGCTCTGAACCAGACGGGTATTTCTCAGCTGTATGCGTTCCGTCAGATGCAGGTTGATCGCTATTTTCTTGATGCTTGTTTGTCCTACTGGGACGACACATATCATGTCTTTGCCTTTCCTCGGGGCGAAATCTATTCTTTACCAGAGGAGATTGTTGCTGTGGGAGGATGGAACCCGATACTCCGTCATGTTGTCCCATTCTCGGTCCACGACCCAAGGAGGAAGCTTCGAGAATTTTTAGGACTTTCCCACTATGAAGTATCGCGGATGGCTGAAGACGATACTATTTCCTTGATTGATTTGGCTGAGAAATTCATGAACCCGCATGATGTCCGGGTTAGACCTATTCACAGCCGGAGGGCTTTCTCTTTTTGTATGCTCCATGTTTATACTTTTGAAGGTCACACGGATTTGTTGTCGTGCATGGGCGACGTTCGTCTTTTTACCGTGGTCGATCTGATGGAGACGCAACATAGTCCAGCTTGGCTGATTACGGGAGAAATTATTCAGGGCTTGGATAACCGTAAGAGGGATTCGTCGGTTCGTCTGACCAGGAGCACCCGTCTACTGCAAGTATATCGCCTCGAGTTTTTCTAATTATTCAACTTTTTGATTTTTTTTTTATCTTTTCGCGATTTTCTCTGCTGCAGTGGGCACTCGATCGAGTCACCCTGGCACTCGATCGAGTGACCTCGTAAAAAAACCTTCTGTTTTGACTTCAGAGGCGCCACTCGATCGAGTGACCCCTAGGCACTCGATCGAGTGCCCTTAGGCGGGCGCCTATTTTGTCCCGGGAACTCATGTTTTGTGTCTTTCCTCAGATTTGGCTATATGAGAGGTTATCAGTGATAGATCCTCCCCTTGACTCAAGCAAATACCGTCATAATCCGGTGATGACAAGGAGACGGGCCATTGATTTTTCTCGCCAGATTACTCAGAAGTACTGGATGAAGTGTTGTCTTTTCACAGCGGTCCGTTGATTCGGTGGGTAGTGCCGTGGTGGCCCATTTATGTTTGGACGGGTTTGGCTCTGAAGGACAAGGCTCGTTATCAAGTAATTTTGTCTTTCAGGCAGACGATCCATCTTTATCCC
The DNA here is from genome assembly GCA_958450325.1 of Agrostemma githago. Classification (NCBI taxonomy): domain Eukaryota; kingdom Viridiplantae; phylum Streptophyta; class Magnoliopsida; order Caryophyllales; family Caryophyllaceae; genus Agrostemma; species Agrostemma githago. Next base: position 12,244,027 of record OY288250.1, on the reverse strand, counting down.
GACCGCAAACTAAGGCAGTATGGTTGGACCCAAAGAATCCCGGAGGTTGAAGCAGTTGTGAGTGAATCTACTCAACTGACTGATGTGATGTGCGATACTTGGATGCAAAGATGGTACACCCGGCATACTTGGCCCATTCCCAAATCTCGTCACTCAATCTGGGTTTCAGACTCCTATGTGAAGTGGACTAAAGCAGATAATGCCAAAGCCCGAGCTGCTCTAAAGGTTGACGAAGCTTTCGACCTGCTGCGAAGGGAGCAAGTCAAAGACAATAGGGGTTTCTTCGACGAAGGCGACACTCCGGCTACTCTGGTCCGTCTTATGTCGGGTCAGAGAAAGAAGACTAAGACTCAAGCTGAATGGTCTAGTGCTAGAGGTGCGCGGGGGAAAGTGAGCCCCCAGACTGACTTGGAAAGGAGACTTGGCCCAAGACTGGCAGTGCAGGACCGACTTGGCCCGCGAGACCGATTACCCGAGCATGTACGGGCTCGACATGGAGCAGTGACAATGGCAGAAGACCCGTTTTCGAAGAAACGGATTCGAGCTAAGGATGTTCCTCTCGTGATTCGGGAACGCTCGCCCCCGCCCCGGCGACTTCGGGCTCCGCGCGACCCAAAGGACAAAGGAAAGGGCAAAATGCATGAATATTAGTCTCCTTAATTTTATTATTTAAGTATTATTACTATTTTTTGTGGTGTGATTTTTGTGTTTGCCGGGTTTTTTTTTTGTAATTTAGAAATTCCCGAGTTTATCGGGTTTTTAATAAAAGACATATTAGTGAATACCGTTCCTGTCTTTTCGTTATTGTAGCGGTTGTACCCTTTTGAGGGGTGGCCTACGTATCCACAATTAGTGGAATCAAACCAAACGTAGTTCAAACATAGATTTTTGCAATTTTTCGAAATACATCAAGACTATTAGTTCAAGATGTGCGACGGTAGGATAAGTAATCCTAACTTATTGACTTGCTTATATTTTTTTTGAAAGTTATAAAAAGACAATTTTTTATAAACTTTTTGCAAACGACATTGAGATAAGGCTTAGTGGTAGTAGCGTTTCAACTGGTCCAAGTTGGTTGGGTTGACGAATTCGTTCCCGTCCAAGTCTGTCAGCATCACCGCTCCTCCTGATAGGACCTTCTTTACCAAGTATGGCCCAGTCCAATTGGGTTTGAATTTTCCTCTTGGTCAACCGGTAGTAATGCACGAACCAATTTTAGGACCAGATCCCCTTGCTTGATGTTTCTGGGCCTAACCCTTTTGTTGAAGGCCCTTTGTATCTTTTTTTGATATATTTGGATATTATTGAGGGCCCGAGATCGTCGTTCGTCTAGAAGAACTAGCGAATCATATCGGGCTTGGACCCAATCTGCTTTCGGCACTTGGCTTTCAAGCAAAATCCTGAGGGATGGCACTTCTAGTTCGACCGGTTGGACTGCTTCCATTCCATATGTCAAATAATACGAGGTTGTTCCGATCGCGGTGCGAATTGACGACCGATACTCCCAAAGTGCAAAAGGTATTTTGTCGGGCCAATCTCTGTAATTCTCATCCATCTTTTTTTAGTATGGTGACAATTGTTTTATTAGCCGCTTCTACCGCTCCGTTTGTTTGGGGTCGGTAAGGTGAGGATGTATGCCTTTGAATTTTGTATTTTGCCAGTAATGCAGTAGTTTCAGCTTGGAAGTGGGTCCCGTGATCACTGATAAATTCGTGTGGGATCCCATATCGGCATATAATCTTATTTTGGATAAATTTGGCCACATGCTTGGCAGTCAAGATCCGGTACGACTCGGCTTCGACCCATTTTGTAACACCCTTGAGTTTATAAATTAAACTAATTTGAAGTTATATTCATATTTTTATTTTATTTACGATTTAACTCATAATTATTAAAAATATTATAAAATAAATTTATCGTTTAATCGTTTCAAACTCCTAAAATTCTATTTTTCTCGGAGACTCTTCTTATATTTAAAACGTATTTTTAATTTTATTTCGATTCATTTTATACATTTAATTTAATTCTTATCGAAAGTCTATTTCGACGATTTAAATTCTAAATTCTTTTTATTTATTTATATTTAAGCTCGAGTTTCTATTTTCATCTCGAAGTTCATTTATTTTAAGTTTCGTCAAAATATTTATTTCCGTCCTCGAGAAATCAGCTTAATTCACTTTATCGAAAATTTATCATTTATCGGGAAATACTATTTGAACGTCTATTTATTTCTATAAGCTTCGTTTTCGGATCGAATACTTTATTTACTCATTTTATTTGACGGCCCGATTATTTATTAATTTTATTAACTTGTTTTAATTCGTTTCATGGGTCAGTCAACTTATCGTTTCGGGATTCGTCTCGATTCATTTTATTGTGCTAATTCAACCCCTTTGCTTTGTTTTTCCCCCACTTTAATTGCATTCTCCTCCCCTTCCCATATTGATTTCCACCGTTTCACTATTATGTTCACCCCTATACTTTTGTTCTCCCTCTTCATTTCACGTGTTCATTCCTCTTGTTTCCACCGTGTCATATTTGACCCATCTCCTCCTCTTCCTTACTTTTGTTTACTGTTCCTCCGCTCCACCATTTCTCTGCTCTCTTCCAATGCACCCGGCCCCCTGTTCACCATCTTTTTCGCACCATTCTCCTCCCTTATCTCCGCTTTCTAGTTCTTCGATGAATGATTCGGTCCTGTTTCGCTGATGTTTTATGTTGCTGCCCGTACTGCTGCTGTTACGGTACGGCTACTGATGTTGTCCTCTGCTGGTTGTCATTTCGATCTCGTGTCATTACTGGTCGGTTTCTTCTTGTCGCTGATCTCTGATTCTCTATTATTGTGGTCGATTGCATTTCCTGCTGTTTTTCTCTCGTCCTTGCTCCCGATTTCCCGTCTTTTCTATCGTGACTGCTACCCCTGCTATTCTTTCACCGTGTTTTGCACAAGGTGATGATCATATCCTTTTTCTTCTCCTTCTTTGTTCTGTTTACTGCTACTGCCGTTCCTTCTTCTTCTTTTTCTTCTTCTTCTTCTTCTTCTCCTTCTTCGTCTCTGTTGCTGGTCATGCTACTGTTGTTGTATACAAGATGCGTCGCTGCTGCGGTCACATTTTTGTTTGTACCTCCGTCTTTTGTCCCTGCTGTTCGTAGTCTTCTTCTCCTTTCTCGTTCTTTTCCTTTTCTTCTTTCTTTTTTTCTTCCTGTCATTTCTGCTGTTATTGTCATTCGTGGGCGTGGTTGATGGTTTGTTGCTGTTGTTTTTGTTCTGGTTTGATTGTCGTTGTCCGTGTTCGCTGCAGTTGCATTCGTAAATCTGCCGCTTTTTGGTTTGTCCTTGTCCTCTCCTTTTTATCTTCTTTATGTCTGTTTCGATGTTGCTGTTATCGTCGTATTGTGGGCTGCTGCTGTGGTGCTATAGTTTCTCTATTTTTGATGCTCGTACTGATGTTGTATCGTGATTCTATTCATTCTATCGCGTGTGTTGCTGTTGCTGGCTGTTCGAAACCTATGGTTGATGTTCATGTCTATTTTTGTTCTGTATTCCGTTTTCTCCATCGTTCCTCCATTCTTCTTACTCCATTCTCTCTGTATCCTTTCCATTCCTCTCTTACTATTCTGGGTAATTCGATTACCCATTCCTCCTCTTCGCTCTACTCGTCTTATGCTTCTTATTCCATATGCTCATATGTTTCCCTAGGACTTTGTGAGGATTCAGACGAGGACATGTACTAGATCATTTTGGGATATCGACTCAAGGTAACTTTAGGACGTTACTCGATTTTATATTGTATGTTTGAGTAGTAGTATGTAGTAAATATTTTAACTTTGATTTTCTAATTTTTAGCTATTTATTATATGCTAAAAGTATTATTTTATAAATCGTGTGCTTTATAAATATTTTACAAGTTTTCGATATCGTTTTATAAATCGTTAGTAATTTAATTATTTACGATCGTTATAATATTTTGTTGTTTATCGTGACACTAGTAACTAAATAATGTCGATTTCATATTTCGTCATATTTCGTTAATTTATAATTTTCACTCAAAATCGTATTTCTATATTTTAATCGAAATTTGTATACTTGTTAATAAATTAATTTCGTTTACGACTTATACTAATAAATGGGAAAATAGTCGATTTTGTTTTTAAACATATTTTTAGTCGAGACTATTTTCACCAATAATTTCTTATCGGTTTACAATTGACTATTTTTAGTAAAATCCGTATTATTTATTAATAATAGCTATTTGTTAAAAATAATTTGAAACCTTTATAAATCTCATTTCATATATAAAACTCATTGACTCAAATAATTTTGATATCGTTTTTCTTAAAACACCTCTTTTCTAATATTTATAGTTTTAACTCGAATTCTTAATCATTTATTAAATACTATATATTAACTTATTTCATTTTATTTACACTTTGAGTATTGAATTTAGAGATATATTAAAGTTACGATAACGACGATAATAATAAAATGTTAATTTCGTTATAAATGCTATTTTTATTCTTTTCACTTATTTTAATCACTTACGTATTTTCTATAACAATATTTCTATTTAAAGCAAGTTCCTAAAATTAGTAACTTTCTATTTATAGTATGTTTCCCTTCTAATATGAAATGTTTATTCCTTTTTATCTTCATATTATTTACGATTATTATTTATTTTTGAATATCGATAATGGTTGTTTTGGAGTTATGGAATAAAGTCAAGTGTGGGGTTAGAGTAATATAGTCTGGGATGTACATTTTTGCCATCATCTAAAAAGTCGGTGTGCCGATTTGGGGCACATTTAGTTGTTGAACTGAGCATGGTTTGTGTTCAGGAGTGTGTGTGCATTGTGCCCTTAAGCTAGATATCGCATCGTGTTAGTCGCCGTCAGTTGAACTAGATATATTTGGTATCCAGGAGGGGTGTGTACTACTTAAACCAGGACCTCGCTGCACGCAGTCCTGTTATAGTTGAGTTGCCTAGTTAGAGACTGGATTCTGTTATTAGTTAAGTCTACAGTTCTCGAAGCTAGTTTCTAGTATTATGCTAGTGAAAGTCTAGCCTTGTGCACACTGACCGAATTTCCATAACGCCGATTTTGAATATGATTATTATTATCGATTTGTTTGATTTGCAGGTTGACAAATGTTTAAAGTTTCCTCCGAGAACTTATTTTATTATATTATATCGTTTTTAATGTTTTCTCATTTTAAGTATTTTGATATAATAATACTATTATTTTCCATATGATATAATATGGCTGGGAGAACGTCCGAGTTACTCCCCACTGACGTGGTTGTTATGTTTATAACATGACAGGTATTTGCTGTTGGGTTTTGGGTGTGAGCTAGTGAGTAGCGTGGATCATACTCTTTCTTCATTTATGTAATTTATGGATTTGTATAACCCGTTTGGTGAATTTTCTCTTTAGCCCTTTTGTAAAAAGAAGCCTTTGTATTGACTTACCATTTCTTTTATTAAGATATAGTTTGTCAGTGTGTTTTAATCCCAACTCTACAGTGTTTCCGCCACTATATTGCATTAGATTTTCTAGGGGATTACAGTTGGTATCAGAGCAGGGATTACAGTTGGTATCAGAGCATTGCTGCTCCCGACACTTACACCTGATTTTAGGAAAAACACTCGTAAATGATTTGAATATTAAAGAAATATTAGTGAGAGATGGGTAGAAACAAAATAAGGACTTAGTTGTTAGGTTTATATGTTCTTGTAACTCAATGACTAGCATTGAATATTTGTTTCTTTTGTGTTGGGAAGAAGGTGAAAGAACAAGATGCTGATATGCTGCTCCAGATCGGGACAAGACCTGCTTAGAACTCCCAACGCCTACCGACTCGAGTAGACAACTTGGTGCTCCGAGAAAGATGCCGATGGTGACCTTCCAGCTCCGATTTAGTTTGCTCAAGCTACAGGTTAGATGATCAAGGGTAGATTCCTGTTCCATGATGTTGCAGTAGATCCAGATTGAGCGACCCAAGACTTGCGTGCTCGTTCCTCTGCAAGAAGATGAAGTAATCCTTTTGGTTCCCTCGTGAACCTTAGAGGTCTAAACTTTCCCTTCTCGTTTTAGGTCTTTATCATCTAGAATCATTGAATTTTTTTTTTCTTCCTGCTTCTGCCTTTTCCAATCCTTCTCTTATAAATTTTCGTTTTCATTCTTGTGATAAATCTTCGATTTATTTCTCATACTTACCATTTTTCCTCTTGAGATTCTTTGGTGGATATTTGATGGATACCTAGTACCTAACCTAGAACCGAACTAAGTGTAACTGATAACACTACTTTGGGATTTTTACCTAATGCTTAATTGTTGGATGCATCGCGAATATTTAGGTGGAGTATTGTTTAAAGTGTTAGGCTGAGTGTTGGGGTACCATTAAAGGTTTTCATTAATGACGTTAGAAATTTTGGTTGACATAGATTACTCGTCTTTCTTATGGATTTGATCGTTGATCGTTGTTTAAGGTTGTAACCTATGAACCTTGGAGATGAGTGGTCTGACTTGGATAAATTGTTGTTACCCTTGAAGAAGAGAGCTATCTTACACAATCACGGTTTGTGGTGTTGTTTTGAGGAATACTTTGATGTCAATCATCTTAATGGATTTATAGTTCAGAACCCTTAGACCAACGAAATTGTGGTTTCGTTGAATTAAAAGAAATATATATTAGTGGTTTCGCTGTTACAATATGAAATTTGATGGACTCCTAGAAACATTAGTCGAATGACGTATTTGAAGATGTGAGTGTTTGCGCCATTACCTATAGGTTTGAGCATGTTGATGATTTACTGTACTTTCCCAGCTTCTGTACTTGTGGCATTATAATTATGTTGGTACTCATTTTTGAGGATTTCGTACCCGAGCATTGCTAAATTGGTGGATCTTGTTTAGTGTTCCTTACTCGAGAAATCTGGATTATACCTCGAGTTCAAACTTTGGGAGCTTTGGATTTAAGAACCTTATCGATGGCAAGTTTGGGTGTGTTTTGTTGACCATTGGAATTTTAATTGATGAGATTAGATTGTAAAGCAATTATGGATTAGTATCGTGTCGTTTGAACGTTTGGATAATCACGTAAGACATTTTGGAGATTGTGACTGAGTAGTACCACCTAGTACCTAATATTGGACTTAACGTATTTGATGGAAATTAGGATCACGTGTTGTGGGAGTCGTACCGGGAATCTCGAGATGGTTAACTTCTTCTGTATTTCCTTGAGAGCCCCGTTTGACTCTCAATTTCGTTTCTCCCCTTAGCTTTTCTTAAATCCCGCTTCTTCTTCGGCCAATCACTTTGACTTCTTTATCGGGTTTGAAGACTTTTGTTTCGATTTGTCGTTGACTTCGACTCTATTTATCCGTTTATCATTTTCCCCGACCTTATGTTATGAAAAGTTTGACTAATTTACAAATTTTAATTTTCATGAAATTTTAACATTTTGAGTCATAAATTTCAAAACTTTGTATTCCGTCTTTGCTTTATTTTTGGTTCTGTTGCTAAAGGGTCTTAAAAATTTATTTTAAAGTATTTCGAAGTTGTTTAAAATTTTAATTTCAATTTTCAAGTGATCGAAATTTTATGAAACATTCTTAATTGCTAATATTCTGATTTCTATAAGATTATTATGTAAAACGGTTTAACATATTCGAAAAAATATCGTATGACTTAAGTTTTTATTTTATTGTCGAATTTTCTTAATTAAAACGTTTTATTGTTATTTTGAAAATATTTGGGTACTCTTCCCCCCTCGAGTTCGTTTACAAATATTATTTATCGTCATTATTTTATCGAATAATTTTTAACTTGCGATTTTGTTAATTTAAAGGGTTATTTCATGGGAATAATACCAATTATGTGTGTGCTTCTTAAAATAATCCAAACTATACGTAATCTCATTTTAATATGAACTACGCATTCATTAATCTCGTTTGTTATGTATGAAATTATGACTTGCTATTACAGATCATAGTGACTTGTTGTAACTTTCTAGGGTTTTATTAGGTCCGTTGCAGTCATCGTGAAAGCCAAAATAACAATAAAAACAATTTTTTTCGTAGTTTCTATAAGACTAAATGAAAAAGAAATGGAAGATGAATTTTCAAAAAAATTTATTTGTTTTTTCAATGGCTGAAAATAACACGAAATGTAAATCAGAAGAAGAAGAAGAAAAGTTAAGGAAAGAGTTGAATAAGGGAGGTTCAACAGGTAGCCGGTCACTCATAGCAAAGCGAGGTTGATGAAGACATAGTTCGTATTAAAATGAAATTACGTATAGTTTGTATTAATTTAAGAAGCACACGCATAGTTGGTATTATTCTCATGAAATAACCCTAATTTAAATGATTTAAACTTTGGGTAGCTGAGCCCAACTCATTTTGAAACAACTTTTGTTCGATTTTGATTTCATATTCCGTTTGAAGTTGTAATTTTTCTTTTAAACCGAGATTGTGATGCGAGTTAAGCACTCTCTTTTTGTTCAAATGATATAACCTTGTTTTCTATTTTATTATAATATTTTGATAGTTTCGAGGACGAAACTTCTTTTTAGTGGGGAAGATTGTAACACCCTTGATTTTATAAATTAAACTAATTTGAAGTTAAATTCATATTTTTATTTTGTTTACGATTTAACTCGTGATTCTTAAAATTATTATAAAACGAATTTATCGTTTAATCGTTTCAAACTCCTAAAATTCTATTTGTCTCGGAGACTCTTCTTATATTTAAAACGTATTTTTAATTATATTTCGATTCATTTTATACATTTAATTTAATTCTTATCGAAAGTCTATTTCGAAGATTTAAATTCTAAATTCTTTTTATTTATTTATATTTAAGCTCGAGTTTCTATTTTCAGGTCGAAGTTCATTTATTTTAAGTTTCGTCAAAATATTTATTTCCTTTCCTCGAGAAATCAGCTTAATTCACTTTATCGAAAATTTATCATTTAACGGGAAATACTATTTCAACGTCTATTTATTTCTATAAGCTTCGTTTTCGGATCGAATACTTTGTTTACTCATTTTATTTTACGGCCCGATTATATATTAATTTTATTAACTTGTTCTAATTCGTTTCGTTGGTCAGTCAACTTATCGTTTCGGGATTCGTCTCGATTCATTTTATTGTGCTAATTCAACCCCTTTGTTTTGTTTTCCCCCACTTTAATTGCATTCTCCTCCCTTCCCATATTGATTTCCACCGTTTCACTATTACGTTCACCCCTATACATTTGTTTTCCCTCTTCATTTCACGTGTTCATTCCTCTTGTTTCCACCGTTTCATATTTGACCCATCTCCTCCTCTTCCTTACTTTTGTTTACTGTTCCTCCGCTCCACCATTTCTCTGCTCTCTTCCAACGCACCCGGCCCCCTGTTCACCATCTTTTTCGCACCATTCTCCTCCCTTATCTCCGCTGTTCTAGTTCTTCGATGAATGATTCGGTCCTGTTTCGCTGATGCTGTATGTTGCTTCCCGTATTGCTGCTGTTACGGTACGGCTACTGCTGTTCGTTCTATTCTTCTCCCTTCATTCTTCGTTATTTTCTGCTTCGATCTCTACTTGTTATGCTTCTGTTTTGGTCAAAATGTTATTGCTATTTCTGCTGTTGTCCTCTGCTGGTTGTCATCTCGATCTCATGTCGTTACTGGTCGGTTTCTTCTTGTCGTTGATCTATGATTCTCTGCTATTTTGGTCGATTGCATTTCCTGCTGTTTTTCTCTCGTCCTTGCTCCCGATTTCCCGTCTTTTCTATCGTGACTGCTACCCCTGCTATTCTTTCACTGTGTTTTGCACAAGGTGATGATTATATCCTTTTTCTTCTCCTTCTTTGTTCTGTTTGCTGCTACTGTTGTTCCTTCTTCTTCTTTTTCTTCTTCTTCTTCTTCTTCTTCTTCTTCTTCTTCTTCTTCTTCTTCTTCTTCTTCTTCTTCTTCTTCTTTGTCTCTGTTGCTGATCATGCTACTGTTGTTGTTTACGTGATGCGTCGCTGCTGCGGTCACATTTTTGTTTGTACCTCCGTCTTTTGTCCCTGCTGTTTGTAGTCTTGTTCTCCTTTCTCGTTCTTTTCCTTTTCTTCTTTCTTCTTTTCTTCCTGTCATTTCTGTTGTTGTTGTCATTCGTGGGTGAGCTTGATGGTTTGTTGCTGTTGTTTTTATTTTGGTTCGATTGTCGTTGTCCGTGTTTGCTGCAGTTGCATTCGTAAATCTGCCGCTTTTTGGTTTGTCCTTGTCCTCTCCTTTTTATCTTCTTTATGTCTGTTTCGATGTTGCTGTTATCGTCGTTTTGTGGGCTGCTGATGTGGAGCTATTGTTTCTCTATTTTTTTTGCTCGTACTGATGTTGTGTCGTGATTCTATTCATTCTATCGCGTGTGCTGCTGTTGCTGGCTGTTCGGAACCTATGGTTGATGTTCATGTCTATTTCTGTTCTGTATTCCGTTTTCTCCATCGTTCCTCCATTCTTCTTACTCCGTTCTCTCTGTATCCTTTCCATTCCTCTCTTACTATTCTGGGTAATTCAATTACCCATTCCTCTCCTTCGCTCTACTCGTCTTATGGTTCTTATACCATATGCTCAAATGTTTCCCTAGGACTTCATGAGGATTCAGACGAGGACATGTACTGGATCATTTTGGGATATCGACTCAAGGTAACTTTAGGACGTTACTCGATTTTATATCGTATGTTTGAGTAGTAGTATGTAGTAAATATTTTAACTTCGATTTTCTAATTTTTAGCTATTTATTATTTGCTAAAAGTATTATTTTATAAATCGTGTGCTTTATAAATATTTTACAAGTTTTCGATATCGTTTTATATAAATCGCCAGTAATTTTGTTATTTATGATCGTTATAATATTTTGTTGTTAAAAAAATGCTAGAGATAGAGAGAGAAAGTGCTCTTAAAACCTAGGAGATTAGACTAGCAACTTTTCAATGGCATGTTCCAAGAAAATAGCACCGTGTAATCATTCAGCTTTGATTTCTCATCTAAAACAAAAAATTCATGAACACAAACAAGAAAAATTACAAAAACAAGCTTCTATTTCAAATAAGCAAGATTCAGAGGATTTGCAAGGTTTTGATCTTGAGTTGGAAGTGGAATTGACTGGGGATGATGAAGAGGGTAGATACTCTGATATGGAGGAAGGACAGACATGGGAGCAGGTGAAGTCTGCAAGGAAGACCTCGGATAACGTCATGGTTCAGCTCACGGAAGAGGATGTGGCACCGGAGATCCTGTACTGGTCTACAGCTATTTACGGGTATATACTAGGTGCTAATCCTCCGTGGTCTGTAATTAATGGGTTCATTCGACGTACTTGGAAGACATTATCTGTTGATAAGGTCTCGACCCTCCCGAATGGTGTTTTTCTTGTCCGGTTCCAGAGTATGGAAGACAAGGTGAAAGCTCTTGCAACTGGGTACCTAATGTTTGATAATAAGCCAGTTTTCTTGAAGGATTGGACTCCAGAAAGTGAACTGGTTAAGCAGGAGTGTAAGACCACTCCAATATGGATTTGATTGAGGGGTTTGGAGATGAAATTTTGGGGGGAGGCAAGTCTCACTAAGATTTCAGGCATGGTTGGAAAGTACATAAAGTGTGATGATAGTACTAAGCATAAGACCTTTCTGAATTATGCTAAGATACTAGTAGAAGTGAAGTTTGATCAACACTTTCCTGAGGAGCTGGCATTCTTGGATGAGAAAGGATTGAAGTAGAGGGTTAAGGTAGAGTATGATTGGATTCCTGTGAAGTGTATGAAATGTTCAGGGATCGGACATACAGAGGATGTGTGCAGGAAGGATAAGAAAAATCAGAAGCAAACTAAAGTAGGGGTTAAGGAATGGAGACCTAAAGTTGCAGCAACAGTTAAGAGTCCTACTGTGGTTATGGTGGACAATAATGGGATGATCACTCCAACTGTAGTACCTGGGATTATTACATCACCTCAAAAGTGACTAAAGCTCAGAGAGGTGGGGGTGAAGGAAACAAGACATTCAGATCTGAGGGACTGAGTTTTTTGGAGGCATTAATGTCAAAGAGTAAAGGAGAGGGGGAAGGAAAGAAGAGTCGACCACCTGAAAATGGATAAAATTGGGTTTTGGAATATAAGGGGATTAAATAATCTTACCAAACAAGAGGACATTAAATGGTTCCTTAACAAGAATAAGGTGGGATTATTTAGTCTCTTAGAAACTAGAGTAAGGAGTGGCAATTGGAATAAGGTCATGAATAACATATGTAGTGATTGGGCTATTATTACTAATAATACTACTCATAAAGGTGGTAGAATTTGGGTCATTTGGAAACCGCAATTTTATGATCTTAATGTGCTTGATACTACTGCTCAGACGATTTTTGTTAGGGTGCAGGACAAACAGAGAAGGGTGAGTTACTATCTTACAGCAGTGTATGGGTTTAATAAGCCTGCCGATAGAAATTGTTTATGGGGTATTCTAAAGAGGTACAAACAGTGGGCTGACGGAGGTTGGATTGTGTGGGGGGACTTTAACAATATCCTTAACCCTGGTGAGAAAATTGGAGCTCCAACGACCTAGGCAGAAATCAGGAGATTCGAAGACTGTATTGCAGAATGTGAACTTACTGAATTGCAGACTTCGGGCTCCATTTTCACGTGGAATAATAAACATGAGGAAGGGAGTAGGAGAATTAGCAGAATTGATAGGGCATTGTTTAATGCTGATTGGCTTGAGACTTTCCCTGAAGTGAGTGAATGTTTTCTACCTGAAGGTTTATATGATCATTGCCCTTGCTTGATTCAGTTAGAGAATAAAAGAGGAGAAGTTAATGCATGTTTCAAGAACTATAACATGTGGTCCATGGATGATGATTTCTTGAGGACCATTCGTGAAATTTGGGAAAAGAAAGTGGATGGGAACCCTATGTTTAGACTGATAAAGTAACTTAAAGAGGCTACGGGTGAGTTGAAAAAACTAAACAGGAGGAGGTTTTCAGACATTGAAAAAAGTTTTTTCAGGTTGAGAGAGCTAAGTTGGAAGATGTTCAGAGGATGATTTAGTTGGATCCTAATAATAATACTTATCATACTATGGAAACATACATTGCGAGAGAAGTGTTGAGATTAGGCAAGGCAACAAACTCTTTTCTGAAGCAGAAAGCTAAGGCCAAATGGGTTGAAGAGGGAGATGATAATACTGCATATTTTCATGCGTGTATTAAAAAGAGAAGAGTTCTAAATAGAGTTCAAAACATTAAAGATGGGGAAGGAAACATCATACATGATCCTACAAATATTAATAGAGCTTTTGAGGAGTTCTATATCAAGCTTTTGGGTACTAGCTCTGAAGTGAAGGAGGTATACAAACCTTTGATTCGAAAGGGGAGGATGGTGACACAGGAGCACAGAATGATGCTTAATCAACCAGTGACTGATAAGGAGATAAAGCAATGTATGTTTGATATACCTGGAGATAAAAGCTCTGGCCGAGATGGGTACACTAGTCAGTTTTACAAAGATGCTTGGGAGGTAGTACAGTTGGACCTTGTGTTATTAGTGCGGTTCAGAATTTTTTCAGGAGTGGAAGGTTACTTAAGCAGCTAAATCATACACTCATTACTCTCATTCCTAAAGTCTCTAGACCTGAAAATATGACTCAATTCAGGCCAATTGCGTGCTGTAACACCTTGTATAAGTGCATCACTAAAATACTTTGTAAAAGATTGAGAGTGGTGCTACCTGATATTATAAGCCACAGTCATAGTGGTTTTGTACATGGGCGAGAAATTGTGGAAAATATCCTTATTTGCCAGGAGTTGGTGAGATTGTATGGAAGAAAGTCATGCTCTCCTAGGTGTATGATGAAAATTGATATGAGGAAAGCGTATGACTCCATTGAATGGAGTTTTCTTGCTGAGATGATGATTGCCTTGAAATTTCCTCAGAAGTTTGTGAGTCTGATTATGGAATGTGTGTCCACAACAAGCTATTCTATGGTCTTAAATGGGAATACTTTTGGTTTTTTCAATGGAAAGAGAGGTTTAAGACAAGGAGATCCCCTTTCTCCTCTTCTTTTTTCTATTTGCATAGAGTATTTGTCCAGGATTTTGGAGGAAGTGCAAGGGTTTGAGGGGTTCAAATATCATTCTATGTGCAAACATATCAAGCTTTCTCATTTGTGTTTTGCAGACGATCTACTCTTGTTTTCTTATGGGAATGAGGAGTCTGTAAGGATACTAATGAGAGCTTTCCTTACTTTTTCATTAGCTTCTGGACTATATATGAACAAAGATAAATATGAGGTCTATATGAATGGGGTTAGGAATGCTAATGCGATTCTGAAGACCACTGGTATGACAAGAGGACAGCTTCCTTTTCGTTATCTTGGTGTAACCATTTCTTATAAGAAATTGGGGGTGCTTGATTGTGCAATCTTAGTTGAGAAGATTGTTGATAAAATACGATCTTTGGGGGCAAAGCATTTGTCTTATATATGGAGGGCGTCTAACCCTGGTTAAGGCTGTGTTACACAATATGCAGAATTATTGGGCCAGAATTTTTATTTTGCCGAAGGGAGTATTGAAGAAGGTAGATGATGTCTGTAGACACTTTCTATGGAAAGGTCATTATTGCTATATTTCTGCCCCGCTAATTGGGTGGGAGCAAGTTTGTACAGAAAAGAGGAAGGGAGGATTGGGCTTAAGGGACGCAAAGGATTGGAACTTAGCATCAATTGCGAAGTATATGTATGGTGGATTGCAGCAAAGAAGGATCACTTGTGGGTGAAATGGGTGCATTCTAACTTTGTAAAAGGGGGTGATTGGACTCAAATTCATGATAAATCAACTGCTAGCTGGTCTTGAAGAAGGATATGTAAGGTTAAGGAACTATTTAGTAAGGGGTATGTGCAGAACTGGTGGCAAACTGTTGGGAATGCTTATACAGTTGGACAGGGTTATCATTGGCTTAGGAAGGAAAGGAATGAGGTTCCTTGGGGAAATTTTGTCTGGCATCGACTTAACTTGTCTAAGCATTCATTCATTGCTTGGATTATGATGCATGGAAGGTTGCAAACTAATGTAAGAGTGCAGAAATGGGGAGTGCATGTGCAGCGAGAATGCTGGTTATGTGGGAGAGAGACTGAGGATCAGGCACATCTGTTCTTTCAGTGCACATACAGTAGCAGATGTCTGAATATGGTTGCTTCCTCGCTTCAGGTAGTCCCACAGAGGGATGTTTGGACGTGGTGGGATAACAATAGATTTCAAAGTAAATGGCATAAGAGGTTGATTAGAAGCGCAATTGTTGCATTGATTTATCATTTGTGGCTAGCTCGGAATCAGGCCAAACATGACGGCAGAGTCATAAGATCTGAATGCTTGGTTAAGCATATCAAACAGGAATTGAGGACTAGATATAGTTACATGATGAAGAATGATAAGATTAGGAAAATTGATAGTTTTTTCAGTAATTAAATTGTAAGGATGTATAAGGAGAATGTTGGGAAAGAGTTGTATTGGTGTTAAAATTAATTGTAATTCTTTCAATGATTAATATAAGCTTACATTTTCACCAAAAAAAAAAAGATATCGTTTTATAAATCGTTAGTAATTTAATTATTTACGATCGTTATAATATTTTGTTGGTTATCGTGACACTAGTAACTAAATAATGTCAATTTCATATTTTCGTCATATTTCGTTAATTTATAATTTTCACTCAAAATCGTATTTCTATATTTTAATCGAAATTTGTATACTTGTTAATAAGTTAATTTCGTTTACGATTTATACTAATAAATGGGAAAATAGTCGATTTTGTTTTTAAACATATTTTTAGTCGAGACTATTTTCACTAATAATTTCTTATCGGTTTACAATTGACTATTTTTAGTAAAATCCGTATTATTTATTAATAATAGCTATTTGTTAAAAATAATTTGAAACCTTTGTAAATCTCATTTCATTTATAAACTCGTTGACTCAATTAATTTTAATATCGTTTTTCTTAAAACAACTCTTTTCTAATATTTATAGTTTTAACTCGAATTCTTAATCATTTATTAAATACTATATATTGACTTATTACATTTTATTTATACTTTGAGTAATGAATTTAGAGATATATTAAAGTTACGATAACGACGATAATAATAAAATGTGAATTTCGTTATAAATGCTATTTTTATTCTTTTCACTTATTTTAATCACTTACGTATTTTCTATAACAATATTTCTATTTAAAGTAAATTCCTAAAATTAGTAAGTTTCTATTTATAGAAAGTGTCCCTTCTAATATGAAATGTTTATTCCTTTTTATCTTCATATTATTTACGATGATTATTTATTTTTGAATATCGATAATGGTGTTTTGGAGTTATGGAGTAAAGTCAAGTGTTGGGTTAGAGTAATATAGTCTGGGATGTACATTTTTGCCATCAGCTATAAAGCCGGTGTGCCCATTTGGGGCACATTTGGTTGTTGAACTGAGCATGGTTTGTGTTCAAGAGTGTGTGCATTGTGACCTTAACCTAGATATCGCATCGTGTTAGTCGCCGTCAGTTGAACTGGATATATTTGGTATCCAGGAGGGGTGTATACTACTTAAACCAGGACCTTGCTGCACGCAGTCCTGTTATAGTTGAGTTGCCTAGTTAGAAAATGGATTCTGTTATGAGTTAATTCTCCAGTTCTCGAAGCTAGTTTCTAGTATTATCCTAGTGAAAGTCTAGCCTTGTGCACACTGACCGAATTTCCATAACGCCGATTTTGAATATGATTATTATTATCGATCGGTTTGATTTGCAGGTTGACAAATGTTTAAAGTTTCCTCCGAGAACTTATTTTATTATATTACATCGTTTTTAATGTTTTCTCATTTTAAGTATTTTGATATAATAATACTATTATTTTCCATAAGATATAATATGGCTGGGAGACCGTCCGAGTTACTCACCACTGACGTGGCTGTTATGTTTATAACATGACAGGTATTTGCTGTTGGATTTTGGGTGTGAGCTAGCGAGTAGCGTGGATCTTACTCTTTATTCATTTATGTAATTTATGGATTTGTATAACCCGTTTGGTGAATTTTCTCTTTAGCCCTTTTGTAAAAAGAGGCCTTTGTATTGACTTACCATTTCTTTTATTAAGATATAGTTTGTCAGTGTGTTTTAATCCCAACTCTACAGTGTTTCCGCCACTGTATTGCATTAGATTTCCTAGGGGATTACGCATTTTGTGAAATAGTCGATAGCTACCAAGATGAAACAGTGTCCTCCGGTCCCGGAAGGGTGTACCTTGCCAATTATATCAATACCCCATGTCGAAAATGGCCATGGTGATGTCATCGTGTATAGTAGGGACGGTGGCATATGTTGCACATTGGCAAAGATCTGACAATTATGGCAGTGTTTGACATATAACTGACAGTCGGTTTCCATGCTGTTCCAGTAATATCCGAGCCTCATGATTTTTCGGGCTAACATATGGGCGTTCATATGCGAGCCATTTTCACCATCATGTACCTCGGTCATAGGGGGTGTTTGGTTATCGGCGGATCCACCAAAAAAGAGCATATTTGGATGGATTAGCATGTTTGACCACAAAATCCGTTAAAATAGGTGTTTGGTAAACGGTAGTTTGAAATGGCATATTCGAATCCAATCCGCCAATTTGCAATATGCTACTAGTAGCAGCATATTCACTTAGCAGATTGTAATTTCCTTTTTGTTTACCTTCTTACCCTCTTTACCAATCAAATCCTACCAATCAATTAATCAAACTATGTCCTTTTTTGTCATTTTACAAATCAATTAATCAATCCGCTAATCTATAACAGCTAATTACCAAACACTATTGAAACAATTCTGCTAATTAAATCTGCTGGTCAAAACTGTCAATTGATTCTGCTAGTCAAATCTGCTTTTTAGATCTGCTTATGCCAATATCAATCCGCTGTTTACCAAACAGGGCCATAACCTTCTCGTCTTGTACTTTGTCGACACATAGAAGAAGAGCCCCCTGTGTCGTCTTTTTGTAAATTGACCATCGTCCGTACGAACAAATTGGGTGGCCAACCTTCTTAGGGCCTTCTTGGCCCGGTTTTCAGCTTCCGGGGGATATTCTCCCGTTGTCAGGTAGGTTAGAACGGCTTGATACCAAGGTTCTAGATCAGTTATCTCGATGTCTTGGAAGGCGTGGATATAGACCGGCTCGGACCGTCTTTCGACGCAAATTGGCATGCTGATTAGGTGCTCCAGGATATTCAATAAAGATGCTAATTTGGAAAGTGCATCTGCGAATTGATTTTCCTCCCGAGGTAGATAGATGTATTCTACCTTTTGGAATTGTCTCTCGAGAATCCTTACTCGCGCTTGGTAAGCCACGAGATTGGCATTCCGAGTTTTCCATTTTTGGAGAGCTTGATTGATGACTAATGATGAGTCACCGTGGACCCGGAGGTTCGTTACTCCTAAATCAGCGGAGGCTTGCAACCCGTGAATGCATGCTTCATACTCGGCTGCATTGTTAGTCACATCAAAGTCCAATTTAATGGATAACGGTGTGTGCTCCCCTTGTGGCGAGATTAACAGAATCCCGACCCCAAATCCTCGGAAGTTGGATGCCCCATCAAAATACAAATCTCATGTCTCGGTGTCGGTATGGAATATGTCTTCATCTGGGAAGGCCCAAGTATCGGTGTGTTCTTCTTCGGATACCGGACTATCGGCAAGGAATTTCGCTACTACCCAGCCTTTGATGGCTTTTAACGGTACGAACTTGAGGTTGAACTCTGCTAGCATCAAAGTCCATCTGGACATCCTGCCTTTAAGAATGGGCTTCTAGAACAAGTACTTTATAGGATCCATTTTGAATAAAACATGTACCTCGTGACTGAGCATATAGTGTGGGAGCTTTTTAGTGTCCCAACCCAAAGCCAGGCACGTCGTTTCAAGCATTATGTACTTGCACTCGTACTCCAGGAATTTCTTACTGATGTAGTAAATAGCTCGTTCTTCTTAATTGACTGTCTGGGCTAGCATAGCCCCCATGGCTGTCTCGGTCGTCGTTAGGTATAACAACAAAGGCAGATCGGGTTGAGGTGGCATTAATTCCGGCGGAGCAGACAAAATCTCCTTGATCTTATCAAAAGTCGTTTGACATCTATCGTCCCATAGCGTTCGTTCTCCTTTCTTTAGTTTCTTGAAAATGGGCTCACATACCATGGTTAGCTATCAAATGAACCGGCTGATGTATTGGACTTTCCCGAGAAACCCCCTTCTCTCTTTTTTAGTTTTAGGTAGCTGCATCTCGGTAATGGCCTTGATTTTAGCTGGGTCGACCTTGATGCCGCGTTGGCTAACGATATGGCCCAACAATTTGCCTGATGTTACCCCGAAACTGCACTTTTGAGGGTTTAACCTCATATTGTATTTACGCAATCTGCCGGGTGAAGAATTTTCTTAGGGCCGAGATTTGCCCGCTTCGATCTTTGGACTTGACGATCATGTCGTCCACGTAAACCTCCACTTCTTTATGCATCATATCGTGTAATAAAGTAGTGGCGGTTCGTTGATAAGTGGCCCCGGCGTTGATGAGCCCAAATGGCATGACGGTGTAACAGTAAGTACCCCAAGGTGTGATAAAGGTGGTCTTACTCATATCTTCTTCCGCCATCTTGATATGATTGTATCCGCCATACCCGTCCATGAATGATAGAAGGGCATGATCGGCCGTGTTATCCACAAGTATGTCGATGTGTGGTAACGGAAAATCGTCTTTTGGGCTGGCCTTGTTAAGGTCCCGGAAGTCTACACATACCCGCACCTTGCTGTCCTTCTTATTAGGTACCGGCACGATGTTTGCAACCCAGTCCGGATATTCATACACTTGTATAAAGCCCGCTTTGAATTGCTTGTCGACTTGTTCTTTGACTTTGAGGGACCATTCGGGCCTCATTCTTCGGAGTTTCTGTTTTACTTGCTTGCACCCATCTTTGATGGGTATACCGTGTTCATCTATTTCCGGATCTATCCCCGGCATGTCCTTGTAGGACCACGCGAAGACGTCCTTGAATTCTTGGAGGAGGCTTGTGAATTGTTTTCTCTCCTCGGGATCTAAGGATAGGCCCAACCTAAGCATCTGGGGCTCTAAAGTGGTTCCCATGTTGATGGACTCGGTTTCTTCAATTACCGGATCTCGGGATTCCCTTTGTTCGAGCTGCTCGATCAGATGCGGAGGCAGAGGTACCTGTTTGTCGGGTTTCTCAATGTCACTGCATATATAATTTTTGAAATTGAAAGAATTTTGGAAATAAAACAAGTCTTAAGCGGAACGGTTTTCATTATTATTATTAATAGTAAATTTGGAAAACAGCTCGAAAAGAGCGGCCATCTGATCGTTGGTCAGAGGCGGGATAGGGAGTGCTCTCGGGAAAGGCCCCGAGACTCCAGTGGAAGTGGCTAAAGGGATAGGGGTTACAGACCGGACTCTAGCACCAGACCCTCTAGACTCGGACTCTGACTCCGACTCAGACTCAGACTCGGTATCCGGCATATCCCCTTCTCCGATGGTCATCTTGTAGACTCGATCCTGGTTCTCGGTCCACTTGATGGTCTTCCTTCAGGCCCTACTCCCGGTGTCTGCACCAACTTCGGAGATCAGCTTCGTCGGGTCGAACCGGTTGCTGCGGAGGATCAGATTTGCCAAATCTTATTTAGGAGCGGGAATGGCCTTGTCTTCCCCAAATAGGAGCCCCAGCACGGGCTCGGAATTGTCGGCGACCTCCTTGGATTCCGTCTGGACAAGGGAAAATATGTCATCAGGGATGAAATTGCATTCCCGAGCCATTTTTGTCTCGGGATATGTGATAGTGGGTTGGTAGAGGCCCACTTGAATAGCCCCGAATACCGGAGTGACGAAGTAGTCCGTCAATTTCGGGCTATAAGGGCCCAAGTAGGTACCCTTGATGATGTTTTGGGCCTCTTGGAAACAGGCCCGGATCGTGTTATCTGGAGTTGCAGCGAACCCTAGACCGGATCGCGATTCTCCATTGTTTAGCACTTCGATTATCTTCCCAGCAGGAAGATATGGTCTCGAGGTAGCCCCCGGTAGATATCCCAAGTTTTGTAGCATCATATCGATGCTAGTAGTGAAGTAAGGCTTGAAGAGATATTCCCCTTCGATCATTCCCACGAAGTCAAATCCTCGTGGTTCGGCCTGGCCCGTGGCGTTGCAGCTAGCCACGGTTATGGGGGTTGCCTCCAGTGTGATGACACCATCTTAGAGAGGCATTTTGACCTTCCTATGAAGGGTAGAAGACACGGCCTTGACGGCATGGATCCAAGGCCTTCCGAGCAGTAGGTTGAAGAACGAGGTGACATCAATCACCTGAAACTCCAGCTCCTTCTCAATTGGGCCCGTTATAATATTTAGCTTAACGGCCCCAGCTACCGATTTTGGGCTTCCGTCAAAAGCTTGGATAGTTTGCGCCGTCGGAAGGTAGTCGGCCTCGGTGATGCCGAGGGCCCTAGCGGTCCTTAAGGGAAGGACATTCACAGCAGACCCATCGTCGATAAGGGTCATTGGGAGGTACTTTCCTCGGAAAATGACCGTAATGTATAAGGCCAAGTTGTGGGCGGCCCCGAACGGTGGAAGATCGGACTCGGAGAAGGTGATGAGTAAGCCTTCTTCTTTGGATTTGCCCTTGAGATAGGGCATAATAGTGGCTACCATTTCAGCGGAGGTAACCTGTGAGTCGACCTTGATTTGATCGAGAGACTTAGTCAGTGCTTCTCGATATTCCTGCGAGCTAATCAGAAGTTGCCATATGGTTCGATCAGCTCGAACCCTCTTCAATTGCTGAACCAAGGCTGTGGCGTTTCTTGGCTCCTCAAGGGTGGATTCCGTCCTGGCAGGTTCAGTGACGGTTGTCGGGGTAGGATGCCCGGTGGTGGCGAGGTGGTTGGTGGCTAAGGCCTTAGACTTAGCTTTTCGAACCTCTTCACTGGTGATGGGGACAGCTTTTCCTTTTGCTAGGTAACCATCCTCCTCATCGTCGAACTATATCCCGTTAATTTGTGGGATAAAGGGGAAGATGAGGTGAGAGCAGTCGATTACCTATCCCGAGAATATAGCATGGGCACTGAACGGGTTTTCTTTGTTGCTCGGTTTGTCTCCGGGCAATGGGATTTTCCCGCTTCCGATCAGATCTTGGATCAGATGCTTCAATTTCCAGCACTTCTCCGTGTCATGCCCAATACCCCGATAATACTGGCAATAGGCCTGAACATTGTAGCTTTTGGATCTTTTCTCCACTGGAACATCTGGAGTTGGGCCTATGGGTTGGATCAGGCCCTTTGAAGATAGCCTTTGTAAGGCGTAGGTATAGGTAGTCCATATATCCGTGAATAGCCGATTTGGAGCATTCTTTTTGGATAAGGTGTCCAGCAGATTAACCTCATTGAAGATGCTGCGACTTGCAGCTGCGGGTGTGGGCTTACTCACAGATGAACTAGCCCCTTGATATCCCTTGGTAGAGGCCTTAGTCAGGCTCTCTAACCTTAAATCATCCTCGATCCTTGTGCCCATTTCAGTTAGGGTGGCAAAGTTGGGAATGACAGCATACCGGAGATGGACCCGGTAGGAAGGGAGGAAGTTCTTGACAAAGGCCTCCACTAAGACTTTCTCGCTGGGCTTATCAACCAGCTTCACACTCTCGGCCCTCCACCTTTGAAGATACTTGGTGAACCCTTCTTTGGGCTCTTGGGCCATCACTTCCAGAGTACGCATTGTAGTCTGGATCTCGGTATTATCAGCGTAATTCCGAGCAAATTCAGTCGCCATCGTCCCAAGTCTTGTACTTCTTGGAATCGAGCCTGTAGTACCAGGCCTTGGGGTGTTTTTCGAGGGAGGAAGCAAACAGGTGCTTGAACATGGTGGACTTCACCCCCTTGACAGCCATAAATTCTTTGAAAGCCCGAATGTGGTGGACCGGGTCTTCAGTACCCTCAAACATCAGTATTCATGTGTGGTTGAGGTTAGTAGGTAGCTCGTCATTCAGGGGCGAATAGGAACGAGCATTTTCAGTGTGGATCGAGTTGCTTGTTGACAAGTGGACCTGTTCTTCAAGCTTGCGGACAACGCTGATTAGTTCAGCTATGGGCACAGTAGGCTCGGATCTAGTGGTGGGAGTCCCTTGCTCCATGGCTGTCAGACGAGTAGCAAGGATTGTTTGGTCAGTCACGATAGCCGTCAATTTGGTCTTAATCTTGACCAGCGCGGCTTTCAGTTCGTCCAAGGTTTCTTGCATCTTGTGTTCGCTTCTGGTTATGGGTGGCCTGTCTGTAAGAACACCGCGTAATCAGGAACTAGCCCAAATAGAAGTATATCCCGACCAAAAGAAAAGATCAAAAGAGGAAATGACTCGGAAAAGACACCTAGACGGGTGACTTGTGAAAGGTGGGCCTCCTTTAGGATTCGGCGGGTGGGCCGAGTCCTGTTCGAAAGAAGGTCCACGTGAGACATCCCCAGACTTTGGACTCGAATGTGTAGACGGGCCCTCCTTTGTAGGAGTATGTCCTACGTAGGTGGGCCATGCCTTAGTCAAATAAGGTGGACTGGGATGGGGAAGAAACTCGTGATATAAGATCGACAGAGTTTCGACGCTAGAGACTTCGACGACTTACGATATGACCCGACACTGCTAAATACGGGAACTCCTAAGAAAAGGAAAGTTTTGAAGAGGACTATTTTTTTCGAGAAAACCCGAAAAATTCGGTGAAGGGCCCAATTTTTTCGAAAAAATGGAAGAAAGTGTATCGGGCCACAGTTTTGAAAGTTCGAAAATATTTTTGAGTTTTGAAATGGACAAAATACCGGCTAGATATAGGCTATTTTAAGTAAAATCATAAGTCCTAAATTTGGTATGCGTCCCGGGTTTTGAAATTGGATATTTTGAAAAGGATGCAATTTTTGAAAATGACGGTTTTTGAAAAACGACCTCAGAAACCAAGTAGCACATAGTTACGCAAGCATTATAACGACGCCATGTATGCTCTACACTAAGTCTCGGTCGGTCTATAAAGGGTCTATACCAGTGTACATAGCCTATCCGAGAAGCGGGACGGACTTCCTAAGTCGAGTTGAGCTTAGAACATGCCGCGAAACCCATACGAATCGACTATGCACACCTTTGACATATCCATATTGGAGTAGATCACGGTATAGTGGGACGTCGGTCACCAGTACCGGCCCGGGAAAATATGGGGTTATGCATGAACCGCAAAACTAAAACGCGTATTGTACTAGTCAAACGATTTCTATTCGAGTCTCACCCTGAGGATGCCGACGGTAAGTCACGCATCATTTAATCCCCAGCGGAGTCACCAAATTGTGGACATGACATAGGTCTACCCCGACGCGGCCACGCGCGGGTTTGGGTAGGCGAATGAATCTCCATATGAGATGGGTCGAATTGAAATTTAAATCGAAGTGGAGTCGCCACCAAATTTTGTGGGAGTTCGGGCCCGTTCGAACCCACTCTATATCTTAGTGGGTCATGCACGAAGTATGGCCCATTCGGATGTCAGAGTTTATTGGGCTCGTCCCTTTGCATTTGATACCAATACCGACATTATCGGATACCGTGTATTGAATGACTCTCGTGTGCCAATGGATTCGGATATCCGGAAACCATGGTTCTGAGTAAGGGGTGAGGGTACGTGTTGGGAAGTTCACAAAGAACACCCAACCCCGCCCGCACATTAGCGGCCTCTACTAAGATATCGAATGACGTTTTAATACACGCGTTAGTAATACAATGAATGATATACAAACATTGTTTTAACTAAACATGCGAATAATTGAATGGGTTACTATGTCGATTTAATGCATTTAATACTAACGTCAAAGTTATATTTAGCATTCGAGGTTCATTTTAGTATAATAAATTAAACAACGAAAATAAATCGACAAAAAAGGTAACAAACTTGTTAGTAACGGTAAATAACGATAATAACGGTTTGCGAAAGTATAGAATGACGTAAAATAATGTAGATGACACGATGCAAGGTTTGAAAAGGTAGTACGACACGTGATTGATTTAACACGTGTTGACCTAAGTCATAGAAAGGTATTTTCAAAAATAGAAAACGTTGTAGGACTCACGATTTTGACGTGATAAGGGGTCACACGACCGAGTCATTGAGGGACTCGACCGAGTGGACCTCTGGAAAGGCTTCTGCCGGATTACGAGACGTCACTCGACCGAGTCACGAGGGGACTCGACCGAGTCAGGAGGGGACTCGACCGAGTCACGAGGGGACTCGACCGAGTGCACGGCCACTCGATCGAGTCATTGCGAGACTCGACCGAGTGGTTGTCAAAAAAACTTTATGTCTCGTTCTTTGGGGTGCCACTCGACCGAGTGGACTAGGCACTCGATCGAGTGCCCCCTATACGAACTAGGGTTCGCTTCACAACTTTTATTGATTTCGAAATTGCGTTTTAATTTTGGATAAATCGTTGATTCTACCAAATCGGGCATAAATATTATATAATTTATGCTCGATTCGGATTTCGATACTCGTCGTACCCGATGTTCGATTATTGAATCGACATCGAATATTAGAGCGAAACTTAAAAAAAGATGCTATAAGTCGTTTAAATTAAACTAAAACGATATAGATTTTCTCCGCGTTTATAGTGTCGTAATTAATTCTATCGAATTAGGTGACAACTATTTTAGCATCAACGAAAATCGTGTTAGTTTACTTTATTGACTAAATCGTTTAGGTTCGACATCCAATTATTGAATTGGTATCGAATCTAATAGATTGACACTTTACTTGAATTGAAAGACTTCACTTGATTCCCTCGGCATCCAGACATCGTAATAAATCCTTGTGGATTGTGTGATGTCGGATCCGCGTCAACGGGTTTCGATCTTAACTAAAAAAAAGATGTTTGATTCGAAAATAGTTTTGAAATCGATGAAATATGCGATTGACGACAATGCGAACAAAATAAAAAGCTATTATTTACGTTGACTTGCTTCAACAATCAAGCGCTAGAGGTGTCAGGATAAGCGACCGGCAACATCGGGTGAAACACCCTTGTATATTCGGATTTTCTTATCCCATCATCATTCGCACTCGACACGAATTCACAAGTATTTTAATATTTTATACTAATAAAATTAACGATATTATAGACATGAACAAAATAAAACAATAAAAAAAAGACAACGACGACAACGACGGACGGACGACGGACGAGACGCAAGGGAGAAAGATGGAGAAAGAGTCGGGAATATTGCACCCTCAACCTACATGTTTCTTGTTCTCGGACGGGACTCGTTAATTGTGGATTGGACGGGAGTATCAAGATGTAAGTTAAGTTATGGTGGTTTAGGGTTTGTAAATTGCTAGGGTTTATTAGGGTTCCTAATGTGTGCTTAGGGTTTTCTTAAGTGTATTGTAGAGCTGAAAAAGTAGGGTTCCGAAAAAGTGTTGAATTGTGCATGCAAGAGGGTGTTTATATAGATATTGCCATGCACCCTCGTCTAGGGTTACTCGACCGAGTATGCCTCTGACTCGGTCGAGTGGCCCAAAGCAACGCAGCCGGGTCTGTTTGAGAGCCCACTCGATCGAGTGGGCTGACACTCGATCGAGTAGGTCAGCTGGAGCGCGGGATCCGGGTCTTCGGACCTTGGGTTGGATATTTTGTGGGTTTTGTATTTGGTTTGGACTTGTGAGGTTTGCATGGCTGCTCTTTATGTCTCGGAAATGGTTTTGACCGGGGTTTGACCCAATCGCTAAAAGTCGGTTTTATTTCCGGTGTCGGTTTTGACCCAAATTAGTCTTATTTGATTGGAAATGACCCACTGGGCCTGAATTCGAGGTCGGTTTTGTGAGATTTGTACTCCGTAGAGGCCCAAGCCAGCAACTAATGGTTTCAAGCCCATATCCGAGCGCGTAGAAACACGTTTGCGTCTGATCATCATCGGGTGATTTTTGGAAACTGGTATAGACACCTAGCAGCCAAATGTGGGTGTCTGCAGTGTGAAACATTGGAATTATAATGAAGTTTTATAATTTTTGTTTTGGAGTATCCTTAATAGAAACATACATTATTCTTTATGTTGATTGAAAGTCTTGTTTTTGCAAAAGATTATTATGCAACATAATAGATTTTATGAGTTAAAGTAATGCAGTTCATGAATTAGAGTAACACATTGCATGAATTAGAGTAATAGTTTTTGCAAGAGAATATTATACAACATAACAGATTTTATGAGTTAAAGTAACACAGTTCATGAATTAAAGTAACACGTTATATGAGTTAAAGTAACATAGTTTATGGATTATGGCAGTAACATAGTAACATACGTACAATGGTAGTAGGAAAATGATGAGTTTTTGGTGAAGATGAAAAAAACTTAATTTTGAAGAAACTCGTTGTGTGAGAGAAAGAGACAGTTAAAAAGATTGATAAGAGAGAGAAAAAAGATTTGCATTGAGATACTTAAGGAGGAGACAGAGAAATGATATATTTACCTAGATTTGTTAGTTATTTCCTTAATTATGAAAACAAATCTTAATCATTAATCTAACATTAAATCAAGGGCTAAGATGGGGACTCACAGACTCAAAATAGATAAGTGTACTCACCTGATCCCACTTTTATATATATATATATATATATATATATATATATATATATATATATATATATATATATATATATATAGAAAATCATTAATATAGTAAAGATCAGGTGAGTCCTCTTTTTTTTTGAGTCCATAAGTCCTATTTAGAGCCATTGATTTAGATGGGATAGATGGTGGTGATTGAGTCTAGTAATTAAGGTAATAACTAACATATTTTGGAAAAAATATAATAAAATCATCTCTCCTCCCTTAATTATCTCCAACCGCCTAACTCACTTGATCATGTTTCATCACATTCAATTTTTTCATTCAAACTCACCCGCCTAACTAAAACCCTTCATCTCTTCATCATCCCAAACTCAATCTCTCGACTTCTAATTTCATTCAAAACACACCCGCTCATTCTCTCATCTTCAACTCAAGCAAGGCTACATTGAAGCAAGGCTACACACCCGTGTTACATTGACGTATTATAAGTGTTACTTTAATAAACAAATGATGTTACTCTAAGTAATTAATGGTGTTATTCTTTGTCTCATGGTTAAACAATGCTATTATCATCAATTACTCTGACGCATCATATATCGTTCTTTAAAGAACGACAATCGTTAAATTGGTAATGAATGGCTCTAATCCAAGTTATCCTCAATTACTTTGGTAATCATTTGTTTAAACAACGCTGATGTCCTCAGTTACTTTAATACATTATGTCTGTTACTCTAACGGACGAAAGGTGTTACTCCAATAGAACTGAGATGTTACTCTAACCAAATGCACATGTATTAAATAAAATATTGAGTTATTTGCTACGTAGCACAGCGTTACTTGTAAAAAAATGTGTACAAAATCAGTTATTCTTGTAAACAAAAAAAAAGAAAAAAAAATTTATCATGACCAAAAACACAAGTATTCTCAAAACACATGTTCCTCCTCGTCATCGTCCATAGTGTCTTCCTCAGTTTCCTCATCTTCGTCGTCGTCATCCACTTCATCCTCCTCATCCTCACCAATGGGTGGTTTAGTAGGCCGTTTAGGGGGTCGTGCTGCGTACGGATTTGGACAATTTCTTTTGTCATGCTATGGTGCGCCATCTGTTTGCAGTTGTTGCACATATGTTTCGGCTTCCTAGAAAGTGCGACCGTATTATACTTGCTTGATAACATCCGCTTTCCGCTGCCCTTTGTCTTAGAAATCTTTGGAGGGAGTATCGTGATATCGCCAGAGGCCGTACACCCAAGCATATTCTACACGAGAGCAATGAACCATTGTTATTGATCTATGATTAAGCAAGTGAATAAAATTCTACCTTTATCAGTGTTGTCCTGTGCATTTGCATCACTTCCAATACCACCTGCACAAAATTAAACAACGTGTTACTCCCATGCAGCCAATATGTTACTTCAACTCTTACGTTGGGTTACTCTAACTGGTAAAGTACGTTACTCTAACATCATCATCAAAAAATGTTTCTCGACGTTCAGTGTGTTACTTTAATTGCAATTAAGTGTTACTGTAACGTTAATACATATGTGTTACGCCCATGCAGCCAATGTGTTACTTCAGCTCTTACGTTGTGTTACTCTAACTGGTAAAGTACGTTACTCTAACATCATCATCAAAAACTTTTTCGTAACGTTCAGTGTGTTACTGTAATTGCAATGGACTGTTACTGTAATGTAGAGCGTATGTGTGGACATGATATAGGTCCACCCCGACGCGGCCACGCGCGGGTTTGGGGAGGCGAATGAATCTCCATATGAGAATGGATCAAATTGAAATTTAAATCGAAGTTGGAGTCGCCACCAAACTTTGTGGGAGTTCGGGCCCGTTCGAACCCACTCTATGTCGTAGTGGGCCGTGTACAAAATACGGCCCATTTCCGATATCAGAGTTTATTGGGTTTGTCCCTTTGCATTTGATACCGATACCGACATTATCGGATACCGTGTATTGAATGACTCTAGTTGCCAATGGTTTCGGACATCCGGAAACCGAGATTCTGAGTAAGGGGTGAGGATACGTGTTGGGAAGTTCACAAAGAACACCCAACCCCGCCCGCACATTAGCGGCCTCTACTAGCATATCGTTTGATTTTTGAATACGTGCGTTAGTAATACGATGAATGATATGCAAACATTGTTTTCCCTAAACATGCGAGAAATTGAATGGGTTGCTGAGTCGGTTTAATGCAACTAAATTAACGTCAAAGTTGTTTTAGCATGCGAAATTCGTTTTAGTATAATAAAACAAATAATGAAAATAAAATTGCTACAAACACGAACAAACAAGTTAGTAACGGTTTGTAAATCGAACAAACAAAATAACTATAATGATATGCATGATTTCGAAAAAGTTTATGACACGTGATGGATTAGCACATGTTGACCGAGGTCAAAAAAATATGTCGAGAAAAACCCGCTGTTTCGTTAAAGAAACGATGTTCGAAGAATAAAAAAAATAGATCGAAATTGATTATTTGCGTCGCGTTTTCCAGGAGACCACGCGACTCGTCCGGGAGGGGGCGACTCACGCGAGAAGGCGACTCGCCCGGGACGCACGCGACTCGCGTCCCGGGCTGTTTTCGAAATTGTTTTTCGTAAAATTTATTTCTTTATTAAATCGCGTATAAATATTACATGATTTATACTCGGCTTAATTTCGCGATATTCGTTATATTCGATATTCGATTATGAAATCGATATCGAATATTCGGAATAGTTTTTTTTAGAAAAAAGATAAGAAAAAAAAAAGGGTTTTGTAAATCGTTTTGTAAAATTAAAAAAACGATGTTTGACTCTCTCTACGTTTAAATCGTCGTAATTTGTTTAAAATGATATAACGATTTTTAGCATCAACGAGATTAATTTAGTTCTTTTTGATACGATATTCGACTATAGAGAATCGATATCGAATTTTTAAGAACGTTTGTTTTATAAAAATAGTTTGTAGTATCGATATTAGAAATAAAAAAAATGCGACGAATGACCCATAAAAAAAAAGACCGACGACGACGCTAAGACGAAGAAAAAAGAAAAAAGAAGAGAGAAGGGAGAAGTTGGGTTTGATTTTACACCCTCTACCTACATGCTTTGTTTACTCGGATCGGGGCTCGTCGGAATGTGGCTAGGGCACGGGAGCGTCGAGTTTATGTTGGTGAGTTATGGTGGTTTTTTGTTTGGACGTGTAAAGTGGCGAGTGAGGTGGCCGGTTTCGTCGGGTCTCGGATATACTATCGGTTTCTCGATGCTAAGTGTATATTTTAGAATCGTAGATGTGTGATAAAAAGTTGATGATTTTCGAATCTATTTAATGTGTCGTGAGGGTCCTATTTATAGGAGAGGTCCTCGATGGAAGCTAGAATAGGTATCTCGTTTACGTGATAAGAAATACCGATTAGGATAGGAAATATAAGAATTTGAAAAGAACGAAAATTCCGTTACTTGGTGAAGAAGAAAGGAATTTTGGCTGAAAATAGGCCGCTCGGCCGAGTATCCCATGCTCAATCGAGTGTTTGATTCGGTATTCGGATAGAATTCCTACTTGAGATCGAATTCTATCCTTAAACGGATTTGTTTAATATTTTGTGTAGCTGATTTTTTGTAGCGTTTGAGCTCGAATCAGACACGTGGGGTGACACGGCTGACTCACACGTTTCGAAAATATCTTTGACCGGGTTTTGACTCGGTTGCTAAAAGACGGTTTTGCCCCTGGTGTCGGATTCGACCCAAATTAGTCTTATTTGACTCGAAACGACTCACTGGGCCTGAATTTGAGGTCGGTTTTGTGAGATTTGTACTCCGTAAAAAGCCCAAGCCAAATGCCAATGATTTTGAGCCCATATTCAAGTATGTTAAATCATGTTTACGTTTGATCATCATCGGGTGTTTGTCGGAAACTGCTATAGACACCTGGCGGTCAAAATGTGAGTGTCTACAGAGCCCCCACTCTCACTGAGGCTTGGACAAGGCGAAAGTCAGAGTTGCTACCAGGCCAATCAAAGATTAAGACCTGGCAGACTTCCGGTCGGGTCGTTTATAGTCCAGTAGACTTGCGTAAAAGGGCTCGACAACCATAAGTTGGAAATCATACCTGAGCTGATGATGCTAACTCCGTGGGGAATCGGACTTGTCGTATAAGTCTTGGGTGCGCCTATATGTGGGCCCATCCCGTTAAATGCCGCTGGGGAGTTATGTGAATTGCGCGGTCTTGAATTGTACCTGTACAAGTTACATAAAATTTTGCATGCAACATGTAGGTGAAACAAATATGACTCGCGCTGGGGAATAAAAATGATTTTTTGCTTAGTTTTGAAATCGAAGTCCTGAAAGCAACTCACATGCTAGGAAATAGGTTTTCAAAACTGAAATGGGTAGAAAAGAAATTTGCAATTTATATAGACCGAAATTTGACCTTGTCAAAAAGGATTTTCTCAAATGGCTAAGTTTTGCAGGTTGTAAAAATGAGAATTTGAAGAGAGAGGTATACCGACATACTCGACTCTGGACATGACTGGACGAGACTCTCGAGGGATTGGACTGTGACTCGGTAGGGGGGTGGGCCACCTAACAAGACTCTTGAGTTGCGCTATTCCGTAGCCTAGGCGAGTGGCAACATGGTCGAATCCTCGGAATGGGAAGGATGTGTTATGGGGGAATTACGATAGTCTGTAATAAGACTGTTGTAGTCTAGTGCTCTTCTGGATTTTTGATTTTAGGGTACATTTCCAAAGTGGGTATTGCTCCGAGTCCTGATAGATTCTTGTCTTCGACTGAGCCGAGTACTAGGACACACTATAGAAAGGAGGCTATATTTTTTGAATTTATCTGAATTTTGTGAGTGGATGGAGGTTTTCTGCCTAAGAGAAGCCCCCAGGACGACAAAGCTAGCTGTTGAGAACATGACAGTGTCATGACCGGAATAATGGCGCTTTTTGAATGTGTGTCAATGTGGGTGGTTGTGCCTCTGTTGAAAGGCTGCCTACGTATTCACGTGTAGTGAAATCAAACCATGCCGTAGTTCAGTGGATTGGAAGATATATTATGGTGCCTAGTCTAATAGGACTTTGTGTGTAACTAGCCATAACAATGGTGTAGGGTAGGTGCATTCCCAATGATATCTTGATCAAAGCGCTAGAATGGTTAGGATAATGATCCTGTGACTGTGAGCGTTCCCCGGGGTAGCACCCCAGAGGTGGTGTGAACTATTTGGGCATGTTCTATGCTGACCGCAAGTTGAGTTCCCGTGTTTGGGGTTGGTAATTGGTTTGGATGAGAAGAATTGGGATGGGATTTGACGAGTTCTGCTCTCGGGGATTTGACGAGTTTTGCTCTCGGGGATTTGACGAGTTTTGCTCTCGGGGATTTGACGAGTTTTGCTCTCAAGGATTTGACGAGTTTTGCTCTTGGGGTTTGACGAGTTTTGCTCTCGAGGATTTGCGTATGGTGATTGTGAATTCTGTTATGTAAAGGGGAAGTCGAGTAAAATGGCTCGAACTTTGATCGGGATAGGTTTTGATAATGCGGGATCTGGTTTCCATGTCTGGCCCTAATGGTTAGGGGTATCCTATGGAGCTTGAATCCTCAAAATTCCGAGCTCTCTCTAGCCTGGGTCTCGGGAAGGTCTTGAGGGTTGTAATGTGGGAAGGCTAAATGTGATGTTAGTTGACCAGCTTGATTGTTTCTCCCTTATTTGATGGTATGAATTTTGACCGTACCCTGGTCATGGGGCTTTCACTTGAATTGACCGTTGATCATGGTCATGGGTTTTCTTTTTGATCATGGCCGGCTCTTTTATTTTGGCCTTT
Organism: Agrostemma githago; assembly: GCA_958450325.1. Taxonomy (NCBI): domain Eukaryota; kingdom Viridiplantae; phylum Streptophyta; class Magnoliopsida; order Caryophyllales; family Caryophyllaceae; genus Agrostemma; species Agrostemma githago. Next base: position 12,210,545 of record OY288250.1, on the reverse strand, counting down.
TGCTTTTTTTTTCTCTTGGACTTTTTTTTTTGTCCAGTTTTTTTTGTTCGGTTGCTCAGACTAACACCTAAGGTAGGGATGGTCAGTCTTATTGGAGGGGTGTTTATTGTAGGAAATGAGCTTGCCTCCCGTCTTGAACCCAAACTAGGAGACTACCTAGATTCGTCATAGGATTCGATACCGCTCCGGCTAAGTGTAGTTTTGTGGCTTTCTATGTCAGACATGGAACAGGTAAAGGAAAACATGGGTCTCGATTCCCTGCAGTCATTATAGATGTGCTTATAATAGTCACGTGCATGTGCTCACAGTGTATGACGGTGTTCATCATGCTCTCGGAAACACATAAGGAAAGTATATATGAGAAATAGAAAAGCTGATTTTATTGAATTTGAAAAAAGAGGACATAATACATTTGACTCTGACTTTGACTTTGGAAGAAATAGTACATCCTAGACTCGGACTCAGACTCGGGTTTAAACCAAATCTAGACTCTTGGATGGTGTTGTCAATTCAGCTCCTAAGGACTCAAGCTGATGTCCAGTATAGCCTTCAGTAGAAGCTTCACCCAAATCTTCATTATGTCGAAGATCGTCTTCAATCCTAATGCCCATTTCGGTAAGCACCGCAAAGTTAAAAATGCCGGCGTACCTAAGATGGACACGGTAGGAAGGTAGGAGGTTGTTGATGAACGCCTCCACTAATGTCTTCTCGTTGGGCTTGTCTACCAACTTCACACTTTCGGCCCTCCACCTTTGAAGGTACTTGGTGAAACCTTCTTTGGGCTCTTGGGCCATGACCTCCAAGGTGCGCATTGTGGTCTGGATCTCGGTATTATCAGCATAATTCCGAGCGAACTCTGTTGCCACATCATCCCAAGTCTTGTACTTCTTGGAATCGAGCCTGTAGTACCAGGCTTTCGGGTGCTTCTCGAGGGAAGAAGCAAACAAGTGCTTGAACATGGTGGATTTCACCCCCTTGACAGCCATGAACTCCTTGAAAGCCCGAATGTGATGAATCGGGTCTTCAGTACCCTCAAACATTGATATGCCCGTAAGATTGAGGTTGGCGGGTAGCTCGTCATTCAAAGGCGAATAGGAACGAGCGTTTTCCATGTGGATCGAGTTATTCGTTGACAAGTGGACCTGTTCTTCAAGTTTGTGAACGGCGCTGACCAGTTCGGCTATGGGCCCAGTGGTTTCATTCCCGACCTTAGGAGTCCTTTGCTCCACGGCACTCAAACGGGTGGCAATGGCGGTTTGGTCGGTCCTGATGGCTGTCAGTTAGGCCTCCATCTTAGCCAGTGAGGCGGTCAGTTGGTCCAAGGTTTCTTGCATTTTCTGGCGTCTGGTTACTGGTGGCCCGTCTGTAAGAATACCGTGTAATCAGAAGAGTTGCTTCGGAACTCAAGTACACCAAGGCATAGGAAATAGCGCGGGAAGAGAGACGACTCCAGTTTGACTCGGGTTAGACTCTCCTAAGACAAATGTGTAGGGTATGATCCTCGGAGTGACCGTGATTAATCGCTCCGTCAGAGAATAGCCCCCAAGTGAGACTAAGGACTCAGATAGGACTCAGATGGTGTAGCATCTAAGTGGCTCGAAAGTGGGGTACGTGAGACACGTGTAAGACATGACCCTTAGAGAAACCGTGGTTGACCGCTCTGATGAAGGGTAGCCCCCAAGTGGGATCGAAAATTTGGTTAAGACTCGAGTGTCGGACGAGTGACCCTTAGACGTAAGGGTCACGAACCTTTTGTTATAGGGCTATGCCTTGTAAAAGGTTGACTCGGAAAAGACTCCTAGATGGGTGACTTGTGAAAGGTGGGCCTCCTTTAGGATCTCGCTGTGTGGGCCGGGTCCTGTTTGAAAGGAGATTCACGTGAGACATTCCCCAGACTTTAGACTCGATTGTGTAAACGGGCCAACCTTTGTAGAAGTATGTCCTACGTAGGTGGGCCTTGCCTCAAATAAGGCCGACTGGGATAGGGAGGAAATCCGTGATATAAGATCGACGGAGTTTCGAGGCTAGAGACCTCGACGACTTACGACACGACCCGACACTGCTAAATACGGGAAGTCCTAAGAAGAGGAAGTTTTTGAAATAATATTTTTTGAAACCCAAAAAATTCGGGAGAAAACCCGGCCTTTTTCGAAAAAACGGAAAAAGTGGGCCGGGTGACGGGTTTGAAAAGTTTCGAAAATATTTTCGAGTTTTAAAATGGGCATAATACCGGCTAAAAAATAGGCTATTTTGAGTAAAATCGTAAATCCTAAATTCGGTATATGTCCCGGGCTTTGAAATTGGATATTTTGAAAAGGATGCAATTTTTGAAAATGACGGTTTTTGAAAAAGGACTTGTAAATCAGATAGCACGTAGACACGGAAGCGGTATAACGACACCATGTATGCTCTAATTCTAAGTCTCGGTCAGTCTAAAGAGGTTTATACCAGTGTACATAGCCTATCCGAGAATCGTGGCGGACTTCCTAAGTCGAGTTGATCTTAGAACATACCGTAAAACCCATACGAATCGACTATGGACACCTTTGACATATCCAATTTGGACTACATCAATAGTATAGTGGGACGTCGGTCACCAGTACCGGCCCGGGAAAATATGGGGTTATGCATGAACCGTAAAACTAAAACGCGTATTGTACTAGTCAAATGAATTCTATTCGAGTCTCACCCTGAGGATGCCGATGGTAAGTCACGCATCAGTTAATCCCCAGCGGAGTCGCCAAATTGTGGACATGACGCGGCCACGCGCGGGTTTGGGGAGGCGAATGAATCTCCATATGAGAATGGATCGAATTGAAATTTAAATCGAAGTTAGGGTCGCCACCGAACTTTGTGGGAGTTCGGGCCCGTTCGAACACACTCTATGTCGTAGTGGGCCATGTACAAAATACGGCCCATTTCCGATGTCAGAGTTTATTGGGTTCGTCCCTTTGCATTTGATACCGATACCGACATTATCGGATACCGTGTATTGAATGACTCTCGTTGCCAATGGTTTCGGACATCCGGAAACCGAGGTTCTGAGTAAGGGGTGAGGGTACGTGTTGGGAAGTTCACAAAGAACACCCAACCCCGCCCGCACATTAGCGGCCTCTATAGGATATCGTTTGATTTTTGAATACGCGCGTTAGTAATATGATGAATGATATGCAAACATTGTTTTCCCTAAACATGTGAGAAATTGAATGAGTTGCTGAGTCGGTTTAATGCAACTAAAATTAACGTCAAAGTTGTTTTAGCATGCGAAATTCGTTTTAGTATAATAAAACAACTAATGAAAATAAAATTGCTACAAACACGAACAAACAAGTTAGTAACGGTTTGTAAATCGAACAAACAAAATAAATATAATGATATGCATGATTTCGAAAAAGTTTATGACACGTGATGGATTAGCACATGTTGACCGAGGTCAAAAAAATATGTCGAGAAAAACCCGCTGTTTCGTTAAAGAAACAATGTTCGAAGAATAAAAAAAATAGATCGAAATTCATTATTTGCGTCGCGTTTTCCAGGAGAGCACTCGACCCGCCCGGGAGGGCGGCGACTCGCGCGAGAAGGCGACTCGCCCGGGATGCACGCGACTCGCATCCCGGGCTGTTTTCGAAATTGTTTTTCGTAAAATTTATTTCTTTATTAAATCGCGTATAAATATTACATGATTTATACTCGGCTTAATTTCGCGATATTCGTTATATTCGATATTCGATTATGAAATCGATATCGAATATTCGGAATAGTTTTTTTTAGAAAAAAGATAAGAAAAAAAAAAGGGTTTTGTAAATTGTTTTGTAAAATTAAAAAAACGATGTTTGACTCTCTCTGCGTTTAAATCGTCGTAATTTGTTTAAAATGATATAACGATTTTTAGCATCAACGAGATTAATTTAGTTCTTTTGATACGATATTCGACTTTAGAGAATCGATATCGTATTTTTAAGAACGTTTGTTTTATAAAAATAGTTTGTAGTATCAATATTAGAAATAAAAAAAATGCGACGAATGACCCATAAAAAAAAAAGACCGACGACAACGCTAGGACGAGGAAAAGACGAAGAAAAATAAAAAAAAGAAGAGAGAAGGGAGAAGTCGGGTTAGATTTTACACCCTCAACCTACATGCTTTGTTTACTCGGATCGGGGCTCGTCGGAATGTGGCTAGGGCACGGGAGCGTCGAGTTTATGTCGGTGAGTTATGGTGGTTTTTTGTTTGGACGTGTAAAGTGGCGAGTGAGGTGGCCGGTTTCGTCGGGTCTCGGATATACTATCGGTTTCTCGATGCTAAGTGTATATTTCAGAATCGTAGATGTGTGATAAAAGTTGATGATTTTCGAATCTATTTAATGTGTCGTGAGGGTCCTATTTATAGGAGAGGTCCTTGATGGAAGCTAGAATAGGTATCTCGTCTACGTGATAAGAAATACCGATTAGGATTGGAAATATAAGAATTTGAAAGGAACGAGAATTCCGTTACTTGGTGAAGAAGAAAGGAATTTCGGCTGAAAATAGGCAGCTCGGCCGAGTATCCCATGCTCGGTCGAGCGTTTGATTCGGTATTCGGATAGAATTCCTACTTGAGATCGAATTCTATCCTTAAACGGATTTGTTTAATATTTTGTGTAGCTGATTTTTTGTAGCGTTTGAGCTCGAATCAGACAAGTGGGGTGACACGGCTGACTCACACGTTTCGAAAATATCTTTGACCGGGTTTTGACTCGGTCGCTAAAAGACGGTTTTGCCCCTGGTGTCGGATTCGACCCAAATTAGTCTTATTTGACTCGAAACGACCCACTGGGCCTGAATTTGAGGTCGGTTTTTTGAGATTTGTACTCCATAAAAAGCCCAAGCCAAATGCCAATGATTTTGAGCCCATATTCGAGTATGTTAAAGCATGTTTACGTTCGATCATCATCGGGAGTTTGTCGAAAACTGCTATAGACACCTGGCGGTCAAAATGTGGGTGTCTACAGTATGTTACTTCAACGTCGTGACTGCGTTCATAGAAAACAAAACAATATTATTAGTGGACCTCATCGAAAACCTAAATAACAAACATAAAACTATGGAATCAATATCAATTAACCATCAATATGAATCTATGATGAATGAAATGACAATGAAAACAATATCAACATGAAAATTGACGTAAAAAGGGAAGCCAAATCGACATGAAATATCAGTTAACCATCATTATGAATCTATGATGAATAAGATGACAATAAAAACAATATAAACATGAAAATTGACGTTAAAAAACGAAGCCAAAGCGACGTGAAAGAAATTTAATTTTTGTTAGTCGATCGCTGAATTAAAATTGAAGCAAAACGTGAAAGAATTATCAAAACTCACCATTGTTATACTCGATCAATTGTTTTTCAATAGTTGATGATGATGTCCCGCTCATTGATTCCATAGTAACGGGATTTTGAACCCAGATTTGATTGAATGAATGACGGAACGTGATGATGAAAGTTTTTTTTGTTTAGGTTTTGATGAATTTGCAACATGAATGACTGAATGATGAATGAGCGTGATCATTGGGGTTATTGTTTCCTAAAATCATGGGAGCTATTTTAGGAACGTAAATCTCCCTTTTTTTTAATGCAAATAATTGGAAGCATCTTGTCCATCCATCCTCGGATGGGATGAGGATTTAGGGACTCATATAGAGTAAAAACATGGAATAGGTAAAAATTTGGTCTTTCAAAACATCAATTAAATTAAAACTTAATATCATGACAGCTGCTTCTTTATATTTCAAGGTCTTCAATATCTTCATTGGTAGTCTCATCAATAAATTCCGCCCTTGTCCTTTTTCTGCCAATGTTCCTGACTTCACTATTCTGCATATCAACCATCTTCCAATTTGCAGCCATAATATCCCTAATAGAAACCCCTTGATTTGCATTTCTATGTTAATATAAATTCATCAGCCACTTTTCAGTCATAAAATAAAATATTTGTTGTTGTTTATATTATTTGGCTCATCTTGAAATGAATTCATTAACTTGTGGTATGTCTGACATGATATGAATTTTTGTTGCATCAGTTGTTGATACCCTCATTTCTCCTATTACACATGATGAGTAGTTAGGTTTTTTTTAGAGTTTGTTTAAAATATGCACGAAAATTATATAAACCATACCTAAGTTTGGGGCTTTCTGCACACATTGGAAAAAAATTATGGGCTTCTGTACTAAGAATTTGTCATCAGTAGCAATTCACCCGATCTCATTTCCAAGTTCTCCCCATATCCATACTGGCAAAGCTGTTCCCCTGTGATTATTTTAAAACAGTTATAAAAAAATTTGATTTTTTTTTCAGGACTTAAAAATGATAAACATCAAAAGAAAGTTACTTCAAATCTTGTAGCTCAAGAGTAGTACAGTCGAAAATCCTATTTTCAAGGAGAACACTATACTTTTCCACCTGCCCAATCACATCTGCATACATGTCTTAGTTAAGAATAGGAAAAATTACAAATTACCACCACGTATTTCTCGTATTTTACAAATTACCACCATGTATTTGATTTTTTACAAATTACCACCTACATTGTTTCATATATTTTCAAACTACCACCGTATTTTATTTCCGAACCTCATTTAACTTAATTCCCTAGTCACTAAGTGAATCAACTTTATAATGACGAAAATACCCTTTCATTTGTACATCAAACACACATTTTGTCACTAACTTAAACAAAAATACATTCATCTACATACTCATCATTAATCACATCTTAGTATCTCACAACCATCATCAACAAGATCCCCAATAATCATCAACATTCAACAATACCCCCAATAACTCATCAATAAAATTACCTAATATTAATGTACACAATCTCAAGTTAACAACATTCACCATTTACTACTTCCATTCATTTATCCAATTTGATACTCGTAATGATTTGCCCCCTTTCCCTGGGGGTTAGTTAATACCTTTAAAATCCAACCCAAAAGGTTCCATAAATCTCATAAGTCACAAATGTATCAATTTTGTAGCTAGTCCGAAGCTTTGGTGTTACATTTTACACTAGTAGCTCATCAAATTATGGCAACTAGATTTCCATTATCCCATATCAATACAAAACCCCAAATTTCATCCTTCAATGGCACCAATTGTTCTTGTTTTATCGAACAACTTACTAATTAGATCAACTGGAAACGCCCTTAAACCCTAGACCACCTCGTGAACTTCATCAACATCTTATTCATCAATTTCCATATATACTAAACCCTAACTCAAATCAACCCAGAAGAATTTCTCCGAAAACCCAGAAAAATTCCTCCGAAATAATCAATTGCGAAATAGGTGTCGAAGGTTCATGAGGGGGCGAAGAAGAAAAGAAAAATTATAGACGTTTTGGTTAGCCTAATTTTGATGTTTTCAAGGTTGATGATGATGGATGATGAATTACTGGAGGTGTTGATGAAAGATGATGATGATGATGATTGATGATGGTGGAGATGAGTGTTGACGGTGAATGATTTTTTTAGTTAGTGGTATAACGTCTGTTTGTTAGTATACAAGGGTATTCTTGTCATTATAGAGTTTAATTCACTTGATAAGTCGGAAATTAAGTTAAATGGGCCTCGGAAATGAAATATGGAGATAGTTTGAAAATATATGAAACAATGTAGGTGGTAATTTGTAAAAAATTCAAATACACGGTGGTAATTTGTAAAATACGAGAAATACGTGGTGGTAATTTGTAATTTTTTCTTAATAATATGAAATAGATACTTAAATTATAATTTCTTCTTCTAAAAGTAGTAAATTTATCTATCAAGGATCTCCCCTTTAGGTTGTTGTCATTTACATCTTCAAAATCCACGAAATTGAAACCGAATGTTGGCATGATTGCACTTTCTATTTCTTCAATGATAGTAGATGAGATAAATCTTATACGCCAATCTTTAATGGTGGCAGCCTCACATGTAAAATTGGTTTCAAAGTGAAATTTACCTATTATGTAAATTTGCCCTTCCTGTACCTTTCCCTCAAATTTAGATTTCAAGTCATGCACTATTCTTGCTTGCATCATATCACCCTAAATTTATCAATTTTGAATATTGTTAGCATAATAATATTAAATAAGATTCTAATTGCATAACTGTTCTATATATGGTACTTACTTTTATTTCTACCATTAAGACTTCAATTGAGTTGGTAGCTTGATTGAGCATATCGAAAAGATCTTCTTCTGCTTTCCAAACACTTAAAAGCACCAAAAACTTTATCCTCATAGAAAAATTCACTGCGAGATGGCTGCAACTTATCAAAATTAGAGAACATTGGTTTGTTGATTTCTTATTCTACCATTTTTTGTGTTATCTACTATTCAAGTGTGGTACTGTGCATAAAAAATAGGGTTATTTAACAACAATAATACCAACTATAGGGCGTCTTCCAAAAATAATATCAATTTTAATAAATCTGAGAATAATACGTATTATTGAAGTAGTTAAACGAGAGTAGTATGGGTGACCGGTTACCTGTAGAACCCTTACACCTTCCGTTTTCACCTTTAATTTTATTTAACGGCAATAATACCAACTATAAAGCGTCTTCCGAAAATAATTCCAATTTTAATAAATCTGAGAATAATACATATTTTTGGAGTAATTAAATCAGAGTAGTATAGATGACCAGTTAACGATAGAACTCGTTCACCTTGCTTTTTCGCCTTTAATTTGTTTAATGTTCACTCTTTTTCACTTACTCAGTATACGAGACATTAAATGCCATTAACGTCTTCGGTTTTCCTCTTCCTTCAACCTCACCAAATCTGACTAACAATAGAATCCTACACCAAAATCAACACGTTAATCTAAACGAAACTTATAGAAAAAAACGGAAGAAGGATGAACGGTAATGGAGAGAGAGGATGAAGGAGAAGAGTAAGGAGGAGTAGACTTGAGAAAACTGACCCGGCCCGAATAAGCCAAACTGAAACCGACTCGACACCCGAACCGAAGCATGATTTTGACCCGAGCTAACCCGAAACTGACCCGACTATTATTATAGAAAACTAGTCGATATCCCTAAAAAGGTTGAAAACAGCAAACCCGAGAATGACCCGAACCCGAAATTATCCGACCCGACCCGAAGTCAACCCGATTATTATAACCCGAAAGTGACCTGACACGAAGCTGACCCGACACAGTTCACCCGTTATCCGTCATCTAAGGAGGAGGATGGAGGATAAGTAGCAGGGTAAATATTAATTAGGTGACCTGATGTAGCAGGTTATAAAGTCTTATATTACTCTTGTTTAACTACTCCAATAATACGTATTATTCTCGGATTTATTTAAATTGATATTATTTTGGGAAGACGCCTGTAGACACCCACATTTTGACCGCCAGGTGTCTATAGTAGGTCCCGCCAAACACCCGATGATGATAGGACGCAAACATGCTTTAATAGACTCGGATATGGGCTCGAAATCATGGACATTTGGTTTAGGCTTATTACGGAGTACAGATCTTACAAAACCAACCTCAAATCCAGGCCCAGTGGGTCTTTTCGAGTCAAATGAGACTAATTTGGGTTGATTCCGACACCGGGGGTAAAACCGTCTTTTAGTGACCGAGCCAAACCCGGTCAAAGATATTTTTTCCCGGGTCACACGAGCTGGCCGTGACACTACACGGCTGATTCGGACTCAAACACCAAAAAAAATCAGCTTCGAATAATATTAAACAAATCCGTTTAAGGATAGAATTCGATCTCAAGTAGGAATTCTATCCGGAAACCGAATCAGACATCGACCGAGCTCCAAATACTCGGCCGAGACAGCCGAATACTCGGCCAAACACTCCCCAACCAGCCGAGATGTTTGCTTCTCCCCTAAGAAACGAGAAGTTTATTCCCTTACGAACTCTCGTATTTCCTATCCAAACCGGTATTTCTTGCCACACAAGCAAGGCTACCCCGACTCCTATAAATAGAACCTCATATTCAACACAAAACACACACATGAAACATCAATAATCCCGATACACAAATCACCGACCAATACACAACAAATATTAGTCACACACATCCGAAGGAATACCGAAGTACCGTCCCGAAATCCGATAAAACCGACCCGTCCAAACCGGCCGAATCCGACGTCCCACACGACCAAAAATCCGCATCACCCTAACTCGTCCCACATCATCTCGACGCTCCCGTGCCTAAGCCACTGTCCAACGAGCTCCATACCGAGAAAATAAAGCATGTAGGTTGAGGGTGTAAATCAAACCCGATTCTCTCTTCTCTCTTCTCCTCCTCCACGTTTTTTTATTATTATTATTTTCGTCGGTCGTTTTATATTTAATACGGGTCGTTTGTCGCATATTTTCTATTTATTTTAATAATCGATATTACAAAACTATTTTTTATGTAACGTTCTTAAAATACGATACCGATTTTCTAATCGAATATCGTATCTACAAGAACAATATTAAAGTAATCCTCGTTGATGCTAATAAAATCATTACCTTTTCTTTTTTTACAAAATTCGATGATTTTTTTAACGCGGAGAGAATTAACATCTTTTTCGTTCAAAATTCTTTTTTTTTCAAAACAAACCTTTTTTTTAAAACCTTTTTTAAACCATTCTAACTATTCGATATCGATTTCATAATCGAATATCGAATACGACGAATATCAAAAATATAAATCGGGTATAAATTAATCCATATTTGGACGCGATTTATAAAAATTAACGATTTTCGACAAATAAAAAAACCCGACAGGCGACCCGCGCGGCATCCGGTTCGCCGGTTCTTTTTTTTTTTTATTTCTTCGCTTTTCTATTTTTAATTCTTTTCGAACCTTATATATTAAAAGGCGACTTTCGCGACATATTTCGATAAATACTCTTTTTCGACCTCGGTCAACATGTGTTAATCCATCACATGTCATTATAACTTTTTCGAGTCATGCATATTATTTATTTACATCTTTCTTCGATTTATTCACCGTTACTAACTCGTTTTCTCGTGTTTGTAGCTTTTTATTTGTTTTTATCGTTTTATTAGACTAAAACAACTTCACATGGTAAAATAACTTTGACGTTATTAGTTTAATATGCATTAAACGACTTAGCAACCCATTTTATATTTCTCACATGCTTAGGAAAATAATGTTTGCATATCGTTCAACCGTCGAACTAACCCGTGTACACCAAAAACGAACGATATCTTAGTAAAGGCCGCTAAGTGCGGGCGGGGTTGGGTGTTCTCAGTGAACTTCCCAACACGTACCCTCACCCCTTACTCAGAACCGTGGTTTCCGGATGTCCGAAACCATTGGCAACGAGAGTCATTCAGTATACGATTAACCGCCCAGTCGGCATCGGTATCAATATGCAAAGGGACGAGCCCAATAAACTCTGACATCGGAAATGGGCCGTATTTTGTAAACGGCCCACTACGACATAGAGTGGGCTCGAACGGTTCCGAATAACCACAAAATTCGGTGGCGACTCCTACTTCGAATTAAATTTCAATTTGACCATCTCATATGGAGATTCATTCGCCTCCCCAAACCCGCGCGTGGCCGCATCGGGGTGGACCTATGTCATGTCCACAATTTGGCGACTCCGCTGGGGATCAACTGATGAGTCACTTACCATCGGCATCCCTAGGGTGAGACTCGAAAAGAAATCGTTCAAATAGTAATGTACACGTTTTAGTTCAATGGGCCATGCATAACCCAATCTTTCCCGGGCCGGTTACTTGTGACCGACGTCCCACTATACCACGGTGCATTCCTACATGGGTGCGCTAAAGACATCGATGGTGGAACTCGTCTAGGTTTTGCGGCATGTCCTAAGACCAACTCGGCTTAGGGAGTCCGTCCTCAATACGAGAAAGCCATCGTTGTTGGTATAGACCCTATTAGACCGACCGAGACTTAGACTAAGAGCATACATGGTGTCGTTATACTGTTTCCGTGACTACATGCTACTTGGTCCATGTCTCATCCTTTTTTCAAAAAACCGAGTTTTCAAAAAAAACTTGCATCTTTTTTCGAAAACCATCCATTTTTCAAAACCCGGAAAGATACCGAATTTAGGACTTATGATTTTGACTCAAAATAGCCTATTTTTAACCGGTATGCTGTCCAAACCTTTTCAAAAATTCAAAACTCGGCCCGATAAACCTTTTTTCCGATTTTCAAAAAAGATTGGGTCGTCCAACCCGACTTTGCTCGGTTTCCAAAATTCAAATCCTCTTTTTAAACCTTCTTCTTCTTACGACTTCCCGTATTTAGCAGTGTCGGGTCTTGTCATAAGTAGTAAGAGTCCATAGCGTCGAAACTCCGTCGATCTTACATCATGAGTTTCTACCCCATCCCAAGTCCGCCTTATTAGTCAAGGCACGGCCCACCTACGTAGGACAAACTCCTACAAAGAGAAGCCCACTTACACAATGGAGTCCAAAGTCTGGGTTTAGCTCACACGTAGGTCTTTCTTCACACGGGACTAGGCCCATTCTGCCGAAATCCTAAAGAAAGCCCACCATCCACGAGTCACCCGTCTAGGAGTCGGTCTTCAGCCTCACTCGGGGGCTACCCTTTAGCGTAGCGATCAATCACGGTTACTCTAAGGGTCAGGTCTTACACGTGTTGTCTCACGTATCCCACTTTCGAGTCACTTAGGTGTCACACCATCTGAGTCATGTCTAAGGCCTTAGTCTCACTTGGGGGCTATTCTCCGACGGAGCGATTAATCACAGTCACTCCGAGAATCATACCCGGCACATTTGTCTTAGGAGAGTCTAACCCGAGTCAAACTGGAGTCGTCTCTCCTCCCGCGCTATTTCCTATGCCTTGGTGTATTTGAGTTCCGAAGCAACTTTCCTGATTACGCGGTATTCTTACAGACAGGCCGCCCTTCACCCGAACCATGACTAAGGACTCCATTGATCAACTGACCGCCTCGTTGGCCAAGATCCAAGATCAACTGAACCAGATAAGGGGAGACCAAACCGCCATTGCCACCCGTTTGAGTGCCTTGGAACAAAGGACTCCTAAGGTCGGGAATGAAACCACTGGACCCATAACTGAACTAGCCAACGCAGTCCGCAAGCTGGAGGAACAAGTCCACCTGACGACCAACAATTCAATCCATACGTAAAATGCTCGTTCCTATTCACCTTTGACCGACGAGCTGCCCGCTAACCTCAACCTGACGGGCCTACCAATGTTCGACGGGACTGAAGACCCGGTATTACATATCCGGGCTTTCAAAGAATTCATGTTCAAGCACCTATTTGCTTCCTCCCTCGAGAAGCACCCGAAAGCCTGGTACTACAGGCTTGACTCCAAAAAGTACAAGACTTGGGATGACGTGGCGACGGAATTCGCTCGGAATTATACCGATAATACCGAGATCCAGACCACGATGCGTACTTTAGAAGTCATGGCCCAAGAGCCCAAGGAAGGTTTCACTAAGTACCTTCAAAGGTGGAGGGCCGAGAGTGTGAAGTTGGTAGACAAGCCCAACGAGAAGACACTAGTGGAGGCATTCATCAACAACCTCCTACCTTCCTACCGCATCCATCTTAGGTATGCCGGCATTTCCAACTTTGCAGTGCTTACCGAAATGGGCACTAGGATTGAAGATGATCTTCGACACAATGAAGATCCGGGTGAAGCTTCCGTTGAAGGCTATATTGAACATCAACTCGAGTCCTCAGAAGCCGACGACAAATGACAACATTATCCGAGAGTCTAGATTTGGTTTAAGCAGGAGTCTGAGTCCGAGTCTAGGATGTTCTATTTCCTTCACTTTCCACTTCCAAATCAGAGTCAAAGTCTTTTGCATTCTGTCCTCTTTTTCACATTTCAATAAAATCAGTTTTTCTATTTCACATATATACTTTCCCTATGTGTTTCCGAGAACATGATGAACACCATCATACACTGTGAGCACATGCACGTGACTATTGTGGGCACATCTATAATGACTGCAGGAAGCCGAGCCCGTGTTTTCCTTTTACCTGTTCCATGTCTGACATAGAAAGCCACATAACCACCCTTAGCAGGAGCATATCGAATCCTATGACAAATCTGGGAATTCTCCTAGTTTGGGTCCAAGACGGGAGGCAAGCCCATTTCCCACAATAAACACCCATCCGATAAGATCAACTGATCCCTACCTTTGGTATTTAGTCCAACCAAAATTCGAAAAACCTATGACCGGGGCTGAGAGGTCAACCAACGTTCAAAAAACCCATGACCGGGGCTGAGAGGTCAACCAAAATTCAAGAAACCCATGACCGGGGCTGAAAGGTCAACCAAAATTCAAGAAACCCATGACCGGGGCTAAGAGGTCAACCAGCAAAAATTCAAAAAAAAAACCCATGACCGGGGCTAAGAGGTCAATCAAAAAAATCAAATACCCATGACCATGGTCAACGGTCAACTCAAGTGAAAATCCTTTGACCGGGGTACGGTCAAAATTCAAAATTATCAATACCATCCAATAGGGGAGTGACAGTCATGCTGGTCAGCTAGCACCACATCTAGCCTTCCCACATTATAACCCTCAAGACCTTCCCAAGACCTAGGCTAGAGACAGCCCGGAATTTTGAGGATTCAAGCTTCATAGGATACCCTAACCATTAGGGCCAGACATGGAAATCAGATCCCGCATTATCAAACCTACCCCGATCGAAGTTCGAGTCATTATTACTCGACTTCCCCCTTTCCTACCACATTACAATACCTTACCCTCGAAGCCTCAGCTCCACAAAATCGAGCTCCAGATTTCGAATCATCGAAGTCACTTACTTCCTAGCATCACATTTCCAAAAAACATCTAAACCAGTTACCAGCCCCAAACACGGGACTTCAACTTGCGGTCGGCATAAAACATGCCCAAATAGTTCACACCACCTCTGGGGGCTACCTCGGAGAACGCTCACAGTCACAGGATCAACATCCTAACTATTCTAGCCCTTTGGTCAAGACATCATTGGGAATGCACCTAGCCTACACCATTGCTATGGCTAGTTACACACAAAGCCCTAATAAACTAGGCACCATAATACATTTTTCAACACTGAACTACGGCTTGGTTTGATTTCACTACACGTGAATACGTAGGCAGCCTTTCAGCAAAGGCACAACCACCCACATTGACACTCATTCAAACACCATCATTCCAGTCACGACACTGTCATGTTCTCAGCAGCTAGCTTTGTCATCCTGGGGGCTTCTCTTAGGCAGAAAACCTCCATCCACTCACATAATCCAAATAACTTTCAAATCTAGCCTCCTTTCTATAGTGTGTCCTAGTACTCGGTCCAGTCAAAGACAAGAATCTGTCAGAGACTCGAAGCAATACCTACTTCGGGAACATACCCCGAAACCAAAAAAATTCAAAAGAACACCAGTCTACGGCATTGCTACCACAAAGCCTTGTCGTACGGAAACAATCTCACTCTGAGGATTCGACCATGATGCCACTCGCCTAGGCAACGGAATAGCGCAACTTAAGAGTCTTGTCATCTTAGGTGGCCCATCCCCTACCGAGTCACGGTCCAACCCTTAGAGAGTCCAGTCGGGTCTGTCAACTCGTCCGGTCACGTCCAGAGTCGAGTCTGTCGGTATATCTCCCTCTTCACCTAGGCATACAGGCCTAACCAGAGGATTTTTAGGAATCCGTGTCAGAATCTGATCAGGAATCAAGTCATCCCAAACATTCCTTTTCTTCAAAAATTTTCAAAATTTCCGGCATTTTCAAAAAAAAAAAATCGGTTTTTCCAAAAAAATCAACCAAAAATCATTTTCTTCCCCAGCACGAGTCGATGTTTTATCTGTATGTTGCATGCAAAACAGATAGGTATCCCAAGACTCTCGGAGAATTCTCAAAGTTCTCAGTGAAAATTCAAGTAACATTTCCGCTGAGGAATCGGATGTATCAGTAAGCAGTACATCCGCAGCTTCTAATAGAGGCTCCCGCGCAATTCAAAGATGGGACGTATCAGTAAGCGGTACACCCATAGCCTCCAAGGCAAACTCCCACGCAATTTCAAGATGGAGATTGTCTGTAAACAGACAAACCCAAGACTTTTTTAGTAGAAAGTCCCCGCGCCGTTATCTATCCAGGTATGATTTCTATCTTATGGCTGGCGAGCCCTTCACGCAAGTCTAATGGACTCTAAACGACCCGATCGGAAGTCTGCCAGGTCTTAATCCTCGATTGGCCTGGTAGCTACTCTGACTTTCGCCTTGTCCAAGCCTCAGTCAGAGTGGGGGCTCTGTAGACACCCACATTTTGACCGCCAGGTGTCTATAGTAGGTCCCGCCAAACACCCGATGATGATAGGACTCAAACATGCTTTAATAGACTCGGATATGGGCTCGAAATCATGGACATTTGGTTTAGGCTTATTACGGAGTACAGATCTTACAAAACCAACCTCAAATCCAGGCCCAGTGGGTCTTTTCGAGTCAAATGAGACTAATTTGGGTCGATTCCGACACCGGGGGTAAAACCGTCTTTTAGTGACCGAGCCAAACCCGGTCAAAGATATTTTTTCCCGAGTCACACGAGCTGGCCGTGACACTACACGGCTGATTCGGACTCAAACACCAAAAAAAATCAGCTTCGAATAATATTAAACAAATCCGTTTAAGGATAGAATTCGATCTCAAGTAGGAATTCTATCCGGAAACCGAATCAGACATCGACCGAGCTCCAAATACTCGGCCGAGACAGCCGAATACTCGGCCAAACACTCCCCAACCAGCCGAGATGTTTGCTTCTCCCCTAAGAAACGAGAAGTTTATTCCCTTACGAACTCTCGTATTTCCTATCCAAACCGGTATTTCTTGCCACACAAGCAAGGCTACCCCGACTCCTATAAATAGAACCTCATATTCAACACAAAACACACACATGAAACATCAATAATCCCGATACACAAATCACCGACCAATAC
The DNA here is from genome assembly GCA_958450325.1 of Agrostemma githago. Lineage (NCBI taxonomy): Eukaryota > Viridiplantae > Streptophyta > Magnoliopsida > Caryophyllales > Caryophyllaceae > Agrostemma > Agrostemma githago. The sequence continues at coordinate 12,193,573 of OY288250.1, read as the reverse complement.
ACAACAAATATTAGTCACACACATCCGAAGGAATACCGAAGTACCGTCCCGAAATCCGATAAAACCGACCCGTCCAAACCGGCCGAATCCGACGTCCCACACGACCAAAAATCCGCATCACCCTAACTCGTCCCACATCATCTCGACGCTCCCGTGCCTAAGCCACTGTCCAACGAGCTCCATACCGAGAAAATAAAGCATGTAGGTTGAGGGTGTAAATCAAACCCGATTCTCTCTTCTCTCTTCTCCTCCTCCACGTTTTTTTATTATTATTATTTTCGTCGGTCGTTTTATATTTAATACGGGTCGTTTGTCGCATATTTTCTATTTATTTTAATAATCGATATTACAAAACTATTTTTTATGTAACGTTCTTAAAATACGATACCGATTTTCTAATCGAATATCGTATCTACAAGAACAATATTAAAGTAATCCTCGTTGATGCTAATAAAATCATTACCTTTTCTTTTTTTACAAAATTCGATGATTTTTTTAACGCGGAGAGAATTAACATCTTTTTCGTTCAAAATTCTTTTTTTTTCAAAACAAACCTTTTTTTTAAAACCTTTTTTAAACCATTCTAACTATTCGATATCGATTTCATAATCGAATATCGAATACGACGAATATCGAAAATATAAATCCGGTATAAATTAATCCATATTTGTACGCGATTTATAAAAAGTAACGATTTTCGACAAATAAAAAAACCCGGCAGGCGACCCGCGCGGCGTCCGGTTCGCCGGTTCTTTTTTTTTTTTTTTTTTTCTTCGCTTTTCTATTTTTAATTCTTTTCGAATTTTATATATTAAAAGGCGACTTTCGCGACATGTTTCGATAAATACTCTTTTTCGACCTCGGTCAACATGTGTTAATCCATCACATGTCATTAAAACTTTTTCGAGTCATCATATTATTTATTTACATCTTTCTTCGATTTATTCACCGTTGCTAACTCGTTTTCTCGTGTTTGTAGCTTTTTATTTGTTTTTATCGTTTTATTAGACTAAAACGACTTCACATGCTAAAATAACTTTGACGTTATTAGTTTAATATGCATTAAACGACTTAGCAACCCATTTTATTTTTCTCACATGCTTAGGAAAATAATGTTTGCATATCGTTCAACCGTCGAACTAACCCGTGTACACCAAAAACGAACGATATCTTAGTAAAGGCCGCTAAGTGCGGGCGGGGTTGGGTGTTCTCAGTGAACTTCCCAACACGTACCCTCACCCCTTACTCAGAACCGTGGTTTCCGGATGTCCGAAACCATTGGCAACGAGAGTCATTCAATATACGATTAACCGCCCAGTCGACATCGGTATCGATATGCAAAGGGACGAGCCCAATAAACTCTGACATCGGAAATGGGCCGTATTTTTTATACGGCCCACTACGACGTAGAGTGGGCTCGAACGGTTCCGAATAACCACAAAATTCGGTGGCGACTCCTACTTCGATTTAAATTTCAATTTGACCATCTCATATGGAGATTCATTCGCCTCCCCAAACCCGCGCGTGGCCGCGTCGGGGTGGACCTATGTCATGTCCACAATTTGGCGACTCCGCTGGGGATCAACTGATGAGTCACTTACCATCGGCATCCCTAGGGTGAGACTCAAAAAGAAATCGTTCGAATAGTAATGTACACGTTTTAGTTCAATGGGCCATGCATAACCCAATCTTTCCCGGGCCGGTTACTTGTGACCGACGTCCCACTATACCACGGTGCATTCCTACATGGGTGCGCTAAAGACATCGATGGTGGAACTCGTCTAGGTTTTGCGGCATGTCCTAAGACCAACTCGGCTTAGGGAGTCCGTCCTCAATACGAGAAAGCCATCGTTGTTGGTATAGACCCTATTAGACCGACCGAGACTTAGACTAAGAGCATACATGGTGTCGTTATACTGTTTCCGTGACTACATGCTACTTGGTCCGTGTCTCATCCTTTTTTCAAAAAACCGAGTTTTCAAAAAAAACTTGCATCTTTTTTCGAAAACCATCCATTTTTCAAAACCCGGAAAGATACCGAATTTAGGACTTATGATTTTGACTCAAAATAGCCTATTTTTAACCGGTATGCTGTCCAAACCTTTTCAAAAATTCAAAACTCGGCCCGATAAACCTTTTTTCCGATTTTCAAAAAAGATTGGGCCGTCCAACCCGACTTTGCTCGGTTTCCAAAATTCAAATCCTCTTTTCAAACCTTCTTCTTCTTAGGACTTCCCGTATTTAGCAGTGTCGGGTCTTGTCATAAGTAGTAAGAGTCCATAGCGTCGAAACTCCGTCGATCTTACATCATGAGTTTCTACCCCATCCCAAGTCCGCCTTATTAGTCAAGGCACGGCCCACCTACGTAGGACAAACTCCTACAAAGAGAAGCCCACTTACACAATGGAGTCCAAAGTCTGGGTTTAGCTCACACGTAGGTCTTTCTTCACACGGGACTAGGCCCATTCTGCCGAAATCCTAAAGAAAGCCCACCATCCACGAGTCACCCGTCTAGGAGTCGGTCTTCAGCCTCACTCGGGGGCTACCCTTTAGCGTAGCGATCAATCACGGTTACTCTAAGGGTCAGGTCTTACACGTGTTGTCTCACGTATCCCACTTTCGAGTCACTTAGGTGTCACACCATCTGAGTCATGTCTAAGCCCTTAGTCTCACTTGGGGGCTATTCTCCGACGGAGCGATTAATCACAGTCACTCCGAGAATCATACCCGGCACATTTGTCTTAGGAGAGTCTAACCCGAGTCAAACTGGAGTCGTCTCTCCTCCCGCGCTATTTCCTATGCCTTGGTGTATTTGAGTTCCGAAGCAACTTTCCTGATTACGCGGTATTCTTACAGACAGGCCGCCCTTCACCCGAACCATGACTAAGGACTCCATTGATCAACTGACCGCCTCGTTGGCCAAGATCCAAGATCAACTGAACCAGATAAGGGGAGACCAAACCGCCATTGCCACCCGTTTGAGTGCCTTGGAACAAAGGACTCCTAAGGTCGGGAATGAAACCACTGGACCCATAGCTGAACTGGCCAACGCAGTCCGCAAGCTGGAGGAACAAGTCCACCTGACGACCAACAATTCAATCCATACGGAAAATGCTCGTTCCTATTCACCTTTGACCGACGAGCTGCCCGCTAACCTCAACCTGACGGGCCTACCAATGTTCGACGGGACTGAAGACCCGGTATTACATATCCGGGCTTTCAAAGAATTCATGGCCATCAAAGGAGTGAAATCAACCATGTTCAAGCACCTGTTTGCTTCCTCCCTCGAGAAGCACCCGAAAGCCTGGTACTACAGGCTTGACTCCAAGAAGTACAAGACTTGGGATGACGTGGCGACGGAATTCGCTCGGAATTATGCCGATAATACCGAGATCCAGACCACGATGCGTACTTTAGAAGTCATGGCCCAAGACCCCAAGGAAGGTTTCACTAAGTACCTTCAAAGGTGGAGGGCCGAGAGTGTGAAGTTGGTAGACAAGCCCAACGAGAAGACACTAGTGGAGGCATTCATCAACAACCTCCTACCTTCCTACCGCATCCATCTTAGGTATGCCGGCATTTCCAACTTTGCAGTGCTTACCGAAATGGGCACTAGGATTGAAGATGATCTTCGACACAATGAAGATCCGGGTGAAGCTTCCGTTGAAGGCTATATTGGACATCAACTCGAGTCCTCAGAAGCCGACGACAAATGACAACATTATCCGAGAGTCTAGATTTGGTTTAAGCCGGAGTCTGAGTCCGAGTCTAGGATGTTCTATTTCCTTCACTTTCCACTTCCAAATCAGAGTCAAAGTCTTTTGCATTCTGTCCTCTTTTTCACATTTCAATAAAATCAGTTTTTCTATTTCACATATATACTTTCCCTATGTGTTTCCGAGAACATGATGAACACCATCATACACTGTGAGCACATGCACGTGACTATTGTGGGCACATCTATAATGACTGCAGGAAGCCGAGCCCGTGTTTTCCTTTTACCTGTTCCATGTCTGACATAGAAAGCCACATAACCACCCTTAGCAGGAGCATATCGAATCCTATGACAAATCTGGGAATTCTCCTAGTTTGGGTCCAAGACGGGAGGCAAGCCCATTTCCCACAATAAACACCCATCCGATAAGATCAACCGATCCCTACCTTTGGTATTTAGTCCAACCAAAATTCGAAAAACCTATGACCGGGGCTGAGAGGTCAACCAACGTTCAAAAAACCCATGACCGGGGCTGAGAGGTCAACCGAAATTCAAGAAACCCATGACCGGGGCTGAGAGGTCAACCAAAATTCAAGAAACCCATGACCGGGGCTAAGAGGTCAACCAGCAAAAATTCAAAAAAAAAACCCATGACCGGGGCTAAGAGGTCAATCAAAAAAATCAAATACCCATGACCATGGTCAACGGTCAACTCAAGTGAAAATCCTTTGACCCGGGTACGGTCAAAATTCAAAATTATCAATACCATCCAATAGGGGAGTGACGGTCAAGCTGGTCAGCTAGCACCACATCTAGCCTTCCCACATTATAACCCTCAAGACCTTCCCAAGACCTAGGCTAGAGACAGCCCGGAATTTTGAGGATTCAAGCTTCATAGGATACCCTAACCATTAGGGCCAGACATGGAAATCAGATCCCGCATTATCAAACCTACCCCGATCGAAGTTCGAGTCATTATTACTCGACTTCCCCCTTTCCTACCACATTACAATACCTTACCCTTGAAGCCTCAGCTCCACAAAATCGAGCTCCAGATTTCGAATCATCGAAGCCACTTACTTCCTAGCATCACATTTCCAAAAAACATCTAAACCAGTTACCAGCCCCAAACACGGGACTTCAACTTGCGGTCGGCATAAAACATGCCCAAATAGTTCACACCACCTCTGGGGGCTACCTCGGAGAACGCTCACAGTCACAGGATCAACATCCTAACTATTCTAGCCCTTTGGTCAAGACATCATTGGGAATGCACCTAGCCTACACCATTGCTATGGCTAGTTACACACAAAGCCCTAATAAACTAGGCACCATAATACATTTTTCAACACTGAACTACGGCTTGGTTTGATTTCACTACACGTGAATACGTAGGCAGCCTTTCAGCAAAGGCACAACCACCCACATTGACACTCATTCAAACACCATCATTCCAGTCACGACACTGTCATGTTCTCAGCAGCTAGCTTTGTCATCCTGGGGGCTTCTCTTAGGCAGAAAACCTCCATCCACTCACATAATCCAAATAACTTTCAAATCTAGCCTCCTTTCTATAGTGTGTCCTAGTACTCGGTCCAGTCAAAGACAAGAATCTGTCAGAGACTCGAAGCAATACCTACTTCGGGAACATACCCCGAAACCAAAAAAATTCAAAAGAACACCAGTCTACGGCATTGCTACCACAAAGCCTTGTCGTACGGAAACAATCTCACTCTGAGGATTCGACCATGATGCCACTCGCCTAGGCTACGGAATAGCGCAACTTAAGAGTCTTGTCATCTTAGGTGGCCCATCCCCTACCGAGTCACGGTCCAACCCTTAGAGAGTCCAGTCGGGTCTGTCAACTCGTCCGGTCACGTCCAGAGTCGAGTCTGTCGGTATATCTCCCTCTTCACCTAGGCATACAGGCCTAACCAGAGGATTTTTAGGAATCCGTGTCAGAATCTGATCAGGAATCAAGTCATCCCAAACATTCCTTTTCTTCCAAATTTTTCAAAATTTCCGCCATTTTCAAAAAAAAAAAATCGGTTTTTCCAAAAAAATCAACCAAAAATCATTTTCTTCCCCAGCACGAGTCGATGTTTTATCTGTATGTTGCATGCAAAACAGACAGGTATCCCAAGACTCTCGGAGAATTCTCAAAGTTCTCAGTGAAAATTCAAGCAACATTTCCGCTGAGGAATCGGATGTATCAGTAAGCATTACATCCGCAGCTTCTAATAGAGGCTCCCGCGCAATTCAAAGATGGGACGTATCAGTAAGCGGTACACCCATAGCCTCCAAGGCAAACTCCCACGCAATTTCAAGATGGAGATTGTCTGTAAACAGACAAACCCAAGACTTTTTTAGTAGAAAGTCCCCGCGCCGTTATCTATCCAGGTATGATTTCTATCTTATGGCTGGCGAGCCCTTCACGCAAGTCTAATGGACTCTAAGCGACCCGATCGGAAGTCTGCCAGGTCTTAATCCTCGATTGGCCTGGTAGCTACTCTAACTTTCGCCTTGTCCAAGCCTCAGTCAGAGTGGGGGCTCTGTAGACACCCACATTTTGACCGCCAGGTGTCTATAGTAGGTCCCGCCAAACACCCGATGATGATAGGACGCAAACATGCTTTAATAGACTCGGATATGGGCTCGAAATCATGGACATTTGGTTTAGGCTTATTACGGAGTACAGATCTTACAAAACCAACCTCAAATCCAGGCCCAGTGGGTCTTTTCGAGTCAAATGAGACTAATTTGGGTCGATTCCGACACCGGGGGTAAAACCGTCTTTTAGCGACCGAGTCAAACCCGGTCAAAGATATTTTTTCCCGAGTCACACGAGCTGGCCGTGACACTACACGGCTGATTCGGACTCAAACACCAAAAAAAATCAGCTTCGAATAATATTAAACAAATCCGTTTAAGGATAGAATTCGATCTCAAGTAGGAATTCTATCCGGAAACCGAATCAGACATCGACCGAGCTCCAAATACTCGGCCGAGACAGCCGAATACTCGGCCAAACACTCCCCAACCAGCCGAGATGTTTGCTTCTCCCCTAAGAAACGAGAAGTTTATTCCCTTACGAACTCTCGTATTTCCTATCCAAACCGGTATTTCTTGCCACACAAGCAAGGCTACCCCGACTCCTATAAATAGGACCTCATATTCAACACAAAACACACACATGAAACATCAATAATCCCGATACACAAATCACCGACCAATACACAACAAATATTAGTCACACACATCCGAAGGAATACCGAAGTACCGTCCCGAAATCCGATAAAACCGACCCGTCCAAACCGGCCGAATCCGACGTCCCACACGACCAAAAATCCGCATCACCCTAACTCGTCCCACATCATCTCGACGCTCCCGTGCCTAAGCCACTGTCCAACGAGCTCCATACCGAGAAAATAAAGCATGTAGGTTGAGGGTGTAAATCAAACCCGATTCTCTCTTCTCTCTTCTCCTCCTCCACGTTTTTTTATTATTATTATTTTCGTCGGTCGTTTTATATTTAATACGGGTCGTTTGTCGCATATTTTCTATTTATTTTAATAATCGATATTACAAAACTATTTTTTATGTAACGTTCTTAAAATACGATACCGATTTTCTAATCGAATATCGTATCTACAAGAACAATATTAAAGTAATCCTCGTTGATGCTAATAAAATCATTACCTTTTCTTTTTTTACAAAATTCGATGATTTTTTTTAACGCGGAGAGAATTAACATCTTTTTCGTTCAAAATTCTTTTTTTTTCAAAACAAACCTTTTTTTTAAAACCTTTTTTAAACCAATCTAACTATTCGATATCGATTTCATAATCGAATATCGAATACGACGAATATCGAAAATATAAATCCGGTATAAATTAATCCATATTTGTACGCGATTTATAAAAATTAACGATTTTCGACAAATAAAAAAACCCGGCAGGCGACCCGCGCGGCATCCTGTTCGCCGGTTCTTTTTTTTTTTTTTATTTCTTCGCTTTTCTATTTTTAATTCTTTTCGAACCTTATATATTAAAAGGCGACTTTCGCGACATATTTCGATAAATACTCTTTTTCGACCTCGGTCAACATGTGTTAATCCATCACATGTCATTAAAACTTTTTCGAGTCATGCATATTATTTATTTACATCTTTCTTCGATTTATTCACCGTTACTAACTCGTTTTCTCGTGTTTGTAGCTTTTTATTTGTTTTTATCGTTTTATTAGACTAAAACGACTTCACATGCTAAAATAACTTTGACGTTATTAGTTTAATATGCATTAAATGACTTAGCAACCCATTTTATTTTTCTCACATGCTTAGGAAAATAATGTTTGCATATCGTTCAACCGTCGAACTAACCCGTGTACACCAAAAACGAACGATATCTTAGTAAAGGCCGCTAAGTGCGGGCGGGGTTGGGTGTTCTCAGTGAACTTCCCAACACGTACCCTCACCCCTTACTCAGAACCGTGGTTTCCGGATGTCCGAAACCATTGGCAACGAGATTCATTCAATATACGATTAACCGCCCAGTCGACATCGGTATCGATATGCAAAGGGACGAGCCCAATAAACTCTGACATCGGAAATGGGCCGTATTTTTTATACGGCACACTACGACATAGAGTGGGCTCGAACGGTTTCGAATAACCACAAAATTCGGTGGCGACTCCTACTTCGATTTAAATTTCAATTTGACCATCTCATATGGAGATTCATTCGCCTCCCCAAACCCGCGCGTGGCCGCGTCGGGGTGGACCTATGTCATGTCCACAATTTGGCGACTCCGCTGGGGATCAACTGATGAGTCACTTACCATCGGCATCCCTAGGGTGAGACTCGAAAAGAAATCGTTCGAATAGTAATGTACACGTTTTAGTTCAATGGGCCATGCATAACCCAATCTTTCCCGGGCCGGTTACTTGTGACCGACGTCCCACTATACCACGGTGCATTCCTACATGGGTGCGCTAAAGACATCGATGGTGGAACTCGTCTAGGTTTTGCGGCATGTCCTAAGACCAACTCGGCTTAGGGAGTCCGTCCTCAATACGAGAAAGCCATCGTTGTTGGTATAGACCCTATTAGACCGACCGAGACTTAGACTAAGAGCATACATGGTGTCGTTATACTGTTTCCGTGACTACATGCTACTTGGTCCGTGTCTCATCCTTTTTTCAAAAAACCGAGTTTTCAAAAAAAACTTGCATCTTTTTTCGAAAACCATCCATTTTTCAAAACCCGGAAAGATACCGAATTTAGGACTTATGATTTTGACTCAAAATAGCCTATTTTTAACCGGTATGCTGTCCAAACCTTTTCAAAAATTCAAAACTCGGCCCGATAAACCTTTTTTCCGATTTTCAAAAAAGATTGGGCCGTCCAACCCGACTTTGCTCGGTTTCCAAAATTCAAATCCTCTTTTCAAACCTTCTTCTTCTTAGGACTTCCCGTATTTAGCAGTGTCGGGTCTTGTCATAAGTAGTAAGAGTCCATAGCGTCGAAACTCCGTCGATCTTACATCATGAGTTTCTACCCCATCCCAAGTCCGCCTTATTAGTCAAGGCACGGCCCACCTACGTAGGACAAACTCCTACAAAGAGAAGCCCACTTACACAATGGAGTCCAAAGTCTGGGTTTAGCTCACACGTAGGTCTTTCTTCACACGGGACTAGGCCCATTCTGCCGAAATCCTAAAGAAAGCCCACCATCCACGAGTCACCCGTCTAGGAGTCGGTCTTCAGCCTCACTCGGGGGCTACCCTTTAGCGTAGCGATCAATCACGGTTACTCTAAGGGTCAGGTCTTACACGTGTTGTCTCACGTATCCCACTTTCGAGTCACTTAGGTGTCACACCATCTGAGTCATGTCTAAGCCCTTAGTCTCACTTGGGGGCTATTCTCCGACGGAGCGATTAATCACAGTCACTCCGAGAATCATACCCGGCACATTTGTCTTAGGAGAGTCTAACCCGAGTCAAACTGGAGTCGTCTCTCCTCCCGCGCTATTTCCTATGCCTTGGTGTATTTGAGTTCCGAAGCAACTTTCCTGATTACGCGGTATTCTTACAGACAGGCCGCCCTTTACCCGAACCATGACTAAGGACTCCATTGATCAACTGACCGCCTCGTTGGCCAAGATCCAAGATCAACTGAACCAGATAAGGGGAGACCAAACCGCCATTGCCACCCGTTTGAGTGCCTTGGAACAAAGGACTCCTAAGGTCGGGAATGAAACCACTGGACTCATAGCTGAACTGGCCAACGCAGTCCGCAAGCTGGAGGAACAAGTCCACCTGACGACCAACAATTCAATCCATACGAAAAATGCTCGTTCCTATTCACCTTTGACCGACGAGCTGCCCGCTAACCTCAACCTGACGGGCCTACCAATGTTCGACGGGACTGAAGACCCGGTATTACATATCCGGGCTTTCAAAGAATTCATGGCCATCAAAGGAGTGAAATCAACCATGTTCAAGCACCTGTTTGCTTCCTCCCTCGAGAAGCACCCGAAAGCCTGGTACTACAGGCTTGACTCCAAGAAGTACAAGACTTGGGATGACGTGGCGACGGAATTCGCTCGGAATTATGCCGATAATACCGAGATCCAGACCACGATGCGTACTTTAGAAGTCATGGCCCAAGAGCCCAAGGAAGGTTTCACTAAGTACCTTCAAAGGTGGAGGGCCGAGAGTGTGAAGTTGGTAGACAAGCCCAACGAGAAGACACTAGTGGAGGCATTCATCAACAACCTCCTACCTTCCTACCGCATCCATCTTAGGTATGCCGGCATTTCCAACTTTGCAGTGCTTACCGAAATGGGCACTAGGATTGAAGATGATCTTCGACACAATGAAGATCCGGGTGAAGCTTCCGTTGAAGGCTATATTGGACATCAACTCGAGTCCTCAGAAGCCGACGACAAATGACAACATTATCCGAGAGTCTAGATTTGGTTTAAGCCGGAGTCTGAGTCCGAGTCTAGGATGTTCTATTTCCTTCACTTTCCACTTCCAAATCAGAGTCAAAGTCTTTTGCATTCTGTCCTCTTTTTCACATTTCAATAAAATCAGTTTTTCTATTTCACATATATACTTTCCCTATGTGTTTCCGAGAACATGATGAACACCATCATACACTGTGAGCACATGCACGTGACTATTGTGGGCACATCTATAATGACTGCAGGAAGCCGAGCCCGTGTTTTCCTTTTACCTGTTCCATGTCTGACATAGAAAGCCACATAACCACCCTTAGCAGGAGCATATCGAATCCTATGACAAATCTGGGAATTCTCCTAGTTTGGGTCCAAGACGGGAGGCAAGCCCATTTCCCACAATAAACACCCATCCGATAAGATCAACCGATCCCTACCTTTGGTATTTAGTCCAACCAAAATTCGAAAAACCTATGACCGGGGCTGAGAGGTCAACCAACGTTCAAAAAACCCATGACCGGGGCTGAGAGGTCAACCGAAATTCAAGAAACCCATGACCGGGGCTGAGAGGTCAACCAAAATTCAAGAAACCCATGACCGGGGCTAAGAGGTCAACCAGCAAAAATTCAAAAAAAAAACCCATGACCGGGGCTAAGAGGTCAATCAAAAAAATCAAATACCCATGACCATGGTCAACGGTCAACTCAAGTGAAAATCCTTTGACCCGGGTACGGTCAAAATTCAAAATTATCAATACCATCCAATAGGGGAGTGACGGTCAAGCTGGTCAGCTAGCACCACATCTAGCCTTCCCACATTATAACCCTCAAGACCTTCCCAAGACCTAGGCTAGAGACAGCCCGGAATTTTGAGGATTCAAGCTTCATAGGATACCCTAACCATTAGGGCCAGACATGGAAATCAGATCCCGCATTATCAAACCTACCCCGATCGAAGTTCGAGTCATTATTACTCGACTTCCCCCTTTCCTACCACATTACAATACCTTACCCTCGAAGCCTCAGCTCCACAAAATCGAGCTCCAGATTTCGAATCATCGAAGCCACTTACTTCCTAGCATCACATTTCCAAAAAACATCTAAACCAGTTACCAGCCCCAAACACGGGACTTCAACTTGCGGTCGGCATAAAACATGCCCAAATAGTTCACACCACCTCTGGGGGCTACCTCGGAGAACGCTCACAGTCACAGGATCAACATCCTAACTATTCTAGCCCTTTGGTCAAGACATCATTGGGAATGCACCTAGCCTACACCATTGCTATGGCTAGTTACACACAAAGCCCTAATAAACTAGGCACCATAATACATTTTTCAACACTGAACTACGGCTTGGTTTGATTTCACTACACGTGAATACGTAGGCAGCCTTTCAGCAAAGGCACAACCACCCACATTGACACTCATTCAAACACCATCATTCCAGTCACGACACTGTCATGTTCTCAGCAGCTAGCTTTGTCATCCTGGGGGCTTCTCTTAGGCAGAAAACCTCCATCCACTCACATAATCCAAATAACTTTCAAATCTAGCCTCCTTTCTATAGTGTGTCCTAGTACTCGGTCCAGTCAAAGACAAGAATCTGTCAGAGACTCGAAGCAATACCTACTTCGGGAACATACCCCGAAACCAAAAAAATTCAAAAGAACACCAGTCTACGGCATTGCTACCACAAAGCCTTGTCGTACGGAAACAATCTCACTCTGAGGATTCGACCATGATGCCACTCGCCTAGGCTACGGAATAGCGCAACTTAAGAGTCTTGTCATCTTAGGTGGCCCATCCCCTACCGAGTCACGGTCCAACCCTTAGAGAGTCCAGTCGGGTCTGTCAACTCGTCCGGTCACGTCCAGAGTCGAGTCTGTCGGTATATCTCCCTCTTCACCTAGGCATACAGGCCTAACCAGAGGATTTTTAGGAATCCGTGTCAGAATCTGATCAGGAATCAAGTCATCCCAAACATTCCTTTTCTTCCAAATTTTTCAAAATTTCCGCCATTTTCAAAAAAAAAATCGGTTTTTCCAAAAAAATCAACCAAATATCATTTTCTTCCCCAGCACGAGTCGATGTTTTATCTGTATGTTGCATGCAAAACAGACAGGTATCCCAAGACTCTCGGAGAATTCTCAAAGTTCTCAGTGAAAATTCAAGCAACATTTCCGCTGAGGAATCGGATGTATCAGTAAGCAGTACATCCACAGCTTCTAATAGAGGCTCCCGCGCAATTCAAAGATGGGACGTATCAGTAAGCGGTACACCCATAGCCTCCAAGGCAAACTCCCACGCAATTTCAAGATGGAGATTGTCTGTAAACAGACAAACCCAAGACTTTTTTAGTAGAAAGTCCCCGCGCCGTTATCTATCCAGGTATGATTTCTATCTTATGGCTGGCGAGCCCTTCACGCAAGTCTAATGGACTCTAAACGACCCAATCGGAAGTCTGCCAGGTCTTAATCCTCGATTGGCCTGGTAGCTACTCTGACTTTCGCCTTGTCCAAGCCTCAGTCAGAGTGGGGGCTCTGTAGACACCCACATTTTGACCGCCAGGTGTCTATAGTAGGTCCCGCCAAACACCCGATGATGATAGGACGCAAACATGCTTTAATAGACTCGGATATGGGCTCGAAATCATGAACATTTGGTTTAGGCTTATTACGGAGTACAGATCTTACAAAACCAACCTCAAATCCAGGCCCAGTGGGTCTTTTCGAGTCAAATGAGACTAATTTGGGTCGATTCCGACACCGGGGGTAAAACCGTCTTTTAGCGACCGAGTCAAACCCGGTCAAAGATATTTTTTCCCGAGTCACACGAGCTGGCCGTGACACTACACGGCTGATTTGGACTCAAACCCCAAAAAAAATCAGCTTCGAATAATATTAAACAAATCCGTTTAAGGATAGAATTCGATCTCAAGTAGGAATTCTATCCGGAAACCGAATCAGACATCGACCGAGCTCCAAATACTCGGCCGAGACAGCCGAATACTCGGCCAAACACTCCCCAACCAGCCGAGATGTTTGCTTCTCCCCTAAGAAACGAGAAGTTTATTCCCTTACGAACTCTCGTATTTCCTATCCAAACCGGTATTTCTTGCCACACAAGCAAGGCTACCCCGACTCCTATAAATAGGACCTCATATTCAACACAAAACACACACATTAAACATCAATAATCCCGATACACAAATCACCGACCAATACACAACAAATATTAGTCACACACATCCGAAGGAATACCGAAGTACCGTCCCGAAATCCGATAAAACCGACCCGTCCAAACCGGCCGAATCCGACGTCCCACACGACCAAAAATCCGCATCACCCTAACTCGTCCGACATCATCTCGACGCTCCCGTGCCTAAGCCACTGTCCAACGAGCTCCATACCGAGAAAATAAAGCATGTAGGTTGAGGGTGTAAATCAAACCCGATTCTCTCTTCTCTCTTCTCCTCCTCCACGTTTTTTTATTATTATTATTTTTGTCGGTCGTTTTATATTTAATACGGGTCGTTTGTCGCATATTTTCTATTTATTTTAATAATCAATATTACAAAACTATTTTTTATGTAACGTTCTTAAAATACGATACCGATTTTCTAATCGAATATCGTATCTACAAGAACAATATTAAAGTAATCCTCGTTGATGCTAATAAAATCATTACCTTTTCTTTTTTTACAAAATTCGATGATTTTTTTAACGCGGAGAGAATTAACATCTTTTTCGTTCAAAATTCTTTTTTTTTCAAAACAAACCTTTTTTTTAAAACCTTTTTTAAACCATTCTAACTATTCGATATCGATTTCATAATCGAATATCGAATACGACGAATATCGAAAATATAAATCCGGTATAAATTAATCCATATTTGTACGCGATTTATAAAAATTAACGATTTTCGACAAATAAAAAAACCCGGCAGGCAACCCGCGCGGCATCCGGTTCGCCGGTTCTTTTTTTTTTTTATTTCTTCGCTTTTCTATTTTTAATTCTTTTCGAACCTTATATATTAAAAGGCGACTTTCGCGACATATTTCGATAAATACTCTTTTTCGACCTCGGTCAACATGTGTTAATCCATCACATGTCATTAAAACTTTTTCGAGTCATGCATATTATTTATTTACATCTTTCTTCGATTTATTCACCATTACTAACTCGTTTTCTCGTGTTTGTAGCTTTTTATTTGTTTTTATCGTTTTATTAGACTAAAACGACTTCACATGCTAAAATAACTTTGACGTTATTAGTTTAATATGCATTAAACGACTTAGCAACCCATTTTATTTTTCTCACATGCTTAGGAAAATAATGTTTGCATATCGTTCAACCGTCGAACTAACCCGTGTACACCAAAAACGAACGATATCTTAGTAAAGGCCGCTAAGTGCGGGCGGGGTTGGGTGTTCTCAGTGAACTTCCCAACACGTACCCTCACCCCTTACTCAGAACCGTGGTTTCCGGATGTCCGAAACCATTGGCAACGAGAGTCATTCAATATACGATTAACCGCCCAGTCGACATCGGTATCGATATGCAAAGGGACGAGCCCAATAAACTCTGACATCGGAAATGGGCCGTATTTTGTATACGGCCCACTACGACATAGAGTGGGCTCGAACGGTTCCGAATAACCACAAAATTCGGTGGCGACTCCTACTTCGATTTAAATTTCAATTTGACCATCTCATATGGAGATTCATTCGCCTCCCCAAACCCGCGCGTGGCCGCGTCGGGGTGGACCTATGTCATGTCCACAACGCCCTATAGTTGATATTATTGTTGTTAAATAACCCTAAAAAATATTGTATTTATAGTGGTGAAGCATTAACAGAAGTCTAGACTATCATGCTAGTTGTGGGTAGTTTCATAAGAGAAGTTATAATTGGTTAAAAAGATAGTGGGTATTGTTGAGATAAGATAGCTTATAACTGTCTTCATGGGGCTGAATTTTTTTATTTTTGTAGAACTCTAAAAGGAGTGAATTACTTAGTTGTTTTGATGGAGATTTGATTTATCATTATAAACTATATTTCGATATACTTGATTGAGAAAATTTGTGATAGTGTTGATGTGCATTGCTGATAACTGTCGTCATGAGGCTGAATGATTGAGGAAAACTAAATGAAATTTACAAATTTTTGGAACCTAATTTTAAATTAAGTAACATATCAATTAAGCATGGGAAAACTGAATGATATTGAAATACTTGCTTATGACATAATAACAATGTTTCAAACTGGAAACAAGTAGCTGATATCTGCAGAAAGTGTCAATTACTTAGTTGTTTTGTAGTTAAATAAGTTAAATATGTTGCTGATATCTATCGTCATGACGCCGAATGATTGAGAAAAACTAAATGAAATGTAGAGATTTTTTGTGACCTAATTTAAAATTAAGTAGCATATCAATTAAGCATGAAAAAATAGATTGTCATTGAAACACTTGCTTAGGACATAACAATAATGGGTTAAACTGAAAAGAAGTAGCTGATATGTGTAGAAAGTATCGGCTACTTAGTTGTTTTGGACTTAAATAAGTAAACTAAAATTAGTTCATACTTAACATTTGATGTTTAATTAAACTAATAAAATCTCTTGTATATATATATATATATATATATATATATATTGGAATATCTGATCTTCACATATATATTATCTTTATTTTAAAGTGTAATGGTGTAATGCAGCCTATTTACCTACTGAGATCATGGATTGCAGATTTACACTCTTAGAATGAATCGGCACAATACACTCCCCACATTCTTTTAATCCCTACTATAGTTCAATATATGAGAATCATATTTTAATCAAATAGTAGGGATAAAAGAATGGGAGTAGCAGTAGTTTATCCACCTAATTGTAGTGATAACTACTTAACTTTTAATTTGTGAGTAATTCACTCTTAGAATCGGACTGACTTTGATTATTTGCCCATCTACCTAATTGAATTGTCTTCTGTATATGCTTGAATCTTAGGGGTTTTTATGCATGGATTAAAGTATCATGCTGAAAATAAGTTGCCTGAGGGTCACCATTCGAATGGTGATTGTTTTTACATGCTAATTTCAGATATTATATCAAATAAATTACAATTGTGGTAAATGTCATGGTGTTAATATGTCCCACAGTTTTTTAACAGCGACTTATTTAATAGTTTTTGTGGAGAATACATGTTACGAGTTTATAAATCGGTTCATTAAATCAATTGTAAATGTTAGACTTTATAAATTTAATTATGGAAGTAAGATGTATTCAATAATTGTATTCAACAATTGTGGAATTGATATAGGATTATGTGGGAAGGTCTTAAATGTCTAAAACCTGAATATGTAAAATATATGCATGACATTTGAAAAACTCAATGGATGAGGGAAAACGAAATCTGAAATAAAAAGAAATAACATGAAATGGTTCAACGAATAGAAAAAAACGTGAGCAAATTAATGGAAAAGACATTAAATGGTTCAGTTTAAATTAAGAAAGGAAACAAAAACATGAGCGGAGTAATTGTTGCAACCAATCTTCACTTCTTCTGTTTTTTTAACCCTCCCTTGACTGTGGATTCTTCATCCGATGATTCTGATCTTGACACACTTGTTTCACATATGGACGAAGATAGTCTTTTACACGGCAGTTTGCTCATGGGCGTCTTCTCGTCAATTCTATCAGAGTTATAATCTAACACCTCGGACAATGTAGTTACTAAACTTGAGTCTTGTTATACATGAAAGACTTAGCATTGCAATATATTTAAACACATGGCTTTACTATTCTCATGAGTTAGCTTCTTATTCTTATACCTGCATTGGCCATAAATAAGCTTTCCTTCTTCGTATTACGTCTGTGTTGGCACATAGATCAATCACCGAAAAGCATCTTGTATCAATCATAACATTAAAGTAGCGACACACTTCCAAATCTATGATAAATTCCTTGCCTAATAGTGTCTTTATTGTGATTGAGATTTCTTTTGAATCAATCTATCATTAAGAATATTAAAGATATATTATTAAATATAATACATTAAGAAATCATCGTAGATGACCTGAGTATCTGTAATGAATTTTTTTAGGATCATTGTACCTCTTGACACATTTCGATGGACTCAGATGCATTGTATTCTGTTTCATCTTCCATTTGTGCATTGTTGGTAGTGATGTGAATTTTGTCACCATTGTGATCCTCCACTAAAAAAGTAACATCATATCTGTAATAAAAAAAAAGATTAATAAATGCTCATTCGAAATTTTATCTTGGAATAACGAAAATTGCCTTTGCTACCCAAATTATATATCGTTCTTTGACACCAATGTCAAGTTTAGGGCAAATGTCCATTATACAATGTCATAACTTATCTTGCTTCATTCCAATTATACGTCCACAGCTCTTGCATTTATTGCAGTACCATTTTTTTGTAGTGTCAACGTCCTTGAGTGTTGCTAAAATGGAATACTTTCCAGGCTGAAAAATGAGAATTTCAGTAGTAAGAGAAGATAGTATGAAGACAATACACCAAAAAATAGGTTCGATGTCTTACCTTGTGAAGTGCGATTAATTCATAATACTATTCAGTATGAAAGGACGTTGATTAGAAGCAATCAAAGATTTGTGATCCGTTAGTGAAGACATTGAATCTTTTATATTTCAGATGAGTGGAAAGTTTTGTGATTTCTGTTTTGCACTGATTTTTTTGGATACTAAATAACATGGGGAGTTGCAATGGACATGAGAGATGGGGAGGTTGGAATTAAACTGTTTTCACACATGGAGAAAGTGGGGAGTTGAAAAATGATGGGTTTGTGCAGTTAAAAGATAAGTAAACTTCTACTCTTTTTAATTTGGTTACAACTATGTTCTAATTTTCTGCTTGTTGTTGATTTTGTGCTTCCAATTGATGTACTTTTGTGCTGTAATGTAGATATTACCGTCAATAGCTTTAAGAATACCACTAATTTTAAGATAAATCTAAAAATTTGAGTATAATTGTGTTGTAATTTTGTTCTTATTGTTGATTCCTGCCTTTAAATTGATTTACTTGTGTGTTGTAATTGTACTGTAATATAAATAAAACCATAATTAGCTCTAAGAATACCATTAATTTCTTGATTTTTTTTGTGTTTATATTGTCCCTTCACATTGTTCTCAAAATGACTATCTAAAATTAATCGCCTAAAACGTCAATTCACATACTGGTTTTGGTTAAATAAAGTAACGTATAATTGGAATATGCAACATAAAGTAAGATATTTGTATGAGTATGTTATAATTGTGGTTTGATACTAATAATAAAATTAAAATAATAGGATCAATAAATAATTATACAGCAACTACGAAATATTTAAATAATACTAACCGTAGACATAACATTAAGGAATGAAACAAAGACACTCAGTACAGTTGTTTCTGATAAAAGGAACACCGTAAACAAAGGAGTACAAATGAAAGAAATGAAAAACAACATTAGTCCAAAATAAAGAAAAAGATGAAATAAAACAGAATTTAAAGAAATTTAAAAAATAAGTCAACGCCTTAGTAGAACTATATTCTGCAGTTGTAGGAATTCGTTAATCCCATTTTGCATGAATCACTTTCCTTAATTGTGCTGTAATATAGATATTACTATCAATAGCTTCAAGAATACCATTAATTATTAGATAAATTTAAAAATTTGGGTATAACTATGATGTGATTTTGTCCTTACTGTTGATTTTTGGCTTTAAATTGATTCACTTGTGTTCTGTAATTGTACTGTAATATAAATAAAATCATCATTAGCTTCAAGAATACCATTAATTTCATGATTTTTTTTGTTTATATTGTCCTTTCACATTGTTCTCAAAATGATTATGTGAAGATTAATCGCCTAAAACATCAATTCACATATTGATTTTGGTTAAATAAAGTAACATATAATTTGAATACGCAACGTAAAGTAAGATATTCGTATGAATATGTTATAATTGTGTTTTGATACTAATAATAAAACTTAAATAATTGGATCAATAAAATACAGCAACTTCGAAATATTTAAATAATAGTAATCGTAGACATAACATTAAGAAATGAAACAAAGGCACTCAGTACAGCTGCTCCTGAAAAAGGGCCACCATAAACAAAGTACAAATAAAAGAAATGAAAAACAACATTAGTCCAAAATAAAGAAAAAGATGAACTAAAACAGAATTTAAAGAAATTTAAAACATAAGTCAACGCCCTAGGAAATCTATATTGTGTGCAGTTGTGGGAATTCGTTAATCTCATTTTGCATGGATCACTTTCCTTAATCCTCAGGAACACTGGTAGTCTGCAACTTCAGAGATCATTGGTTGTATATACAATTTAATTGCTTTTGTGGACTCAAGCCTGACAAAATATGCAAATATACATAAATCCAAGTATTAAAACTTTTTAAAAAAAATTAACATTTATGATATTAAGTCATAAAGTGCTTACCTTGGCACTTAACCTTAAGACATTGAAAAACAACTAATGGTTTTTCCAAAATATAAGTCTCAGCTGTAGAAAGTGATGAAAGGTGGCAGACAATATCTTCCCATATATGCACCGTTATCTTTTGGCCACAGTAAAGTTTTACTCAAAAAAAAAAAAGAAATCGGCATAGATTTTGAGAAGATTAAATGAATTTACACAAATCGAGTCATACTTGTTGTCCACCAATTGCAAGCGTATGCATTGCAGCACAGTGTACGGATAGAGAACCTTGTACTCGTCCACCTCGACAATTAACTCTGAGTAGAATAAAAAATCATTAGAAGATAAAATAAAATGTAGTAGAATCTGAAAGTTGTGTAATGATGTGAGAAATTCACCTATAAGAATTCGGTCTCCATTAATCATTTGTGGTATTTCAGCAATTGGTACGAATTTTCTGTCTCCATATACGAAGTTCAGTCTCCATATAACGGTATTGGTACTAACAATTGATGATTGATGACAGTTTCTGAAGTGAATACTATTCTAATAGGGTGAGGTGTTGCAACATCCCACCCCTTGTTCAAACCACAATCTAATTGGTTTATCTTACATGTGGTGCCCTCCATTAACAAACCTTCAAATTTTGCCATAAAAGGACGTGGGATGGAACATTGGAGAACAAATCCCTATATAAACCAAGGAAACTCAGAAAGTGAAAAGTAAGTAGTAAGAAATTGATTTGTGGGATACACTGATGTATAACATGATGAAAAGCCAAAAAATACCGTTTCGTTGACCAATAACATCTCTAGAGAAACTATCTCTTGCACCCGTGGGCGGAAAAGTGGTGACTTGCCTTGCCAAACTATTAAAATACGTCCCTCTATGTGCTTGTTTTTCGAGATATTGGTGAGAATTTGATTTGGCTCCATTACAAAATCAATTATAGAATTTTGGAAGCAATATATAAATTTAGTTCTGTTTGATGGTGTTAGCAAACAAACAGTGTTGGTATATATAAATAGTAAATAATAGTGGGAAGTTATTATGAAGAAGTGGGAATGAAGAAGTGGGTAGAGTGGTGTTTTTCTTGCTACATGAAATATGCTTGTAGGAGTCTGTAGTAACTGTTAGGGTATTACTTAATTTCTGGTTTATTGTTGTGTTCACATAATAAAAATAGCTGGTTTGATATAATCGTAGACTCAATTGTTTTATTCTTTGGCATAAAAATTTGGAGATATTATCTTTAGATCTGACTGCAAACATTCTTGAATGTATCTAATAAGCATAACTATTATATTTTATTGATGCGCATACATTGCTGAAACATTGCTAAACATCCTTTATCTAAGCTCAAATGTGGCTGAACAATGAATAATTTGAAAGTTCCTCCCTCTTCCTGTCTTGTGTAACAGTTTAACAAAATAGACCTTTTTCTCATCTGATATGTCAGTTTCATACACCTTATATCAAATGTTGTGGAATGGTTGAATACCTATTGATTGTATGTTTTGATTCATAAACCTCATATATATATATATATATATATAGAAAAGGGATCAAGGGAGTTTGGTGAAAAGTGGGAAGTTGTGTTGTTGACCCTTGATCTTAGGTTGAATGAATGGCTTAGATGGATGATGTATTAAAAAAAAAAAAAGGACAACAAACTGACAAGCAACAGTGGAGAGAGGGAAGCAACCCTCCCCCTCAATCACACTTCGCAGCAGTGGAGAGAGGGAGCATTCCTTCCTCAATCAAATTCTCCATTCCTCATTACTTCCCTCATTTTCAATTCATTTCCCTAATTCAATTAATCTCTCTTTGACAAAACTCCATCAAATAAGCTCCATTAATAACTCCGACCATACTCCGTCAACAACTCCGATCATACTCCGTTTTTAACACAACATGACGGATAATTATACCAAGGTATGTTTATGCATAAACTTTGATATCTTCATTTTTTTTTAGCTTCTTTTTCATCTTCATCTTCGATCATCTTCATCTTCTTCAAACTTCTTTTTATTTTTCATATCTTTTTTTTGGTATTTATAAAATTATTCATCTTCATTATCTAAAAAAAAGAACAACTTCATCTTTAAGATGGAGTTTGAAGATGAAGTTGTTATTTTTTTGTGGGATGGATGGAGCTTGAAGATGAAGATGAAGATGAACAAGTCATTTAGTGTGTAATGTTTTTGCAGAATTGCAAAGTCACACTCATTATGCTGTACAGTCACACTCATTATGTTGTACAGTCACACTCATTATGTTGTAGAATCACGCAGATGTACACTCATTGTAGTCACATATTCAGTTGTATAGTCATACTCATTATGCTGTATAGTCACACTCGCTATGTTGTAGAATCACGCAGCTGTAGAATACCTTGGGATTAAGGTATCATTCGTTGAATCATCTTCATCTTCATGCTTGTTTTATTTTTCGTACTTTTTTTTGTATTTATAAAATTATTCATCTTCATTATCCAAAAAAAATGAAGGTTGAATATGGATGAATGAATGTTGAATATTTAATGAATGTTTAGATATTTCATTTTTTTAAAGTCATAGTCGTTCATTCATCCATATATATTCAACTTTCATTTTTTTTTTTTATGGATAGTGAAGATGAATAATTTTATAAATACAAAAAAAAAGTATGAAAAATAAAACAAGCATGAAAATGAAGATGGTTAAACGCATGATACCTTAATCCCAAGGTATTCTACAGCTACGTGATTCTACAACATAATGAGTGTGACTATGCAACATACTGAGTGTGACTGTACAACTTAAAGCTTGTGACTATACAACTTAAAGTGTGTGACTTTTTTCAGGTATTTTTTTTTATCTACGTTCAAGTTTCCACGTTCGTCAAATTCCTACTTTCGAACCTCGATGATTTTCAGGTATTGTTTTTATCTTTTTAGAGCATCTTTAAAATAATTAATCATCTTCATCCTCATGCTTGTTTTATTTTTCATTCCTTCTTTTTTTTTTGGTATTTATAATATTATTTATCTTCATTATTCACAAAAAAAATGAAGGTTGAATATGGATGAAAGAAAGTTGAGTATTTAATGAATGTTTAAATAATTTGCTCTGATTCATATGTATAATCATCTTTCTAATTATGAATGTGACTTTGATAATGATGATTGAAGAATAATTGACTGTATGGCTTTTATTTTCCATTATACGGTTTCAGTTTTGTAGTCACACACTTTAGGTTGTACAGTCAGACTCATTATATTGTATAGTCACACTCATTATATTGTAGAATGACACAAATTCTTACAGTGATTAGTGTATGTAATCATCTTTGCTAATGATGATTGAAGTATAAATAAGTACGAGTATAATTTAGTTGTATAGTCACAGAGATTATGTTGTAGAGTCACACCGTTAAAGTTGTACAGTCACACTCGTTATGCTGTACAATCATGCAGTTGTAGAGTCATTGTAGTCATATATTCAGTTGTGTTGTGTGATTTAGATTGATTGTGTGTTTTGTTGCAGCGAAATAGTTGGTGGAAAGAGGAATGTTGGTAAAAGGGGCGGTGGGAAGAAGAAGGTCGTGGAAGATACAACGACCGACCACGTAATTGGACAATGTATTGTTGCGCACGTACCGGAGACCATCGTTAAGCTCTTGTGTGTTTATGTGAGATAAAATATTTGCTTTAGGATGAACGTACTATGTGTAAATGATGTTTGGTGGGTTAGAATGTTTTTATGTTTGACGTACTATATGTAAAGAATGGACTTTGTCCAATGTAAATATATTTTCATCGCTATTTTCTGGTTTCATAATTAATCACGCGAGGTCTATAGCAAAATCACTTATCCTTCCACCTGTGTGACTATACAACATAATCTCTGTGACTATACGACTAAATTATACTCGTACTTATTTATACTTCAATCATCATTAGCAAAGATGATTACATACACTAATCACTGCAAGAATTCGTGTGATTCTACAATACAATGACTCTACAACTATATGATTGTACAGCATAATGAGTGTGATTGTACAACTTTAACTGTGTGACTATACAACATAAACTGTGTGATCCTAAAACATAATGACTGTGATCTTACAACATAACGAGTATGACTATACAACTTCAACTGTGTGACTATACAACATAATCTCTGTGACTATACAACTAAATTATACTCGTACTTATTTATACTTCAATCATCATTAGCAAAGATGATTACATACACTAATCACTGCAAGAATTTGTGTGATTCTACAATATAATGAGTGTGACTATACATTATAATGAGTGTGACTATACAACCTAAAGTGTGTGACTAGAAAACTGAAACCGTAAAATGGAAAATAAAAGCCATATAGTCAATTATTCTTCAATCATCATTTGCAAAGTCACATTCATAATTAGAAAGATGATTATACATACGATTCAGAACAAATTATCTAAACATTCATTAAATATTCAACCTTCATTTTAATCTTCGCAACAATACATTGTCCAATTACGTGATCGATCGCTGTATCTTCCACGACCTTCTTCTTCCCACCGCCCCTTTTACCAACATTCCTCTTTCCACCAATCATTTCGCTGCAACAAAACACACAATCAATCTAAATCACACATACAACTGAATATGTGACTACAATGAGTGTACAGCTGCGTGATTGTACAACATAATGAGTGTGACTATACAACTTTAACTGTGTGACTGTACAATATAAACGGTGTGA
The DNA here is from genome assembly GCA_958450325.1 of Agrostemma githago. Lineage (NCBI taxonomy): Eukaryota > Viridiplantae > Streptophyta > Magnoliopsida > Caryophyllales > Caryophyllaceae > Agrostemma > Agrostemma githago. Next base: position 12,168,693 of record OY288250.1, on the reverse strand, counting down.
TCTTACAACATAATGACTGTGATCCTACAACATAACGAGTATGACTATACAACTTCAACTGTGTGACTATACAACATAATCTCTGTGACTATACAACTAAATTATAACATTAATTAAATATTCAATCTTCATTCATTCATATTCAACCTTCATTTTAATCCATATTTAATCTTCATTTTTTTTGGATAATGAAGATGAATAATTTTATAAATACAAAAAAAGGTATGAAAAGTAAAACAAGCATGAAGATGAAGATGATTCAACGAATGATACCTTAATCCCAAGGTATTCTACAGCTGCGTGATTCTACAACATAGCGAGTGTGACTATACAGCATAATGAGTATGACTATACAACTGAATATGTGACTACAATGAGTGTACATCTGCGTGATTCTACAACATAATAAGTGTGACTGTACAGCATAATGAGTGTGACTGTACAGCATAATGAGCGTGACTTTGCAATTCAGCAAAAACATTACGCACTAAATGACTTGTTCATCTTCAAGCTCCATTCATCCCACAAAAAAATAACAACTTCATCTTCAAACTCCATCTTAAAGATGAAGTTGTTCTTTTTTTTTTAGATAATGAAGATGAATAATTTTATAAATACAAAAAAAAAAGACATGAAAAATAAAAAGAAGCATGAAGATGAAGATGAAGATGAAGCACGAAAATGAAGATGAAGATGAAGATGATGAAGATGAACATACCTTCGTATGATGATCGAAGTTACTGACGGAGTATGTTGGGTTAAAAACGCAGTATGGTCGGAGTAGTTGACGGAGTATGGTCGGAGTAGTTGACGGAGTATGGTCAGAGTTATTAATGGTGATTATTTGTTGGGGTTTTGTTAGAAAGAGATAAATTGAGTTGAGAAATGAATTGAAAATGAGGGGTTTGGGAAGTGTATGAGAGAAGTAATGTAGGGATTGATTTGGGTGAGGGGATGTTTCCCTCTCTCCACTGCTGCTATGTCTGTTGATTGTCTCTTTTTTTTTTTTAATAATTGAACCCATCCATCCACCATCCATCTTACGATGAATTTATGGATGGAGTGGATTAACACTAAGGGAGAGTTGGAGAGTTAGTAACTCCCTTGATCCCCCTCTATATATGATCCCCCTCTATATATATATAGGGGCAGGATCCCATCCGAACCTTAGTTCGGTACGAACCGTCCGAACTATATAATAACAAAAAAAACCGCGCTACTCTTCATGCATTACTGTTCCTCGTTCATTCTTCCCCAATTTGACGTTCTTCCCCAAACGCACTACACTGTAGACTTCAAAGTCCAACAATTCTCCTCTCAATCACTCCTCTCAAATCCCTCAATCAATCAATTTTTCGCTCAATCCTTCAATAAATCCTCTCAAAATCCCATCCGCGGGTTTTGATTTGTGATTTTCTCATCCGCGATTTGCGATTTCTATTTTTGATTTTCGATATTTTTACTCTAATTTTCGATTTTTTTCACTCTAATTTGACCTATATGTACATGATTTGCCAGGTATTCAATAGTCATACTCTGTGATTGTCCTTGATTCATCAGGTATCTCCGTTTTATTTCTTTCCTATTTTGTTGGTTTTACTCTACACCTTGTTCAATATCTAAGCAGAAATAGTTATTGTATAATCATTTAGTCATTAAGATGATGACTTAAGGCGTATTTGTGATAATTATGATGATGTTGCTAATATGGGTGCTGATTGCAATCATTGGGATTGGAATTGGTGGTCTCGTCATTTCTTTGAAATTGAGCAGGCAGAGAGTTTGATTAGTTCTACATATTAGGATGTGTATGATTATGTACGTAATTTGATGTTTCTACTACATTTGTTATTGAGCTACTACTACCATCTTTGTTACGTCTATATTCTATAGAGTATGATGGTGGTGGCTTTGGTTGTTAGCCTTAATTTGCACCAATACTTCTTCTTTTGTTAATGAGCATTGCTTTTTCAATATTCCATAATCTATTTCTCTCGGTTGTCAAACTTTCAGTTGAGTCGGAGCGATTATGTGTTAACTTACCTTATTTGTTAATGAGCACTGAATGAATCTATCAATCCCCGCTTATTTAGGCGAATTTCCTCATAATTATAAATCATAATAAGCTGAGTTTACTTCCTATCAAATGTTTACTTCTTCAAAATGGTATTCTACTGTCTCCTCTTATGAATTAGCCTATATTCAGTTTAAAACACAGCTTTCAGGTTAAATTCCGTCTTTTCCTTCACACTTCTTGTTTGTTCAGGTAGCGACCAAGCTTTATCTTTTCCATTAGAATTTCTTAGTATTGGTTTACCAAATAGTAAAAGGAATAGTTTGTTGATGTATTCATAGTTTGTTGATGCAAAGTATTTTCTCTATTTCTTAAAGCCTTGTTTACCAAATAAATTGTTAATTTTAATTTTAATCGTTTTAGGGTTACACTTGGTCTATTTTCTGTGAAGATGGTAACCATTACAGCTAATTCTTCATCTTCCTGCATGAATTCTTCATTTGGTTTATCAAGGATATTGATCTTTTAAATGAAATTATCTCAGTCTTGTAGGTTACACTTTTAAAGGCTTCACTTACGCTTCTTAAAAAATGTAAGTATAGAATAAAAGAAGTGTAAATAGAGACTATAGAAGTGTGATTGTCTCATTTTCTTGTAGGTTACACTTTTTAAGGCTCCCCTTACACTTTTTAATGCTCCGCCTACACTTTTTAAGAAGTGTAAGTATAGACTAAAAGAAGTGTAAGTAGAGACTATTGAGGTGTAATTGTCTCATTTTCTTGTAGGTTACACTTTTTAATGCTCCACTTACACTTTTTAAGAAGTGTAAGTATAGACTAAAAGAAGTGTTAAGTAGAGACTATAGAAGTGTAATTGTCTCATTTTCTTGTAGGTTACACTTTTTAATGCTCCTAAAAAGTGTAAGTGGAGACTAAAAGAAGTGTAAGTAGAGATTATAAAAATGTAATTGTCTCATTTTCTTGTAGGCTACAGTTTTTAAGGCTTCACTTACACTTTTAAAGGCCCCACTTACACTTCTTAAAAAGTGTAAATGGAGACTAAAAGAATTGTAAGTAGAGATTATAAAAGTGTAATTGTCTCATTTTCTTGCAGGTTACACTTTTAAAGACTTCACTTACACTTTTTAAGGCTTCACTTGTACTTTTTAAGAAGCGTAAGTAGAGACTAAGAGTAGTGTAAGTAGAAACTACATGAGACTAAAATGACAGGTATCGTGCGATTATAAGCGCGTACTACCGAGGCGCAGTCGGAGCATTACTTGTCTACGACATCACACGTCACGTAACCTTCGAGAACGGCGAGAGATGGTTGAAAGAACTCCGAGATTACACGGATTCTAACATAGTCATAATGCTAGTCGGGAAGAAAGTCGATTTACGACATGTGAGAATCGTCTCCCCCAAAGACGCACAAGCATTTGCCGAGAGAGAGAAAACTGTGTTCATGGAAACCTCGGTCCTCGAGTCCATGAACGTCGAGAGTGCCTTCACCGAGGTTCTCACTCAAATATACAAGGCCGTGTGTCGAAAGGTTCTCGAGGCCGGAGGCGATCCCGCTTCGTTGCCTAAGGGTCAAACCATTAACGTCAAGGATGATGTTTCCGATGTCAAGAAAGTCGGTTGTTGTTCCACGTACTTCGAAATTTATAGAGCTTTATTACATGTATAATTTTGATTAAGGTTCGAGATCGAGACGGGGTTTGTGAATTTATCTGGATTTGAATCCGACTTCTTGTATCGTATTGTATTATATCATCTATTACGGGATCGTTCTACATATAACGTGTAATTTCAAGTTTCAAAGTGTAATTTGATCGTATTTTTATTTTTTTCGTTTCGACCAAATGTTCGGAATCAGTTCGATCATGTAGAATAATTTTAGCAAAGGGATTAAACTATGTATATGTAAGAAAATGAGGTAAGCAAATCCAAATTGTTCAAGGACTTAATGCTCAGCAATCTATATCACTTGAATAATTTAGGCAAAGGGAATAAACTATAGTAATGGTTGGAACATGATGTTGAACTTGTAAAGTGTAGATCACTAGTATGAATGCAAGATTGATAAGCATCACGACAGAAACACAGCAATAAAATCGACAACAGTATCAGCAACAACAATAACTCAGCAACGACAACGACGATAAACACGAGCAACAATAGAAGCAAACAAGTATCGACTGTACTCCAAGGGAAGGATAAACCAACATACACGCCTAATCGAGATGATGGGGATATGTGCATCCTTCTTATTGGATATTTGTGTAACTAGGAGAAAACTTACTGACAAATATTATCGGTGGCACAGTGGGTAAGTTCGTAAGGCAACCTTTACGAACAAACACTCAGTTTTGAACACTTGATTGAATAAGAAGAATAAAAAACTTACCGAGAATAATTGATTGAACAATTGAAGAATTGATGAATCGAGGATTGATTAAATTGATGAATCGCGATTGATTGAAAAGGGAATTGGGGAAAAATAACAGTTGATTGAAGGGGTTGGGGAATTGGGGAAAAATGAACGGGGTTGATTGGCGAATAAAATGGCGCGTGTTTTTTTTCTTCTTTCTATTATATATAGTTTGGACGGTTCGGACCGAAGTTGTGGTTCGGACCGGATCCTAAATCTATATATATATATATATATATATATATATATATATATATATATATATATATATATATATATATATATATATATATATAGAGAGAGAGAGAGAGAGAGAGAGAGAGAAGGGATCAAATAAGTTCACCATATGTAATTAAGTCTATATTAAAGTTACAGATGACATACGTTAAAGTTGCATTTTTTCAGAATTGATATGTAACTATAACATTCAGCTCTTTTATCACTTCAAGTGATAAAGTGCAACTTTAACACTCATCTCGTGTAACTTTAAGCACCTTTTGTGTAACTTTAACACTGGAACTTATGAACTTATAAGAGTTGTTGGCCTTATGTGACCGTATCTCTCTCTCTCTCTCTCTCTCTCTCTCTCTCTATCTATATATATATATATATACACACCCTCTCATTATATGGTTCAACTTATACCCCACACTCATAATTTCTGATGTGCAGGTTTGACCCATGCAAATAAATGGTGGGAGTTCCCTATAGTACTGGTTGCTAACTGATTTTGGTTATTAATAGTAGGAGTTGAGATGCTGTCTTGTTTTTGTTGACAATTAGTTTTACACCCATTGCGTCTCCAGTCACTTATAGGACAGTCTAAGTAGTTACAGTTTCGCAGCTGAAATGTATTAAAAGTGATGGAGCGCAATGGGGCTATAAGATCTCGGTGATGCGCAATAATCGTAAATCAACTGTTACGTCGCTCCACAAAAGTCTCTGATTTAGAGGAAGATGCTCTTAGATATATGAGAAGAAAACAAAAGTCTGTCCTTCTGGTTGAAGTATTAACTCTATCACTAAACCTTAGTGAATGAGTAATATGCTCTCAGAATAAATGGGTAGACTACAATACCTTCTTGATCTAATTGAAGAGACACCTCTATCATTGAACTGTAATGGAGTTTGTGCGCGAGCACTCAGACATCATGTTGAAAACAATTGCCTGAGAGTTGAACTGGTTGATGAAAGATCTCAGTGATGTGCAGTAGTTGTAAATCAACAGTGGCGTCATGAGTGAGGCTTATTTCTCCACTAAAGTTTTTGATGAAGAGGAAGATGCTCTTAGATACATGAGAAGAAAACAAAAGTCTACCATTCCAATTGAAGTGTTAACTCTATCACTAAAGCTTAGTGAAAGAGTAAGATGCTCTTAGAATAAATGGGTAGACTACAATATTTTCTCAATCTAATTGAAGCGACACCTATATTTGTGGACTATAGTGGAGTTTCTACGTCAGCACTCAGACGTTATGTTGAAAACAATTGCCTGAGAGATAAACTGGTTGCATGATAATAACAAATAAAACACCAAATATCAAATAAAAGCCTTCCAAGTAAGAGCCAAATTAAACTAAACAAAAACAAAGTAAAATCCTTTAGGACAAATCAAACCCAATAAAAAGTTAAACAAAAACCTAATAAAGTCTGTTATAAGTGAATAATCTAAATATGAAATAGCAGAGGTCGTTAGTTAATACTTAGTTTCCCATAAGAACGCTTCCTTAACCTTGACGCTGACTTGATGGATGCTGATGGCTCCCCAGTCATTGAACTATCACTCGGAAAAGCCTAATTTAAGTAGCAATATGGAATGCGTCAGTTGTTTTCCAATAGAATTTAATTGAAAGTGTAAATTATGTTTTTGTCTCAATGCTTGGTCATCCTACTGCTTAGTTACACAGAATATCTACCTGATTAGCTGCATCTTCCCCTGTGATATTTTCAGTTGTAGTTGATTCTGTGGCTTGGTGTGAACCACGCTGAATAGTGTGTGACTAGAAAATATAAGGGCATATCAGTCTGTTAGGAAGTACCTAAATTTAGTAGATGAGAGGGAGGGAGAATTAATTGCCAAAACTCGTACCTCCATGTTGTTTGTACTCTGCTGTCCACTACTTGTTGCTGCCTCATTAGCATCCTACATAATGTGGTACATGGGTAATTAGATAGTGTACTGTATGAAAATAATAGTGAATATATTAGACAAAAGAGAAATGTTATTCCCTACCTCGGGTGGCAAGTGAATCTCACTCTTTCCTGAACCCGGGTCAATGGTAACACTTTTCTGCATGTCTTTAACAACCGTGGAATTGGATGAAACCTAAGACATTGACAATTAGAGCTAGTACAATTAGGCACTTATGAACTATGTAGTCAATAACGATCAACTGAATCCTACATAGATCATACCTCACTTAACTTCATAACCTCTCTCCACTCCTTGATTTCCGCCTCTTTATTTGACATGCCTGTGACAGTGTAGTATTGTGAGTTTTTTTTAATGTTGAATGCTTGTGTTACCCGTAGTTTGAAAAGTATTCCTTGTCTATGAGTGCTCTAAAATTTGATGGTGGGAGACCGCCTGGCCTAGCGTCCTACAAATTATAGTGTAAGATTAATTATGTGCAAAGTTCCTTAAAATAAATGGAACTAAATACGTAAACTGAAAAATAAAAAGTATTTACCTCTTGCTCTTCTAAAGTTTCTGCTGCTGACTTTGACAGTAGCTTTCTCATATCTTCATCCCATATTATAATTTCAGCAAACTCACATGCGTCATCCATAATTAAGAACTTTGCATGGAATCTGATAAGTGTAAACCATGCTGTTAGTGTACTGTATTTGTTTGAAATGGGGGGAAACGATAAGTGATTGTTGTTGACCTTATTTTTGGTTCTCGCTTAGCAACATCGTATAGTTTGCACATCTCTTTCTTGCAGTACCACGTATGTTGTCACTTGATATGATTTTGGATCTGCATTCTTCACATGAATTATAGCACCCCTCCTTCGACGTGTCCATTTCGTAAAATATTGTTAAGGTTACAAAGACTCCGGCCTTTTAATTAAAGGATTAAAAGATAATGGAATTAGTAAGCTGTTTACAGTATTGGACGATAATGAAATTAAAGGATAATGAATTTACAGTAATATGTTTTAGTGTTGAAATAGATAATTGTACCTTCTTACTGCTCTTAATCTCCTTCAAAGAAAGGCATTTACTTCCATTTAGTATATTGGCTGATTCGGGAGTTAGGGTCGGTGGGTAGCTGATAAGTGTCATTTGTAGTGCCTATTTCGTAGTGTTTTGGTCCCATTTTCCTTGTAGAATCGCTCCTTGGGAGTGGTTTAGGGACTTCTTATGCTTCCTTTAGTTCGTTTCAGGTTCCCGAGACCGAATGGGAAGAGTTGGAGCGATTCCGACTCTATACATACACATTTTGGAGCCAACGGAGTAAAGGAACGATGACTCGATGCCTTGGAATCGACCCCGAGACCTTGGGACCCAATCCCAAGCCTCCGAGACCCGGTCCCGAGTCCCGAGAATGGATGGGAAGCCCATGAGAGGCAAGGAGGGACCAAAAAGTTCATAAGGGAGGCCTACAAGACCCATCCCGATCGGGAAGGCCTCATCCCGTTCGGGATGGGGTGCACAAATGAGAGGGTTGATGACCTGGGCCCGTCCCGGTCGGGACCAACCCGTCCCGATCGGGACCACGTCGTCCCGGTCGAGATGACCCCATCTCGGTCGGGACGGGGGTGCTGCAGCTCCGCTTTGTTTTCTTTCTTCTCCCTTCCACTTGTAACCCTATATATACCCTTCCCTTGTTATGTAAAGCTTATGCACTTAATTAGACACTAAACCCTAGACTACTTTAGGTTAGATTAGATTAGATTAGTGTAGATTAGTCAGTAATTAGTCTTTAATCCTAGTTTAATCTTGTATTATTGGATTTCTTGAAGAATCTACTCAAGCTTGACAACCTTGGTGGAATTATTTGGGTTTTCTTATATACAAGTGCTCTCCTTTCCATTCTCTTGTTAGTTTGGTATAATCTTCTCATGCTTTTACTCTTAATCTTTGTTCATTCATCCAAGTTTACATCTTTAGTTCTTGTTTATTGTTTTCACTAGTTTGTTTGTGTATGTTTGGTTGTTTGAGTTTGTTTACCTTGTTTTTGTTAGTATTTCCTTTAGATATGTTAGAGTAGTGTTCTTGCTAGGGTTAGTAAGGTGATTAGGGTGTTAATTGAATGATTAAGAGTTTGTTAGAGATGTTGGTGGAAGATTTGGGTTTCCTCTTGGTTTGGTGCACATCACTTGTTTGTTGAATTGCTTGAATGACTAAGTAGTTGAGAATGCTTGTTTTTTCTTGCCTTTCTTTTGTGGGTGTTAGTTTGTTGTGGGTTCGGTCCCCTCACTAAGTTGAGAGAGCCCGGTGAGGACGACCCCTAGGCCGGTCTAAGTAGCGAGAGCCCGGATGCGACCTAGGACCATAGCACGCTAGAACCCCGTTTGTCATGTGTGTCGCCGAGATGGGTTCTAGGTGGAACCTCTAGGTGAGTCTAAGTTGCGAGAGCCCGGACCAACCTAGATCACCCTACTACCTCCGTCACTCTAGTTCTCCCTTGACCATTCCGTTACCCCTTTGACCCCGACCTAATCCTAGCCCGTTTCCCTAGTTTGTTCTCCTTAGCCATAGTCATAGTCTAGTCTTCTTCCCTCTCTACCATTCTTAGCTTAGTCCGTTGACTTAGTCTAGTATTTGGGCCGACCTAGTCTAGACTTTACATTAACGTCCCCGTGGATTCGACCCGACTTGCCCTATCTACCGTAGGAATAGCTGGTTATATTATTGACGGTTGGGATTCCGCGACAAATCCTTACCATCAATTTGGCACCGTTGCCGGGGACGGTGCTAGTTTGGACTTTGTTTTCCTATTTGCTTGACTTAGTCTTTGTGTTTGTGTTTTTCTTTTTCTTTTTGTTACTTTGCTTCTTGTGTGTGTGTGGTTTATTTCTTTCTTGTCTAGTGCCCAAAAAGCACTAGACTTCTCACGTTTGTTCTTAGTCTACAGTTTGTGCTTAGAGGTGGTGATTATCTTCTTCTTGCAACTCAGAGCCGCTTAAACGGACGGTTGCTAGAATGAGTGGTTTCCAACCGGGTATGGACTACGATTTTCGAGCAAGCATGGGGTTCGATCTAAACTCCACACACTCGGGAGCCGATATGAGCTACCACTCTTCTTCCATGAACCAAGGGTATGACATGACGTCCCCCTACCACTATCAAGCTTCTTGGGGTGACTCTAGTGGGTATGAACTTCAAGGCTATGAAAACGGCTACCAACAAGTGAACGATTATCAATCCTACGATCATGGTGACTATTACTCGAGTTATGATTGTGATCCCACCATGTACACTCAAGATTCACCTTGTGGAAGCCAATACCCCCAAGACCCACAATATTACCCTCCACCCCAACCACAATATGAACCCTATGACCCACAATACTACCAACCACCCCAACCTTGCTACCAACAATATGATGCCCCACCCCTTGGGCATCATCAAGATTATCAAGGACCTTTACAAGACCCCAATGACCACCAATCGTCGAACTTGGAGTTTTATCATTCGATTCTTCAATTGCAAAGGAGCACACAAGAAATGGCCATTCAAATGCAAAAAGAGCAAGATGAATTCATGGCCCGATTTCGAAGGGAAAACGAGGCGAGGGATGCTCGATTAGATGCAATAGCGGTTAAAACCGTGATGCTTTTATCCTGAACATCACAATTAGATGAAGGGTGCCCACTTGAGAAAGGGGAGCAACCTAACCACGAAGCCGCCGACGTAGTTCCCTTTGGAGGAGAAGTTTGCCTTGAAGAACCTCAATCGTCTACCCAAAAAGAGACGAATGAGGATATGACCCTTGGTGAAGGCGTAGTTGGTGAAGAATGGGAGGAGTATAGTGAGTTGGATGGGTTGGTAGAGTTTGTGAGGATGTTGGGTGAAATCGATAGCCTTGAGTTGCCCTTGTCCGAGGATGTGGATAAGCGTCAAGAGCCCCTTACTAGTACACCGAAAGATGGGTTGGAAGAGATTGAAACCGCTGGTAGAAGTTTCAATCTTTCCTCCATAATGATGTGAGGCCGAGTGATGAAGATGGGGAACCACAACTTGAGGCAAGTGTGGGGATGTGCATTGAGGAGATGAGGCCAAAACCGTTTTTTGTGCCTCGTTTCGTGGAAATGAAGCTTGCTTGTGATTGGAGTCAATGCTTAGGGAGGAAGAGTTTGGTGAAGCTCGTAGGATGGAGAGACCCCGGAGACTACTTTGAAGATGATGTCGGGTCTTGGGATTCCTACTTCTTGCCTCCTCCTTGGAGGCCGTGGAGGTCGGTTAAGCTCGAGCGCTTCATGGGCCTTCACTATGATGTCGGTAGCACGTTCGACTTGCTCCTCCATGCCCTTGAGGGCTATGGTTGAAGAATGAAGCCCACCATGCTAGGTTTGACGGAGTTCCTAATTAAAAGAACCGTCATGTTGTATATTCCCCTCCTCTCTTCTTTAGAATTCTTGTGCTTGTATTTGTGATTTTTGGTTTCTAGGACTCTTTTATTTTGTGATATTCTTGTAATTGATTTGGTATTTTGATGAGCGATGTGAGGGAGTGAATTTGATGTGTACTTTGAGTTTATTATGATAGGCGAAGTATAGGTGACTCCTAGAAAGGAGTAGTTGATGGTGGAGTTTGGTTTGCGAGCGAGGAAGTCGGTTTTTGAAGCTTATGATAAGCTTTTGGGCTTGGGGAAGCAAAGAAGACTCATCCCGACCGGGAAGAGGGCTTCCCGACCGGGAAGGATGAGGAATCCCAACCGGGAAGGAGCCATCCCGATCGGGATGAAGGTGCAAAAATTCGGACTCACTGGAGTGCATTCCCGACCGGGACGAGAGCTTCCCGATCGGGAAGGGTTTATCAACCCGATCGGGACCATCCATCCCGACCGGAATGGTCCCCTTGACTCCACCCATCCATTATACCCCCTCCCAACCTCCCTACTCCTCCTTACTCCTATCATATGACCCGTACACCTCACTTTACACACCGCGATCCACATCAAATCCCACCCCCTACCATTACTACCCCAACCATGCGGTTTTATCAAGCTTGAAGAAGGATGACAACGAAGACAACAAGCAAGCGCCTATATTGATCATTGAGAGGATGGAGCAAGTGAGTTGCTAACCGGTCGGTACGGCAACTATCCTTTCTTTTCCATCTTTTATTGCTTGTTTTTCTCTTGTTTGCCCCCTTCCCCTTGAGTCATGGTACCTTGGTGGCCTTCGAGGCCTCGGTAGTTGTTGCTCCCGACTCTCGATGATGTGACTACATCGAGAGTCATTTCAAAATCCAAAATTTTTACAAGATTTTCACTTTCTTTTTTGAGGATTTAGGCGGAATCCGGGCTAGGTGACTTGATTACACCTAGCCCTTCCCTCCCATTTCCTTTTATTTCCTTCTTTTATTTTTTCCCCAATCCATATCTTTTCTTGTCTCGGACCATGGTGATTTGATTACACCCCGGCCGGACGCTTTCTACCCTTTTCTCCATCTTTTCTTTTTGATTTTTAGCTTTATTTTCGTAGTTTCTTTTCTTTTTCTTTTGTCTCTCCGCACACTACGATTGAGCATATGAGGACATTGCTCGATTTAAGTGTGGGGGAGCGATATTCTATCGTAGTTAGTTTTATTTTAGTAGTTTTTCGGAAAAAATCTTCAAAAACCCTAAAAATTTGAAAATTTTCACAAAAATCAAAAAGATTTTCTCTTTTGTGTTTTCATTTTGTGTCTTTGTGTCGTATATTTGTTTTGTGTGCGTGTTTTGCCTCCCTTTTTCCGTATAGGTCGCTTACTCACCGCTAGCTTTGGAGAGCTTTCAAGACACCCGGTAACATCTTTTCAACCCTTTTTCCTCTTTGTTTCTTGTGGAGTTTGGAGGAGATATGTGTTGTGGTGTGCTCGGGTGGAGCTTTGTAAAGTTTGTGGATGATTGGTTGCTCATTTGGAAGTTCGGGGTGGTGTTTGTTTTGTATGTGTTCGTTTTGTTTTGTTCTTGTTTTGTTGCTTTTACTTCTTTTTCTTTCATTCTCGTTGAGTCTTTGTTTGTGAGTGTATTTGTGTCTTGTGTGTAAATGGTTTTCGAAAACCCGGTTTAGAGGCTAGTGTGTGAGTGTCTATTTTCCCCTCCTAGTAGTGTAAATCGAGTCTTGGACTTTAGTCTAGTAGGATGACCCTAAATCAATGAATTTGTTGGTCCTTTACCTTAAGTCCACCTAGCTTACTAGGGATTTACTACGGGATTTGCACCTTTGACCATTATGACCACCCACGGTGTGAAAAGGCCTTGGTTACCGAGTCTCGTCCCTTAGGTGGCCGTGTCTAGGATTGTTTGATTAGTCCAAGTTCTCCCCTTTTTGTGGGTTTGAAGGGAAGGACGCTCCCCGACTCTCCCATTACCCTACCTCCTACACATATCCACACAAATAAATTGCAAATTGTTGATTCTCCCTTTCTTGTACACAATGAAATGCCAAAAATGTCAAATCATGCCAAAAGGGCAAAGAAAAGAAATGAAAGAAAAAAAAATGAAAGAAAGAAAAGAAATGAAGAAAAAGAAAAGGCACAAAAGCCAAAAAAGAAAATAGAAAAGAAGAAAAAGAAATGGCATGGCAACAAACAAATCAAAACGTCGAAAAGAAAGAAAATGCCAAAAGAAAACCCGTCTCACAAAAAGAAATCCCCACAAAAATAAGCCTTTTTCCGACTTTTGCCGTGAAGAGCCTACAAAAGGACCGAGTCCCGAGGAAGGATGATAGCGGCATTAGTCGGTCTTCCCTCATTTTGCATATTTCCACCTTTTTACTTAGATTGGTTAGGCGGTCTTGGACACGGGATGACCCTCTCGGCTCACGCTAAAGGGGGCGGGGTCTCACTTACCTACAGTGTCGACTAACACCGTGGTTCTTCACTTTTCCACTCCACCGATCGTCCCGTAGTACGTTTTTAGAAAGTTAGGAGGACCTAGGTAAGTTACCAACGTTTTTATTGCTTTATCGTCATACTATTAGGGTTTAGTTCACCTTGGTTTGTATTGCTAGCTTTGGAACGTTGTCACTTACCTCGAGTCCTAAACCGGTGTTTCTTTCACCGCTTTTAGAGGGAAGCGATATTTCTTTTGTTTTGGGTGCAACCGATTATGTGTTTGTTTGTGTGTTTGTTTGTTTATGTGTTTTGTGTCCGGTTGCATCCACAGTTTTGTCGCAAGACCCAACTTGCCTTGCGGAGTACACTTTTCCTCTAAGTGCACTCGCGTGAGTTGAAGGGGCGTAGGGTGCGCTAATACCCACTCGGATAATTTAGCAGTAGTATGTGCTTACTCGAGGGCGAGTAAGGGTTAAGTCTGGGGGAGTTGATAAGTGTCATTTGTAGTGCCTATTTCGTAGTGTTTTGGTCCCATTTTCCTTGTAGAATCGCTCCTTGGGAGCGGTTTAGGGGCTTCTTATGCTTCCTTTAGTTCGTTTCAGGTTCCCGAGACCGAATTGGAAGAGTTGGAGCGATTCCGACTCTATACATACACATTTTGGAGCCAACGGAGTAAAGGAACGATGACTCGATGCCTTGGAATCGACCCCGAGACCTTGGGACCCAATCCCGAGCCTCCGAGACCCGATCCCGAGTCCCGAAAATCGATGGGAAGCCCATGAGAGGCAAGGAGGGACCAAAAAGTTCATAAGGGAGGCCTACAAGACCCATCCCGATCGGGAAGGCCTCATCCCGTTCGGGATGGGGTGCACAAATGAGAGGGTTGCTGACCTGGGCCCGTCCCGGTCGGGACCAACCCGTTCCGGTCGGGACCACGTCGTCCCGGTCGGGATGACCCCGTCTCGGTCGGGACGGGGGTGCTGCAGCTCCGCTTTGTTTTCTTTCTTCTCCCTTCTACTTGTAACCCTATATATACCCTTCCCTTGTTATGTAAAGCTTATGCACTTCATTAGATACTAATCCCTAGACTACTTTAGGTTAGATTAGATTAGATTAGTGTAGATTAGTCGGTAATTAGTCTTTAATCCTAGTTTAATCTTGTATTATTGGATTTTTTGAAGAATCTACTCAAGCTTGACAACCTTGGTGGAATTATTTGGGTTTTCTTATATACAAGTGCTCTCCTTTTCATTCTCTTGTTAGTTTGGTATAATCTTCTCATCCTTTTACTCTTAATCTTTGTTCATTCATCCAAGTTTACATCTTTAGTTCTTGTTTATTGTTTTCACTAGTTTGTTTGTGTATGTTTGGTTGTTTGAGTTTGTTTACCTTGTTTTTGTTAGTATTTCCTTTAGATATGTTAGAGTAGTGTTCTTGCTAGGGTTAGTAAGGTGATTAGGGTGTTAATTGAATGATTAAGGGTTTGTTAGAGATGTTGGTGGAAGATTTGGGTTTCCTCTTGGTTTGGTGCACATCACTTGTTTGTTGAATTGCTTGAATGACTAAGTAGTTGAGAATGCTTGTTTTTTCTTGCCTTTCTTTTGTGGGTGTTAGTTTGTTGTGGATTCGGTCCCCTCACTAAGTTACGAGAGCCCGGTGAGGACGACCCCTAGGCCGGTCTAAGTAGCGAGAGCCCGGATGTGACCTAGGACCATAGCGCGCTAGAACCCCGTTTGTCATGTGTGTCGCATGTTCTAGGTGGAACCTCTAGGTGAGTCTAAGTTGCGAGAGCCCGGACCAACCTAGATCACCCTACTACCTCCTTCACTCTAGTTCTCCCTTGACCATTCCGTTACCCCTTTGACCCCGACCTAATCCTAGCCGGTTCCCCAGTTTGTTCTCCTTAGCCATAGTCATAGTCTAGTCTTCTTCCCTCTCTACCATTCTTAGCTTAGTCCGTAGACTTAGTCTAGTATTTGGGCCGACCTAGTCTAGACTTTACATTAACGTCCCCGTGGATTCGACCCGACTTGCCCTATCTACCGTAGGAATAGGCGGTTATATTATTGACGGTTGGGATTCCGCGACAAATCCTTACCATCAATTTGGCGCCGTTGCCGGGGACGGTGCTAGTTTGAACTTTGTTTTCCTATTTGCTTGACTTAGTCTTTGTGTTTGTGTTTTTCTTTTTCTTTTTGTTACTTTGCTTCTTGTGTGTGTGTGGTTTATTTCTTTCTTGTCTAGTGCCCAAAAAGCACTAGACTTCTCACGTTTGTTCTTAGTCTACAGTTTGTGCTTAGAGGTGGTGATTATCTTCTTCTTGCAACTCAGAGCCGCTTAAACGGACGGTTGCTAGAATGAGTGGTTTCCAACCGGGTATGGACTACGATTTTCGAGCAAGCATGGGGTTGGATCTAAACTCCACACACTCGGGAGCCGATATGAGCTACCACTCTTCTTCCATGAACCAAGGGTATGACATGACGTCCCCCTACCACTATCAAGCTACTTGGGGTGACTCTAGTGGGTATGAACTTCAAGGCTATGAAAACGGCTACCAACAAGTGAACGATTATCAATCCTACGATCATGGTGACTATTACTCGAGTTATGATTGTGACCCCACCATGTACACTCAAGATTCACCTTGTGGAAGCCAATACCCCCAAGACCCACAATATTACCCTCCACCCCAACCACAATATGAACCCTATGACCCACAATACTACCAACCACCCCAACCTTGCTACCAACAATATGATGCCCCACCCCTTGGGCATCATCAAGATTATCAAGGACCTTTACAAGACCCCAATGACCACCAATCGTCGAACTTGGAGTTGTATCAATCGATTCTTCAATTGCAAAGGAGCACACAAGAAATGGCCATTCAAATGCAAAAAGAGCAAGATGAATTCATGGCCCGATTTCGAAGGGAAAACGAGGCGAGGGATGCTCGATTAGATGCAATAGCGGTTAAAACCGTGATGCTTTTATCCCGAACATCACAATTAGATGAAGGGTGCCCACTTGAGAAAGGGGAGCAACCTAACCACGAAACCGCCGACGTAGTTCCCTTTGGAGGAGAAGTTTGCCTTGAAGAACCTCAATCGTCTACCCAAAAAGAGACGAATGAGGATATGACCCTTGGTGAAGGCGTAGTTGGTGAAGAATGGGAGGAGGATAGTGAGTTGGATAGGTTGGTAGAGTTTGTGAGGATGTTGGGTGAAATCGATAGCCTTGAGTTGCCCTTGTCCGAGAATGTGGATAAGCGTCAAGAGCCCCTTACTAGTACACCGAAAGATGGGTTGGAAGCGATTGAAACCGCCGGTAGAAGTTTCGATTCTTTCCTCCATAATGATGTGAGGCCGAGTGATGAAGATGGGGAACCACAACTTGAGGCAAGTGTGGGGGTGTGCATTGAGGAGATGAGGCCAAAACCGTTTTTTGTGCCTCGTTTCGTGGAAATGAAGCTTGCTTGTGATTGGAGGCAATGCTTAGGGAGGAAGAGTTCGGTGAAGCTCGTAGGATGGAGAGACCCCGGAGACTACTTTGAAGATGATGTCGGGTCTTGGGATTCCTACTTCTTGTCTCCTCCTTGGAGGCCGTGGAGGTCGGTTAAGCTCGAGCGCTTCATGGGCCTTCACTATGATGTCGGTAGCGCGTTCGACTTGCTCCTCCATGCCCTTGAGGGCTATGGTTGAAGAATGAAGCCCACCATCCTAGGTTTGACGGAGTTCCTAATTAAAAGAACCGTCATGTTGTATATTCCCCTCCTCCCTTCTTTAGAATTCTTGTGCTTGTATTTGTGATTTTTGGTTTCTAGGACTCTTTTGTTTTGTGATATTCTTGTAATTGATTTGGTATTTTGATGAGCGATGTGAGGGAGTGAATTTGATGTGTACTTTGAGTTTATTATGATAGGCGAAGTAAAGGTGACTCCTAGAAAGGAGTAGTTGATGGTGGAGTTTGGTTTGCGAGCGAGGAAGTCGGTTTTTGAAGCTTATGATAAGCTTTTGGGCTTGGGGAAGCAAAGAAGACTCATCCCGACCGGGAAGAGGGCTTCCCGACCGGGAAGGATGAGGAATCCCGACCGGGAAGGAGCCATCCCGATCGGGATGAAGGTGCAAAAATTCGGACTCACTGGACTGCATTCCCGACCGGGACGAGAGCTTCCCGATCGGGAAGGGTTTATCAACCCGATCGGGACCATCCATCCCGACCGGGATGGTCCCCTTGACTCCACCCATCCATTATACCCCCTCCCAACCTCCCTACTCCTCCTTACTCCTATCATATGACCCGTACACCTCACTTTACACACCGCGATCCACATCAAATCCCACCCCCTACCATTACTTACCCAACCATGCGGTTTTATCAAGCTTGAAGGAGGATGACAACGAAGACAACAAGCAAGCGCCTATATTGATCATTGAGACGATGGAGCAAGTGAGTTGCTAACCGGTCGGTACGGCAACTATCCTTTCTTTTCCATCTTTTATTGCTTGTTTTTCTCTTGTTTGCCCCCTTCCCCTTGAGTCATGGTACCTTGGTGGCCTTCGAGGCCTCGGTAGTTGTTGCTCCCGACTCTCGATGATGTGACTACATCGAGAGTCATTTCAAAATCCAAAATTTTTACAAGATTTTCACTTTCTTTTTTGAGGATTTAGGCGGAATCCGGGCTAGGTGACTTGATTACACCTAGCCCTTCCCTCCCATTTCCTTTTATTTCCTTCTTTTACTTTTTCCCCAATCCATATCTTTTCTTGTCTCGGACCATGGTGATTTGATTACACCCCGGCCGGACGCTTTCTACCCTTTTCTCCATCTTTTCTTTTTGATTTTTAGCTTTATTTTCGTAGTTTCTTTTCTTTTTCTTTTGTCTCTCCGCACACTACGATTGAGCATATGAGGACATTGCTCGATTTAAGTGTGGGGGAGCGATATTCTATCGTAGTTAGTTTTATTTTAGTAGTTTTTCGGAAAAAATCTTCAAAAACCCTAAAAATTTGAAAATTTTCACAAAAATCAAAAAGATTTTCTCTTTTGTGTTTTCATTTTGTGTCTTTGTGTCGTATATTTGTTTTGTGTGCGTGTTTTGCCTCCCTTTTTCCGTATAGGTCGCTTACTCACCGCTAGCTTTGGAGAGCTTTCAAGACACCCGGTAACATCTTTTCAACCCTTTTTCCTCTTTGTTTCTTGTGGAGTTTGGAGGAGATATGTGTTGTGGTGTGCTCGGGTGGAGCTTTGTAAAGTTTGTGGATGATTGGTTGCTCATTTGGAAGTTCGGGGTGGTGTTTGTTTTGTATGTGTTCGTTTTGTTTTGTTCTTGTTTTGTTGCTTTTACTTCTTTTTCTTTCATTCTCGTTGAGTCTTTGTTTGTGAGTGTATTTGTGTCTTGTGTGTAAATGGTTTTTGAAAACCCGGTTTAGAGGCTAGTGTGTGAGTGTCTATTTTCCCCTCCTAGTAGTGTAAATCGAGTCTTGGACTTTAGTCTAGTAGGATGACCCTAAATCAATGAATTTGTTGGTCCTTTACCTTAAGTCCACCTAGCTTACTAGGGATTTACTACGGGATTTGCACCTTTGACCATTATGACCACCCACGGTGTGAAAAGGCCTTGGTTACCGAGTCTCGTCCCTTAGGTGACCGTGTCTAGGATTGTTTGATTAGTCCAAGTTCTCCCCTTTTTGTGGGTTTGAAGGGAAGGACGCTCCCCGACTCTCCCATTACCCTAACTCCTACACATATCCACACAAATAAATTGCAAATTGTTGATTCTCCCTTTCTTGTACACAATGAAATGCCAAAAATGCCAAATCATGCCAAAAGGACAAAGAAAAGAAAAGAGAGAAAAAAAATGAAAGAAAGAAAAGAAATGAAAAAAAAGAAAAGGCACGAAAGCCAAAAAAGAAAATAGAAAAGAAGAAAAAGAAATGGCATGGCAACAAACAAACAAATCAAAACGTCGAAAAGAAAGAAAATGCCAAAAGAAAACCCGTCTCACAAAAAGAAATCCCCACAAAAATAAGCCTTTTTCCGACTTTTGCCGTGAAGAGCCTACCAAAGGACCGAGTCCCGAGGAAGGATGATAGCGGCATTAGTCGGTCTTCCCTCATTTTGCATATTTCCACCTTTTTACATGGATTGGTTAGGCGGTCTTGGACACGGGATGACCCTCTCGGCTCACGCTAACGGGGGCGGGGTCTCACTTACCTACAGTGTCGACTAACACCGTGGTTCTTCACTTTTCCACTCCGCCGATCGTCCCGTAGTACGTTTTTAGAAAGTTAGGAGGACCTAGGTAAGTTACCAACGTTTTTATTGCTTTATCGTCATACTATTAGGGTTTAGTTCACCTTGGTTTGTATTGCTAGCTTTGGAACGTTGTCACTTACCTCGAGTCCTAAACCGGTGTTTCTTTCACCGCTTTTAGAGGGAAGCGATATTTCTTTTGTTTTGGGTGCAACCGATTATGTGTTTGTTTGTGTGTTTGTTTGTTTATGTGTTTTGTGTCCGGTTGCATCCACAGTTTTGTCGCAAGACCCAACTTGCCTTGCGGAGTACACTTTTCCTCTAAGTGCACTCGCGTGAGTTGAAGGGGCGTAGGGTGCGGTAATACTCACTCGGATAGTTTAGTAGTAGTATGTGCTTACTCGAGGGCGAGTAAGGGTTAAGTGTGGGGGAGTTGATAAGTGTCATTTGTAGTGCCTATTTCGTAGTGTTTTGGTCCCATTTTCCTTGTAGAATCGCTCCTTGGGAGCGGTTTAGGGGCTTCTTATGCTTCCTTTAGTTCGTTTCAGGTTCCCGAGACCGAATTGGAAGAGTTGGAGCGATTCCGACTCTATACATACACATTTTGGAGCCAACGGAGTAAAGGAACGATGACTCGATGCCTTGGAATCGACCCCGAGACCTTGGGACCCAATCCCGAGCCTCCGAGACCCGATCCCGAGTCCCGAAAATCGATGGGAAGCCCATGAGAGGCAAGGAGGGACCAAAAAGTTCATAAGGGAGGCCTACAAGACCCATCCCGATCGGGAAGGCCTCATCCCGTTCGGGATGGGGTGCACAAATGAGAGGGTTGCTGACCTGGGCCCGTCCCGGTCGGGACCAACCCGTCCCGGTCGGGACCACGTCGTCCCGGTCGGGATGACCCCGTCTCGGTCGGGACGGGAGTGCTGCAGCTCCGCTTTGTTTTCTTTCTTCTCCCTTCCACTTGTAACCCTATATATACCCTTCCCTTGTTATGTAAAGCTTATGCACTTCATTAGACACTAAACCCTAGCCTACTTTATGTTAGATTAGATTAGATTAGTGTAGATTAGTCGGTAATTAGTCTTTAATCCTAGTTTAATCTTGTATTATTGGATTTCTTGAAGAATCTACTCAAGCTTGACAACCTTGGTGGAATTATTTGGGTTTTCTTATATACAAGTGCTCTCCTTTTCATTCTCTTGTTAGTTTGGTATAATCTTCTCATCCTTTTACTCTTAATCTTTGTTCATTCATCCAAGTTTACATCTTTAGTTCTTGTTTATTGTTTTCACTAGTTTGTTTGTGTATGTTTGGTTGTTTGAGTTTGTTTACCTTGTTTTTGTTAGTATTTCCTTTAGATATGTTAGAGTAGTGTTCTTGATAGGGTTAGTAAGGTGATTAGGGTGTTAATTGAATGATTAAGGGTTTGTTAGAGATGTTGGTGGAAGATTTGGGTTTCCTATTGGTTTGGTGCACATCACTTGTTTGTTAAATTGCTTGAATGACTAAGTAGTTGAGAATGCTTGTTTTTTCTTGCCTTTCTTTTGTGGGTGTTAGTTTGTTGTGGGTTCGGTCCCCTCACTAAGTTGCGAGAGCCCGGTGAGGACGACCCCTAGGCCGGTCTAAGTAGCGAGAGCCCGGATGCGACCTAGGACCATAGCGCGCTAGAACCCCGTTTGTCATGTGTGTCGCCGAGATGGGTTCTAGGTGGAACCTCTAGGTGAGTCTAAGTTGCGAGAGCCCGGACCAACCTAGATCACCCTACTACCTCCTTCACTCTAGTTCTCCCTTGACCATTCCGTTACCCCTTTGACCCCGACCTAATCCTAGCCCGTTTCCCTAGTTTGTTCTCCTTAGCCATAGTCATAGTCTAGTCTTCTTCCCTCTCTACCATTCTTAGCTTAGTCCGTTGACTTAGTCTAGTATTTGGGCCGACATAGTCTAGACTTTACATTACCGTCCCCGTGGATTCGACCCGATTTGCCCTATCTACCGTAGGAATAGCCGGTTATATTATTGACGGTTGGGATTCCGCGACAAATCCTTACCATCAGTAGCGTAACTTCCACCGATCTGGGCTCTGGCTAGAAGTGTACCTAATAAAGTATCATTATAGCACCATTAGTTTTGGAATTAGAATATTATGTTATTGTTTCACATGGAATCAGTCATACACTAAACTTACATGCTATTGAAACGCTCGACCTCTTCCATTTCTAGATTAACAATAAGCAATGTGGCATCCCTTGTCACAATGCTGATTTTGTCTTTGCAAATGAGATAATATTAGCTCGTGTTAGAGTAGAAGGATAACAGTATAAATGTGATGTAAAAGTGAAGGATTAAACATACCTCTCCATTCATTTCTCTTGACGTGTCGCATCACTAACACGGGTCTAGGTTTGTCAATGTAGCTATTAACGATGCGTATGATGTCTGATATGAATTCTCCAAATATAGAACTGCGTAGCTGTTCTTTCCTGTACGAATGTTTAAAAACAGAGTAAGAAATATATCCTTATATGGTTGTATATCATAAGTAAATGAAACTAGAATAATTACTGTGCATTTTCAAGGGTAATAGTTTTCAGTGAAAGTCTTTTGCAGATTTTTGAATGGCTTGATACTCAACAAACTTGCCTATCATATCTATATTATGAAAGACAACAATTAAACCTGTCAATTTTGTCACATGCAGACCGTAATATTCTGATTTCGGTTATTATTTCAGCATCTAACATATCTGTACTTACCAAAATATACATTTGCGTCAACATTGTCGTGCATTATATCCTCGAAATCGATAAAGTTGTACACACATAAAGGAATATTCGGGTCAGGATGCATCTTCATGACTTTTGTGCTATACTCGAACCAAATACGACACTTGTGCGAGGTTGCTTTTTCTTCCGCAACATTTGATGAAGTTGAAAATTTAGAAATTGTATAAATTTCACCCTCTGTGAAACCCGAATTGTATGACTTGACCAATTTTTGTCTGACGGTGCCTTGAATCGTTGCTCCCTGCACATCAAAAAATTCGAAATAAATAACAATGTTCATATATTATGTGAAAATTACATTGCTTATTTACATGATATTCTTACTGATCTATCGATAAAAATAAGCTAGATGCCAAAAATTATATCATTAGATTTAGCATTCTAGTTGACGTTTTCTGGCTGCTTCTTCATTCGGAGCCACTTTCACATAACCCTAACCGTAATGGAAACTTCATTCATGCTTTCGGTAATCTCAGCGATGGATTTTGGTTGAAATTGGAACGCCATATTGAAACAGAGAAAAAATGATATATTGAATTTATTTGTGAATTTGTGAATATCAGTAAACCGAGGAAAAAAAATTACTGAAACCTGTAACACATATATAATATGCACTATAGAGAAGTTAAATGAAGTGGGAAGTTAATTGGACATGCGAAGTTAAATTGAAGTTGGAAGTTGTGTTTAAGTGGGAAGTTAACTATTGTTGGTTTATGATCAATTTTTTTTTTTTAAAAGAAAAAAATTAAAACTACATAATTTGTACAAATCTTTCCATAATTAGTGTGCTACATATGATGTTGCACCGTCACGTCGACAATTTTGGGGCCTTATTTAATAGAAAGGATGAAGAAATGAATTATACATAGAAGAGACTAATATTTCCAGTAAATGTTTATCTTTACAATAATTAAGCATACATAAGTGAAATTAATGAGGCTTATTAAATACTATCATCGTAAGGAAATGATGTTGAATCCAACCACTCATCCCCTACAATGAATTGAGAAACCGTAAAATTATTTGCTTCATCATAGTCCATATTATGGAAACCTTCCCATGTAACCCTACTATCTGTCACGGAACCCGGACCGTGGTTAGCGTATTCCCCATAGTATAAAGCGTTTACATTGTTGTCGTTACCCCATTTAGTCCAACCCGAGGGGTCGATGAAATCATCAATATATGACTCAATATACACTGTCCTAGCGTACTCTTTCCATGGCCTCCCTAGGTAACTTTTCACCCCACTTTTATTTCCGTACAAGTCCTCTGTCGCCAACACTGTACAGTTTTGAATCGAGATACCCGTGTTCTCTTCGGGATTGTCCCGTGACTGGGCCGTGATAGTAGTGAATTGGCCGGGGAGTGGCATACGGGTGACAATATCGCAACCTTGGAGAACTACCGCTGCGTTACCAAAGATGTAATCGACCGTACCATAAATGTCACATTCGCGATAAAATTGCCTAAAGGAGTGGACGTACAATGTGTCTTGGTACCCTGTAACAGAACATCGGTAGATTGCAGTTAAATCGGCATTTATTCTTAGGGCGACTGCTTGGTGCTTTTTCGGGCCGGCTGTATTCTCGAAACCCATGTCCCGAGCTAAGAATCCTTCTGCGGATACAGCTGCATTATTGTACGTGCAATTCAAAATTTTATTAGAGAAGACATTATTGACTTCTAGTGTTCAAAAATTGTCGTCGGACTTCTTATAGAGACGAAAATGAACTGAAACGTCTTACCTATACCTATATCTATATACTCTATTAAAACCCAAACAAAGCCTCCTCCATCCATTATTTTTCCAATATTATCTTTTAATAAGGCCACGTGTGCTGATGTATATGGACAAAAAACTGAAACCCCATCCATCCATTACAGCAAAGATAAATCTAATTCAATTAAAATAAAACTCTAATCTTTTTCAACGCCCAATTCATTTCATCTTTCCCGTTCATAAAATAAATTTTATCATGTCATAGAGAATTGATGTAAATTTTAAAAGTTAACCGTCTTACACAATCAACTTATTCACTTATAAAATAATAATGTTTTTATTAGAAAGTACTCCCTCCGAGTTCTTATTATTTTTCCACTTTCCTTTTTGGTCTGAGTTTGATTTTTGTCCCACCTTCCTTTTTAGACTATTAATATGTGGTTCACAATTACTCTTCCATTTCTCTCTCTTCCTTCTTCTTTTTTGAACCACCCATTTCCCCTTCCTTATTTTCCACCCCAAATTCCTTTGGGACAATAATAGGAACTCGGAGGGAGTAAGTATTTATAAGAGCAAGTCCAATAGTGGGCTACAATGTGATGTAGCTAGACTTGCCAACTCATATTTTTGGGCAACATCATTTTCCGGCTACAACTTATTCCAATAGTAAGCTACAATGTAGTGTAGCTTTGTAGGTCCCTCATATTTATTTTATTTATTCTATATTAGTATTTAACATATGTTATATAAATTTGTTATAATTTTATTTTCAAATTATTAACTGCTTTGTTTACGCAAAAAATTCGTTCATGCAAAAAAAATATGAGAACAAAATTTCATTATTTCAAATAAAAAATACAAGTGAAATAGAAAAAAAATTGTATGCAAAAGTTTAGTTTTCACTTCCGAAACATGTCCAAATATGTATAAATGGAATTACCGTTGTTGTGTTGTGTGCAGGAAAGAGTAGTGGAATTGATATGGGGATGTATTATTTAATTAATAAATTAATAATTTTTCTTTTTTAATCTTTCAAGTATATGTAGCTTGGGAAAGCAGGTACTGCTTTCAAGCTGCAACACACTTTCCTTCTCCAATGGTTTGCTTGTAGCTAGAAAATTTTAATAAATTGCAAGCAAGTCCTTTAACATCACTATTGGACTTGCTCTAAGTCTGGTCAATCGAACTGATTATTATTGAAGAAAAAAAATAACATATCAATAATAGAAACTAGTGTAGATCTCATGCAAACGCATGGTTTTTGTAAAGTAGAGTATATAAATAAGCAAACAGTTAAATTATGGATAATATAAATTTTTTTCAACCTTATTATATTCTCCCGGACACTATTTTTTCTCTCATTTCATTAAAATAATCCTCACAAATATTGAGGTAATGGGGCAAAAACATGTCCGGAGGGAGTAATATGTTGTTAATAATATAGATGAATAAATAGGGGAAATGATTTTCTTAATTAATTGACTCTGTTATTCAAAGTGAATACGGAGTAAATCATATGCGAAGATATTTATATGAACTCGCGAATATTTGTTGTTATATTTTTCAATTTTCTATTATTTATTTATTATCATAAATAATTGTTATGATTTGTATTTCATAATCATTTGAAATCAAGTGTTGACTTCTTGTTGTGTTTCTTTAATTAAATCGATTGTTTCCTTAACTGTAAATAAGGGGTTTTGGAGGGAAAAAATATTTAGGGGGCGTTTGGTTGGTGCAGGGGAAAGATAATGAAATCAACAAAGGGTATGGAAAGGAAAGGAAAAGGTTACCCTTTGATGTTACTTGTTGTTTGTTTGCAAAAGTAAGAGAATCAGAAACAACTACATGTCGGATATGAATACGAGTTGAGTCAAAATTGGGTCGATTTATATGAGTCATAATTCGGGTTATGGTTAGAAATAAATTCCGACGTCTTTCTTTTTACCAATTAAAAAGTTAGATATTTTTTCCCTATTGAATATGCTGCTATTATATTAATTACACTGTATTTAAAATTTAAAAATTGTAAAAAAAACTACTTGTATAATATTTTACAATTATTTTATTGATAAATGATACTTTTATAAATTTTATTTTTTAATTATTTTAATTATTTATCAGGTTAACGTATATAACTTTTAAATTATTATTTTAAATATAATAAATTAACGGCTGGGGTCTCAAATGAGTCATCTCAAGTCAAATGGGTCATGGATAAAAAAAATATGGGCCTTGACTCTAAAATAAATGGGTTAAGTGGGTCGATTCAAAATTTAACGGGTTTGGTGGCGATGATGGTGAGGCTAGGTTATGGGTAATGATCCAAACCCTAGGGGGTGAGGGGAATGGAGATAGAAGGGTTAGAGGCAATGGGGAGGAATGAAGGAGGGAAAGAGAATGGAAAAAATGATGAAACAAACAACAACAAAGGGAATGAGAAAGATTGTTTCTCTTCCCCTTTCCTGTAGACCCCAAACCAAACGCCCCCTTAGGGTGTTAATCTCTTAAGTTATACAAGTGGTATTTATAAACTACGAAACCAAACAACATGTACGGAGAACCATAAAAAGACGATCAAGGTCAGCATATAAAAGGTGTAGATATAACAACAGAAATACCATAGGGTGGGAAAAGAAAAAAGATAAAATAAACGTGATTAAGCTACGGAGTACAAAACTAATAATGGGAAATTGTTGGACAAAACTAACACAAGTAAAATATACACTTTTCGTCTCGATCATTTGTTTATCTTTCATATTATTTGTATGGATTATTTTAATCAAAATTAAACTTAGAAGCATACACAACAAAGAAAAAAATGGAAAAAATGGTCAAGTGTCAAACCCGATAAAGTAAAGAGGTAAAACAAAGAAGAAGACACACAAGAACAATAATATTGATACATCCAAATTGGAAAAAAAAAAAACAAATTTTGCTATTTTTGTATAGAAACTTAATATTACAAAACAGTCTTTTGCTTGCTTAGTCACATGAGTGTAAAATGATCCGGCACCAAAGTATGAACAGGCAACTTAGAGCATCCCCATCCCAAAAATGATTTTTCCATTCTTGGGTGGGACCCACTTCATCCACCTTATTATATCCATCCAATTTTTTTACCCTAAAAAAACTACTCCATCCAAGAATAATTTTTCTATTTTCCGGTGGATCCCAACACTTCTCAACTCATTTATTATATCACCCAACTCAATAAAAAAATAAAAAATCACTATGCTAATAATGGTGGGACCCTCAATTTTTCATTCTTCATCTCATTCTTGGGGAAGAATCATTCATTCTTCCATTTTCCTCTTTTTCCATTCTTCATGGATGGAGCAACTAATTTCTATTCATTCTCCCCCATTTTTTAAGAATGAATGGGGGATGGAGATGATCTTACCCATGCGACTACAATTTACAGATAAAAAAGAAAAATATTTCATAACAAAAATGAAAAAGAGATACGAGTATAAAACCAGCAAAGGCTCGTGCGGTGCTGCATGGGTTCGAAAACTAGTTTAGTTATGATTAATCTTACCATTAATAGATCATCCAATCCAAACTACCCATTCCTTTTTGACAAAAAGCTTGATCAACTACCCCCAAACTTACCCTTTATTTACAACATATGTCATTACTTTAACCCACCTTAATTTGGGTCTCCATTTATCTTTTAATTTACCCATAATATCCTTACTTTTTATTAGTCTTCTTACAACATGTGTCACTCCCTCTACTTTTATAGTCTCTTATTATTCAGAATTATTAGGGGCGCATTCAGGTAGGGCCATGGGGAATCCTACTTCCTCCATTTTCTTTTTATCTTCTCATTCACTTTTGGCACGTTTTTTTTTAATGAATATAAAATGATAAATTTAGTAAATATTGAGGGTAGAAGGGTAAAATGTGGGTAAATAGGAAAGAATAAAGGTATAAAGTGTTGTAAATAGTAAGGGTAGTATGGTAAAAATTATGGACTAAAATGGAAAGAAATGAAATGAAAAGATAAAAAAAAGTGGCCAAAAAAGAAAATTGGGAAGATAAAAAAAAATGGAGGAAGTACTATTAATAGCGGTCATGGGAAATACTGCTATTTGATAAATTTTTGTAATTGATAGGTTTCCAACACATATAGTACTCCCTTCATTTTTTTGATTAACTCCATATGGGTTTGACATAAATTTTGAGAATAATTGAAAAAGTTGAAGATATTGATGATATGATGCATATGATGAGAGAAATACTAATAAAAACATTTCTATAAGAAAAAATCGGGCTAACTCAAAAAAAATCTCTAAAAAGAAAATGGGGGCTAAATCAAAAAAAATGGAGGGAATTTTATGGAATAATATGTGGATGTCCATTAGGTTTGTATAGTACTCCCTCCGATTTTTTATTATCTTCCTCTTTGGTTTTGGGGAAGAAAATAAAGGTGTAGGAATGTGTGGTTCAAAATAAAAGAAGGAAGAGAGAAATGTAAGGGGATTCTAGACCACATATTGATGACCCAAAATAAAATAGGGAAGAAAGAGTATTTCATCCCAATAAAGAAATAGGGAAGATAAATAAAAATCGGAGGGAATAGCTCATTATGATGTAACTTTAGGATGCAGCACCTCACGTATAAACCTTATTGGGATAAATAAAGCATCTCTCTTATTTCTCTCCTTATGTCTTGTCTCTCTTATTTTCTCTCTACTTTGTGTTCTCCCTTTTTTTCGCAATACGTTATCAGCATGACTCTCTAACCCTAATTTTACTCTCTAACCCTAATTTTTTTACCTATAATTTTACGGGTAAGTTACGATGATTCTATATAATAGCCGACTTATTTTGTGTGGTGACTCATTGAGATCGTTCTTTAATTAGTACATTTTGTTTACAATATATATGTTCCTTGTACTTGCAATTATATTATTTTACTCTCTAATTATAGTCCCAGTTGCGTGAAGTTAATTTAATTAGCAACTAAACTATATCGTGACCAATCTGACCATAATGAATGGCATGAGTTCATGACTCCTACGTGCCTCGTGCAATTCTCAAAACATTGATTTTGAATGAGGTAACAATTTAGCTGATTTGCAATTGACCACGAAGTATTTTAGTCTCTTGTTATTTTATATTCATTAGAAAATATTAAGGATACGATGATGTTCTATCTTTCAACCTTTTTATAAAAGGTGTGTAAATATACATTTAATTCTAAGCAGAGGCGAACCCAGTAAGTAGCAAGGGGTAGCCGCTGCTACCCCAAGCCCAGAAAACTCAACGAGGAAGATTAGTTTTTGCTACCCCTGTAGAATTGAATAAAAGGAACGTTATAATAACTAATAAAAGACAAGCCATTGCAAAGGTGATAGAAGTGGCCCAGTGGTAGCTGTGCTTAGTGTTGTCATTGTATCTGGTAATTGTGATGGCGTAGGTTCGAACCTCGTTAGGTGCATATTTCTCATTTTTTATTTTTTACAATTAAGTTATCTTTTTTACTTATATTAGAGGCTTAGAGCTTACATTTTCTTTGCTTACCTACGGAGTATAATTTTAATCTATATGCAACTCTATATACTTTGTATATTATTTGTATTACAAATCTACAATATACTTATTTATTTAGACTTAATTGTTACACATATTCGATACTCTTTCTATCTCGTTTGTTGTTCTTTGATTAAAATACTGCTCACAAATAATATAAAAGAACAACAAATGACCGAGATGAATGATCTTTTAAATGAAAGTAATTAACGGTTTGTTAGTTGAATACTAACCTTCTAGTTTAACCGGTGCAATAATATCATTAACTACATCGATAATTACAAATAAGTCATTTGTCAAAAACAATTGTTTTCAAATTAATGCTTATTTTAGAAAGGAAAAAAAAAAACTTATAAAAGTTTCGCTACCCCATAAATTACATCCTGGATTCGCCCCTGATTCTAAGGACACAATGATATTCTATCCTTCAACCTTTTTATAAAAGTTGTTTAATTATTTAATCTTGATGATACAATGGTTTATGGTTATCTATCCTTCAACTTTTTAATAAAAGGTGTTTAAATATTTAAACAGGTCATGTAGACTGTATATATCTATGGATCAATTTAAATGTTAAAAATCCATATGATGAAAGCTCATGTAATTTTGGATCCGAAGTTCCAAAGCTATTTAATTTATAACTATGAGTGATGAAATTAATAATATCATGTATGGTGACAAATATTTTGGACAAAAGTTCCATAAAAGATTTTATACCTGAAATATACACGATTGTTTTGGGTGATAAATATGTTAATACAGTTGTTCCAAAAAAAATACGATATCGCGGAAATAAAGTAGCATTAAAGGCAGTGTATCTTGAAAATTAGACTCCATGTGAGTAAGTACATGAATCTGTACTGAGTTGATTATCACTTTAAAGTTGAAATTGACAAATTATACTCCGTGTGAGTAAAATATATGAAATTGTACTACTTTTAATATCACTTAATATTAGCCTGAAGACATTTTATCGTGAAAGGAGTTTTGAGAACTCTGAATTAATTTGTTGTCCACTGAAGTTGAACAAAGTAATAAATTTTGTTGAAAGACGAAGAATCTCTTCAATTGGCTGAGTCCATTCCTTGAAGTGGATGTGACATATGATAAGACCGTGCTGGAAGAGGAGGTCGAGATCATGATATAGTGTTAAGCCTGATATTGAGGCCTTCATTAAGCCTATGATGTGGCCTTAATTGAGCTTAATTCGTTAATTGAAAGTAAATATCTCATGATGAAGATTCATGTGACACTCATATAAATAAAGTTCGATATTATAAAGCAGAATGATATACGAGTTATAATTTTGACACGCAAACTATGGCCTGAAGTTCATAGTGATTATATAAACTGTACCTATGATGAGAAATTCATAGTGTTGACCAATATTGAAACTGTGACGTGAAGTTCACGGTGTTCTACCAATTTTCACTTTGCGTGCAGTGAATATTATTTGATTATCAAAATTAAGAATATACTTGTTGTTATTCATGGATTTTTGCAAATTATGAGATACTTTTAAAAGTTGTTATTCGTATCACAATAATGTACACCATTTTATGAAGCGAATGGTATATCATATTTTGACGATGGAATACTCGTATATTTGTTTTTCATACAAATTATGTAGTCGTAAAGACACAATATTTTGAAAAAGACCTAAAAAAATTATGCGTGATGTATAGTATCTGCATGTCGTGGTTCAGTAAAGCAATGCGATATTAAAGTTGTAAGTCTCGTACCAATTGATTAATAGTAGTTATTCCTGATAATGGATATGACATGTGTAAAAGATTCGATTAACGACCATTATTTCGTGAAATGAATATGGCATCGAATAAATTATTTATTAAAAGATGAAAATTATGTCTCCGACACTGACTAACTGCAAGAAGGTGAGTATTTCATGGTGTGTTTATTTAAATCACTGATATTTTTACCGGAAATGGTACTGTAAAGATTATAATAACTTGTGAAGAAAATGTGATAATTTGACCATCATTTATATGGTGAAATAAATTATCAATCCCTTATCCTTTATCCCTTATTCACTAAAACAAAAACCAATGGACAATTCCGTCGTTTCAACTTTCCCACCAAAATCACCTTTTCATTATGCAAATTGGGCTTTTGATAAAACAATCCAATTTCATAACCGTATGCTTCTAATAATTTAGCAAATAAATTAGCAAGTTGGGTTTGTGGTAAAACCAATCCAATTTGAGAATAATCCGTATCAATATATTTAGGAAATATAGTACCCTAATTAGACTACAATATAGTACCCTAATTAAATAATTAAACAAATAGAAATTGCTATATGTGAATGTTATTACATAGGAATGTGAGATTGATATAAAAAAATATTTAGGAAAGAATGAAATCAATTAGACTGATTATAACCTATATGAATACTTTTAGGAAAGAATAATTAGACTACAATATATGTCAATATTTGATGATTTAATTAAACAATTAAACAAATAGAAATTGGTATATTTTTAACAATAATAAAACATTTCTTCCATAGTTTAAATAAACACGTCAAACGGGATGAACGAGTTAGTTGGACAAATTACGGGTCAGGTGAAATAAATGTCACAGATCAGGTCTATAATTTTCGAGGTCTTAAATTTTATGAATTAAAAATATTTTTTTTAATATTAATCATATTTAACATCACTAATGTTATTAAATTAAATAATTATCGTATTTATAAGTAAAAAATTGTAAAAAAAACAATATTATTTTATAAATAGTTCACTATTAAATGCTACAGTATAAAATTCATAGAGCTATAAAACTTCTATAAAATTATTATATTTTAATTTATAAAATTAAATTTATTAATTTATCAATTGTTATTTTAAATATAATATACTCATATATATAAATACTAATATCATGCTAATTTTAATAACACGTCATCGATCCAAGTATCCAACAGGTCGACTCATTCGAGTCAGGTTTTGGCGGGTCATTTCATGCTAATAAAATGTTATTTTATACAAAAAAAGTAATGAGAAGATAATTGTTTTTATTATGCTTAAAAACAAAAATTAAAGTGTAAAATTTACTCAAAACAGAAACGTGAATGGTTGACTAAAATACAAAAAAAACGTTTAAGTTATTGACTTAAATAGAGAGATATAATTTTTTAAATAACTAAGCTATTTGTATAAAAATTAATTACAAAACCGTGCGTAGGCACGGATTTTGTACTAGTTGATTATGATGTATTTAAAGTTATTATATTTATCATATGAAATTTAATTACTCAAAGAGTACTATAGTCATATTCCAAGAAGAAATATTGACGGATCTTGCCTATTTTATTAGACCCAAGTTGTGTCATGTCACATCTATCATTTGCTAATATGGCCATATGAGAAAAATTATTGTTCATATATGATAGAATGTAACTAAACAGAAGTTTAGCAGGATGAGAATCAATCAACTGGTAAAGTTGACACGAAAATATTAAAGATGCGACAATTTGAGCCCATCCGGGTTCTTGTTACACCCGTTTCCGTAAACCTGATGTTTATCTTGAAAGAAATATAATGACGCGTTGAAACTCTCTCGTGTGTCATTAAAATTATATTTGAGGCGAGACAATACACTGAGATGAAATATTATATTGGAGATCTAAGTATTACTCATAGTTGAATAATAGACATAAGCGTCCATATCTGGTTGAGCTTTAAGACTTTAATTGCGTGATCTGTTGGCACACTGAATTTTACGAGTAGTCCTTATAATTAAAGTTCACAATTTGAGTATTATGTGAACATGATGATCTCCTAAATAGACAATTTTTATTCAGCACGTGAAAAACCAACTGCGTTAAGTCGTACTCCCCAATATATTGTTTTATTTAAGTGAATCAGTTAATTAAAGTCCACTATATATTAGATGAATTCTAAGGTAGTTATTGCCCTTTAAATCTATCAAGTAATGATATTTTTTTCTCACATTAGGGAGAGATTGATAAGGATAAGCTAGTAAAAACAAACAAATAATATTGATCCCAACTGAACCTGAAATTCAGAGACTTGTTTTGAATATGTAATAAATGAATTAGAGATTCATGAAATATGAATGATGATTTGCTCATCGTGTTATGATGATGTATATGATAATATATTAGCTTGATCACCTTATCTTATCAAAATGTCTTATACATTGAAATTTATGATTTGACTATAGACATATTCACGCTCCTTGTTGTATAGCGGACTATAAATGAGTCATGGATGGAAAGTTCACAAGCAAAGTTCATTCCATCAAAATATGCACCATGAGATGGAAAATGAGCAAAAGAGGTCCAAATCACCAAGTATGGAGGACATGATGGTCATCATTCTACAAGCCGATGCTATTGCGAGAGAAACGCGAAAGGAAGAGAAGCAAACAAATAACGAAAGATTGACTCATTTAGAAACCATAGTGGAACGAATGATTGATTTCTCTATAAGACAAGCTTCTCGCATCGAAGAATTGTTCTCGAACACTCAAGAATATCACATTCACAAATCTAGTGCACTATTTACCCAAGTGAAAGTGGAGTCCTAGGGAGAAGAATCCAAGAAGGAGAAAAGAGAGGAATTGAAGGGAGAAAGGGAAACCAATGAGAAGAAACAAACCTTAATGTTTGATTATGAGGAAGATGAAGAAGAAACTCCTTATGAAATAAGCGGGGAGTGTAAGGCTAGACTCAAGAGATATGATGATGAGGTACCTTTTCTTTCGACTCTCACATACCCAATGCGTGTCGTCAAGGACTGGAATATCTATTACACGTTTATGAAAAGTGAAGTCGATTCCTCCTACTATAAGCAAATATTGAGTGACCCTCATGATGTGAAACCTATAAATGTTGTTGGGGCACCAAGGAAAGAAAAAAGCAAGAAATCCAAGACCAACGAGGTGATAAGTGAACAAGTCTTGGCATTGTCCAAATTACATTTGCCACCAAAATGTGGTGATCCGGGCATGTTCTCTATTCCTTGTTCCATATCAAGAACCAAGAATTTGGTGATGTCAAGCTAGACCTAGGTGCTTCAATCAATGTCATGCCCGTTGAGGTGTATACATCCCTAGGCCTTGATCCACTTACACCCAGAAATGTATCGATCCAACTTGCGGATCGTTCTAACATCCAAGCCATGGCTATTGTGGAATATTACTTGGTGAGAGTCAAAGACCTTAATTTCCCTACCGATTTTTATGTGGTCAACATGGCAAATGCGGCGAGTGCTACACCCTTGATCTTGGGAAGACCATTCATGAAGACGACCAAAGCAATGATCGATATGACCGAGGGAATATTGAGTCTTGAGCATATTGGGAAAGTAGTCAAATACAATGACAAGAAGAAAGTTAAAAAGAATATACAATCCGTGCATTTCCTCACTATTTTAGACCCGAGAGACCATGAAATTGGTCTTACTGATGGAAACAACATTGCTAACGAAGTTGATATTGATATCTCCTTGATAAGAGATGATGTTGTTAATCTTAGTGTAAACATGCAGGAAAAAGTTTAGCAAAATGGCTCCTTGCAAGGAGAAAACGTTGAAGAGAAAAGCAATTTGAGATAGGAAAATCAAGACAACGAGCGCAGACCGCTGAAAGTGGCGCAGTCTGCGGGCAGAGACTGCGCAACTTGCGTACTGCCCCCAAGGAAATTTGTTCGTTCCCTCAATGGTTTACATGAAATCCCATACTCTCCTACATACCAAACAAGTTGAAAAAAGAGTAAGATCGTGATCGAAAAAGCAAAGAAGAAAGAGCCGCTATATGCTAAAAATAGCGAAAACTGGAAGCCTTGGTAAAAGAAGTGGCATACCAAAGCAAATCCAAAGCTTCCAAAGGTGCAAACTTACGATGAATCGGGAATTAATTCCCGACATGAGCAAAGACAAGGGGCCACCGACATAAGGCTTAAGTCGGTGCAACTCGAGAAGAAAGGACGACTCTTTCCCTCCTTTCAGTGAGCCATCGACGTTAAACGTACGACACAACTTTGTAAATAGTTCTTACCCTTATTTTCTAGAGTTGATTTATTTGTTTTACGCCCTTTCCCTTGTGTTTTGTTTTCGGTATCTGTTGAGTGTGCAGGTACATATAGTTTTTGTCATGTTGCCATCCCATGACAACCACCGAGCCGTAGTCTCGATGTTCCATTGTTTGCAATGAGGATCTAAGGGAAGTATACACTCAAACTTTTCCTCTTAATTCATATTGGAACCAGATTACTTGCTTGGGAACTCTCTCGAAAAATGGGATATCTTTCGATTGCCACATATAGCTACCGTCTCTTGACCCTTTGTGGTGAAGATTTCACGGGACAATAACCCTTAATTTCCACAATAGCCTTCTCTAAACCACCTAGCCAATTACCCACAAGAAAGAGCATTTCATAAACAAATTTAGGGGATTAGAGGTGAGTGAAGAATAAGTGTGGGGTAGTAGAGCGGTCTCTCTGACCATTTCTTGAGAGTGTGAGTTGGGATGTTTTCTTATCATGTAATTTAGAGCAATTTCTTTCGATAAGATTCATCAGTCAGGCATATCCCATTTATTTCGGCTTTATTCTTGATTATTATACCTACGCCTACAATAAGGACATTGTGAACTGTAAAGTGTGGGGTGGGATGTTGTACCTTGTATTCAAAAATATCTTGTGCTTTCCATTTTAGTTTACTTCATCATCAAAACAAAAGTGTCCGAGGACGGAGTGAAAACCCGAAAGGACATTCCAGAAAAAATGAAGAATCGAGTTGCGAGCCACCATAAAAAAATATAGAAAAAGACAAAAAAAGAAGATTTTTGCAAAAATACAAAAAACATGAGTCAATTCTTCCTATGTTCTTTGATTGGGAGTTATAATAAGGGAGTGATAAGGAGGATTGGTAGAGTAGGTTAAAATTTTCTTTTTGTTTGGAGATTTTTTTGTTTTGTTTTTGGGTGATTTTTAAATGATTGTGTGGTATGGAGATTGAGCACATTGGATGACCACACAATCATGTTTCCGTTGGAGATATAAGAAGGGAGATATAAGAAGAGGATGATTGAAGAGTAAGTTAGGCTACCTCGCTAGGTCTTGGGAAAAGACCAAGGTAGCCACCACACCTTATTTTGGAGTAATAAGAAGGTGATTGTCGTGAAGAGAGCAACTTCGGGAAGAGGATTGAGTCTTCTTGTTGAGGAAGAAATAAAGAGGTAGTGAGAGTGTGTTTCACATCATTTTGAGCATTTCTTGTTTTTCTTTCTATTTTATGACATAGTTGTTTTTCATGAGGGAGCTATAATTGTAGAAATACGTGCGACAGAAGAGTAATCGATATCCTACACACATTATTTTGGACTTGGTTATTCAAGCTTAATTCTCGAGTTTACTTGGGATGAGTAAAGATCAAGTGTGGGATATTTGATTGACACAAAATATACATTTATTTATTTCTGTTTTACAGCTTATTGGAGCATTGCTTAGCTCGTGCCTATTTTCTCGAGTTAGCACTATTTGCCGAAGAGTAGAAGTCATGGAGAACTCGATTTTCAAACCAAACACTTACGAACCGAAGGAATTCCATAAATTTCTTACCCAGCAGGTAGCAAAACCTCGAAGGGAACATGAAGAATAAAGGAGCTAAAGCTTGCAAGAAAGCACAAGCATGAAGGAAGCGAAAGAAGAAATCGAAGACTGTGTTTAGGGTAGCAGGCGCAAACTGCGCGATTCCAGTGCAGACTACGCCAAACCTGCGGAAATTAATTTAAAATACGGGATTTGTAATTCTAATTCCGCGAATTATGGGCTCTAGCTCTCTTGGGCTTGTTAATTCCGACTTGTGGCTTTGAACTTGAGTATTTAAGCTTGTAATACATAATTTGTAGGGAGCTTAGGCCATTTTTAGAGAGAGAGTAGGGTTTCATTATCTCTATGTCTATTTTCCATTTTCATTAAGATTTGGAAAAAAGATTGCCTCTTGCTTAATTACTTTGGGATTATTGTGTAATATGAAGAGCTAATCTCCTCATTCTTGGTGTAAGTCAACCCATTGATGTAATTCTTCCACTTTCGTAAGACTTTCTTATCTTATTTCTATACTATCTTATGCAATTCCTATCCTTCAA
The DNA here is from genome assembly GCA_958450325.1 of Agrostemma githago. Classification (NCBI taxonomy): domain Eukaryota; kingdom Viridiplantae; phylum Streptophyta; class Magnoliopsida; order Caryophyllales; family Caryophyllaceae; genus Agrostemma; species Agrostemma githago. Next base: position 12,130,805 of record OY288250.1, on the reverse strand, counting down.
TTGTTTATGTGTATTGTCCATGTATTAGGTCTTTCATTTATCAAAGTGGCTCCCTAGCTAATGTGTACTTGCACTAATTGCTTATGCGGTAGAGGTGTAGTTCTACCTATCTACACTCCTTGTAGCACTCTTGGCATGATTTGTAGTGAGTTTTCCATAGTTGAGTGTCTTGATTAAGGAATTTGCATGTTGTAAGATTTGATGATTGTTTTAGCATAGTCAATATCTTACTCTCCTTGATGTTTTAAGTTCTATATACATGTCGATGTTGTTGGCTAGATTTTGTGTGCACGGACGAATATTCTATGAGTAATGTTATTGAGAATATAGTTGATCATTAAGGAAGATAGTCGGTTTTGAGATTTGTTTGTCTTGCATATATATGGTTGAGCTATATATTGTGGTCTTGATTTACACCGAGATATTAGTCTATCATTGATTACACTTTATTTTTTTCACTCTTATATCCTTTGTTAACCAAACCTCCCTTCATGTCTAGCATAGTTAAATTCTTCTCTTGTTCATCCTAGTTATTCCTTAGATTAGATTTTGCTTGCTAGTCTAGTTTAACTCTATTAGACTTCATTCTCTTCCTAGAATTACCGTTATACATCCTTGCGTTTCGACACCCTTTACTTGTCACTCTACTACGTGTCTTGCTTAGTGAATTGGTAGTAATCAGTTCTATAAATGTGTTGCATGAGATGACTTGTCTAGTTCGACAGAGATGATCTCTGACTTCATCATCGGCCTAGGTCATGACCCTGAATTAATGGGTTCTTTAGGATTCGGGTAAAAAATACGGGTTCATACCCTAAAAACAATAAACATGTCGAGTAAGACGGGTTTGCGAGTCATGTCGAATTTAGTGCGAGATGATTGCATATATAGATACAAATACATTCGACATGTAAATTCAAATGGTTAGCGAGTAAAAGATATAGGTAAACTCAATGCTCGTAGATGAGTTGTCACTTTGTCACGGATATATTAATATTGCTCAAAGATACAAAACCTGGTATTTTGATGAACATCATTTATTTCACCCAGGTAACTAATGTAGATATTAGACCTGTCGGGCAGGTCGGGTCATATACGGGTCACGGATCGGGTTATGGTCAGAACACGAGGCATAAATAGTTTCGAACGCCTAATCTTTTACCTTTTTTGTAGATGAAATATTATTAATATTAAATTTTTATTTATTTTAATAGTATCAATATTATACTCTTTAACTTTAATGTTTATGTTTTTAGAAAACAATCATAGTTTTCTAGCCCCTATCATTTCTTGATTTTACTCGGGGTTGTCCCCGTAAGATAAACATTGACAAGGAGTGTCAATTCTTCAAAATGATAAATATTTGAAATAATCATAATCACTTCGTCGTAGTAAAAAATTATATTCCCTCCGGTTTTAAATGATCTACCGTTTCAATATAATATTTATCACAAATATTACTTAAAATGGTCAAATATTTATAATCGAAGTTAATACAATGAGGTACTAATATAATGTTATTTTTGCACCTGTACATCGCACGGTCATCAAAATTAGTACTTTTAAAAGATGGTGTTATAAAAAAATTACTTCTATTATGGCCTTATGGGAGCAACTTATAATAATAATAATAATAATAATAATAATAATAATAAAAATGATGATGATGATGGTGATGATGATAATAAAGATGATGTAACTCAATCTTCTGCTAGCTTCTAGGAGCTAGTTTAATTGGTAAGTGATAACTCTCGATATAAAATTTGATTCTCCTCGACGTCATAATCACATGTAAATTGTATGGCTCCCTTTAAACCAAAAACTCTATACTCGTATTAATTAACGAAACACACAAAAAAAAAAAAAAAAAAAAAGGAAATTATATTTTAGGATAAGAAAGAAAGGATTATAATTAAGAAGAAATTAATTACCAAGAGTAGCTGATCTAAAAGTAGTCCAACCATCCCCCACACTTCTACTACCAGTAATGATAGTGTTATCTCTTCCATCCCCAAGCATAACAATGTTAGTCTTGTAGCTCGGAATCTCCACATTCTCCTCGTAGATCCCCTGCCTTACTAATATGAACGTCCTATACTCGCTGTTATTTGGTGCGAAGTTGACTGCTTCTTGTACGCTCGTAAAGTTCCCACTCCCGTCCTGCGCCACTACTACGCTTTCGCTAGGATCATTATCATCCCCGTCGTCGTCGCTGCCACTGTACTCGTCATTTTGTAGGATCTTACGGATTCTAGGATCCAACCACGTAGGCGGAGGCGGGTCCCCCAGAAGGCGGCGGCGGCCATGATGATCATTCTGGGGGGCCGGCGTCGTCCCCGATGAGAGCAAAGAGAGCGAGTTGCTCACGTGCTTGTAGGAGCTAATCAGTGAGGACACTAGGATGGGCTTCCTGGGCCCAGTCGCCGAGGCTAGCCCTTCCAGACACGTGTCCTTATTAGTAAGGGCTGCACTTAAGAAAGCCCTTGCGCCACTTAGTTTGGATGCCTTTATCTTGGTGACAGATCTTTGAAGGGCAGTGAGTGAGATTTGGTGGAGCTCCTTGCAATCTTGAATGGCCCCTCTTTGCTTCTCCACAAGGTTGTATTGTGTTGTGGTCGCAAGTACGGTGGAGAGCTTGGTTGCTTCAGTTATGGCATTTTCGAGTGCCGTTAGAATGAAGCCTAGGAGATCTCCTGGGATTCTCACTGATATAGAGAGTTTAAGAGAGTTGAAGCAAACATTTGGGTATGGTGTGGTTTTACATAAAGATTGAATTTGCAATAGACGAAGGGTTGTTGAATGATCATTTGAGGAGTTGTTGTTGTTATGTAGTGGTGCAGCTGTCGTTGATTGTGTTTGCAAAAATATGAAGCTCATTAGTAGTAACAATTGTAACAAGTGGTGTTTTGAGGAGGACGGAGCCATGAATAATTGAAGGTAGTGTCAAATGCTCGTAATTAGGTAGACTAATTAGCTTGGAAGTGATTGTGGAATGAGTTTTTATAATTTGTAAGGGTTGTTTTTACTACTCCCTCCATCCAAATTTAAACTTTATGGGTGAGAAGGTACAAAAATTAAGGTAATTTAAATGAAAAAGTAGACACAAAAATTAAGGGTGAAGTGCAGGGTTGGGCAAGTGATAGAGTGATAGACATACACTCATTGTAGGAGGGATTTTGTGCATCACCAATGCAAGCATGCCACTTGTCCGCTCAAAGAAATCTACCTTTTCCAAGATTCCTCATTAATTCACCTTCTCACCTAATTACCTCTTTTTTTGTTTTTTTCGTTTGTTTTTTATTAACTTAAAATTTAATACTTCATATTTTTATACGTGTATTTTTATATCTCATATTATACATGTATTTTTATACGGTGTTGTATTCTAAATATATCTATACATTAGTGTTATAGTGACGTATTTTTATACCCCAATATGTTTTGTTACGTATTATTCAGGGGCGGACCCAGGAATCCAAAGTAGGTGGGGCTAAAATAATTAACACCAAAAAAAAACTAATCTTGAATATTAGCATAAAAAAATTACGATAAAAAACACCGTAAACATATAAATTACATAACTAACTAAATTTTACTCTACGGGATCCACTTAGTTCAAATTCAGCAATTACATCATCATTGTCAATTTTACAAGGAAATGTTCTTTCAATATAAAGAACCATCAAATCATCAAAAAATTCTTCGTTCATCTTATTTCTCAACTTGTTTTTGATGATGCTCATACTTGAAAATGCTCTCTCTGTTGTTGCTGTGGAAACTGGAAGTGTCAAGATAAGACTAAGTAACCGATAAATCATCAGATAAAGGAATATCTTATCAAAGTCAACCATCCTTCGACACAAATCTGAGGCTGAAGTTGTATTTGCAAATCTGGGATCTTTCTGAATATCTGCTACAAAGAATCCACACTCTAAATCAAGAGCACGTCGGTCATTTGATGAAAAGTCTAAAGGATAATACTTTAGAGCAAGCTTAGCAACATCTTCACTTTTAAATGCTCGAAAATTATGGCGTGGATCAAATGAAGCACCAAGTATAAGAATCTCCCTAGAGCTCTCCGTAAATTTGCTATCAAGTTCCGCTAATTGAAAGTCTATCACACAATAAAATACATTAACACGATAATAATGTTCATTTGTGATATTCTTTTCACAATTCCTTAACCCTTTCTTGTAAGATGCGGACATATCCGGCATAGAAATATCATGCTCATAACAAAAATTTCTAACATTCTCAATCAATTCATCCCAACCTTTTTCTCTCATCTCTTGAAGTTTATCTTTCGTAATTGAAAGAGAATGAAGAGCATTCAATATGTCAATATCTTTTCTTTGCAATGTTTGGCATAAAAAATCTGTGATCCTCATGATACCATGCATCATATGTAAACAATACACAAAATCAAATTTTTTTAAAGCCTTACCGACAGCCTTAGCTTCTCCTCGCACTTTATCTACCCCATTCACATATAAATCATCAATAGTAGATCTAGTAGCTCCAAACAACTTAATAAGACTTGAAATGGAACGCAAATGTGAACCCCAACGAGTTGCCCCTGCTCTTTGCAAAGTGGTGGCTTGATTTTTCCCTGAACCCGTCTCAAGTGTACCTGCAGCCACTAAATCAGAGAGTTCCCCTTCCTTGTAAGCTTTTAAAATAGAATATCTTTTAGCGGAGGAATCAACAAAATTCACAATCATAGTCAAAGTAGAAAAAAATTGCCACAAATCATGCACTCCTTTAGCCGCGGCATTTAAAGCCAATTGTAAGCGATGGGCAAAACAATGCACATAATATGCATATGGACATTCTCTTTGAAACAAAGCTTGCAAACCATTGAATTGGCCTCGCATGTTACTAGCACCATCATATCCTTGGCCTCATATATTTTCCACTTGAAGTTTATAAAGAGTAAGGATTTGTACTATTTTATCCTTTAAAGTTTGAGAACAAGTATTATCAACGCTAATAACCTTGAAGAATCGTTCTCTAATGAATCCTCCACTATCAACAAAGCGAAGAATTATCGCCATTTGTTCCTTATTTGACACATCAAGAGCTTCATCAACAAGAATTGCAAATTTAGAATCTCCTATTTCATCACGAATCATAGCTCGAACTTTGTTGGCAAGAATATTTGCAATTTTCTTTTGAATCTTCGGACAAGTATACTTGGCATTTTTAGGAGCTATGTCTATAACTCTTTTCACTTCATTGTTCATTCTTGTGAAAGAATTCAAAACGGCATCATAATTACCTCAAAAGATTCATCATGACCTCTAAAAGAGCATCCTTGTTGTGCCAACAATCTTACAACTTCTATAGTAGCAACAAGACGAAGTCGGTTATTTGCTATTTCTTGTGAAGAGAATGTGTTAAACACTCTCTCTATATGTTTCGAAGGATTTCTCAAATTTTCCCACATGTGTACTCTAGTATTGTGTAATGATTTTATGTCCCCTACATGCAATAAAATGCCCGAGTGTTTACTCATCACATTCTTCCATCCGTTAAATCCAACTTCGGTAAAAGATGGATGTCGAGATGGATATTCATCAAATAAAAAACAAGGGAAACAATATGCTTTATCTTGATGAGGTGAATACTCAAGCCAAGACCACTCTTTGAACCACTTGTAACAAAATCTTCTCTTTTGACTTCCCTCTTGAGTACTTGGATAGCTCGCCAATTGAGGTTGGTAAGGACCATATACCACATAAGCTCTTCGAACACTATCACGTTCATTCAAACAATAGGTACCAATAGGACGACGTAATCCGGGATCTCTTTCAATAGATGTAACATCATAATCTTGATCTCTACAATCACTTGCTTCTCCTTGATTATCTTGGTTTTCAACTTCATCCCCTCTCTCATCATCTTGTTCATTAGGTTGTTCATCGCTTATCTCAAATCCTTCATCTTGTTCGTCTCTTATCTCAACATCTTCCTCTTGCTCATCTCTTATCTCTACATTTTCATCTTGCTCGTTTTTATCTTGAGGAATTGGCAAAGTGCCACTTTTGAAAAATGAGAATAAGTTCTTATAGCGTTTGGGGTTGCGATTATCCGTCATTGTTCTTCAAATACCTACAACAATAAGTTAAAAAATATACATCAATATTGGATAACCAAATGTATATCCCTACCTCACAACTATTTATCTATAGAGTATATATTAAGATTAAGATGCAAACTTTAAATTAATGCCTTACAACCCTTTTTTTGATTAATTAATTATAATTAGTCCTCCACTAAGCATTTAAAGTCATTTTCTACATTAAACTACTCCATAAGTCCATATGCATTTATGTTACCAACTACAAATGAAAAAAAAAAAACAAATCTCACGTTTGGCAGAAGGTATGGAATCTGAAAAATTAACTTAAAAAATTAATTTCAACCACAAATTAACTATAATTAACTATAATTAATTCATCAGCACTAAGGAACTTCAATACTCCATATCCCCAAATCTCAAATCTATCAATTTTGTCATTAAAATAAAAAAATCAACTCCCAACTCAAATCAAATCAATACTCCTCCATTTCTGAAATCTGGAATTCACAATATGAGTTTTCAATTCCAAAATCGAAACCCCAACAAGAAGCAACAAATCAAATACTAATTAATAAGAAAATAAATAAGTATCCAACAAATGAACGAATTAAAAACTCAAGTTCTCCACTACAAATCTACAATTAAACATTGAGACTAGCATAATTCAAACTTTAGAATTTAGAGAATCAATCTTAAAAAGTTTAAAGTTCAAACACAAAAGACAATAAAAAAAAATTACCTTATCAGTGGCGAGTTTAGGGTTTAAAGTGCCGGCGAGTTGGTGGTCGGTGCCTGCGGTGGTTGGTGGAGTGGGCGAGTGGCGGCGGCCGGCGAGTCAGGCGACAGTGGTTGGTGGAGAGGCGCTAGACAAGGAGTTTAGGGTTTGATTGTTTTGTTTGGTCTGTTCTCTGTTGGGTTTACGTTACTTCTTCCCAGTTTCTCTTTCCTGGGTTTGATTTTTAATTTTTAATTTTTTTTTTTAAAAGATGTCGGGCTATAGCCCAACAAGCCCAGGCCCAGGTCCGCCCCTGGTATTATTACACTGTATTTTATATGTATGTTATAGTTATGTTTTTATACCGTCTAAGTATATTAACTAATTTATACTTTTTGTGTATGTATACCCCAGTACTTATTTGTAGTGTATTTATACATTATTTATACTTTATTTATATATTTTTATTTATGCTCTATTACGTTTTGTAAACTTTGTTTGCACTTTATTTTGATTTTAAATTTCGTATAGAAAAAATAATTTAAGATGTTTTAAAAACAATATTTTCGGAAGGTATTTTTTTAGTATATTAGGTGTATTCCGGATGTATACGGGTTGAAAGTATTTGTTCTTTAATTTTAATTTTCTTAAATTTTTTAATTTTGTAAATTCTTAAGTTTACATTTTTTTTACTTGGGCCGTAGCCTGAGATAGTTTGTGGAATGTAATTGAAGTGCAGATTATTTCAGTAATACATTGTTGCTCCGTTGGTTGTTGGGTTGGTTATTCTTCTGAAGTGGCAGTGTTCGAGCCCTAACGATGACAGCCTCCAAATATGCCCTCCGTTTTTCTATTATTAGTCCTATTTATTAAACACGACCAAGCCCTCCGTTTTTCTATTATTAGTCCTATTTATTAAACACGACCAAATGTTGAAGTGAAGAGTTAAAATATTTTTGCGTAAGTAACTTTAAATGTTACCATTTTAGTTGAATTCATATTTTTTTAAGGTTAAAATAATAAATCATACAAAGATGCATAAACGCGTACGTCTCTAGAATATATTGCGACTGACACACTAACAAAGTATTGTATCTGAAACTAAATCTAAGTACAACGGTTAAGTGAGACGTAGGATTCAACGAATAATCTTAGTAAATCATACAACACTAACAATACTACATCGTTTAGACTTCAGAGCGTAGTACCGATAATCAAATTTAAGAAAAGTAACCGAATGACGTATACGTAATAATGTATCTTAATAACAATGTGCTTAAATTTAAATTATACTCTGTACTACATATTTAAAAACGTTCTACAAATATAGATGGTATAAAAAATAATCGTAAAAAATATACACCAAACATATAACAAACACATAACAAAATTAAAGTGCCAAAAATACAAAATTCTGTACAATTATACAAGGCATACAAATATTAACCTAGAAAAAATAATATGAAAAATAATCGTAAAAAAGATACACGAAACACATAACAAATACTGAAGATATACATACGTGTACCAACAATACGAAAATCTACACAATTATACAAGGCGTATCGTATAAATGTACAATACAAAAACTCCGTACAAAAAATACTGAAATATAACTTTAATTAATGCTTAACATTAAACAAAACACAAATTCTTGGGAGAGACGGTCTCTCAATAACTTATTGAGAGACCACACTTCAGTACCACCTTATGTTCTATTCGTACCCTTAAATGACAACTTTATTTTATACCTGTTTTTATAAGAAGTGTACCCTCTTTATATTTGTATATTCTTTTATGTTAATCGTACCTACTTCTATTAGGTTTGGTACCACTGTTACTTACCTTTGTACTTGGTCTCTCAGTAAAGTTAATGAGAGACCGTCTCTCAGAAGACCTAATATTAAACAAAATATAACTTTAATATTAAATAAAATCATTTATTAGGGGTTAATTAATGATGGAATTTAAATGAATTAAATTCTTAAACAAGATTGTCACCTAGACCATGTGAAGATTATGAGTGGTGGTGTATAACAACTCCTATACACCAAGTGTGAATATAACCTTTTTGGGGTGGAAAATGAGAGTTGAGAGAAAATGTGGGGTCAGAAATAATATGAACTACAAAAATCAACCAAAAGAGGAAATATTATAAGCATGAAGTTTAAAGATGGACAATCCAAAAAGAAAAGTAGGAAGATTAAAAATGGGTTTTTCTACGTTGTACCCTCCTGTTTTTCCGTTTTCTATGACGTACCCCTCCTATTTTCAAAACCCTCACTAATACCCTTGTAGTTGATTAATTTCATAAAACGTGACCTAATAACAATTATTCGTCTAATGCTCCGTTAATTAGATGGCATGACAGTGATTCTAGGCTATGACATACCTAGGTTTGATGACCTTGGCTTGTATTCTCTCCATTTTCCCCAACTTTTTCTCCATTTCATTAATTTTCCCCATTTTTCTCATTTTATACATCAACTTCTTATTTTTTTTACCTAATTGATTTTCCTCCACTTTCACCCCAACTTAATCTTTAGCTTAAAATAATGATATTTTACTGATATCTAACAAAATTAATTGTAATATTGGATTTCGGTATAAAATATTAATAAGATAATTAAGGACGTAGGTGTCAGTGTGTAAGACTGAACATTTCAAAAATCCGTTGTGCATATTATATATTTAGTAAATTACCACAACCGACATAGATGTGACTTTAATAAAAAAAACTTCAGAAAATGTAAAAAGCGAGTATACTCAATTTACTCTCTCTTGAGTAAACCTGGCAAAACGGGTCAACGGGTCGGGTTGGGTCATTTTCGGGTTATTAAAATCGGGTAGACTTCGGGTTGGGCCGGATCATTTTGTGTTTAGATCATTTTCGGGTTTATTATTTTCAACTTTTATTTAAGCATATCGACTAGTTTTCTATAATAATATATTCGTTAGTTTCGGGTTAAGCCGAGTTAATTCGGGTTACGGTTTAAACTCAGATTTTCTGTTCGGGTGTCGGGTCGGGGTCAGGTTGACTTATTCAGTTTGGGTTATTCGAACAGGGTCAGTTTTATTAGATCTACTCTGGAGTAGAATTTATTCACACATTCAATCCATTGCTAACCATATCTAATCTAAGGTTAAAACTAGCGTATCAACCTCACCAAGTTATAATTAAAATTATTCCCTAAAAAAAGTTGTAAATAAAATTCAACCTTACCCTCAATATCATGCTAAATTGCTAACTCATTTTCGGTAACTAAAATACACAAATTATAGCGGTGGAGGATGTATTAGTTAAAACTACTTAAAAGGCATCAATAATCATGGGTTACCTAGGGTGAATACAACCAGGCAGCAGCCTAACATCTTGTTTGTCTCGTTATGTGATTCAATGCATGGTCTTTTGACAGCAAAGTTCCTCCCTATTCATTACTTTCCATTATTTTTGAAGGGTTTAGATTCGTTTTAAAACGATTCAACGGTTATCGATTATGATGAGGGGGAGAGATATTAATGATTTTATATTGTTATATTAGAGACAATGAAAAATAATGAAGAGGATCCGTACTCTTCTTTTGAACATGCAAGGAGTATGTGATTAGGAGACACTGTCTATGCGATCAGTAAGATTGGCTAATTAATGTATCAAGCATGCACTTACATTTCGTTATTTGTCCCTACATCCCCAATTTCATGTTAATCCGACAGACAACTTGTTTTACCCACTACACGCTGCACACAATAATCTTGTGCCTTGTTTTTGTCCTTTGAAAAGATGCCTTATGGGAACATACATGTATTTTTTTTACAGCTAGTTTGCATTGTAACGGAACTATCCATTATTTTATTATGACAGATTAAACATTAATTTTATAGTGTTTTTTTTTAATGTAAATGGTAGTATTTGGGCTTGCCTAAATTGGGCTTGAAAAAAAAAATTTGTCCAGATTCATTACAAGCCCGATTGTACATATGTGTAATATCAACCCATACAATAACAACCCTTATTTAACTATCAATAGATCAATTCAATTAATTGAAAAATATTATCATAACGTAATTAAATTCAATAATTAGTACTATTGTTTTCATGTAAAAAATTATATTTTTAATATTAATCATGTAACAAGTATAAGAATTATACTCCGTATAAAATTATTACTCTGTATTTTTTAGTTTACAATATTAATGTTAATACGGAGTCATTTTTTTAGTTATTATTTTAAATATGATATACTCACATATATACTAATATCCTAATAAAAATAATTACACGTTATCAATCCAGCGGGTTGACTTGTTCGACGGATTTTGATCCTAAATTAATGGATTATTCCGGGTTTGAGCCAAAGTGGTCTTGGGCCAAAATTTTAGAGTCTTACTCTTGAACTTACAAATTAAAATGGGTCGACTTTACGAGTAAAGTCAAAATGACGGGTCTATTTCAAACTTTAAATGTCCGCTATCTAATCATAATCACTTTAAATTTAGAACAAATTAATTCCAAAAAAATACTCTACTAAAAATTAAATATACAAAGTTTTGTGTAATCTTTTTTGATATAGGTAGGATAATTAATTAAGACATCCAATAGAATAATTAATCTTTTTTACAAGTGACTAATTTTTTACTCATTTCATTCTAATAGAATGTTACCCATACAGAAAAATAAAGTAGTGACAACATATTTTTTATTATGGTTTAAAAAAAAAGTAAAGGTTAAAAAATTTGCCGCCAACGTAAACATAAACGGTAGACTGAAATACTAAAGAAAGAAAAATATAAATTATTAACGTAATCGAAGAGAATAATTTTGTAAGTAACTAAACTATATATAAAAAAAACTATTGAAAAAACCGTGCGTAGGCACGGGTTTTATACTAGTTATGATAAAGTGAGGATTAACTCCGTCATAAACAAGAATTTGTGTTTTGTATCACTAAAATTCAGGTTAAATTTCAGTTTCTGTTGAATTGTGAAACATACAAAGAAGTTGAGTAGAATGATCCGTGATAGTTTTATTAAACCAAGTCCAAGTCTTATATAGTACATAGGATAACATATAAATAGGAAACCAATAACAAAACCTATCAAATAATATCAAACACTGATATTGTTACTATAACAAATCATAGAGCAATATGCTCCGATCCTAATATCTCGCCTAACACCACCCCTCAAACTGGAGCATGGAGGTCAAGAATGGCTAGTTTGCGAAAGGAGATAGTGAAACATGGCTCAGTAGTGGAAACATGGACCGGTTTAACAATACCCTCTTTAATCGCATCTCAAGTTAAGTGACAATCAATCTCAATATGCTTGGTTCGTTCATGAAAGACGGGATTCTGGGCAAGATGAATGGCCGATTGGCTATTACAATGCAAGGACATAGGCAAAGGAAAGACAACGTCCAAGCTGGAAAGAAGTCCACGGAGCCATTTAAGTTCACAAACAATGGCAACCATTGACCTATATTCTGCTTCTGCCAAGGATAAAGAGACAGTATGTTGTTTCTTTGTTTTCCAAGAAACAGGAGAATTACCCAAAAAAACAAACCATCATGTCACGGAAGACGAGTCAACGGACAAGTGCCCCAATCAAAGTCACACCATCCTGAAATTGTAAGACTACTATCAGAACGTAGTAAAATACCTTGTCACGGACTGCCTTTTAGTCTCGAACAACTCGTAATGCGGAAGTCAGATGAGCTTCTCATGGTTGCTGTAGGAACGACTGTGATAAGACATGAACTGCAAAAGACAAGTCTGGGCAGGTGGCATAAAGATAAACAAGCCGCCCTACTAAGCGCCGATAGCCCTTCGGATCATCAATCAATGGGCTCCGATCCAATCAGTGCCAAGGTTATGCATAACTTCCATGGGTGTAGATGCAGGTTTAGCACCCAAGAGACCAGTTTCAGAAACAATATCAAGAGTGTATTTACGCTGATTAAGAACAATGCCCTCTTTACTTCTCGCTACTTCTAGGCCAATAAAGTATTTTAAAATACCCAAATATTTCATTTTAAAACAACGATTCAAATAATCCTTACAGGAAGAGACTGTCGAGGAAGTATTACCAGCTATAACGAGATCATCAACATAGACCGAGACATGTAGCCTAACCTCAGTTTTCGAGTAAGTAAAGAGCGAATAATCCGAGTGGGACTGATGAAACCCGTATTGTCGGAGAGCACCAACTAATTTTGTGAACCAACAACGAGGAGCTTATCGCAAGCTATAGAGGGATTTCTTTAGGCGACACACTCTCCTTTCGTGACCACGAGTATAACCAGGCGGAAGCTTCATATCGACTTCTTCATCCAAATCACCATGAAGAAAAGCATTATGAACGTCCATATGATGCAATTCCCACCCTTTTGTCGTAACTACAACAAGGAAAGTTCGGATCGTGACCGTTTTAACGACGGGAGCAAAAGTTTCTCAATAATCCAAGCCTTTCGACTAGATGATTACCAAAGACGAAAAGTCGAGCTTTCAACCGTTCAATTGAGCCGCCAAATTTATATTTAATTTTATAGACCCATTGAAATTCTAAGGCTTTCTTATCGGGAGGAAGTTCGGAAAGCTCCCATGTACCATTAGATTAAAGAGCATCAATCTCGTCTTGAATGGCACGACACCACCCCTCGTCCTGTAATGCAACATTGAACGAGGTCGACTCAACACCCGTAGTTATGGCAGCCAAAAAACATTTGTGTTGATTGCAAAAAGTATTGCAATTAATGTAATTTGCTAAAGAATACGAAGTACCTGAGGGGGATGAAGGCGGGCTCGGTGAACTGGACGAGGATGGACTGTTGGTTGTGTCGAGGACGTAACCTTACAATTGAGAATTCAGAAACTTAAGCCAGTGATACTTCCCCATAATTTGTGGTTCGGGAACAGTGTTGGTGTGAGGGTCCAAAATAGAAGGAGTATTTGTCTCAATGGTATCAACAGGTTTGAGGTTGGGCTCAAGAACTTCGATGGCAAGCGACTTTGTAGCTGCTGGAGTGGGCTCATCAAGAGGAGGGTCTTCATCATTGGGACTTAGTTACTCATTATCCAAATCAGGCGGATCAGAACATGGAAAAATGTCTTCATAGTGTGGACATGACATAGGTCCACCCCGACGCGGCCACGCGCGGGTTTGGCGGCGGTATGTTCTTGTGATAAGATGATTCTCGGGTCGAAATTTAAATCGAAGTTTGGAGTCGCCACCGAACTTTATGGGAGTTCGGACCCGTTCAAACTCACTCTATACTAAGGGGTATCGTGCACAAAGCACGACCCGCTTTAGTACTACAGCATGTGGTTCGTCCCTTTGCATAATGATACCGATACCGAGTTATTGGGTATCGTATATCGAATGACTCTCGTTCGCCAATGGTTACGGGCACCCGGAAACCAAAGGTTCTAAGTAAGGGTTGAGGGTATGTGTTGAGAAGCCCACGAAGGACACCCAACCCCGCCCGCAAGTATTGGCCTCTACTAAGATATCGATTGGTTTTTTAATCCGGGCGCTAGTAATACGATGAAATGTTATGCAAACAACATTTTAAACTACACATGTGAAGTACGTGTTTAACTACGTCATTTAATGCATTTTGATATTTGTTAAAGTTTTTTAACATGAGATGTTTATTTAAAAGCGATAAATGGCAAACATCGTAAATAGAAAGCTTGAAAATAAATTGCAAATTACACGGGTGGAAATACAACCTGGAATTCACAATACAACGAGCAATGAAATAAAGGACTAGAAATGGTAAACATTGACTATCTACGGACCCGTAAATAGAAAATGTAATCGAAACCGTAAATCGAATAATTGGACGACCTTCGATCAAGTACACCTTGCATTGTATAATGATCGGAAAACGAAGGCTTTAATACGCGTTCGCGTATTGGACAGGAACGTGATGCTAGATTGATACCGAGCCTTCGAGTCTTGTCCCGACTTATCATAGTGAAATAAGGATGTCTCAACCATTCACATATCGAACACGACTAAAGAGTCGTCGATACTAGACTAGTTACACGAGACGTCACTCAAAGTCGCAAATGAAATGCTTTAGCATGTTTGGGTTTTAGAAGACAAACACGTGATTGATTTAACACGTATTGGATTAGAGTCGTAGATGTGATTCGACAGAACCTTATATCGTCTTAAGAGACCTCATTGGAGGCTTACAGAGGTCACTCGATCGAGTTAGCGGAGGGACTCGATCAAGTGCCTCATGACGGACCTCCCTGCCTATTTTTGAGGGTGTCACTCGATCGAGTGCCCTCTGTAACGTGTAAAGGATTTGCTCGAAATGACCCGTTTCGTGATTTTGGTCGAATGTGCTCGAATTAGTTATGAATATCGATCCCTTCGTATTCGTGTCCGGGTCATATGGATCACACGATGATCATGTTTACGTCATTAGATTTCACACTAATTCGATCTTCGTTGCCTCATTATGAACGATATTCAACTATAGAGTCGAAATCCCACATTTTTAGAGTGCTATTGATGATATACAAAAACAAGTGTAGGCGAAGGAGTATTCCTTGATCGCGCCATGTCGATATGAATATCGATCCCTCCATTTCACTATGTCACCTATCGGATCTCGAGGATCCTGTGACAATCTGATTGACATCGTTGAGTTTCGTATTGACCTTGAATTTGGTAACTCATGATGAACGATGTTCGACTATAGAGTCGGCATCAAACATTTAGAGTAACATTTTGAAAATGGGATCGAATGCGCTCGATAACGAATAACCGCGATCACGTTATAATATGACGGTTATGCGTATGCCATAGGGCGCCCTAACCTTTAAGTGCCTAGGGCGGCGCGCCACAAAGGGCGCCACCTCCAGTACGACTTGCTCGGAGGATTATACGGACTTTACGCGGCTTTTCGTCGTCGATCATATTCGATCGGGGACTTGATCACAAATATTGGGTCCTTTGCATTCCGATATCGTAGTTTGGCTTTTGAAGCCTACGATAATCGAGTTACCGTCATCGAACATTTGCTCAAGTCGGTTTTGAAAATATTTTTGTTATATCATAGTATACACGTTATTGTATATAAACAATATATAAAATGCGATAAATAAAGTTAGGTTGTTAGTAAACGATAATAAAATGTTAGATCACGAAAAGTAAAAGTTAGTAACCATAATTAAAGAGTTAGTGATGTTAGTATATACTAAACGAAAAGAAGACTAGAGATTAGAGAATGGGGTTTGATACCCTCAACCTACAAGTTAATAGTCTCGTGAATAAGCTCGTATAGTGTCGTCGTAGGCATAAGAGCGATTTGAGATCTGTAGGGTGAGTTATGGTGTATGATTAAGGAGAGGATGCTCTCGGTTTTTGACAAGTTTTGATCTCGGGATGGCTTTGTATGTGAAGGAGAGAAAGAGCTCTCGGATTTCTGACAATGGGGTTTCAGAAATGAAGTTGTCCACCTCCGATATATTGGACGCGAGGGTGTATTTATAAGGTTTTGTGAAATTCCCCGACCAAGGATTTGGGCGCCCGGGGGCTTGCGACTCGGTACTGGGGCGCCCCAGTTGAGGCGGCTCAGTTCTAGGGTGCTCGGATGCGGGCAGTTGAAGTTGCACGTATCAGAAGTTGCTCAAAAGACGGATGGATATCTGTGTTATTTGAGGTAAATATTGATGCGGTTTGGACTTAGTTGCATTTTATATTTGCACACATTTTGGAACTTGGTTTGCTCGGGTTTCGTCTTTGATCGGTTTTGGCTCGGTCGCAAAAGACGGTTTTACCCCCGGTGACGGTTTTAGCCCAAAATAGCTTTATTTGATTGGAAACGACCCACTGAGTCTGGATATGAGATTGGTTTTGAGAGATTTGTACTTCTCTGCCAAAATCGTATACGATTGGTTTCCGAGACCGTATTCGAGCGTATTAATGCTTGTTAGCGTTCTATCATTATCGGGTGTTTTGTTGGGGACTACTATAGACACAAGCAACCAATATGCGGGTGCGTACAAAGCCCCCACTCTGACTGAGGCTTGGACAAGGCAAAAGTCAGAGTAGCTACTAGGCGAATCGAGGATTACGACCTGACAACCGTCCGGTCGGGTCGTTTATAGTCTGTTAGACTTGCGTGAAGGGCTTGCCAGCCATAAGATAGAGATCATACCTGTCTTGATGACGATAGCTTCGTGGGGAGTTGGACTTGCCTTCGAAGTCTCGGGTGTACCTGTATGCAGACACATCATATCTTGGATGTTGAATTTTAGGAGAAACATCGCCTCGGGTCTTTCGCTGGGGAGTAAAGGCCGGTACCTGAAATGTTAGATACGCAAGCAGAAATAGCGGATATAACAGATAGAAAGATAGTCTACAGGAAATGCAGTTAAACATCCATAGGCTAGCTTGCGCTGGAAAAAATGATGTTTGCTTCATTTTGAAGTCAAAGTCCTGGCAGCAGCTGATGTGCTAGGAGATATGTTTTCAAAATTGAAGGCTCAGAAAAAATATTTGCAGTCTAGTAGACCAAATTCTGACCTTGTCGAAAAGTTTTTTTTTTTCAAATGGCTAAGTTTTGCAAATTTCAAAGAAATAATTCGAAGAGAGAGGCATACCGACAGACTCGACTCCGAACACGACAGGACGAGTTAACAGACACGGCTTGACCTCTCGAGGGGTTGGACGGTGGCTCAGTAGGGGGTGGGCCACCTGAGATGACAAGACTCTAAGTTGCGCTATTCCATAGCCTAGGCAAGTGGCAACAAGGTCGAACATCGAAATGGGAAAGATTTGTTATAGAGGGATTGCAGTGAGACTGTTTATGCATGATAGGACTTAGCAGTAGCAATCCTCTAGTCTAGTGCTTTTTTTAATTTTTTGGTGTTGGGGTACATTCCCAAAGTGGGTGTCGCTTCGAGTCCCTGACAGATTCTTGTATTCGGCTGAGCCGAGTACTAGGACACACTATAGAAATGATGCTATTTTGAAAATCTTTTGGATTTTGTGAGTGGATGAAGATCTTCTATCTAAGAGAAGCTCCCAGGACGACAAAGCTAACTGTTGAGAACATTACAGTGTCATGATAGGAATGATGGTGCTTTTTAAATTTGTGTCAATGTGGGTGGTTGTGCCCTTGTCGAAAGGCTGCCTACGTATTCACGTGTAGTGAAATCAAACCAAGCTGTAGTTCAGGAAATGGAAAGATATATTATGGTGCCTAGTTTATTAGGGCTTTGTGTGTAACTAGCCATATTGACGGTGTAGGCTAGGTGCATTCCCAATGATGTCTTGATCAAAGGGCTAGAACAGTTAGGATGTTGATCCTATGACTGTGAGCGTTTTCCGGGGTACCTAAGAGGTGGTGTGAACTATTTGGGCATATTCTATGCCGACTGCAGGTTGAGTTCCCGTGTTTGGGGCGGGTAACTGGTTTGGATGTGTTTGGATATATGGTGCTAGGCAGTAAGTGACTTTGATGATTTGCAATCTGGAGCTCGATTTTGTGGAGCTAAAGCTTCGAGGGTAAGGTATTGTAATGTCGTAGGAAAGGAGAAAGTTGAGTAAAAATGACTCGAACTTCGATTGGAGTAGGATTGACAATGTGGGATCTGATTTCCATGTCTGGCCCTAATGGTTAGGGCATATCTTATGGAGATTGAATTCTCAAAATTTGGGCTGTCTCTTAGCCTAGGTCTCGAGAAGGTCTTGAGGGTTGTAATGTGGGAAGGCTAGATGTGGTGTTAGCTGACCAGCCTGATTGTCTCTCCTTTATTTGATAGTAATTCTTGATTTGACCGTACCCAAGTCAAGGGATTGACTGTACCTTGGTCAAGGGATTGACCGTACCTTGGTCAAGGAGTTCTTCGCTTTATTTGACTGTGCCCTGGTCAAGGGATTGACCGTACCCCGGTCAAGGAATTCTCTTTTTTTTTTGGGTAGACCGTTAACCATGATCCGAGACTTTTGATCGTTAGCCACAATCCGGGGCTTTTGAATGTTAGCCATAGTCATGGGTTTTTTTGGACCCCTTAACCCCGGTCATAGGATTCTTCATTTGATATGATCGTACCTCGGTCAAGGGAATGAGCGTACCCCGGTCAAGGGGTTGACCGTACCTGTAACGCCCCTGATTTTATGAATTAAATTAAATTGAAGTTATGTTCGTATTTTTATTTTTTTTAGGATTTAACTCGTAATTCTTAAAATTATTATAAAACGAATTTATCGTTTAATCATTTCAAACTCCTAAAATTTTTTTTTCTCTCGAAAACCATTCTTATATTTAAAACATATTTTTATTTCTATTTCGATTTATTTTATACATTTAATTTAATTCTTATTGAACTTTTGTTTTGACAATTTGAATTCTAAACTCTTTTGATCTAAGCTTGAATTTATATTATTTTAAACCTGAATTGGTTTTAATAAGCTTAGTTAAATAATTCATTATTTTTTGGAATTACTTTTCCATAATTTCATGTTACTCAATCATCCCTAAAATTTCATAATTATACCTCTATTGCCCTTTTGTAATCCAAAGAGAATTGAGTGCTCTATTCCTATTCGAAACATTTCTTAATCCAAATTCTTTCTTAAATCTTGTCAATTCTAGAAATCGATCAATCATTATTTGGGAATTCACTAGGAACTGTAATTCGATAATCAATATTTTAATTTTAATTGAATATTAGGGTTTAACTGATGATTAGGGTTAATCTGTCTTTTAGAAATTTAGGGTTTAGGGTGGTCGGATGGCAGTGTAGCCGAAGTTTGGAGGAGGGAGGTGGTGCCGACGGTCGGAGGAGGGTGGACAATGCGGTGGCTGGGGTGGTATGGGCATGGTGAGGGTGGTATGAATGGCAGGAGGTGTGCGGTTTGTTTGGTTGGTTTTTTTTTTTCCAAAAAAAATTCTAATTTAAATTATACAGTATCACGTATTATTTTGTAATTAATTTTTTATTATAATTATTGAATTAATTATGTTTTTTTACTTTTTTAATTCTCGTTTTATTAATTCTCATTAATATCATATTATGTATTTATTAATTCTAAATATTAATTGCGTATTTATTAATTCTCATATTATTAATTAAAATAAATAGTTTTTCCTAAATAAAAAAATTTAATACTAATCATTTTTCCCAAAAAAATCAAGAGAAAATAATAACATTCATATTTTTAAAAAAGGGAGAAAAAACGGAGAAAAAAATAATGAAAAGAACCATGAAAAAAAAGAAGATGTGGTGGCCGATGTGGTGGGGTGGTGGAGGGAAATGAAGTATTTTTCTCTCAAATAGCTCTCTAGAAAAGTGAAGGGGAAATGAGAGGGATAAAATGGTAATTCTAAGGTACAATTGAGTAACACACAATTATGAAAAAGTACTACCCATTTTTCCTCGAGAAATCAACTTAATTCATTTTCGTCCGGAAACCATGGTTCTGAGTAAGGGGTGAGGGTACGTGTTGGGATGTTCACTAAGAACACCCAACCCCGCCCGCACTTAGCGGCCTTTACTAAGATATCGTTCGTTTTTGGTGTACACGGGTTAGTTCGACGGTTGAATGATATGCAAACATTATTTTCCTAAGCATGTGAGAAAAATAAAATGGGTTGCTAAGTCGTTTAATGCATATTAAACTAATAACATCAAAGTTATTTTAGCATGTGAAGTCGTTTTAGTCTAATAAAACGATAAAAACAAATAAATTGCTACAAACACGAGAAAACGAGTTAGTAACGTTTGAATAAATCGAATAAAGACGTAAATGAATAATATGCATGATTTTAGAAAAGATTTATGACACGCGAAAAATACTTGTCGAAATCTGAAAATATACCGAGAAAATCGCTGTTTTATGTGAGAAAACGATGCTGGAAAAATCGGAAAAAAACGAAAAAAGGCTGCGGCTTACAGCAGCCCGCGCGACTCGACCGTGAAGGGAGCGACTCGCGCGGGTGGCTGTCTTGGATTCGATTTTCGAAAATTATTAACTTTGATAAATCGCGTACAAATATGGATTAATTTATACTCGATTTATATTTTCGATATTCGTCGTATTCGATATTCGATTATGAAATCGATATCGAATAGTCGGAATGATTTTAGAAAAGGTTTTGAAAAAAGTTTGTTTTGAACGAAAAGTGAAAAAAAAAGAATTTGAACGAAAAAGATGTTAATTCTCTCCGCGTTTAAAATCATCGAATTTTGCAAAAAAGGTAATGATTTTATTAGCATCAACGAGAATTAATTAATTTAGTTCTTGTAGATACGATATTCGATTTGAGAATCAGTATCGTATTTTAAGAACGTTATAAAAATAGTTTTTTTTAGTATCGATTATTAGAAATAAAAATATGTGACGTGATAAGTGTAGTTTGTAGTGCTTATTTGTTGTGTTTTGGTCCCATTTTCCTTGTGGAATCGCTTCTTGAGAGCGATTTATGGGTTTCTTATGCTTCCTTTAGTTCGTTTCAGGTTCCCGAGACCGATTTGGAAGAGTTGGAGCGATTCCGACTCGATACATACACATTTTGGAGCCAACGGAGTAAAGGAACGATGACTCGATGCCTTGGAATCGACCCCGAGACCTTGGGACCCAATCCCGAGCCTCTGAGACCCGATCCCGAGTCCCGAGCCTCCGAGACCCGATCCTGAGTCCCGAGCCTCCGAGACCCGATCCCGAGTCCCGAGAATCGATGAGAAACCCATGAGAAGCAAGGAGGGACCGAAAGAAGCTTAAAGGAGGCCTACAAGGCTCAACCGGAACTGGTTGAGGTGCACAAAAGAGAGGTGTTCTGTGAAGGGTCCATCCCGAACGGGACCAACTCATCCCGAACGGGATGAGCCCTTTTCAGGCCGCACTCCTTTCTTTCTTCTTCTTTCCACTTGTAACCCTATATATACTCTTCCCTTGTTTTGTTGATGGGATGTTAGACATTAGAGACAAAACCCTAGATAATTTTAGCATAGATTAGCATAGATTAGTGTAGATTAGTCCTTAGATTATCGTTAATCTTAGATTAGTACTTGTAATTTGGGAATTCTTCAAGATCTCCACCAAGCTTGACAAACTTGGATGTATGTTTTGGGTTTTTCTCATTTATGCAAGTTTCCTTCTTCCTTTCATCTTGTTAGTAGGTATAATCTTCTTTTCCTTTCTCTTAATCTTGTTCTTTCATTAAAGTTTGAATCTTTGTTGTTTGGATTGCTCATAGTTCATAGTACTTGTTAGTTTCTTCTTGTTTGTTTTGATGTTTGTGATGATTCCTCTTCTTAGTGTTAGTTTTAGTATAGATATGTTAGAGTAGTATCTCTCTAGGGTTAGTAAGGTGATTAGGGTGTTAATTGGATGATTAAGGGATTGTTGGAGATGTTGGTGGAAGATTTGGGTTTCCTAGTACTTGTTAGTTTCTTCTTGTTTGTTTTGATGTTTGTGACGATTCCTCTTCTTAGTGTTAGTTTTAGTATAGATATGTTAGAGTAGTATCTTGCTAGGGTTAGTAAGGTGATTAGGGTGTTAATTGGATGATTAAGGGATTGTTGGAGATGTTGGTGGAAGATTTGGGTTTCCTCTTATATGATGCACATCACATGTTTGTTGAAATGCTTGATTGACTAAGTATGTACGAATGCTTGTTTTTCTTGCTTTTCTTTTATGGGTGATAGTTGTTTGTGGGTTCGGTCCCCTCATTAAGTTGCGAGAGCCCGGTGAGGACGACCCCTAGGTCTAAGTTGCGAGAGCCCGGATTCGACCTAGGCCACTATAGCGCGCTAGTAACCCAGTTTGTCATGTGTATCGCCAAGGTGGGTTTTAGGTGAAACCTCTAGGTCAGTCTACGTAGAGAGAGCCCGGACCACACCTAGATTACCCTACTACCTCCTTCACTCTAGCTCTTCCTCGACCATTCCGTTACCCCTTTGACCCCGACCTAATCCTAGCCCGTGTCCTTTGTTTGTTTTCTTGCTTTAGACCTAGCTTAGTCGTAGTCTCCCCCTCCTTAGAATAGCTTGTCTCGAACATAGTCCTAGACCGTAGCATACCCTAGTCCGACCTCCCGTCCCTGTGGATTCGACCCGACTTACCCTAGCTACCCTAGTTAGGTTTTGCCGGTTTTATTTGACGGTTGGGATTCACGACAAATCCTTACCATCAAATTGGCGCCGTTGCCGGGGACGGCGTAGTTTAAACTTTTGTTTGCTTAGTTGTGGACTTTGTTCTTGATTTTTGTGTTCTCTTCTCCTTCTGTATCTCCGTTCTTCTTCTTGTGTGTTACTCTCCCTTCCTAGTGCCTCAAAAGCACTAGGATACTAACGTTTGCTCAAGTGCTTCTAGTTCATCCTAGGTACCTAAGCGACGTTATGGACATGGCTTGTCCAAGCTACCATCAACCATCACGAGACAATTATGGGGCGAATTACCAAAACCCACAACTTTACCAACCATATAAACCTCATCAACAATCTTATGAACCCTCTTCTTATGGTTACCAAGAAAGTTGTCAAGGATCGTTCCCACATCCTAACAACTACCAAACACCCTCACATAACCCACAACCAAATATCCTTGAGAGTTGTCAAATGTTGGCCCAAACACAAGGGAGCCAACATGAGATGATGATGTTATTGCAAAAGGGTCAACAATTGTTGTTGACTCAAATACAAGGGGTTAGGGAGGAGTTCAAGGCCCAAATAGAGGTGCAAGATGCTCGCATCAATGCACTCATGGCTCATATCACGATGTCGGCCGCTCGAACTCCGCAACATGTTGAGGAAGGTTCATTTGGGCAAGAAGGTCGGGTGCTTCCACAAGAAAGTCAACCCGATTGTGAAGCTACAAATGAAGAAGAGGGGGTCGATCAAGAGACCATTGTTGAGTGTTGCTTGGGCGGTGAAGATGAGGGACGAATAGAGGAAGTTGAGGCTTCAAGGGCCCACAATGAGGAGGGAGTTGAGCATAGTTATCAAGATAGCTCTTGGGGAGCCAATGTATTGGCTATAAAGTTGGATTTGTTTGATTTTCTTCGTGATGAACCGGGTGTTGACAATCCAAACCCAAGTGAAGAGATGACCCCTCATGACCATTTTGACAAGGTCAGTGAAAAGGAGCGCAATACTTGGGAAAAAGAAGTAGATGCCTTGGAACTTGCTTTGTATGGGGAATTGGAGGATCCTAAAGCCTCCAATGAGGAAAACTTGATGCTTTCTACTCCTCTACCGCACTCGATGTCTAGCCCTTTGTCTTGTGAGGCGGTTGGTGAAGAGGATCCTTGTCGGGCGGTGGAAAAGAGTTCCACTCTCGACCCCGTAGAAGAAGCGACCCATTTAGGGTGTGATCTCCGACATCATGACACCGAGCAGGACTCTAGACCACTATACCTACCGGATGGTCATAAGAGTCGTAGCTATGTTGGTTCCGAAGACCCGGAAGATCACGAGAACCCCGAGCATATTGAAGACGATCGCTTCTTCCCTCCGACTTGGAAACTTTTGGGAGTGGCTAGGCTCGGCCATGTGAGCTTAATTGAAGATGTTGCTAGAGCATTTGACTTACTACTTCGAGCTCTTGATGGCTATGGAGGCATTGTTGGTGAGAGTAATTAGTGTAAATATATTTTCCCTTTCTTTTGTGCTTGTATTTGTGTTTGTGTTTGTTTGTATAGTTTGGTTTCTAGGATTTGTTAGCCTTTGTGGAACTCTTGTTCATTTGGATTTTTGATGAGCGATGTGAGGGAGGGAATTTGATGTTGTATTTGAGTTCATTGTGATAGGTGTGAAGGAAAGGTGATTCCTATAGGAGAGTAGATAATGATAGAGCATGGATCGTGAGTTTGGAAGTCGGTTTTTGAAGTTTCGGTGAACCTTTTGGGGTTTTGGAGGTCAAGAAGACCCATCCCGGGCGGGAAGGGAGCTTCCCGACCGGGAAGGATGTGCCATCCCGACCGGGAAGAAGCCGTCCCGATCGGGATGGAGGTGCAAAAATTGGAGCTTGCTGGAGTGCCGTCCCGACCGGGAAGGTGGCTTCCCGACCGGGACGAGTGTGTCTTCCCGATCGGGACCATCCATCCTGACCGGGATTGTCTCTTTTCTCCTCTTTTGGCCTCTTCTTTGACATTTGAGCCCACCCAACCATTGTATACCCCCACCCAACCTCCCTCACCCATTACTACCTCAACCATGCGGTATTATCGAGAATGAAGAGGAATATCAAGGATGAAGACTAGCTATGTGCTTACATTGATCATCGAGACGATGGAGTGAGTGAGTTGCCAACCATTCGGTATGGCAACTATCCTTTCTTTTCCGTCTTTTATAGCTTATCTCCCTTTGCATGTTCCCCTTCCCATTATTTTGTGTCATGGTGGCCTTCAAGGCCTTAGTATATGTTGCTCCCGACTCTCGATGATGTGATTACATCGAGAGTCATTTCAAAAATCCAAATTTTACAAGTTTTTCACCCTTTTGTTGGATTTAGTCGGATTTAGGCGGAATCCGGGCTAGGTGACTTGATTACACCTAGCCCTCCCCTCCCATTTCCTTTTATTTCCTTCTTTTTATTTTTCTTCCCCCTTCCATATCTTTTCTTGTCTCGGCCCATGGTGACTTGACTACACCCCGGCCGGACACCTTCTACCCTTTTCTCCACTTTTCTTTTTGATTTTTTTAGCTTTATTTTCGTAGTTTCTTTTGTTTCTTTTGTCTCTCCGCACCCTATGATCGAGCATGAGGACATGGCTCGGTTTAAGTGTGGGGGAGCGATATTCTAGCATAGTTTAGTTTATTTTCGTAGTTTTTCCGAAAAAATCTTAAAAACCCTAAAAATTTGAAAAAAATTCACAAAAATCAAAAAGATTTTCCTTTTGTGTGTTTTCCTTTTGTGTCTTTGTGTCGTGTATTTTTTTTGTTTTGTTGTGTTTGCCCTCTTTTCCTTATAGGTTGCTAAAATCGCCGCTAATTTTGGAGAGCTTTCATGACCTCCGGTAACATCTCTTCACCCCTTTTTCCTCTTTGTTCCTTGTGGAGTTTGGAGGATTTGTGTATTGTGGTGTGCTCGGGTGGAGCTTTGTAAAGTTTGAGGTTGATTTGGAGACTTGTTTGGAAGATCGGGGTGGTGTTTGTGTTTTGTTATATGTTCGTTTTGTTTTGTTTTGTTTTGTTGCTTTTGCTTCTTTTTCTTTCGTTCGTTTTCGTCGTGTCTTTGTTTTGTGTTTTGTTGTGTCTTGTGTGTGTAAAACGTTTTCGAAAACCCGGTTTAGAGGCTAGTTTGTGAGAGTTTACTTTCCCTTCCTAGTTGTATAAATTGAGTCTTGGACTTGGATCTAGTAGAATGACCCTAAATCAATGAATTCGTTGGTCCTTTACCTTGAGTCCACCTAGCTTACTAGGAATTTACTACGGGATTTGCATTTTGACCATTATGACCACCCACGTTGTGAAAAGGCCTTGGTTACCGAGTCTCGTCCCTTAGGTGACCATGTTCGGAATCGTTAGATTAGTCCAAGTTCTCCCCTTTTTGTGAGTATGAAGGGAAGACGTCGTCCCGACATACCCATTTCCCTACTTCCTACACAAATCCACACAATAAAAATGCAATTTGTTGAAATCTCTCTTTCTTAATTATCAAGAAGCGCCAAAAAGCCAAATCGAGCCAAAAAGGGCTAAGAAAAGAAAAAGAAAGAAAATGAAAGAAAGAAAGAAAAGAATGAAGAAAAAGAAAAGGCACAAAAGCCAAAAAGAAAATAGAAAAGAAGAAAAAGAATGGCATGCCAAAACAAAGAGAAAAATGCAAAAGAAGAAAGAAAATGCCAAAAGAAAACCCATCTCACAAAAAGAAATCCTCACAAAAATAAGCCTTTTTCCGACTTTTTCCGTGAAGAGCCTACCAAAGGACCGAGTCCCGAGGAAGGATGATAGCGGCATTAGTCGGTCTTCCCTCATTTTGCATATTTCCACCTTTTTACTTGGACTAGTTAGGCGGTTTTGGACACGGGACGACCCTCTTGGCTCACGCTAAAGGGGGCGGGGTCTCACTTACCTACAGTGTCGACTAACACCGTGGTTCCTCACTTTTCCACTCCGCCGATCGTCCCGTAGTACGTTTTTAGAAAGTTAGGAGGACCTAGGTAAGTTACCAACGTTTTTGTTGCTTTATCGTCATACTATTAGGGTTTAGTCCACCTTGGTTTGTATTGCTAGCTTGGGAACGTTGTCGCTTACCTCGAGTCCTAAATCGGTGCTTCTTTCACCGCTTTTAGAGGGAAGCGGTATTTCTTTTGTTCTGGGTGCAACCGTCTATGTGTTTGTTTGTGTGTTTGTTTGTTTATGTGCTTTGTGTCCGGTTGCATCCACAGTTTTGTCGCAAGACCCGACTTGCCTTGCGAAGTACACTTTTCCTCTAAGTGCACTCGCGTGAGTTGAAGGGGCGTAGGGTGCGCTAATACCCACTCGGATCGTTTAGTAGATAGTATATGCTTACTCGAGGGCGAGTAAGGGTTAAGTGTGGGGGAGTTGATAAGTGTAGTTTGTAGTGCTTATTTGTTGTGTTTGGTCCCATTTTCCTTGTGGAATCGCTTCTTGAGAGCGATTTATGGGTTTCTTATGCTTCCTTTAGTTCGTTTCAGGTTCTCGAGACCGATTTGGAAGAGTTGGAGCGATTCCGACTCGATACATACACATTTTGGAGCCAACGGAGTAAAGGAACGATGACTCGATGCCTTGGAATCGACCCCGAGACCTTGGGACCCAATCCCGAGCCTCCAAGACCCGATCCCGAGTCCCGAGCCTCCGAGACCCGATCCTGAGTCCCGAGCCTCCGAGACCCGATCCCGAGTCCCGAGAATCGATGAGAAACCCATGAGAAGCAAGGAGGGACCGAAAGAAACTTAAAGGAGGCCTACAAGGCTCAACCGGAACCGGTTGAGGTGCACAAAAGAGAGGTGTTCTGTGAAGGGTCCATCCCAAATGGGACCAACTCATCCCGAACGGGATGAGCCCTTTTCAGGCCGCACTCCTTTCTTTCTTCTCCTTTCCACTTGTAACCCTATATATACTCTTCCCTTGTTTTGTTGATGGGATGTTAGACATTAGAGACAAAACCCTAGATAATTTTAGCATAGATTAGCATAGATTAGTGTAGATTAGTCCTTAGATTATCGTTAATCTTAGATTAGTACTTGTAATTTGGGAATTCTTCAAGATCTCCACCAAGCTTGACAAACTTGGATGTATGTTTTGGGTTTTTCTCATTTATGCAAGTTTCCTTCTTCCTTTCATCTTGTTAGTAGGTATAATCTTCTTTTCCTTTCTCTTAATCTTGTTCTTTCATTAAAGTTTGAATCTTTGTTGTTTGGATTGCTCATAGTTCATAGTACTTGTTAGTTTCTTCTTGTTTGTTTTGATGTTTGTGATGATTCCTATTCTTAGTGTTAGTTTTAGTATAGATATGTTAGAGTAGTATCTTGCTAGGGTTAGTAAGGTGATTAGGGTGTTAATTGGATGATTAAGGGATTGTTGGAGATGTTGGTGGAAGATTTGGGTTTCCTCTTATATGATGCACATCACATGTTTGTTGAAATGCTTGATTGACTAAGTATGTACGAATGCTTGTTTTTCTTGCTTTTCTTTTGTGGGTGATAGTTGTTTGTGGGTTCGGTCCCCTCATTAAGTTGCGAGAGCCCGGTGAGGACGACGCCTAGGTCGGTCTAAGTTGCGAGAGCCCGGATTCGACCTAGGCCACTATAGCGCGCTAGTAACCCCGTTTGTCATGTGTATCGCCAAGGTGGGTTTTAGGTGAAACCTCTAGGTCGGTCTACGTAGAGAGAACCCGGACCACACCTAGATTACCCTACTACCTCCTTCACTCTAGCTCTTCCTCGACCATTCCGTTACCCCTTTGACCCCGACCTAATCCTAGCCCGTGTCCTTTGTTTGTTTTCTTGCTTTAGACCTAGCTTAGTCGTAGTCTCCCCCTCCTTAGAATAGCTTGTCTCGAACATAGTCCTAGACCGTAGCATACCCTATTCCGACCTCCCGTCCCTGTGGATTCGACCCGACTTACCCTAGCTACCCTAGTTAGGTTTTGCCGGTTTTATTTGACGGTTGGGATTCACGACAAATCCTTACCATCAAATTGGCGCCGTTGCCGGGGACGGCGTAGTTTAGACTTTTGTTTGCTTAGTTGTGGACTTTGTTCTTGATTTTTGTGTTCTCTTCTCCTTCTGTATCTCCGTTCTTCTTCTTGTGTGTTACTCTCCCTTCCTAGTGCCTCAAAAGCACTAGGATACTAACGTTTGCTCAAGTGCTTCTAGTTCATCCTAGGTACCTAAGCGACGTTATGGACATGGCTTGTCCAAGCTACCATCAACCATCACGAGACTTTGTCCTACGTAGGTGGGTCGTGCTTTGACAAATAAGGCGGACTGGGATGGGGTAGAAACCCGTGATGTAAGATCGACGGAGTTTCGACGCTATAGACTCTAACAACTTATGACAAGACCCGATACTGCTAAATACAGGAAGTCCTAAGAAGAAAGTTTTGAAAAGAGGATTTGGATTTGAAAAAAATCCGAACAAAACGGATTGGAGGGCCCGATTTTTTTTTGAAAATCGAAAAAAAAAAGTTTATCGGGCCGAGATTTTTGAATTTTTAAAAAGGTTTGGACAGCATACCGGCTAGAAAATAGGCTATTTTGAGCCAAAATCATAAGTCCTAAATTCGGTAGCTTTCCGGGTTTTGAAAAAATGGATGATTTTCGAAAAAGATGCAAGTTTTTGAAAACGACGGTTTTTTGAAAAGATGAGACACGGACCAGGTAGCATGTAGTCACGGAAACAGTATAACGACACCATGTATGCTCTTAGTCTAAGTCTCGGTCGGTCTAATAGGGTCTATACCAACGACGATAGCTTTCTCGCAAATCAGGACGGTGTTCCTAAGCCGAGTTGGTCTTAGAACCTGCCGTAAAACCCATGCGAGTTCCGCCATCGAAGTCTTTAGTGGGTCCATTTAGGAACGCACCGCGGTATAGTGGGACGTCGGTCACAAGTAACCGGCCCGGGAAAGAATTGGATTATGCATGAACCATTGAACTAAAACGTGTACATTACTATTCGAACGATTTCTTTTCGAGTCTCACCCTAGGGATGCCGATGGTAAGTGACTCATCAGTTAATCCCCAGCGGAGTCGCCAAATTGTGGACATGACATAGGTCCACCCCAACGCGGTCACGCGCGGGTTTGGGGAGGCGAATGAATATCCATATAAGATGGTCAAATTGAAATTTAAATCGAAGTAGGAGTCGCCACCGAATTTTGTGGTTATTCGGAACCATTCGAGCCCACTCTATGTCGTAGTGGGCCGTATACAAAATACGGCCCATTTCCGATGTTAGAGTTTATTGGGCTCGTCCCTTTGCATTACGATACCGATACCGACATTATCGGATACCGTGTATTGAATGACTATCGTTGCCAATGGATTCGGACATCCGGAAACCATGGTTCCGAGTAAGGGGTGAGGGTACGTGTTGCGTTAAATTCTTATTTTTTTGCGCGCCGAGCCCTTTTGTGGCCGGCTGCCTTGTTTGTTGTAATGCCCTTAAAAACTTTTATTCTGTTTATCCCTGCTACTTTTTCCTTTTATAAGGATTCTTTCATTGTTTGTTTGCATCTGTTTTTGCTTGGTTTTCTGTATAAGTTTTAAGGTATGGCCTGCCCCCTGCTTGCCCAGAGGTAGGCAGGGAGGTTTTCGCGTTTTTTTATACAGGGTTGGGAGCCTGCCCCCAGTCCTTGTTCATTCGGTGCGTGGGGCCCGGCCTGACCCTAGCTTTTAATCAAAGTCCAGGGGGCCTGCCCCCTGCCTACCCAGAGGTAAGCAGGGAGGCTTTTTGTGTTTTTTATACAAGTTTGGGAGCCTGCCCCCAGTCCTTGTTCGTTCGGCGCGTGGGGCCTGACCTGACCCTGGCTTTTGCTCAAAGTCCAGGGGGCCTGCCCCCTGTTTGCCCAGAGGTAGGCAGGGAGGCTTTCTGCATTTTTTATACAAGGTTGGGGAGCCTGCCCCCAGTCCTTGTTCATTCGGCGCGTGGGGCCTGGCCTGACCCTGGCTTTTGTTCAAAGTCCAGGGGGCCTGCCCCCTGTCTGCCCAGAGGTAGGCAGGGAGGCTTTCTGCGTTTTTTATACAAGGTTGGGGAGCCTGCCCCCAGTCCTTGTTTATTCGGCGCGTGGGGCCTGGCCTGGCCCTGGCTTTTGTTCAAAGTCCAGGGGGCCTGCCCCCTGCCTGCCTAGAGGTAAGCAGGGGGACTTTTGAATTTTGTTGGGGGGTCCATTTTCCTTAGTTCTGGCAACAGGGGGCCTCCCCCTATTGCCCCCTGCTCGTTTGTTTGTGAAAAATGCGAGTTTTGAACAGACAACGAGTATGGATTCAAAGTTCTTTTTATTTCTTTATAATAAAGCTTAACATAGGTATGGTCGGAGCCGTCGACATTCTTGACCGTCCTCCCCCAGTTTTTCTTGAAAACGAAATTTACTTAAAAATTCTTGTTAAACATAGTACTTCTTCAAGGTGTCGGCATTCCAGTGCGCACTTAGCTCTTGGCCTTCAAGATTGGCGATTTTATATGTGCCTGGCCCTAAGATTCGAGTCACCTGGTATGGACCTTCCCAGTTAGCACTCAGTTTGCCGTGCACCCTTGATTTTCCCACAGCCTGCGTTTTTCTGAGAACCAGATCGCCCATCTGAAAATTTCTCTCATGTACTCTCTTGTTGTACGCCTTCCTCATCCGTTGCTGGTAGGCGACGATATTGGCACTGGCCTCCTCCCTTACTTCACTGACCAGGTCTAAGGCCTCAGTCATTGCTACTTCATTCTCCGCCTGGTCGTATTCTGGCCTCGATTGGCAACGGGGCCTCTGCTCCGTATACCAGGCCAAACGGGGTCTGACCCGTAGACTCCTTTCGGGTGGTCCTGATTGACCAGAGTATGCTGGGAAGCTCGTCGGCCCATCTGCCCTTGAGGTCATCTACCATCTTCTTAAGACCATTCAGGATCTGTTTGTTGGCTGCCTCTGCCTGTCCGTTGGTTTGAGGGTGGCAGACGGCAGAGTAGGCAACTGCGACGCCATGGCCTTCCAACCAGATCCTCAGAGTGTCGTTATCAAATTGCCTTCCATGATCAAATACTAACATCTTTGGTAGGCCGAATCTAGTGATGATATTCCTCCATATCACCTTCCTGACTGCAGGCTCAGTGATGTTAGGCACTGCCTCAGCCTCCACCCACTTGGTGAAGTAGTCGATTGCCACGATCAGGAATTTTCTGCCCCCGGTTGCCACTGCAAAAGGGCCTAGTATGTCTATCCCCCACTGAGCGAAGGGGATGGGGGATAGGATTGGCCTGAGCTCTTGGGCCGGGGCATGGATGGATGGGGCAAAAAGTTGACATTTCCTGCATTTTTGAGTCAAGTCTTTTGCGTCGGCCAGTAGGGTCGGCCAGTAGTATCCCGCCCTTAAGGCCTTGTGTGCCAACGACTTTCCTCCTATGTGATGGCCACATATCCCTGAGTGGATGTCATCCAAGACCTCCGCCGCCTGCTCTGCCCCCAGACATTTGAGCAGGGGAGATGAGAACGATTTTTTGTACAAGTCTTCCCCGATTAATATGAACCATGCAGCTCTTGTCGACATCTTTCTTTTTTGCACGGGGTCAGACGGTAAAATTCCATGTTTCTTGAACAGGATGATGGGGGTCATCCAATTCTCAGACCCTGTCTCCTCTACAGCGCCAACTATTTGGCAGGGGATGGTAGATTTTTCTTGGATGACGTCTACCCATAATGACCTCCTTATATCCTGCAGGCTGGAACTAGCCAGTTTGGACAGGGCATCTGCCCGATTGTTCTGGGACCGAGGGATCTGCCTGATTTCATACGATTTTAGGCCTGACAACTCTCTCTTCACCATTTCCAGGTATGCGGCCATCGTTTGTTCCCTGGCCTCATATTCTCCATTGATTTGGTTGGCGATGAGCTGGGAGTCTGTTGCTAGGACAATCCGCTCTGCGCCTGCGGCTTTGGCTAAGTTAACGCCTGCGAGCAGTGCTTCGTACTCAGCTTCGTTGTTTGACGTGGGGAAGACGAATCTAAGTGCGTGTTCAAAGTCATTCCTTCTGGGCCGGTCAACACGACCCCGGCCCCTGCACCATTAGCCGTGGAGGACCCGTCGGTGTATACCACCCATTCGCCGGCAGTTGGGCTATCCTCCTCAGAGTGGGAGCATTCTGCTAGGAAGTCGGCCAGGGCTTGGGCTTTGATGGATGTTCTTGATTGGTATGTTATCCCTAGTCCGCTCAACTCAATGGCCCATTTTAGCAGCCTGCCTGACTTTTCGAATTTCTCCAGTACTTTTTCCAAGGGCTGGTCTGTCAGCACCACGACAGGGTGTGCGTCGAAGTATGGCCTCAGTTTCCTGGCTGCTATGATAACTGCATAAGCTGCTTTTTCGACCATAGGATAATTCTTTTCTGCTGCCCCCAGGGCATGGCTCACAAAGTATATAGGCTGCTGAGCGCCTGCTTCTTCTCTCAAGATGACTGCGCTGACTGTCACATTAGTTACAGCGATGTAGAGGAAGAGTTTTTCCCCTGCCACTGGCCTTGCCAGGGTGGGGAGCTTCTTTAAATGTTCCTTCAACTGCTCGAAGGCTTCTTTTTGCTCATCCTCCCACTTAAATTGCTTGTTGCCTTTCAATATTTTGAAGAATGGGGTTGACTTGTCTGCTGACCTGGCAATGAAGCGTGCCAGGGCGGCCATGCGGCCTGTCAGACGTTGAATGTCCCTGATGGTTCTGGGTTCAGGAAGGTCCAGAACAGCCTGAACTTTCTCGGGGTTAGCATCTATCCCTCGAGAGCTGACCAGAAAACCCAAGAACTTGCCAGAGCGAACCCCAAACGTACACTTCTTTGGATTGAGTTTCATTTTGTAGGCGCGCAGGGAGGAGAAGGTCTCCTGCAGATCTGCCAGGTGCTCATTGTCTCCTTTGCTTTTTACAATGGCGTCATCGACATAGGCTTCTATGTTTCTGCCTTTTTGACTTTCGAACACCTTGTCGACCAGGCGTTGGTATGTGGCCCCTGCGTTTTTAAGCCCAAATGGCATCATTTTGTACATGTAGGTGCCTGAACTGGTGATGAAGGCACATTTCACCCTGTCCGGCTGCCATAAGTACACTTGATGATACCCTGAGAAGGCGTCCAGGAAGCTCAGCATAGTATATCCACTGGTAGCGTCTACCAGTTGGTCAATCCTGGGGAGTGGGTAGCAGTCTTTCGGGCAGGCTTTGTTAAGGTTTGTAAAGTCCACGCACATTCTCCATGCGCCTGATGATTTCTTAACCATGACTACATTCGCTAACCATTCCGAGTAGTCACAAACCTCAAAAAAATCTGCCTTAAGAAGTTTTTCAATTTCCTCCTTAATCGCCACGTCCTTCTCTGCGGACATATTTCGCTTTTTCTGTTTTGCAGGGCGGGCGTCCGTGTTTACATTCAGCCTGTGAACGATACATGTTGGATCAACCCCTGGCATCTCGTCCGCCGAGTAGGCAAATACATCCTTGTTATCTTTTAACAACTTGAACAGTTCAGCCTGGTAGGACTCTTCCAGGTCAGCTCCTATAAGGACCTGTCTCCCTTGCTCCAGGTCCACCAGCATGCTCTCTCCCCCAGGTTCCAGGTGGTCTGATGCCTGATTACCGGCTGGAATCTCGCCTTCCCTGCTGGGGAAACTGTCAGCTTTTCTCTTTCCTTTTCTTTCATTTTCATGGGTTTGCAGGGCCACGGAGTAGCACTGCCTGGCTGACTCCTGGTCCCCTTGCACTTTGCCTTCAAGGCCAAAATCTATAACATAGGCTACAGTGAGAGCCCTGATTGATATGGCCGCCTCAATCTCGTCTAAGGTGGCCCTGCCGATTAGGGCGTTGTAAGCAGACCTTGCATCTACTACAACAAACGATGCCCTGACATTTCTGGCAGTGGCCCCCTCCCCGAATGTTACAGGCAGGTCTATGATTCCCATGGGCAGTATGCCTGCCCCGCTGAACCCGTACAATGATCCAGGGGCAGGTCGTAGGTGCCTTTTCTCCAGGCCCATTTTGTCGAAGGCATCTTTGTATAGCAGGTTATCCACCATGCATCTCCGCACAATGTGGTTGCTGATTTCCAGGGATAGCACCAAGGGATCGCTATGGGGATACACCACCCGCCCTGCATCCTCAGGGGTGATGCTCAGCGTCATTCCCTTCGGGCTTCCTGCCCTTTCAGCATAGCAGATTTGGTTCCTTAGTTCACGAATCTGCCTCTTCTGACTTCTTCTGCTGGTTTGGCCTTCTGCATCTCCTGATACCACATGGATTATCAGGCAGTTCTGCGATGAGCCTTCGGGTTTTTCAGGCGCTTCTTTTTGAGATTTATTCCTTGCTGCGTAGTTGGCCAACCATCCATTCCTGATCAGCTTCACAATTTCGTCCTTCAGGTGGCGACACTCTTCGGTGGTGTGGCCTACGCAATCATGGAAGGTGCAAAATTTCTTGGGGTCCCCCTTTGGGCTGCGTGGTTTGCTCGGGCGGTTCCACTTAGCAGTCTCGTTTTCCAGTTCGAAGATCTCTACCCTGGATTTGTTGAGGGCCGTGTAGCTGTAGAACCTGGGCTGGTAGACCGTGCGCTCCTTCTTGGGGGTATCCCCTTCCTCGACTCTCTGTTTTCCGGGTTCATTTCTGCCACGTCCACCCTGCGGTCCCCCCTGCTGCCTGGTAGGGCCTGCGGGGGTATCCGGCAGGCTGTGGAACTCCTCTTGTAGCATAAACCCCTCTGCGATTTTCCTGGCTTTTGCCAGAGTTTCCGGCTGAGCCCTGATCAGTTGGTTCTTCATTTCCCCAGGGAGCAGGGAGTTAGTTAGTGCGTACGTCCTTGTCGCATCGTCTATCTCTTTGATTTGTTGGAAGGACAAGTCAAACCTCTTCAGGTACTCCCTGACAGACTCACCCTTCTTCTGCCTGAGGGTCATTAGATCGAACCGAGTAAGACGTCGTCTCTTGTTTCCCGCATACTGGTCAAGGAAAGCCTCGGCCAAGTCGATGAAGAAGCATATTGATTCCTGCGGCAAATCCCTGAACCAACCCTGGGCCAGTCCTACCAGGGTGGTTGGAAAATTTTTGCACCAAACCGCGTCGTCGGCGTCATACATGCCCATATGGCTCTCGTATGCTGCCAAATGATCCTCTGGGTCAGTTGTACCGTCAAACTTAACAGAGGGCATCTTAATTTTTGGGATAGGATATGCCTGTACCTCAGGGTGGAGCGGGGTCTTGGTTGGCCTGCCCACCATTCTCGATCTGCTCGTGCCCGAGTAGTAACCGTGGTCGTCCCTTCTGTCAGGGGTCGGTCTCCTACTTTCAGGGGAGCGGTACCTAGGCGGGAGCCTGCTTATCGCTTCGTCGTCCTTGGGAGGGGAATGATAACGCCACTACTAGAATAACCCTAAAAGAAATCATTAATAAGTCATCATTTAATTACAATCAATGATGTCTTTGATTAAAGAAATCAATTCTTTCAAATAAGTGATCTCTTATTGAATAACAAAGACATCATTTTTCAAATAAATGATTTCTAACCCCATATAGTCTAATGCAAAGACATCATTTTTCAGGAAGTGATTTCTAATGACATTCAATCTTATAACAAAGACACTATATTTCAAATAAATGGTTTCTAATCACATAAAATTTAACAACTAAGGCATCATTTTTAAAAACGATTTCTTTCCACATGCAATTCATCAAATTAGTACTATGTATTTCCAAAAAAATGCTGACTCACTCACTCATTCATTCTTCCCCAAACTCATACCAAAAATCCCCAATTTCACCATTTGATTTCCCGAGTAACATTTCCAAACCCTAATTTATGGAATCTGTATTAGCGCAGCAGCAATTGGAGATCAACGCCAGAAAATTGAGCAGTATCGTCACTTACTCTCCAATGATGACTCTTCAGCGCAGCAGCAATTACGTAATTAATTTCTCTATTATCTCTCTAATTCCTAATTATTATCACCAATCTCCTCAAACATTCAAACTATCATATTCAAATATCACTTCTTCTTCAATCTTTTGAGTTTTATTCTTCGTAGTTTTTGTATATGAGTTGTTCGTAATTTATCTCACAAACGACCCGTTCTTTTTGTCTGTTTTCTAACTTTTTCTTTTAGTACAATTTTATGTGCTTTGATCCTTTTACCTTATTCTTCTTCATAAAAATTACTCTGTAACGAATTCAATTTGGTGTTTTTTTTTTGTGCAGATGTTGACAAATTTTATCAGCTAACAAATTCAATTCTTCTTCGTAAGTCTATTAAACCTAATTTTGCAAAATGCTAATGTTATTTGATTAGGTTTGATATGTTGTAATGACTTTTATGATTTCCAAGGGTATTTTTGGCGCTGCTCTTTGGGATATGTTTGAGGTGATGGAGCTGTTTAGAGTCCTGCATCATCGAAATTTTGTGGTCTCGATCTTGGTGTTGAGCAAGT
This sequence comes from Agrostemma githago, assembly GCA_958450325.1. Classification (NCBI taxonomy): domain Eukaryota; kingdom Viridiplantae; phylum Streptophyta; class Magnoliopsida; order Caryophyllales; family Caryophyllaceae; genus Agrostemma; species Agrostemma githago. The sequence continues at coordinate 12,093,422 of OY288250.1, read as the reverse complement.
GTAGGAGTATGTTGAGTTGGAGATTGATGTTGCGTTGGTTTTAGGAGTCGGTTAGTTGATAATGAAACTCACCTTCCCTAGGAACTAGCTAATTCATAGCCATTAAGTTCGGTTAGGAGATGGCTGGTTGAAGTTACAATGGAGTATAATCAGTGTGATTTATAGGCCGTGTTTGGTTTAGAGATGCTCTATGAGATAATTACGTCGACTTGATTGAGTGGAGGTGGTAAGTGAATGGCACACGTGATTTTGAGTTTGATGATATGGTATAGACTATAGACATTGATTGTGTGTAAGTGTAGGATTCTGCAAGATTGAAGCAGTTGATTCAGGGATGCTACCGTGATTAGCTCATGAGTTTTTAAGTTTTTAACTATAGTTTATCGAAGGTAAAACAACTGGTCTTTCACTTTACAAGCCTCTTTCGCGTAATAGGGGTATCAAAGTGAGAGGTTTTTTTTCTTCGTTCCGCTAGTTACATTTCTGGTGCTCATACAGGATATAGGCCTTGTTCTTTGCTGTTGAAGTGGACTGCACTGGACTAAAGTGAATTCAAATGGTCTTAAATGTAACAAGCTGAATTCAAGGTATTGAACCAACCTCTTTCCTGACATCGTAACTCAAGGTGGAAAGTATAGTTGTTTGTTGGATTCATTGCACCAATCAACAAATAATTGAAGTGTGGTCAGAAAACCGAAAACATAAGGAAGATTGCTGATATGGTTCAGAACTACCGGCAGTCGAAAAAGATTGTTATTTGTCTCCAGGTTTGCTCAATCATTGTGTATTTGCGTTGCCCGTATTTGAATCGAGATATGTGGTGCATATGTAGGTGAAGGCTGCAAATTACAGAGAAAGAGCAATGACAGTTTTAATACGATGAGCATATGTGGTAGTCCAGGATTTGAGAGTACAGCTCGGGTTCACGTCCGGTTCAGCGCCAGTCGAAATCATGGCAGTCTACTCCAGATAAAGAAGGCCGAGTTTACTGAGCTCGGACTCCGCTCGGCTAGGAGACCTGTATGCGGAAGAAGAGCGGGAGATGCTGGTGGAGTTGAAAATGGCGAGGTCAGCAGTGAGAGCAGGTGCACACCAGTTGATGTGCGTTCGTTGCAGTTACAAAGATCCTGCAACAGGAGAGGCTGTCTACGAACGGGAGCGGGCACTGTTATTACCTCGTCTACAAGGGTGAGATTGAGTGCTAGGGCGCTCCATAGAGTGGAGCGGCTCAGAAATATGTTTATTTACACACGAGCGGTGGCAGAGTCGCGACGGTTGGTGGATCATGGGGATTACAGCAGTGCACACCATCTGATAGTTCAGCCGAGGAAGAAATCAGAGCTCCACTGTTACATCATGTGGACGAGATGATCAAGGAGGGTATTAATCGCCTAACAGTAACTCAGATCCTGCAAAATTCCTTGACAGTCAGCAGACTTTCATCAGTGTCTTTGCTCGCGTGCAACCATTATGTGTTTGTCAATTAGATCGATGAAGAAGACAAAACGAGGAGGTCGTGTTGAAAACATACTCATTTTTTTGGGATATTTTGTTGTAGCACACTATTATGTGCTTGTAATGTAATTTTGACATATGTTGGCATCATTATATGAGATATTTTGACATATATAAGAGATATTTTATGGAAATTCGTGTCTATTTTGGTTGATATATGAAAATCGATACATTTTATTTTAATATTTGGGTAATTTTGAATATTAAAAGATTTTTAAAAAAAATATCAAGGTTAAGAAGCCATTTAGGTGTGCTACATGGTTTCTTAAGTTGATAGGCAAAGACACCATTTAAGTGTATCACATGATTTATTAAGTTGAGATAAGAAACCATTTAAGTGTATCACATGATTTATTAAGGTGAGATAAGAAATCATTTATTTCTCTAACAAGGTGTTTTCTTATGGACCAAAAAAACCATTTATCTCTTAAATGTGGTTTCAAAATTATAAGCAAAGAAACCAATTTTCACAAATGGTGTCTTACCCTAAGACACCTTTGACCTGGAGATCATCCAGATATTGGTGTCTTAGGTCATTTTCCAATGGTTTCTTTGCTCTTTATTGTAGTAGTGCGCGAGCGCTTCTTCTGAGCCGGCTCAAGGTTATCGTCCTGGCGGTGCCTTGACTTCAGAGGCTGGCCATTGTTGAGCCGGGACTGCAGGCTCTGGGACAGTCCTGGTGCAGGCTGAGATTCTCCAACTGGTGTCAGCCTGGAGAACACATCTCCCTGTTTCTCCCCCATGCGTTTGGACACAGGCTCCTTATGCCTCATGCGATTCTTCAGGTCATGGGATAAGCCCCTTCTTTCGCGAGCAGCCGTAGATTCCGTGGTATGAATGGAGAATGCCTCTTCAGGACCAGTAGCCTCTTGTTGCGCAGGCGGCTCCTGACGAGCCCCTGCGACCCGCCTTTGCACCTGTGCATACGCCTGAGCTGTCTTCCTGGCCTTTCTCTGGACGTTTCTGGCGGCGGTCCGCTTTGAGCCCCCAGTTCCTTCTCCACTTTCAAAGTGGAGCAACCTGGGGGTCGTGGCGACCCTGCCTACCAGATCGTCCGGAGTGAACTCTTGATTCAGCATTGCTAAGAAGAATGCCGCTGTCTGCGCCATCTGGGCAGGGGTGAGGTTTAGAGTCTGCCTCGGATGTGCCCCCTGCCCTGCCATGGCAGCTACCCCTTGACCCGGTGCTCCCTGGAGACTAGCTCGCCCCACGCCTGGAATTGTGGCGGCGGGTGTTACTTCCAGCGGCATGCCATATCGGGGAGTATTGGGTGGATTTGCCACGGAGCTGGTGTCAAAAATTTCAGGCATGTTTTGATTGTAATTGGTTAATTTTGTGTTTGAGAATGGTTGATTTTGTGGGTAATTTCGTGGGTACAACCGTATTCTTCCCCACAGACGGCGCCAAATTGTTCCGGTCACGGAAACAATTAACCCAACTATGAATTCGGGTCGTGTATTTGGAATGTCGATGTGCTACGGATCGTCCGACTTCCTTTAGCCTCTCATTTCTCCTTCTCCTACGATCAGACCTTCCCGGCGAAGCGAGTCTGCTCCCTGCACAATGAACGCACAAGGCCCCGGAGGTTGTCCGAGGGAACCCTCTCCGATGCCTAAGTCAGTCTGTGAAATGCCTTGACGAACCTAGTTCGAGAGGAGCTAGGTGGCGTTTTTAGGAGTGAGAGTCTAGAGAGAGAAAATCCAACCCCCTTCAAGTGGGAAATGGGTGAGTATTTATACCTTCCCACAAGAGAGAGGGAAGGAGAGGGAAAAGAGCGGGAGAATGGGCGGTCAATAGAGTGACACGTGGGGCTTTGCTGTCCACCCATTCTTCCTTACCTTAGGCAAAGTGACGGAGGGACCCCTGGCGACCCCAGGCCCTGCCCTTCAGGGGGAAGACCCCCTGAAAGCAGATGAGCAGGGGAGGACGAAGCTGTTTCCTCGGATTTTTGGGTGATTCCACCCTAGTGGCCTTATGACAGGCTGTCTTACTCTTCAGGGTCGGGTCGTCTGCGGGCCTAATCAACTGGCGACCCGTTGCAGGTGACCGACCCCCATCATCTAATATACACGGTTTCTTAAAATTATGTTTAACACACCAGTCAAATAATATAAACGGTTTCATAGATTAAGAAACCTTAATTACAAATAACTGGTCTCTTAACTATAACCAAATTCCCACTAAATATGCGCGCTCAATCCCGCCTACGTACTCCCTAAGCTATTTCATTCCCAGTCCCACTCACGCACGTCTTCCTCCCCACCCAAATTAAAATTCATCCACCTGAACACCCTACGTACTCCGTCCCTAAATTTTGCAGTAAACCAATGCCCAAGTTTTCTTCAAAATTCGAATGTGAACTGCAAATTCCCACGCCCAACTAACGTTATAGATAGGATAACCATTGTTAATGATAAACTAGATTAGACAATTCCGTTATTTGGTGACAATTTAATGTGTGCCAAATTTCGCCCACATTTCTATCCATTTCGACCCGTTTTCCTCTTGCTTTTGTGATATTTGTTTGCGATTATCGTCTTATTTTAGTCTTTCTCACTCTAGCGACTTCTCTTAGCTTGTGCATTATATTTTACGTGTTTTTGGGTAGTTTTCCTATTATTTTGATAGGAATCCATTGTCTGAGAGCATGTTCGAGCTTACATGGGTACAAGAGAGTGGAATATCATCCCAAAGCATGATTGAAATCAAACTCCAAAACCAAGAGGTGAAACCTTGAGCAAAAGGGTAAAAGTCAATGACATGACAAAACTCAAGTCCATTGGGCAACTTCACATGGCAAGGTCAAACTTCAAATGGATATATCTAGAGTTCTAGACCTTGGATCGATGCGATTCTAGTTGAAAGTGAAAGCTTTTCTTCTGGCTATCCAATGACATATCACACGTCCCAATCGGAGATCAAACGTGAGAGTTATGGCTCCCTGAAGTCACAAGACGAAATTTCACCCTACGAGATTTTTGAGTTTTTGGTCAGATTTGTCATCGGGCGAAACTTTGCTCGATAAGATTTTGACCGGGCGAAACTTCACCCGACGGTATTTCGACCATATTGGAGAGAATCTGCAGAGCAAAACTTCACCCTATGAAGATCCAAAGGGCAAAGTTTCATTTCAAGGACAAAGATTAGAATTGGGCTTTGTTTTAGTGACCCATTAAGCAACTTCTAACCTAATTTACTACTAGTATGCGTCATTATTATAGATCTCATTTGTAAGCTTATTTTACACTACTCTCTTAGGAATTAATGATACATTAAGGTAGTTTTAGATCTAATTAGGGAGATTGAAGAGTTTTTGCAAGGATTAGTGACAAGTTCTTGTATTTTCTTCTTCAAGCTTCATCATTTTTAAATTAATCTTCATGTTCTTCATTGAGTTTTTCCTCCATTGTTGGTACTTTCTTCTCATCTCTCTCCTTTCTAATTAGTTTATTCTCTAGTTTTTCCTCTAGTTTATTGTTTTTCTTGGTTTTTCTTGCTTTGTTATTGTTTTTCTTAGTAGAGTTTGTTCTTGGTTTTATTTTTCTCTCACTTGTATTAGATTAATTTCCCCTCTTTTGTTAGTATGAATTATTTTTGACTAATTTCTTTGTTAGTTGTTCTTGTTAGCTTTACCATGATTAGTGAGTAGATCTTTGTTAGGGGGTTAGGGGAGGATGAATTTGGGTAACATGGATAATGATTCTTGTGATTGAATGCACTTGGGTTGATTTGTATATTTTGGAATTGTTGTATGCTTGTCGACTTTGCTTGATCAATTTTGGTGACTCGTATTCACCTTCATCAATATGAGGAAACTCGGGGTTTGGGTAATTCCGACTTAGTGACCAACTTCTTCGTCGCGGAAGCGAGTCTTAGTGAGGTCGGGTGTAGAGACCGAAATGTGACTCATCCCTTATCGATAGTGTGTTATTCGCTTGATTCTTTGTTTTATGTATCTCATTTCCGATTCCCCGACTCTCCCTAACATTTTTCCTATATTGACTTTCGCGTTAGCTATTAGACCGACCATCTTAGCTTAGTTTTAATCCTAATCAAACCCCCTAGATCCCAAACACTTTTCGACTTAGACTTGACCGACTTTATGAAGACCGTTCCTTGGACCGATCCCGACCTACCACTACTACAGTAGTTAGCTTAGTCGGTGTTACAAATATTGTTTGACTGTGTGGGTCGCGACGCCCGCGCATTACAATTCCGTGAAATTTAGCCGGATCAACTTACTTAATAGTTGGATACATCACAAAACTATGAGTATATGACCTATAATACAATTGTAAACAACCCGGCGCACCGTCCTCTAAATTCGACCATCTCTTATTACCCGATTCCACATCAAAAGAAACCCGCGAAACCCTAATCCATAGTTTTTTACCTTTCCTCGAAATCTTAAATTGATTATGCAGAGAGTAGTATTTATGAACCTGCCAATTTCATTCATAAAAAATTATCAACAATATTACTTTTCTTCAGAATTACCCAGATCATGAAATGGAAAAATGAGAAGAGAGAAACTTTCTTAAGAATTACCCAGATCGTCAAATGGAAAAATGAGAAGAGAGAAATGAAGAGCAAGGAACTTACGTAATTGCTGACAAACACTACTTGAGATCAACTTCGTCAAGTAATTTTCCAAATTTCCTAAATTTCGCTTATTATCTTGCCCATTTTGGATCAATTGATGTTGTTTTTCGTTGAGATAATGGAATTTTCATAATAGTAAACATAATTATAATGGCGATGACAACGTACAATCATGGTCAATTTTTTCATATTTTCTTGAATGCATTACTTCTTTTATATTATTTCGTTGATTATTATATCATTGTTGTTGTTGAATCTTCATATTATCTCTTTCTTAACAGCAATCAGTTGTTTGGTTGCCAGGCTCGAGACTTCCATTCAGGCCGAGGAAATTTGGTTGCCCCTCATTCGTTTGAGACTCTAGTGCTGCATTCAGGCCAAAAACTAAAATTCAGAACATGAAAACTAGGAGCACTGCCCTACAAAATCAGATTCCTAACCAAAAATATACCATGCATGCAACTGCACCTATTCCATACGGTATTGCATACAGTGTTGAGATAGTTGTCAAGATGCTCAAGGAAAATACATTCAAGTCAAATTAAGCAAATTATTCCAACTTCTTTAATAAAACAACTTTTTTTTCCGCTTTCACAAACAAATTCTACTGTCACATGAGACTTACTGGTTGGTAAAATAGCTGAGAGAGAGAGAGAGAGACATTACCATAGGGACTGCAAATCAGCATCTATAGAGGCCAAGAGCATTTGTGAGTCATTCCTCTCGAGAGGAGTCGACTTGGATGAAGTGAAAGTTGTCTCACAGGCTATGACCTTCATGGATTAAGGTAATGGATTAATATTTCATGGTAGGAAAAAAAATATGTGAATACTAAATTAGAAAGAAAAATATGAAACAGAGATTAAGGGATGCAAGTAAAGGGTTACCTCATCAAGCTAATTAGTATTTGTCCAAATTTATGAGTTAGATTTATAAATAAAAACACACTTGTACTGACCTTATGATCTGAGTTGGAATGATGACCTTTGATGAGAACTCAATTAGGAGTAACTCCATTGCTTCTAGTTTCGTTTTATCTCTGAAGTCAGGTCGTCTACTCCACTTATCATACCCTCACATTCATGTTTGATAGCCTTACACTACCCTGAGCAATACTCGCAATGGTGACAATTGGTGAAATCGACATTGAAAAGGTTTGAAGTGATGAAAGATTTGAATGTGACTTCTTTGAGAGAGAGAGTAGATGAAGGAGGATTACAGAAATTGCTGTGCATCATGAATAAAAAAATATGTCTAATTTATGCAATCCTAGCAATTAATTGGAGAAGCTAGGAAATGATCAAAAAGGCTGGGAAATGAGCTTGATAGAATCACGGGGCCAAGCTGCAGTTTACGAAATTGAAGAGGCAAACTGGCAGAGTTTACTATATCCATTTTCCAGTGCAGTAATTATTTTGATTCATCTCTCCAGTGCACATCCATTTTCGAGGTAGCTTTAAATGAAGGGCGAGATAACTTGCTGCCTAAACAATCTCATTTCCATTTAGTAGGAATTCACTAACCTAATCTATATACTATATTAAATCTCAAACAAAGCATTCCTCATCCATTATATCTACCTAGTACTAACATCTAATAAACCCAAAACCATTTATTATAATTATTGCTCTCATTTAAACCCAAGCGCAACCGAATTCAATATTACTATTGCATATATATACTTCGTATATGATTTATTGTTGTTGTTGTTGTTGTTGTTTATAAATTGTAACTTCTATTAAAACAAACTATAAATTTATTGTTATTATTATTATATTAAATATCTAACAACCCATCACATTTCACTATTTCATTTCAAGAGATTTAGAGATTACATTCATCTCTATCTTATTAGTTGAAATTTAACAAAATAAAATAATAGATTTATTAATTATGAAATATTAAATGTAAATATGTGAAAATTTATGAAGCTTGCGGTATGCACACCAATTAAAAATGAGAAGAGAAGGATAGACAAGGGATAAGTGAACAATTAGTATATATATCAACTATAAATAATACATTGGTTATATTTTAAGAACAAAACTAACCCACCCAAAATGTGTTATAGGTCTGAAGTGATACCGAAAGAAGTCGCTGTAACAATAAAAATTATGGAAAAAAGACCAAGATTTGAAAATCTCAACTAAAGACGCGAGAGAAAAACAAAGGAAAAAGAAAGCAAGATGATTACGTTCTCCAATAAAATTTCAAAAAAAAAATTATTAGTTATTAAGCATTACATCTTATAGTGTTATATCCCATTTTCATCAATATTAATTCTCTTACATTCTCACAAACGAAAAAATCTAACTCTTAGGCAACCAACCCATCGTTATTGAATCACCGTCCGGTTTTATATACGTGAGGAGTGTTATATTGAAACGGGGCGAACATATAAAACCGGAGGTAGTATCTCGTTAACGTCAAATAGTGTATTACTGCATTTACTTTTTATGATATTACAAATGACTTTGAAAATAAATAAAGTTACAAAGACATGAAATCAAAACAAAAATGAATAAACAATTAAATAAATAATGGACAATGAGGCAAAAAAGACGGAACTGTGAATTACAAAAGTATAAAACAATATAGTCCCGTGCGGTGCACAGGTATGGCGACTAGTTAAACTAACCAAAACTAAAACACTAAAAATTGAGACTTATTCTCAAATTGAGCTTTGTCATTGAGCCGCATCATTGAGCTTAGGGTCTACTTTTAAATAAAAAAGATAGTACCCCCTTACTAACATTATTTTGATGTGTATCATAACACGTATTTACACTTTTCACATATTTACTAGTTTTGTTGCCCGCGATATTCGCGGAATTGTTTAAATATTACTATGATGTAATTTATTCCTAACAAAAAAAGTTACTTCCTCATGTTTTATTTTATCTTTCCGTTTGCTCAATATATGAGTGGCGTATTGTATTCAAACAGGAAGATAAAAGAAAACCGAAGGAATATTTGGTTATCACTTTATCACTGATTAATATTTCTTATAAAAAAATATATAGGGATTGTCTACATGGTACCTGTGTTTTTAGTTTTTCTATGTGGTACGGTACCCCAACACTATTATAATCGCACAAGGTACCCCTCACTTTTAGTGTATTATGTCTCTATACCCTTAATGATGTTTTCCGTCTTTTTTTATTTTTTTCGGTTAATTGTGTTACTTAAAAGAGGTTTAAGATTAACATAGGCAACCAATTAAGCATAGTTAAAGCAACACAACTAATGGAAAAAGGAAGTCAAAGAAGACGAAAAACGTCATTAAGGGTATAGAGACACACAGAGTAATACCTAAAAGTGAGGGGTACCATGTAAAAGTGCAAGGGTACCATATAGAAAAGCTAAAACACGGGAAACCATATAGAAAATCCTAAGTATATAAAACTTAAGTAAATAAACGAAACAAAGTACTCCCTCCATTCTGGTGAATTGTTTGTCTTTCGTTTGAAGACAAAGATGAAGAAATCCCTAAAAAAAAAACTCTACTCCTAAACATTGACAATAAAGTAATAAACATTGGATATGAAAATTAATGAGGGGTAGTATGGTACGTTAACTCTAAAAATGCATCCAAAATAGAAAGACTAATAAATGATTGAGACACTCAAATAAGAATAGACAAAAATTTCACCGGGGATGGAGGGGATTGATTGAAGTATACGTACAACAATAGTTGGATATGACATATATGGGTAGTCAATCATAGTTATAGTTATAATTATCGTGATTTTCTTAACATATATATATATATATATATATATATATAGTCATTTAGAATAGCTAGTTAGTGATAACCGGTAGAAAGAGAAAATAAATTTATTTTGGCAAAAAAAAAGCGATGGTAAAAAAATACTAATTCCAATAAAACAAAGTTGATTCAAAAGTACATTGGAGTCAATTTAAGAATCCATATTTTTCTAGTGTATAAGAGAAACAAATGTTGAATGTGAGATTATTTCTTGTGCCATGTGACGCTCAAAGGAGACTCATCTTGCCTTTTAATATTATTATATAGATATATAGATTATATAGATAAGTTTATGTTTTCTCATGGATCACTTTTCGCTATTAATTTAACTAACATATTAAAAATACAATTACTTTAACTAACATATTAAAAAAACTGAAAATTGAACTACTATTAACACAAAATATAAATAATTTAATATATGGAAATGATATATATGCAACCCTGGTAAGAGATGAAAAAAGAAAATAATCTTTTAATACAAGTATTAATGACATTGATATATAATAAGTATAATTTGTGTTTCAATCCCTATGTTTTGACTAAGTATGAAAGATTTTAATTCATTAAACATTACCCTTTCATATACAATAATGTAAAATTCACTGAAACACGAAACCTGTTTAGTTGTAAACGATAATTAAAAAAAAAACATCCCGAGTTCCTGCCGGGCCCAGGCACGACGGGCTTGATTTCTGTGCCTGGTCGGGCTTAGCTTGGGACAAGGCACGAGCGGGTTGGCTCGAAGCAGTACCGGATCCGTCAAATTGCATGTTCTTAGGGATGGCAACGGGTCCAGGAACCTGCCTAGACTCGCCGGGTCTTGCTCTAATGAGTTGGGTACAGGTCCTATTTTTTTACCCTATGGATACGGGTCGGTTATGGGTCCTTTTAAAAATTTACCGGTCTGGGTTCTATAAGTCAAACCCGACCCTTAGACCCGTTCAAAAAAAAAAACCCCTGAATGATGATGAGCACAGCTTATAAAAAATCCAAAAGTTTTGTGTGTATGCATGTTTTTAGGGTCAAATATCACTGGATTTTTTTTAATGCTAGTGTTAGTTTTAAGAATCTCATTATTTTATACTCCGTATCTTTAAGGTATTGAATGTCTAAATATAATTGATTTGTTAATCTCCTACGAATAATAAATTGTCGGGTATTGGACCCGTGAAGAACCCGTACCCATCGAGTTTGCGTAAGGGTCTAAGAAAATTGGAATCTTAAGGGTATGGGTCGGTCTGGGTCCAACTTCTGAGACACGGGTCCGGTCCGGGTCCTGCCGGACCCAACCCGTTGCCAACCCTACATATTCTAGTTGAGAGTACCAAACTGGTTTTGCCTAATGCAATTCTTAAGGTCCATTTGGATAAGAAAATAGGAAGGAAAGGAGCGGAGGGGAGGGGAGGGAGAAGGAGAGGAAGGAAGGGGATGGGAGGGGAGGGAAGGGAAAATAAGGGGAGGTTGTTTGAATAACAAAAATTAGAAGGGAAGGAAAGGAGGAGAAGGATGATAAGTGTCTATTACTCGTATTAAGAAGAAAGATGTTGAATAAACAAAATATATAATGATATCTTTATCATGTTATTTGCTCGAGTAATGAATAGTTGCGTAAACAAAATGTCTGACTCGTTTATTAATTTTTGGAACCTATAATTTCTGTAATCACAATAAATATAAAAAGCAAACAAATGAACGGGAAGGAGGGAATATATTTTTTGACTTAAAAATTGATAGAAAAAAAACATAGCAACGTAAAAAAAATTCGTTTTCTTATCCTCGCCCGATTCTTCCGTAACGGGAAAATAAAATAAGGCATATAACAACTAAACTGAATGTGTCTTGTCTGAACTGAACTGAAAAAAAAGTGGAAGAATATAACTACAAAAAACATGTTTTATCTTAACTCGACTCATCCGTAATGAAAAAAAAAGACATAATTTTTTTTATATACTTGGGTTATTTAATAGTAATAATACTGACTATCGGGCGTATTCCAGTAATAATACAAATTACAGTTAATCCCAAAATAATACAGGGTATAGGATTATTCTAATGAGAATGATACAGTGGACGGGTTACCTGAGTAACCTGTCCACCTCCCCTTAAACGCGTCATTTACTTCAGTTTTACTTTTCATTACTTTGAAATCCAACTGTCACCATCACCATTTACTTCACTTCACTCTCCATTTACTTCACCCTCTCCAACCCTAATCTTCTAATCTCGTTCGCAATTTCGTAAGTAAATCCGTGCCTATTCGACAATGACAGATGCTGGGTTGAAGTTCGTTCGCTTTAGAATATTTTGACGACAATGGCAGAGGTAAGTTAGTCGACTATATGAATTCAATTCATATTTCTAGGGTTTATGTTATTTTTGGGTTTTTGATCATTTTACCACCTAATTCAATCTGAATCAAGCAAATTGTTAGGTAAAATTAGTGTTTTTCATTCACTTACCTGACATATTATGTAGGTTGACTCTTGGAGTAGTGTGACCGTGAAGTTCTTATTTGGGGTACATTTGTTAGGAAAGATTCAGAGTTGTGTTACAGTGTTAAGCTAAACTAGGACAATCTCAGTTGACCCAGATGAGTTGTGTTGGTTTAATGTGGTCGAAGAAGCTGACAAAACTTCATTCGACAATTTTGAACCCCAAGAATGTGAAGAACTTTCATTTGATGGACAACCGGCCCATTATTAGATTTAATGGAAATGAAGACTTTTTTTTAATTTTTTTTACAAAGTACCATTGACGACCTGGATTTAAGTAGGAGAGAGAGATGGAGAAAGAGGGTAAAGAAGGAGGAGGGTGGGTGTGGATTTAATGGAATGAAGTTGTCGGTTGTTTTTCAAGAAGATTACCTGCTATTGCAGGTAACAAATGAAACTGTACCATTTTCATTAGAATACTCTAATTCGCTGTATTATTCTGAGATTAGCCGTAATTCGTATTATTACTGGAATACACCCAATAGTCAGTATTATTGCTATTAAATAACCTATATAATTTTTTATCCTAATTCGACGCACGCGTAATAGGAAAAAAAACAAGGAAATGAAACAAGTGTAATTAAGTTTTCTTAGTTATTGTGCCAAAATGAAGGAGATGACCAATGTGATTTGGAGGGAGCATCATTTTCGCTCCAAATCTTACCAACTTTGGAAAGATTTCATTTTGGTCTAAAATGAAGAAACACATCCCCTCCATTTTCTTCCCCTCTATTTCCCTTTTCCCCTAAATTGTATTCATACAAAAGAAAATACATCTCTGTCTTTCGCTCTATCCAAACGAACCATTAGAAAAGAGAAAATATGAGGAAAAATTACAAATTACCAGCATGTATTTTCTGTATTTTAAAAATTACCACCATGTATTTCGTTTTTTTACAACTTACCACCTACACTTTAGTGTATAATTACAAATCACCACCATATTTTAATCCCGACTTCCATTTAACTTAAATCTCGATGATTTAACTTATTAATGTTTTAACCTCTAAACTAGTCGGCATGCCCGTGCACCGCACGGGACTACATAATTTTTGTTTTGATTTCATGTGTTTGTAATTGTATCTACTTTTGATTTCATGTGTTTGTAATTGTATCTAATTCGAAGATTGAATGATCCAAGCTACTTAAATACATATGGCATGTATGTGCAGGGGCAGATCTAGGAATCGAAACTATCTAGGGCTAAACTAATGTCGACAAATTTGTCATGGTTAGGCATGAAGCGATTTTTTAATAGATATTAGAAATTTCTAAAATTTATATCAATAACTTCTAAAAATAATCTAAATACTGTAAGATCTACACTCATATAAAATACTTTAAATATGAAGTACGTACAACGGTACAATATAAGGATGAAAGGTCCTTAATTCAACGAAAAAGAATTCGTTAGTATAAGACTAAACACGAATTCTCAAATGAGACCGCCTCACATTAATGTTAATGTAAGACCTTTCATATAAAAGTTAGTTACATTAATCAATTTTTAATTATTTAACTAGGTATGTCACCCGTGAAATTCACGGGATTATCCGCTTAAAAATTATGTGCGTTGGTTTTTGTAAATCATCCACCAAGTCGTTTGGCGAATGTATATACAGAGTAGTTGTTTGAAATTACATGTGGATCGATTTCGTGTTTAATGGAATTAAACATAGTTGAAATGTAGTTTCGATTGCAATAATGATGGTGCATAAAGTTGTAATTAGAGCTGACAAAAGTTACCTAAGAGAAATGAATCATCTTTGTTGTAAAGTATTTGTCATTCCTTATCAATGAATATTAAGTTTGTATTGATTGTTATAACAAATAATAAAATAAGGGTAAACGAAAAGGTTTCAATCAATTAATAATAAAATTAATAAGGAATCTAATAAAAGCATAAATTAATACCACATACTAATAACATAACAAATTAGTCTTTACGGTGTATTAGATATAAGTTGTAGAAAAATATGTGATTAAAAAAATTTAAGTGATAATAAATGTAATAAAATGAATCATATTTGTCGAGAAGTCAAAAAATAAAGTTAAGAAATGGATTAACTTAAACGCAATGAAATTTGAAATCTTTTATTATTTACGGATGAATATTAATTTTCTATTTGATTATTATAATAATAATAATTAATTAATTAATTAAATAAGGGTAACCGAAAAGGTTTTCCAAATTTAATAAATAGAATACTTAACATCACATATAATAATTAAAAATTCGGTACTATATTATTAAAAATATTTAGTACTATATTATTGCAAATTATTCAGTACTATATTATTGCAAATTATTAAAAATTCAGTACTATATATAACCAATTACCAAGGCCAACCGAGAAGTTTAATAATAAAGTGAAAACTTTATAACATATCTATAATTATGAAAAAACAATACATATATATAAGCAACAAAACAAAATGCAATAAGAATAAATTAGAGTCGAATGCAAGAAATTTTAAAAACACAAACAGTTGTAGCTTCTTCTTAATCATATTTTGTAAATTTCTTCAAGTTTGAATATAAATAAAAGTACACTCTTATGAACACAAAATCAATGATATTTAAAGTTAACTTGAAATATATTTATATAAATAATCAATTAAAATAAAATTACTATACCTGAAAAATAAGAAATTTCAGACTTGATTATTGGCTTCGCATAAGTTCACTAAACAAAAACAAATGCAAAAATATTAAATTAGCACTAAAATTAGAATCAACGAAGAACAATTATACAACTGAAGAGAGTATTTTAAAAATAGAACGGAAACATATCTATAATTATGAAGTAACAATACATATATAAGCAACAAAACAAAATGCAATAAGAATAAATTAGAGCCGAATGCAAGAAATTGAAAAACAAAAACAGTTGTAACTTCTTCTTAATCATATTTTGTAAATTTCTTCAAGTTTGAATATAAATAAAAGCACACTCTTATAAACACAAAATTCATACTCCCTCTATCCATTTTTAATCTTCCTACTTTCCTTTTTGGATTGTCCATCTTTAAACTTCCTACTCACAATATTTCCTCTTTTGGTTAATTTTTGTGGTTCATATCATTTCTGACCCCACATTTTCTCTCAACTTTCATTTTCCACCACACACTACACTCCACCCTTAATTTTTGTGTCTACTCCCCCATGAAGTTTAAATTTGGATGGAGGGAGTAATATTTAAAGATAACTTGAAATATATCTATATAAATAATCAATTTAAATAAAATTATTATACCTGAAAAGTGAGAAATTCCAGACTTGATTATTGGCTTCGCATAAGTTAACTAAAATTAGATACAAAAAGATAAAATTAGCACTAAAATTAGAATCAACGGAGAACAATTATACAACTGAAGAGAGTATTTTATAAATAGAACGAAAAAAAAAATTAATAAGAAAAAATTTGCCATTGTATAAAGCCAAAACTTGATGACACATATATATATGGGGGAAAAATTTAATAAGACTAAATTGACAAAGGGAAGAAATTAATAACAACAACAACAACAACAACAACAACAACAACAACAATAATAATAAAGGATTGTTTGAGCATTTAATATCTGCCACGCGGCAAAAAAATAAATACTCAAATAACCTTTTTAACTTTATATGTAGATAGATAGATAGATAATAATAAAATTAATAAGGAATCTAATAAAAGCATAAATTAATACAACATACTAATAACATAACAAATTAGTCCGGACGGAGAATTAGATATAAAAAAGGTGGAGAAAAATATGTGATTTAAAAATTTAAGCGATAATAAATGTATTACGAATATTACTTTTCGGATTTTGTTTTTGTTTAGTGAACTTATGCAAAGCCAATAATCAAGTCTGAAAGTTCTCATTTTTCAGGTATAATATATTTAAATATCATGGGTTTTGTGTTCATAAGAGTGTACTTTTTTTTTATTAATCGAAAATAGTAAATTGTGTAATACTACCTTTTATAGCAATAAGAATTTTCATTTGTGAATGTAAAAATCAATGCAAATTATTTTCATTAATAAATTTACTATGACCTACATTTTCAGAAATCACAATCTTTTCTAAAACTTTTATTTAATAACTTGTTGTATTATTATATGTGATATTAAGTTTTTTTTATTATATTAAATGTAATTAATTACATTAGTAATTGACCAAAACCTTTTCATTTACCCTTATTTAATTATTATTTGTTATAATTCATTGATTATTTATATAAATATATTTCAAGTTAAATTTATCTATCATGAGTTTTGTGTTCATAAGAGTGTACCTTTTTTTTTAATCGAAAATAGTAAATTGTGTAATACTACCTTTTATAGCAATAAGAATTTTCATTTGTGAATGTAAAAATCAATGCAAATTGTTTTCATTAATAAATTTATTTGTTTTCATTATCAAATTTATTATGACCTGCATTTTCAGAAATCACACTCTTTTCTAAAACTTTTATTTAATAATTTGCTGTATTATTATATGTGATATTAAGTTTTTTTTCATTAAATGTAATTAATTACATTAGTAATTGACCAAAATCTTTTCATTTACCCTTATTTAATTATTATTTGTTATAATAATGAGTAGAAAATTAATATTCATTGATAAGGAATGTAAATTTCATTTGACCTAACTTACTCCATTATTTTATTTTATTTTTATGCTTTTCAACAAAGATGAGTCATTTTTCTAGTGCATTTATTATCACATACATAATTTTAATCACAATCTAATACTATCTTTTATAGCAATAAGAATTTTTATTTGTGAATGTAAAAATCACTGCAAATTGTTTTCATTAATAAATTTATTACGAACTACATTTTCGAAAATCACAATCTTTTCTAAAACTTTTTTTAATAAGCTGTTGTATTATTATATGTGATATTAAGTTTTTTTTATTAAATGTAATTAATTACATTAGTAATTGACCAAAATCTTTCCATTTACCCTTATTTAATTATTATCTGTTATAATAATGAGTAGAAAATTAATATTCATTGATAAAGAATGAAAATTTCATTTGATTTAACTTACTCCATTATTTTATTTTATTTTTATACTTTCCAACAAAGATGATTCATTTTGTTAGTACATTTATTATCACGTACATTATTTTAATCACAATCTTTCTAAAAATTTTATCTAATATTTTGTCTATGTACATATAAGTTTAATAATAAAGCGAAAACTTTATAACAACTCTAAAATTATGAAAAAAGAATACATATATGTAAGCAACAAATAAAATGCAATAAGAGTAAATTAGAGCCGAATGCAAGAAATTGTAAAAGGACAAACAACTTCTTAATCATATTTTGTAAATTTCTTAAGCTTGAATATAAATAAAAGCACACTCTTATGAACCCAATATCCGTGATATTTAAAGTGAACTTGAAATATATTTATATAAATAATCAATTAGAATAAAATTATTATACCTGAGAAATGAAAAATTGCAGACTTGATTATTGGCTTCGCATGATTTTACTAAACAAAAACAAATGCAAAAAGATTAAATCAACACTAAAATTAGAATCAAGGAAGAACAATTGTACAACTGAAGAGAATATTTTAAAAACAGAACGGAAATGCATCTATCTATAATCATGAAAAAACAATACATATATAAGCAACAAAACAAAATGCAATAAGAATAAATCAGAGCCGAATGCAAGAAACTGAAAAACAAAAACAGTTGTAACTTCTTCTTAATTATATTTTGAAAATTTATTCAAGTTTGAATATATATAAAAGTACACTCTCAAGAACACAAAATCCATTATATTTAAAGTTAACTTAAAATATATCTATATAAATAATCAATTAAAATAAAATTATTATACCTGAAAAGCGAGGAATTTCAGACTTGATTAGTGGCTTCACATAAGTTCAGTAAACAACAACAAATGCACGAAAAAAAATTAGGACTAAAATTAGAATCAACAAAGAGCAAGTATACAACTGAGGAGAATATTTTTAAAATAGAACGGGAAATTTTTTAATAAGACAAACTTTGCCATTGTGTAAAGGCGAAACTTGGTGACACGTATATATGAGGGGAAAAATCAGTAATACTAAATTGAAAAATCAGAGCCGAATGCAAGAAACTGAAAACCAAAAACAATTGTAACCTCTTTTTAATCATATTGTGTAAATTTCTTCAAGTTTGAATATAAATAAAAGTACACTCTTATGAACACCAAATCCATTATATTTAAAGTTAACTTCAAATATATCTATATAAATAATCAACTAAAATAAAACTATTATACCTGAAAAGCGAGGAATTCCAGACTTGATTAGTGGATTCACATAAGTTCACTAAACAACAACAAATGCACGAAAAAAAATTAGCACTAAAATTAGAACGAACAAAGAGTGAGTATACAACTGAGGAGAATATTTTGAAAATAGAACGGAAAATCTTTTAAGAAGACAAAATTTGCAACTGTGTAAAGGCAAAACTTGGTGACACATACGTATATGAGGGAAAAATTCAGTAAGACTAAATTGACAAAAGGAATGAAATTATAAATAATAATAATAATAATAATAATAATAATAATAATAATGAAAGGTTGCTCAAGCATTTAATGCCCGCCACGTGGCAAAAAATTAAATGCATAAACAACCCTTTTAACTTTATTTATAGATTAGTTGTCTTATAGAGAGTACATATCTCTTTCTCTTAAGAGACCGTATGCATAGTTTTAATCGAAAAAAATCTTATAATCCTCACTATTTTAGTACTACGTATAATATACTTTCTTTTTTGAAAAATAAAATCGTAGTGTCAATTTTTTTAATAACATTTTCTATAATTTAGCTGAAAATCTCAAATGCAAACAATTTTCGGTATACTTTAAATCAATCAATTAACATTTAAAGCAAAATTGTGATTAATGAACATTTAAACAAAATTGGACCAAAGCAAAATTGTGATTAATGAACATTTAAACAAAATTGGACCATAAAAGTATAAACAGGGGGATGATAGAGGCTTGAACCCATGACCATCACAACCAACAACCACCAACCACCTACCTTACCGCCTCTGCAACATATGTTACTTGCTTATTTTATTACATAAATTTCCTATATCCTAAAATTTAATTACTTGGGCTATAGCCCATACAGCCATAGGTTGCATCCGCCCCTGCGTATGTGTAAAGAACGACAGAGTTTAAAAAGGTGTACTTATAGTGGGAAACATACATCAAATAATGCGCATAATAAATAATAAGTCTTTTTTCTAAACTTTTATTGTAATAAGTAATCTTCTTGAATTATGGCTCCGTTCTTCATTTGTTTTTTTGTCGTGGATTTATTCGAGATTTTCAACTCTTGGCCCATTTTTTCCATTGTTTCTTTTGTTACGACTGCTTTTCTCACCAGCACTTCAGATCTATAACGCATTTTGGATGTGCTAGTTTTGTGTTTAAAATATAAGCAATGGATTGCTTGTAGTTGATGTACGTAATAATAGTTCACTTACCCCTTGTCTATCTTTCTCTTCTCATTTTGAACTGGGGTGTTCACCGCATACACTAATTTTGTAGGGTGTTTTTCTAAGTTTTCTTCTTTTTGTTGCTCTTGTCAAAACATTATCCTCATTAGTATAAATGACATATTTGATAAATAGAATTTGTTGTTGTTGGGTGAGAATTTTTGTTGTTACCTTTGGATTTTCGTCCTTCCTTTCCACTATGGTTGGAGTTGAAGGGTCATTTGACTCATTAATACCTTTTGGCACTTTAGTTCCCGTTTGGCATTGTATTTGGTAATCCCAATTTGACTTTCATGGTGTATTCTCCCCTGACTCATTGTTGGAGTATGTTAAACATTTTCTCCTTTCCCCCGTCCTGGTTTTTTTCTCTTGTTAGGACAATACGTTAAATATGTGTTCGTGTAGTTGGTTTGGTATTTTTTGCGTACCTTTTCAAATGGAGTTAGTAATGCTTCGATTGGTCTGCCGATGATCTTCTCAGCTTCCTTCCCAAAGACCACCAAAGTTGTGTAAGGTGTTTCGTTCGCTATTGTAGTGATTAATTTGTACCTGTGTTGTGGGTATTAACATATTTCTAGGTTGGTTTTTATTTCTGGATTTTTTCTTACCTTTGTTTGGGATTGGGTATTGATTCGTTACATTGGCGACACTTTCCATCCTCATCGATTCCAGCTGGGCATGATGTGCAAGATTGATATTGCCAGTCAACATTTGTTCTTACTTTTGTCATCGTTCTGTGGCATTTGAATATATCGTTCTGTTCCAATAGTTTCGTTTAATCGACAACGTTTCTAGTACCTCATATCAATAAGCATGCAATGTAGGTCGACATTACCTAATCTATGACATCTATTTGTAGAAGCTCTGCAAGTGTTGAAGTGAGCATTTCTTTTGCCACGTCAGCATCGAGGATCCTTATTTGGACGGGTTCTTGTTCCCTGTAGGTTGGAATTGCGCCGCAAATAATAATATGTGGTTATTCTACTATGTGTAAGATCGACTGCATGTTCACTGTCCAGGATTTTTATTGTGATTTGGTCAAATGCTTACCTTTGCAGTAACTTGTTAGTCTCCAGCAAGTCCGAGTGAAGAAAAATCTTGGTGTCGTATGTGGACTGTAGTTGGTAATCTCATGTATCGGTGTTATAATCCTTGTTAATAAGTATGACATGTACCATATTAGTATACTAATGAAGTTTATTACTATCATAATTTATGACTCTTGTAGACGTGATGACTACGATCATGTCATGTCCATTTTTTTTGTCGATTTCTTCATTAATGAAGTCTGATGCATCGCCCCACGGAGTCACATTGATTATTGTTTTCCTATATGTAGTCATTATATTGTAGTAAGATAATTATTTTACATGTAACTATATGTGTGTTGAAGATGCTCAGGTTACCTTTTATCTTGTATTTGTATATGTCTTAAATGCGTTTGACCATTTTTTGTTAGCCTTTCCCTCTTCTCCTCGATTGTAGTTAGGAAGCCCACAACATCTGCACAATGTGGTTAAAAAGAATTAATGGGCAAATAGAATGTTAAAAATAATATAATTGTTGCATTTTATAGTGCATTTGTCGGTGTGCTTTTCTATCATATACTATCTCCCATCCAATCAATGTTTGACATTATATTTGGGTAACTTTTAAGAAAATGGGTAATAAGTAAGGGTATTATTGATAAATCAAATGGTTTAATGGGTCCACCTAAATTAAAGTGAGTAAAAAGTAATGACATTTTTTATAAATAGAGGAATGATATGTGGATTGTATGGTAAAGTCTTTTGCCATAAAAGCATTGTAAATCTTAGATTGGATAGTCCGTTTATAGTAAATGTAAAGCTTGGATTGGATAAGAGGGAGTAATCATTTTTGTTTTTACGTTCCGCCAATTTGTCGAGCGAGTGGAATTCAAATTTGTGAAGGGGAATATTCTGAGTTTGGTTCTTATATATCCTCCTATATTGATGTAAATGAGGTGCAGTTGATGATGTTTGGATTTCCTTTGACAGACATGTACGATCTATTGTTTTGTGTGACCTCAAAGTGCCGGAGGCTGTAAATTTTCCCCTTGTGTAGTACTCCTTCATATCAGGTCACCCACCGCTTTGGTATTGTTGCATGTATATGATTTCCATGGCCAGAATCACATAAATACATATCTTAATCTTAATCATTGTAATGGTTTGTGAAAGTAGCATATACTTAAATAATTAAGTTTTATTCTTTGGTGATTTTTCGATCTTTCAATTTAAAGGATCAGACTTAACCTATGAGGATTATAAGCGCACCTTTAAAAGTTTGAAACGTTAAAAAATTGACCGCATACTTTTCAGTAATTTGTTTGCATCGTTAAAAATAGACAGTGAATCATAATATTTGTTCAATTAAAGGGTTGTGACAACACTTCTTTGTCTAATAGCACCATGTCTATCGACAGACGACAGTGGAGGGTTATCCTTGTTCGGTGTTACTCGCCATATCCTCGTGGCCAGTGCTGTTATTTGATATTTGCACTTTGAGGGAACTAAGCCTGCAATTATAGTTGTTATTGCCACCATTGGTTTGTTTTTTTTGTTGTCTCTTGCCTATTTTGCTGCATTATTGTGTTATGTATTTTAGTTCGGGTGTTAAAGAGTATATTGTCAAAGCAGTATGCATGTGGTATTTATACCTCTTTTTTTTTAAAAATTATATTTATGTCGACTTTATTATGATATTTATACCGATGTCTTTTGATGTATCCTTATAAAGAGTTGAATGTGATTTATGAGATTTTTTATTTAATTACATTCTACTTAGTGTATTGTCTGTACACCTTCTCAATTGCCTTAAATGTTTTAATTTAAAGAGCAAGCAAGTTAAAAGTCACTTTGGTTGTACAGTACTAACATCACCTTATTTAGCAAAAGCTATCGTAATTAGAGGTGTACCATTTGAAGTTGGATATCCAATCAATTTTTCGACATCACCTTCGAGGGTACCGGTACCTTATCAATCTATCTACAATTGTTCGACAGGAAAGCGTTAAAAAATAGTTGTCCAACTTCTGGAATTATTATAGGCATCCTAATGGCACTCTGAAATCAGTAATTAATTATTCACATTCAACTTCATTCGTCCCCGTCAATTGTACAGTGATTCATATTTGTAAATAAATTAGTCTAAAGTACTAATTCTAACGCAGCTAGTCAAATAAAGTAATATTTGACAAATTCATACATTATGTAGACACCCACATTTTACAGTTTGGTGTCTATAGCAGTTTCCGACAAACACCCGATGATGATCGGACGCAAGCATGCTTTAATATACTCGAATATGGGCTCAAAATCATTAGCATTTGGCTTGGGCTTTTTACTGAGTGCAAATTTTACAAAACCAACCTCTAATCCAGGCTCAGCGGGTCATTTCCAGTCAAATGAGACTAATCTGGGTCAAAACCGGCACCAAGGGCAAAACCGTCTTTTAGCGACCAAGTCAAACCTCGGTCAAAGGCGTTTTCGAGGCATAATTATCTGCCACGTCACTTCAAAAATCCGGCTAGAAGTCCAATACTACGACAAATCAGCTACAAAAAAGATTAAACAATTCCGTTAGAGATAGAATTCGATCTCTAAAGAGCCTTCTACCCGAGCTAGACCCACTCGATCGAGTGGACCAGCCCACTCGGTCGAGTAGGCTCGTAAAATCGCGCAAAACCGGCTTTAGACCGGGCACTAGATCGAGTACTAGGTGCACTCGGTCGAGTGACTCTTTTTCCAGCCGGAAAAGAACTCCTTTTCCACCCAACGGCGGAATCCTTTCTCCTCTGAGATTGTTGCTTTCCTATCCAAAGCGGTGTTTCTTCTCACCCAAACAAAACTACATTTCCTAGCCAAGGTCGGGAACCTCCCATATAAACAGACCTCCTTGCACACATAATTGGAGGGATCTGGACATCAACAATCAATATCAACAATTCACATCAAGCATTAGCAATACAATCCACACAACACACAATACACAATACAATTCGACACACCCGAGAATACACCGTCCATACCTCGAGTTTCCGGCCACCTCGTACGACCCCGGCAGCCTTACACCCCCACGCCTAAACCACCATAACTCACCCGCATTATCTCAACGCTCCCGTGCCTAAGCCACAGCTAGACGAGCCCCGTTCCGAGAGTACAAAGCATGTAGGTTGAGGGTGCAAATTCAACCCCGTCTTCTCCTTTTCTTTTCTCTCTCTCGTTTTTTTCGTGTCGCCGGTCACGTTTTATTCCTTTTCGTTTTTCTCGTCTCTAATACCAATATTATAGCAACTATCTAGTGTTTATACAAAAAAACGGTCAGTCTTAAAATATGATATCGGCTCTATAGTCGAATATCGTATCTACAAGAATCAAATCAATCTCATTGATGCTAAAATAATCGTCACGTAGTCCTAAAAGACATAATACGACGATTTCGATGTGGAGAGAATCTATTTCATTTAGTTCGATTTTCAAACAATTTATAAACATATTTTCTAGAAAAATCACTCCGAATATTTGATATCGATTCCATAATCGAATATCGAATATAACGAGTATCGAAAATTTAAGTCGAGTATAAGTCATACTATATTTTTACACGACTTAACAAAATTATCGATTTTTTTCAAAAAAGCAATTTCGAAATCAAAAGCAAAGCGAACCATAATTCGTACAGGGGGCACTCGACCGAGTGCATAGCCCACTCGGTCGAGTGGCACCCCAAAACCCGAGGCAGAAGGTCTTTTTGAGGACCACTCAGTCGAGTCCCTCAATGACTCGATCGAGTGGCACCTCGAATACCGAGGCAGAAACTTTTTTTTCGAGACCACTCGATCGAGTCCCTCAATGACTCGATTGAGTGGCTCCTGGTTCATCAAAACCGTGAGTCTTTTAGCATCTTTCAAGTCCCGATAAAATTCTTTTAATGACTTCAGTCATCATGTGTGAAGTCTATCACGTGATTCATCTTTTCAAAATCATGCATCACATTATATTCACATCGTTTATTCAATTTACAAACTATTACTAACTTGTTTGTTTTTTTGTCTTTGTATCTTATTTTCGTTGTTTGTTTTATTGTACTAAAACAGACCTGGCATGCTAAATACAACTTCGACATAATTCAAAGATGCATTAAACGACGTAGATCAAACATAATTCACATGTTTAGTCGAAAATACTGTTTGCATATAATTCAACCGAATTACTAACGCGCGTATTATAAAATCAAACGATATCCTAGTAGAGGCCGCTAAGTGCGGGCAGGGTTGGGTGTTCTTTGTGAACTTCCCAACACGTACCCTCACCCCTTACTCAGAATCGTGGTTTCCGGATGTCCGAACCCATTGGCACACGAGAGTCATTCAATACACGGTATCCGATAATGTCGGTATCGGTATCAAAATGCAAAGGGACGAACCCAATAAACTCTGAGATCCGAATGGGCCGTACTTTGTGCACGGCTCACTAAGATATAGACTGGGTTCGAATGGGCCCGAACTCCCACAAAGTTCGGTGGCGACTCCAACTTCGATTTAAATTTCAATTCGATCCATTTCACATGAGATTCATTCGCCTCCCCAAACCCGCGCGTGGCCGCGTCGGGGTGGACCTATGTCATGTCCACAATTTGGCAACTCCGCTGGGGATAACTGATGCGTGACTTACCATCGGCATCCTCAGGGTAAGACTCGAATAGAAATCGTTTGACTAGTACAATACGCGTTTTAGTTTTACGGTTCATACATAACCCCATTTTTACCCGGGCCGGTACTGGTGACCGACGTCCCACTATACCATTGATGTAGTCCAAATTGGTTATGTCAAAGGTGTCCATGGCTAATTCGTATGGGTTTCGCGACATGTTCTAAGCTCAACTCGACTTAGGAAGTCCGTCCCGATTCTCGGAAAGGCTAT
Organism: Agrostemma githago; assembly: GCA_958450325.1. Classification (NCBI taxonomy): domain Eukaryota; kingdom Viridiplantae; phylum Streptophyta; class Magnoliopsida; order Caryophyllales; family Caryophyllaceae; genus Agrostemma; species Agrostemma githago. The sequence goes on along the minus strand of OY288250.1, from coordinate 12,067,571 downwards.
GTACACTGGTATATAGACCCCATCTAGACCGACCGAGACTTAGTGTAAAGCTTACATAGTGTCGTTATAATGCTTGCGTGACTATATGCCACTTGGTTTCTAGAGTCGTTTTCAAAAACTGTCATTTTAAAAAATCGCATCTTTTCCAACTATATCCAATTTCAAAACCCGTAAATCTACCGAATTTAGGGCTTATGATTTTACTCAAAATAGCCTATTTTTAGCCGGTACGCTCCCCAAACCCGAGGCCCGATAGCACTTTTCCGATTTCCGAAAAAATCGGGCCATCCTCCGGATTCTTTTTCGGATTTTCTAAAAAAATCATTTTTAAAAAAAAAACTTCCCTCTTCTTAGGACTTCCCGTATTTAGTAGTGTCGGGTCTTGTCGTAGGTCTTCGAAGAGTCTCTAGCGTCGAAACTCCGTCGATTTTACATCGCGGGTTTCCCCCCTATCCCAGTCCGCCTTATTTGACTAAGGCATGGCCCACCTACGTAGGACATACTCCTACACAGGACGGCCCGTCTACACATTCGAGTCCAAAGTCTTGGGATGTCTCACGTGGACCTTTCTTCGAACATGACCCAGCCCATATAGCCAGATCCTAAGGGAGGCCTACCTTTCACAAGTCACCCGTTTAGGTGTCTTTTCCGAGTCATTTCCTTTTCAGTCTTTCCTTTGCTCGGGATGCACTTTTTATTCCAGGATTTGGGCTAGTTTCTGACTACGCGGTACTCTTACAGACATGCCACCCGTAACCAGACGCCAGAAAATGCAGGAATCCATAGACCAGTTGACAACCTCGTTGGCTAAAATGGAGACCCAATTAACGAAAATGAGGGAAGACCAGATAGCCATCCTTACCCGTGTAAGCGCCGTGGAACAAGGAACTCCCGGTGGTGGGGTCGAGACTACCGGGCCCCTAGCTGAACTGGTCATCGCGGTCCGCAAGTTGGAAGAACAGGTTCACCTATCAACCAACAACACCATCCACACGGAGAATGCTCGAGCCTATTCACCACTGACTGATGAACTGCCTGCTAACCTCAACCTCACGGGCCTACCAATGTTCGATGCGACTGAAGACCCGGTACTTCACATCCGGGCCTTCAAGGAGTTCATGGCGGTCAAAGGAGTGAAGTCCGCCATGTTTAAGCACCTATTTGCTTCTTCCCTCGAGAAGCATCTGAAAGCTTGGTACTACAGGCTTGATTCCAAGAAATACAAGACTTGGGATGACGTGGCAACAGAATTCGCTCGGAATTACGCTGATAATACCGAGATCCAAGCTAGGATGCGTACTCTGGAGGTTATGACCCAAGAGCCCAAAGAAGGTTTCACCCAATACCTTCAAAGGTGGAGGGCCGAGAGTGTAAAGTTGGTCGATAAGCCCAATGAAAAGGTGCTAGTGGAGGCCTTCGCGAAGAATCTCATTCCCTCTTACCGGGTCCATCTCTTATACGCCGTCATACCCAACTTCGCTACCTTAACTGAAATGGGAACAAGGATCGAGGATGACATAAGGTTAGAAAGCCTTACTAAGGCCTCTACCAAAGGGTACCAAGGGGCCAGCTCGTCTGCCAGCAAGCCCGCAACTGCAGCCGCGACCCGCAGCATCTTCGACGAGGTCAATCTACTAGATGCCTCATCCAAAAAGAATACTCCAACTCGGGTATTCACTGATATAGGGACCACCTATACTTATGCCTTACAAAGGCTATCTTCGAAGGGTCTGATCCAAACGATAGGCCCAACTCCGTAAGTCCCGGTAGAAAAGCGATCCAAAAGCTACAATGTCCAAGCCTATTGCCAGTATCACCGAGGTAATGGGCACGATTCATAAAAGTGTTGGAAATTGAAGCATCTGATCCAAGACTTAATTGAAAACGGAAAAATACCATTGCCCGGAGACAAGCCGAGCAACAAGGAAAACCCGTTCAGTACTCATGCCATCTTTTCCGGGGACGTAATCGACTGTTCTCATCTAATTTCTCCCTTCATTCCGCAAATTAACGGGATATGGTTCGACGATGAAGATGACGTTTACTTGCCAAAAGGGGAGGTTGTCCCTATCACCCCTGAAGAGGTTACCTTGTTACCGCCGACCGTTCTACCCCGGAAACCATCACTGAACCTGCCAGGACGGGTGATGCCCTTGAAGAGCAAAGCACTGACCCGACTCTAGTCAAACAACTAAAGAGGGTTCGAACCGATCTCACCATATGGCAGCTTTTGGTTAGCTCGCAAGAACATTGGGAGGCACTTACTAAGACTCTCGATCAAGTTAAGGTCGATTCACTGGTTACCCCTACTGAAATGGTAGCCACCATCATGCCCCATCTCAAGGGAAAATCCAAGGAAGAAGGCCCCACTCATTACCTTCTCAGAGTCCGACTTTCCACCGTTCGGGGCCACCCATAACTTGGCCCTCTACAATACGGTGATCTGCCGAGGAAAATACCTCCCAATGACCCTGATTGACGACGGGTCTGCTGTAAATGTCCTTCCCTTAGGGACTTCTAAGGCTCTCGAAATTACCGAGGCCGACTATCTTCGGACGGCGCAAACTATCCAGGCTTTTGACGGAAGCCCGAAATCAGTTGCTGGGACCGTTAAACTAACAATCATCACGGGCCCGATTGAAAAAGAACTGGAATTTCTGGTGATTGACGTCATCTCCTCTTTCAACTTGCTACTTGGAAGACCTTGGATCCACGCGGTCAAAGTTGTATCCTCTACCCTCCACATGAAGGTCAAGCTGCCTCTACAAGACGGGGTCATCACTCTCGAAGCCACCCCCATAACTGTAGCAAGCTGCAACACTGCGGGCCGGACCGACCAAGGAGGATTTGATTTCGTGGGAATGATCGATGAGCAATATCTCTTTAGGCCCTATTTCACTACTAGCATCGACATGATGCTACAAAACCTGGGCTACCTACCAGGGGCTACTTCAATGCCGTATCTTCCGGCTGGGAAAATCATCGAGGTTCTAGACAACGAGGAATCACGATTCGGTTTAGGGTACGCCATGACCCTGGGAAACGTAGTCCGCGCCGGCATTCGGAGGGCCACCAGCATCATCAAGGGTACCTACTTGGGCCCTTACAGCCCAAGACTGACTGATTACTTTGTCACTCCAGTATTTGGGGCTGTTCAAGTGGGCCTCTATCAGCCCACCATCACATATCCCGAGACCAAATTGGCCCGGGAATGTAACTATATCCCAGACGACATATTCGCCCTCATCCAGGCTGAATCCAAGGAGGGTGTCGAGCCCATGCTGGGGTTCCTATTCGGGGAAGACAAGGCCATCCCCGCTCCCAAAGAAGAATTGGTCAACCTGATCCTCCGCAGTAACAGGTTCGATCCAACTAAGCTGATCTCCGAAGTTGGTGTTGACACCGGGAAAAGGGCCTGGAGGAAGACCATCAAATGGACCGACAGCCACGGACGGACCTACAAGCTGACCACCGGTGAAGGAGACATGTCGGATACCGAGTCTGAGTCCGAGTCAGAGTCAGAGTCAGAGTCTGAGTCCAAGTCTAGAGGGTCAAGTACTAGAGTTGAGTCTGTAACCCCTCTTCCTTTAGTCACACCCACTGGAGTCTCGGAGTCTGTCCCGAGAGTACTCCCTATTCCGCCACTAACCAACGATCAGATGGCCGCTCTCTTCGAGCTATTTTCAAAATTTACTATCAATAATAACGATAAACGTTCTGCTTACTACTTGTCTTATTTTCAAAATGCTTTCAAAAATCTTATTTGCAATGACATTGAGAAACCCGACGAACAGGTACCTCTACCTCCGCATCTAATCGAGAAACTCAAACAAAGGGAATCCCGAGATCCGGTAATCGAGGAAACCGTTTCCATTAATGTAGGAACCCCTTTAGAGCCTGAGATGCTTAAGTTAGGTTTATCCTTAGATCCCGAGGAAAAAACCACAATTCACGGATCTCCTCCAAGAATTCAAGGACGTCTTCGCCTGGTCCTATAAGGACATGCCGGGTATAGATTGGGAGATAGCTGAACACCGTATACCCATCAAAGACGGGTGTAAACCGGTAAAATAGAAACTCCGAAGAATGAGGCCCGAATGGTCTCTCAAAGTCAAAGAAGAAGTCGACAAACAATTCAAGGCAGGCTTCATACAAGTGTCTGAATATCCACACTGGGTTGCGAACATCGTACCAGTACATAAAAAAGATGGTAAGGTGCGGGTATGTGTAGACTTCCGGGACCTTAATAAGGCCAGCCCAAAAGACAATTTTCCGTTACCACACATCGATATACTGGTGGACAACACGGCCGACCATGCCCTTCTATCATTTATGGACGGGTATGCCGGGTACAATCAAATCAAAATGGCGGAAGAAGACATGAGTAAGACCACCTTCATTATGCCTTAGGGTAGTTACTGTTACAACGTCATGCCATTTGGTCTCATTAACGCCGGGGCCACTTATCAACAAACCGCCACCACCTTATTAAATGACATGATGCATAAGGAAGTGGAAGTTTATGTGGACGACATGATCGTCAAGTCCAAAGACATAAAAAGCAGGCACATCGCGGCCCTATGAAAATTCTTTACCCGACTACGCAAATACAACATGAGGCTAAACCCCCAGAAGTGCAGTTTCGGGGTAACATCTGGCAAATTAATGGGCCATATATCGTTAGCCAATGCGACATCGAGGTCGACCCAGCTAAAATCAAGGCCATTACCGAGATGCAGCCACCTAAAACCGAAAAAGAAATAAAGGGGTTTCTCGGGAAATTCCAATACATCAGCCGGTTTGTTTCAAAGCTAATCATGGTTTGTGAACCCATTTTCAAGAAACTAAAGATAGGAGAACGAACACTGTGGGATGAAAAATGTCAAACGGCCTTCGATAAAATCAAGGAAATTCTGTCTGCTCCGCCAGTATTAATGCCACCTCAATCCGGTTTGCCTTTGTTGTTATATTTAACAACGATCTAGATAGCCATGGGGGTTATGCTGGCCTAGACGGTCGATTCAGAAGAACGGGCCATTTACTACATCAGTAAGAAGTTCCTGGAATATGAGTGCAAGTATACAATGCTCGAGAAAACGTGCCTAGCTTTAGTCTGTGCCACTAAAAAGCTCCGGCACTATATGCTCAGTCATGAGGTACACGTATTATCTAAAATGGATCCTATCAAGTACCTGTTCGAAAAGCCCTTCCTTAACGGTAGGATGTCCATATGCACTTTAATGCTAGCGGAGTTCGATCTCAAGTTCGTACCATTAAAAGCCATCAAAGGCCGGGTAGTAGCCGAGTTTCTCGCGATAGTCCGGTATCTGAAGAAGGCCACACCGATACTTGGGCCTTTCCAGATGAAGACATATTCCATACCGACACAGGAACATGGGATTTGTATTTTGACGGGGCATCCAATTTCCGAGGATTCGGAGTCGGCATTCTGTTAATATCACCGAAAGGAGAGCATACCCCGTTATCCATTAAACAGGACTTTGACGTGACTAACAACGCAGCCGAGTATGAAGCATGCATTCACGGGTTGCAAGCCGCCGCCGATCTAGGAGTAACAAACCTCCGGGTCCACGGTGACTCGTCTTTGGTCATTAATCAAGCTCTCCAAAAATGAAAGACTCGGAACTCCAACCTCGTGGCCTATCAGGCGCGAGTAAGGGTTCTCGAAAAGCAATTCCAAAAGGTAGAATACATCTATCTACCTCGGGAAGAAAATCAATTTGCAGATGCGCTTTCCAAATTGGCATCTTTATTGAATATCTCAGAGCACCTAACCAGCATGCCGATTTGCGTCAAAAGGCGGTCCGAGCCGGCATACTTTCACGTCATTCAAGACATCGAGATAACCGATCCAGAACCTTGGTATCAGGCTATTCTAGCCTACTTGACAACAGGAGAATATCCTCCGGGAACAGAAAACCGGGCCAAGAAAGCACTGCGAAGGTTGGCCACCCAATTTATTCGCACGGACGATAAACAATTATACAAAAAGACCGTGCAGGGGGCTCTCCTCCTATGCATCGACAAAATACAGGCTGAAAAGGTTATGGCCGAGGTACACGATGGTGAGTGCGGTTGTTGTGTACTAAATTTAGACCGTTTTTCCTCCCATTTAGACCCATTTTCCCTCGTTTTGCGAGTCTAGAGTGCGATTATCGTCTTATTTTGAGTACTTCTCGCATTAACGTCCCTCTTGTGCGTTTTACGTGTTTTTGGTAGTTTTTCTATCAAATTTGTTAGGATTTGGCACCGAAATCACGATCGAGCTTCCACGAGCACAAGAGAAGGGAACACCGTCCAAAGAGCAAAGCACACAACTTAAAGTTTATAGCCATCCAATCATACGACGAAGAAAGAGACAAGAATTGAGGCCAGAAAGATGACAGGGTGAAACTTCGCCCGGTGAGACACCACCGGGCGAAGTTTCGCCCAACGGTAAAAATTGCCTCCCCGAAGATTTTCCGAGACTTCTCACCGGGCGAAAATGACCGGGCGGAATTTCGCCCACTGGGATAGACTTCTCATATCCCACCATTAGTGTAGTAACACCATCATTAGTAGAGTAAGTTAGTAGTATTCTTAGTAATTCTCTATAATTCTAGTAGTAATCTAGTAGTAGATCTACATAGTTTTCATCAACAATTCTCTAGTTTTACATTCAAGTTTGTAGAAGATTATTATTTCAAGTTTTATTTGAAGATTTGTGGGGTTTATTGAAGAATTAGTGACAAGTTCTTCATTCTCTTCATCAAAGATTCAATCTTTATTTATGCAATCTTCTTATTTCTTGTAGATCTTCATACATGGTATATTTCTCTTCCACTCTCTAATCTCTAATTTAGATTTAATGTTGTTCTCTCATTGATGTCTTGTTTAGATCATCTTAGTGTTGTTAGTTTCTCTAGATTTTATTTATGTTGTTCTAGATTATTCTCTAGTTTATTTTGTTAAATCTTATTTCTTCCATAGTTTAGTGGGTAATTGTTAGATCATAATTTTCTTATTGTTTTGTTGTTAGTTTCTATAGATTTAGTTATTATGCATGTTGTAGTTATTTTCTCCTTAGTTAATGTTTTGTTGTTTTCCATAATGATTAGTGAGTAGATTTCTTGTTGGGGGGTTTAGGGATGAGGACTTGGATTATTTGAATTAAGGGATGTTGGTGGGTTGCTTGCTTGTTGGTTTATCTTGTTTATGGTTGTTGTGTCATTGTTGTTTTAGTCCGGCCAACTAGACCGGCCTTAACTCGTTTCTATCAATATGGGAAAACTCGGGATAGAAATTACCATAACTAGAGACTTACCCTTCTTCGCCGCGAAAGCGGGTTTTTAGGTGGGTTGGGTGAAGAAACCGAAAGGTGGCATCCTCCCTTTATCAATGTTGCGACAAAAACTCGATTCCGACCTTCTTAGACTCCAAGTTCCGAATCCCGACTTCCCCCTAACACCTTTTCCTAGATTGATCACCCCTAGCTATTTTTATCGTTATTTCTCTAGTATAGACTCGACCTTTAGAAACCCCCCCTCCCCCCTCTAGACACCAAACACGTAGCTTTTAACTCGCTTCTACTACGTTCCGTTCCCTGTGGACCGACCTCGACTTACCACGATTACTCTAGTAGTTTTTCTGTTATTCCGAGTCTATAAATATTGTTTGAACCCCCGTCCTTCGCTAAAAGACCGATCCGATTGGGCGCGTTTCAAAATGGCGCCGTTGCCGGGGAACGGCTAGTAGTTATTGTGTTTTTTAGTTATTTTGTTTGGTTCTTTTCTCTTCTCCCTTTTCTTTAGTACCATTAGGTGCTAGGAGTCTCACCGTTTAATTGAGTTTTATGCCCAGGAACACGTCATCGCCCTTGTGGTTCGATCCGGAGCCGGAAAGGACTTTTAGAGCATTGCGTTTTCGGGGAAATAACTCAACCACCATCATTCCACACCCTTCATTATCACCTCCTAACCTTAATCTCATCCGACCACATACACCTTCTACACCTTCTACATCACACAACTCCATTCCAAATAATCCTTCCTTACCTTCCACTTCACAAAATTCACCACCTACACCACCATCACCGAGAACACCACCACCAATTCAAAATCCATCCCCTCCAAATTCACTAAATTCAAATCCACCATCACCACCCATCCAACCAATGGCGACCCTAGGCTCTCATTCCCAACTCACACACAAAGAAACACCCTCTCCCGTCAATTTCGGAGAGATTCCCGAGAATTATGAATTGAAAGCCTCTTTAACAAACGCGGTTCAACAAGATACTTTTCACGGTTTTTCTCAAGAAGATGCTCAAGAGCACATCGCTTCATTTAAAGAAAAGTTAGTAGGAGCCCGTCTCAATGGATTAACTTCATGCCAATTGCATCGTTTATTATTTCCAAAGACCTTGAGAGATGGAGCTCGTAGATGGCTTCAAGGCCATCGCGCTAATACATTTACAACATGGGCTCAACTATCTAATGCCTTCTTGGAGAAATATTTTCCTCCATCAAAGACTACCCAATATCGCATGGAGATACAAACCTTCAAGCAAGATGAATTTGAAAACCTAAGTGAGGCTTGGGAAAGATTTAGAGATCTATTGCTCAAATGTTCACATCATGGAATACCCGATTGGCTAACCACCCAAACGTTTTATAACACCCTTTCATCGAGAACCAAGGAGAACCTCAATTCGGCCGCCAGAGGAGACTTCTCTTCTCTCACCGATGAGGTATCTAAGAATCTTATTGAGAAGATAGCAAGGAGTGATTCTAGAATGGGTCAATCGAGGGATTCTAGAAAGAAAGTTGAAGTGAACTCATCTTAGAGTTCTAATGAATTGAAACTTCAAGAAGAAGTTGAAGAATTGAAAAAGAGAATGGATGCCATGAATTCTAAGCCTACTCCTAGAGGTATGTACCAAATTCAAGAGAATGTTCCACCAAGGCAACCATCACCTCCAAAGCAACTAACGTGGGAAGTTCAATGTGATCATTGTGTCAATTATGGCCATGATTCTACCTCTTGCCTTCCTAATGAAGAAACTTATGTCGAAGAGCCGAATGAAGTCCAAGCTATAAAAGTGTATGGGCAAAGACCTCAATTTGATCCCTTTTCCAATACTTACAATGCCGGCACAAGGTTTCATCCCAATTTTTCTTATGGAAATCAAAATGTTCAAAATCCGATGCCACGTGCCCAAGGGAATCAACCGAGGCCATTTAATCAAAGTCAACAAAGGCCCTTTAACCAAGGTCCTCCAAAGATGTCCCCATGTATGCCTCCTCATCAAAGGAGCAACTTCAATCAACAAGGTAGCAAGTTCTATGTTCCCAACAATTACAACAATTACCAAAATCAACATGTTAATCAATTCAATCATGGATACAATCAAGGGTTTCAAGGTAATTTTCAAGGAAATCAAGGTTACAATCAACAACCATTCAATCAACCCTCTCAATCTTATGGCCAATCAAGCAATTTTCAATTTGGTCAATGAGGAGTTCCATGGGATAACATTAATGATTTGCAAAGAATCGTTGGGCAACTATGGAATGAGCATCAAGATACCAAGGCAAGGCTAAAGGTTTGGGAATCACAAGAAGCAACAAAAGCCTTATCCGCCCCAATTCATCCACCCCATGGTTTGCCGGGCAACCCCAAAACCCAAGAGACCCTTCACACCAAGCAAATGCTGTCATTTTGAGAGGTGGCAAAGAACTTGAGGACCCGTATTAGAACTTGAACTTGAATACCAAAACCACCCCATCCAAAGTGATTCAACCAAGTGCACCGCAAGAATCATCTCCTACTTCCCCCAAACAAGACCGGGGAATACAAGCGGAGTTTGATATCCTCCAAAATGCGGAGAATGAAGAAAGAGAACAAAGAAAGAAGAAAGAGGAAATGGAAGCGGAAGAAGCAAAAAGGAAAGAGGCGGAGCGATTAGCCGAAGAAGAAGAATCCAATGTTCCACCGCCTCCCGCTTTTGTCCCACCATTGCCTTTTCCTGAACGAGCTAAGCCACATAAGGAGAATGCCCAATTTAGCCGTTTCGTGGATATGTTGAAGAAAGTAGATGTAGTTTTACCCTTCACCGAGGTAATTTCTCAAATGCACTAACTGACATTTAGTTGAATTATTATCGTTTATTCGATAAATAAGTTGAGGAATAGAGAGAGAAAATGTAGAGAGATAAAGCTTCCAAATTCTCCCTAGATTTCAGCTCTAGGAAGAACAAAAAAGCTAAAAGTAATGCACATAAAAACAAAAATAATAATTCATCTAATAATAATTCAAAAAAAACTAGTAATACGCTACATAATACTAATGAGAGTGTGAGAGATAAGTTCAGTAACTTGGAAGAAGGAGAGACTTCACAGCCTGTTCGAATGTTTGATTTCAACCAAGACTTTGGGTCTGATGAAGATGAGCTAGGAACAAATTCACTCGAAGGATGATGGAAGCTCATGGCAGGAGGTTGGGGACAACCATCCAAATCCAGCAAAACTTCAAATAGAGTTGGAGGATGTGACACCTGAGCTTGATTACTGGGCAACCTCGGTTTTCTGCTATGTCTTGGGTGCCAATCCACCAAGTCATGTAATGGCAGGATTTCTGAGGAGGATTTGGAAAGGGATGAATGTTGATAAGATTGCAGCTAAGGCTAATGGTGTATTTTTGGTTCGATTCAGTAGTTTTGAAGATAGGGAGAAGATTTTACAGTTAGGGCCTCAATTCTTTGACAGTAAACCTCTTATTGTGAAGGAATGGACTCCTAACTGTGAGATCAAGAAAACTGATACAGATGTGATACCTATTTGGATTAGACTTCATAATTTGGATCTAAAATTCTGGGGTGCGGCTTTGCCAAAATTTGTCAGTCTAGTTGGGAAACCATTGAGATGTGATGCTATGACTAAATCTAAAGATTATCTAGGTTATGATAGGTACATGGTTGAAGTGAAGATGGGTCAAGCATTACCGGAGTATGTGGAATTCCTAGATGAAATGGGGTTGCTATGTCGACAGATGATCCATTATGAATGGAAGCCGATTAAATGCACACATTGTCAAGGACTTGGGCATGATGCGGTAGCCTGTAAGAGGATTGCTGACAAGAAGAAGGAGGAGGCACCTAAAGTCAAGTGGATTCCAAAAGTGATCCAACCGATGCCTGAGGTAATTAAGCCTAGGGTTGATATAGAAATTACTCCGTTGCCAGTCCAGAGTTTCATTAATACTGCCACTCCAAGGATTATCAACAAGGTGCATAACATAAATGAGAAGTTCAGTCATGGGGTTCCTTCTTTTAAGGAGGCTTTAACTAATTCCTTTAAACTTAATATCTTAAACAGCATTGGAAAGGGGTTCCACCAACATCATGATAGCAATGGTTAATATAAGCTTTTGGAATGTTAGGGGTATTAATAAGGTGAATAAGCATGGAGATATTAGGAGGTTCCTTGCAGTGAATAATGTAGGGTTATGTGGCCTTTTGGAAACTCGAGTCAAGAATAAGAACGTGGATAAAGTACAGGAGAGTATTGGTCGGCAATGGAATTATATTAATAATAATGATGTTTGTGATAGAGTGAGGATATGGATTCTTTGGAATCCTAATTGGTTTCAGGTGGTGGAGATGGTAAGGAGGCTCAAGTAATACACTTGGAAGTTATGTATCTGTGTAATGGCTTCAAGTTTAATGTTGCTATGGTCTATGGATACAACAAAGCAAGGGAAAGAGATGCATTGTGGGAATCATTGACAAGTATGAGTAAAACTAGAAAGGGCCCTTGCTTGGTGATGGGTGACTTTAACAATGTGTTATACTTTGATGAGAGGATAGGGTCGGATGTGACTGATGCTGAGATCAAGAATTTCCAGCAGTGTGTGATGGGAAGGGATTTGTCGTGAATCCCAACCGTCAAATAAAACCGGCTAACCTAGTGGGTAGCTAGGGTAAGTCGGGTCGAATCCACAGGGACGGGAGGTCGGACTAAGGTATGTTACAGTCAAGGACTAAGTTCGAGACGAGCTAATCTAAGGGGAGGAGACTAAAGCTAAGCTAGGTCTAAAGCAAGAGGACTATCAAAGGAAACGGGCTAGGATTAGGTCGGGGTCAAAGGGGTAAAGGAATGGTCGAAGGAGAACTAGAGGTGAAGGAGGTAGTAGGGTAATCTAGGTAATGCCCGGGCTCTCGCAACTTAGACTCACCTAGAGGTTCCACCTAAAACCCAACTCGGCGATATACAACACAATCGGGGTTACTAGCATGCTAAAGGCCTAGGTCGAATCCGGGCTCTCGCAACTTAGACCGACCTAAGGGTCGTCCTCACCGGGCTCTCGCAACTTAATGAGGGGACCGAACCCACAAACAACTATCACCCACAAAAGAAAAGCAAGAAAAACAAGCATTCGTACATACTTAGCCAATCAAGCATTTCAACAAACATGTAATGTGCATCATATAAGAGGAAACCCAAATCTTCCACCAACATCTCCAACAATCCCTTAATCATCCAATTAACACCCTAATTACCTTACTAACCCTAGCAAGAACACTACTCTAACATATCTAATCTAGAATTAACACTAACAAGAGGAATCAAAACAACAATCAAAATAAACATGAAGAAACTAATCTAACAATGAACAAAACACTAAACAAGAACTAAAGAATCAAACTTGAATGATAAAAACAAGATTAAGAAGAAGGAAGAGGAGATTATACCATACTAGAGAAGAAAAGAAGAAAGAAACATGCATAAATGGAAGAACCCAAAACAAACAACCAAGTTTGTCAAGCTTGGTGAAGATCTTGAAGAATTCCCAAATTACAAGTACTAATCTAAGATTAACGATAATCTGAAGACTAATCTACACTAATCTATGCTAAAACTATCTAGGGTTTAGTCTCTAATGAAAGGCCTATCCTTAACATAACAAGGGAAGAGTATATATAGGGTTACAAATGAAAGGGAGAAGAAAAGAAACAAAGCGGAGTAGCAGTGGCCCGTCCCGGCCGAGACGGGGTGGTCCCGGTCGGGACGAGGTCGGTCCCGGTCGGGATGCCACCTTCCCGATCGGGACGAGCCACAGACAGCAGCTCCTTCAATTGCTCCTTCATCTCGGACGGGATGAGGCCATACCCGTCCGGGATGAGCCTTGTAGGCCTCCAATATGAACATTTTGGTCCCTCCTTGCTTCTCATGGGCTTCCCATTGATTCTCGGGACTCGGGATCGGGTCTCGGAGGTTCGGGATTGGGTCCCAAGGTCTCGGGGTCGATTCCAAGGCATCGAATCATCGTTCCTTAGCTTCGTTAGCTCCAAAATGTGTATGTATAGAGTCGGAATCGCTCCAACTCTTCCAAATCGGTCTCGGGAACCTGAAACGAACTAAAGGAAGCAGAAGAAGCCCATAAATCGCTCCCAAGGAGCGATTCCACAAGGAAAATGGGACCAAAATACTACAAAATAGGCACTACAAACGACACTTATCAGTGTGTTGATGTTTGTGGGCTGAATGATCTACCTATCAATGGAGCTTTTTTTACTTGGAATAACAAGCATGATGACAGAGTATTTAGCCGCATTGATAGAATCATGGTGAATGATGATTGGTTAGTGGAGGCTCCTGTTGGAACCATTACGTTCCTGCCGGAGGGTCTTTATGACCATAGCCCATGTGTTATCCAGATTTGGAAGGATGAGGATAGGAAACCCCCAAGTTTTCGATATTATAATATGTGGGGAAAGCACAGTGCATTTCTTGACACTGTTAAGGATTGTTGGGATGTGAACATTGATGGTGTAAAAATGTTCCAAGTTGTGAAGAAACTCAAAATTTTGAAACAAGCGCTCAAAGGTTTGAATAGAGAGTTCTTTGGGGACATTGTTAATGCAGCCACTGCTGCTCAATTGATGTTGGAACGTATACAGTGTCAACTACATGCTGATCCGAGGAATAGACAATTGCAGGCTGGGGAGCAGGCTGCTGCAGCCAGTTACGCTGAATTATTAGAAGCTAAGCAGTCTTTTCTAGCCCAGAAATCTAAGTGTCAATGGGCCAATGAAGGAGATGATAATAACAGTTCTTTCATTGTTCCCTTAAGGCCGAATATGCGCAGAACAAAGTCCTTAGAATCGTGGATATTAAGGGGAATGTATGGGATAGGCATGAGGACATTGAAGCAGCGTTCACTCGTATGAACAGCTTTTAGGGGATTCTTCACCAGTTACTGATGTCAATAGGAATGTGGTGAGGATGGGAAAGGTAATTACCGATGAGATGAGTAAGGAGCTCATCAAAGATGTTAGTGATACTGAAATACAACAAGCATTATAGTCTATTCCGGCGGAGAAAGTGCCTGGACCTGATGGATACTCATCTTAATTCTTTAAAGATGCAGATCCAGTCATCGGGAGAGATATTATTGCTGCAATTAAGGACTTTTTCATACCTGGCAGGCTATTGCAGCAGATCAATAGTACGACTATTACATTGATTACTAAGGTTAAACAGCCTACATCAGCAACTGAGTTTCGGCCGATAGATTGTTGTAATGTGTTATATAAATGCATCTCGAAGGTGATTTGCAACAGGTTGGCTGAGGTATTACCTGGAATAATCAGTCCTAATCAGAGTGCGTTTATTAAGAATAGAGAGATAGTGGATAACATACTCATTTGCCATGACTTGGTGAGGCTATATAATAGGAAAACTTGCTCGCCTCGCTGCATGCTTAAGATTGATCTCAGGAAGGCCTATGACACGATAGAATGGGGGTTCATTGAAGGAATACTTTATGATCTAAATTTTCCAAGGAAAATGATTAGGTGGATTATGGTATGTGTAAGTATGCCTACTTATACTATCTCCCTTAATGGGAGTCAATTTGGGTATTTTAAAGGAAAAAGAGGGATCTGGCAAGGGGATCCCATGTCCCCTCTACTGTTTACTATATGTTTGGAGTATCTGAGCAGGATTCTAAGTTATGTAACAATGAGGGAAGAGTTTCATTCTCATCCCTTGTGTAGAGGGCTCAAGCTGTGTCATCTTGATTTTGAAGATGATTTGCTTCTTTTCAGTAAAGGGAATCCTAAGTCGGTTAAAGTGATAATGAGAAGTTTATTAACATTTAGTGCAGCGTCTAGACTGCAAATCAACAGAGAAAAATCTGATTTGTATATGAATGGCATCAAGGCTCAGGACATTAAAGTTATCCTCCGGTTATCAGGCTTTCGTCAAGGTCAATTTCCTTTTCGATATCTTGGTATTCCTATATCTTACAAAATATTAGCTAATAATGAGTGCAACAAGATCATTGATAAAATGGTGGCCAGAATTAGAGGATGGGGAGTCAGGAAGCTGAGTTATGGGGGACGATTGGTGCTAGTTAGATCTATTTTAACGCAACTTCATTCCTATTGGGCTCGTATCTTCCTGATTCCTACAGGTGTCATTAAGAAAGTCGAGGCAATTTGTCGCAATTACTTGTGGATTGGCAGCGAGACCTTCTCGAAAATACCGCTGGTGGCTTGGAGTAAGTGTTGTTCTGATAACAAACAAGGGGATTGGGTATTATGGATTGTGTAGCTTGGAATAAGGCGCTTCTTAGGAAATATGTATGGTGGGTCAGTAATAAGGAGGACCATCTTTGGATTAAATGGGTGAATCATATATATTTAAAGGGGCAAGATTGGATGCCTTATGAACCTAATCTGAACTCCAGTTGGACTTGGAGATAGATTTGCAAGATTAAAAATGAGCTGAAGACGGTGTATCTAACTATCGGATGGAAGAATGGCAGGTACACTGTACAGCAAGGATATCAGCAGTTTGTTGGCATAAAGGAACAGGTTAACTGGTACTCGTTAGCTTGGAACAGGATCAGTATGCCCAAGCATCGATTTATAAGTTGGCTAGCAATGCATAAACATTTGCTAACTTTGGACAGGTTGCAGAAGTATGACATTATTAGCACTGGAATTTGCTGGTGCTGTGCTGCGGGAATGAAATCGAATGAACATTTGTTCTTCGAGTGTGCTTTTAGCAGGAGTTGTGTGTATCATTTGGAGGAATGGTTAGAGATCAAGGTTCAGGGAGAAGTGATTCAATGGGCGATTAAATGGAGAAACAAGTCATTATTTAAGAAGAAGATTATCATGGCTGCCATTAACGGAATAATCTACTTCATTTGGTTGGCTAGAAATCAGGCTAGATTAGAGAATAGACTTATAGCACCGGCTGGGATGATTAAAATGGTGAGAGCTTGCATTCAAGTGAGGTTGAGGGATTCGTCCTTTCAATATTGTATAGATAAGCATAAAAATTGGCTTAAGAAGATAGGGTTATAGAAGGCAAAGTAGTGGTAGATAAAGTATTGTATGGTGCAAATATTCTTTTTTCATTATTAATGAGAATCACATTACATCAAAAAAAAAATCTCAAATGCCCCTCTATTCTAAGTTTTTGAAAGAAGTCTTGACTAAAAAGAGAACAATAGAAGACAAAGAATGTGTCTCTCTCACGGCACAATGTAGGGTCGTTCTTATGAATCAAATGCCAAAGAAACTAGAGGATCCCGGTTGTTTTTCCATCCCTTTTCGGGTAGGAAATGTTGTTGTTAATCAAGTTTTATGTGACCTAGGGGCTAGTGTTAGTTTATTACTTTATTCTATTGCCAAGAGACTTAGTGTGGGGGAGATGAGACCCACAAGTATGTCGATTCAACTTGCGGATAGGTCCGTCAAGTACCCACTTGGGATACTTGAGGATGTACCCGTGCAAGTTGGTAATAAGTTCTTCATCCCCTCCGACTTTGTTGTCATGGATATGCCCGAAGACACTATTACCCCCATTATCTTAGGTCGACCTTTTATGGCTACCTGTGGTACTATATTTGATGTTAAGAATGGAAAGTTGTCATTTAACATAGGGAACGAGTCGGTAGAGTTTTCCCTTTCTCAAGCTCTTAAACAACCAATGATTGAACAAATGCATTCCATTGAAGTTATTGATAGTTTGGTTGAGTATAGCTTGATAGATGATGATAAGCAAGAAGATGAGCCATTTGACTCTCCACCTCTTGAAGAAGAATGTTTGCATGATGAAAAGGTAGAACCACTACCGGTGGGTAAGAGTATGGTATCTTCTCCTCCTAATCTTGAACTTAAACCACTCCCCTCTTCCCTCAAATATGCTTTTCTTGAAGGAACTAATTATCCCGTTATCATCAATGCTACACTTGATGGTCCTCAATTGGAAAAACTTTTAATTTTTTTGAGAAAGCACAAAAAGGCTATCGGGTATAGCATTGCCGACCTTTAAGGCATAAGCCCAAATGTTTGTATGCATAGGATCATCCTTGATGATGACCACCGTTCTTCGGTTGAGGGTCAACGTAGGTTGAACCCCACAATGAAAGAGGTCGTCATGAAGGAAGTCCTCAAGTTGTATGAGGCCAACATCATATATCCAATAACCAGAAGTAAATGGGTTAGCCCCGTACAGGTTGTGCCGAAAAAAAGGAGGAATAACGGTTGTTAAAGGAGAAAAGGGTGAGTCAATTTCTACTAGGGCCATTACCGGTTTGCGCATGTGTATAGACTATCGTAAATTGAACACGGCCACCATAAAAGACCATTTCCCCCTTCCCTTTATTGATCAAATGCTTGAAAGATTGGCGCATCATTCTTATTTTTGTTTCCTTGATGGTCATTTCAGATTTCTTCAAATTCGCATTCACCCCGATGACCAAGGTAAAACCACTTTCACATGTCCCTATGGCACCTATGCTTATAGAAGGATGTCATTCGGATTGTGTAATGCGTCGGGAACGTTTCAAAGATGTATGATGGCTATTTTCTCTGATTTTATTGAAAAATCCATTAAAAGTTTTTATGGATGATTTTAGTGTCCATGGTACATCTTTTGATTCTTGGCTTGAAAACCTTGATCAAGTGTTAGCTCGATGTGAAGAGTATAGTCTTATTTTGAATTGGGAAAAGTGTCATTTTATGGTTGAACAAGGTGTTGTCCTAGGTCATACTGTTTCAAATAGAGGAGTTGAAGTCGATAAGGCGAAAGTCTCCGTGATTGAGAACTTACCACCACCTACAAATGTCAAAGGGGTGAGGAGTTTTCTAGGTCACGCCGATTTTTATAGACGATTTATTAAAGACTTTTCTAAGATTGCCAAGCATTTGACTTCTTTGCTTATGAAAGATGCACTTTTTGTTTTTGATGACTCGTGTCTTGAGGCCTTTTGCAGGATAAATACCGCTCTCACTACCACACCAATTATCAAAGCTCCCAATTGGAATCTTCCATCTGAGATCATGTGCGATGCATCCGATTTTGCCGTTGGTGCCGTTCTAGGACAACGGGTTGATAAGAAGCTACATGTGATTTATTATGCAAGCAAAACACTAGATGAAGCCCAATCAAGGTACACCACAACCGAAAAAGAGATGCTTGCCGTTGTCTATGCCATGGAGAAATTCCTAAATTATGTTACCGGTTCCAAAGTCATTATTCATACCGATCATGCGGCGATTCGTTATATCATGTCCAAAAAGGAGACAAAGTTCCGACTTTTTCGGTGGGTGCTCCTTTTACAAGAATTTGATATTGAGATTAAAGACAAAGCCGGATCGGAGACCTTGGTAGCGGATCATCTTAGTAGACTAACGGTTGGTAAAGAAAGCAATGAAGAAGATGGTATCCCCATCAATGAAGCAATGAGAGATGAGGCCTCGATGGCCATTGAAACTATTCAACCTTGGTATGCCGATATTGTCAATTTCTTAGTGTCTCATTATATTCCGGATGATTATTCCAAGCAAGAGAGGAAGAAACTACGTTATGAAGCCCGACGCTATTATTGGGACGAGCCTTATTTATTTCGCCGTTGTGTAGATGGAATTTACCGACAATGTGTGACGGCCGAAGAAGGATATAATATTGTGAAGCACCTTCACTCGACATCTTATGGTGGACACTTGGCCAACCAAAAGACAATTGCCAAGGTTCTCCAAAGCGGGTTTTGGTGGCCTTCCACGTTCAAGGACATTCGAGCTTTCGTTCTCACATGTGATGCATGCCAAAGAAGTGGCAATATTACAAGAAGAAATGAGATGCCCCTTCAACCTATCTTGGAGATTGAATTGTTCGATGTTTGGGGTATTGATTTCATGGGTCCGTTCACATCCTCTT